>OY365806.1:49334341-49951841 GCA_959347315.1 Bimastos eiseni | reverse complement strand
GGTCGAGCACAATTTCAAGGTCGGCCACACAAGTGTCGAGGGCTGAAAGCAGGGCATCCGTCGGCGAGAGCGGAGCCCCTAGGAGCACGGCAGATGATGTATTAACCTGGACGAACTGTCTCAGGAAGCCTTGACTAACGTCGATGATATGGGCGTTGGAAGATATGAATTCGCATTTGTTGCGGTTGAGTGCGAGGCCTAGTCGCAGACATCCCTCTTCGATCGAGGGAACATCCGCCTCCACCACCTTAGGATCTCCGCCCAGGGTGAGGTCGTCGAGGTATCCAAAGGCCAATGGTGAAAGCAAGCGATTAAGGATCGGCTGTAAGCAGAAAAGTAGAGGTCCCAAGGGATCGCCCTGTTGCAAACCTTCTTGCGATTGTATCGCGAATTTCCTAAATTTAAGAGATGTCGCCTCTGCGTAGGCAAGATGGCAACATGCGGATAAATTAGGAATGAGTTCGTCCACTGATGCGAGCATGGAGTCTCGGTGCAAGCTATTGAAAGCGTTCGAGATGTCAAGCTTCACCATTATTGAACTCGTGTCCATGCCGGTCAGGAGTCGCCTGGCGGCGTGGGTTGCAGCCTCGCAGCCTCCGGGAAGCGTATTAACGTTCTATATACGAATTCAGATATGCATATTCATAAGTCCTGCTGTTCATTGGATGACAGGGAAGGTTAATAAATATTCATTACCAGTGACGTATTACTAATGAGCAAACACGTGGCTGATTATTTAGTTATGCGTTTTATAATTGCTTTTCTTGTTTATAATTCTTTAACGCCCTTGATAAAACTTAGTTTAAATGTATCACCATTTACATGTATGCAGAATAAAGGGCTGCTCGTTCAACACTTGACCTCCATGGCTTACGCACCGTTAAATAAGATTTCTCACGCGACTCCGATTTTGTAGGCCTAATTAATGTGGCGATTGTGGTGCTCTCTTATTATATGGGCGGTTACATAAATGCCGATTACAGAAATACAGATTATTTAGTTATTGAATCCTGCATGATGACAGACGTAATCTTTACGGAACTGCAGTCTCTGTAGTCGTGGATAAGTTTTTCTCACTATCCAATGTGTCGCTGATATTTCTTCGTAACAACGCAGCCACGTGTGAACATCCTCTGCACATCTTAGCTTCGCTCTAATTTCAACTTTCTCCTCGCTATTAGTTATGCACTCATTTTTAAAAGGAAGCTCACAAAATAAGCCACTAACCACCATCTTGGCTGTTGTGTTGGGGGCAAGCAACGACCATACATATTTTAAAGGATATTATTATTAGCGCCTCTCCAGCATCCAATGAACAAGAGGACTCATAGTTCATGAATATGCATATCTGAATTCGTATATAGAATGTTAATACGCCTCCGGGAACGCCAACCCCCAGTTGTTTAGTGTTAGGTACGGCGTGACACGTGGGACGGCGTATGCGTTGGCGCATTTGAATGCGAATGGACGCCACACGTATCCAATGGCTATTGGCCTTAGACCACCACAGCTTTTACGGAGGGCGAAAAGAGTTCCTCCGAATAAGATGGGCCGTACCTCTTGAGGGCAGATGCCGACCAGTAGTAGATTGATAAGAGCAGTCGTCGCCTATTATTATTATTATTATTATTTTTATATTTGTTATTATTTTATTATCCATCATTATTATTATTATCTATTATTATTGTCTATCACTATTATTATTATTATTATTATTATTTTAGTATTTTTATTGTTACTACTGTAATTATTGTTATCATCTATCATCATCCTTATAATTAATATTATTTTTAGTATTTTTATAATTATTACTATTATTATTATTATTATTAGTATCTATCACTGTTATTATCTATTATTATTATTATTGTTATTATTATCTATCATTATTATTATTACTATTATTATTATTATTGTTATTATTGTTATTGTTATTATTATTATAGCACATGTAGCAAGGATGGGTCAAATATCGCAACCCACCGTCTACGCACACGTCCTTTTTTGAAACCAGATTTAGATTAACATCAGCCAGTGTGCGTACTCACCCGAAGGATGGGTGGATTCGCGTTAACCAGTTTCTAATCACTCATCCCTTTTATCATTTCAATCGCAGTTGCAAATCAGCATGTTAGAGGCAAAACCATCTCTCATCATCTTTTCAAGACCTTTCATATAACAATATTAACATAAATATTGGGCGACGATGAAACTGAGAAAATGTGATGAAAAGTTTTCTTTGATGTCCTGATCCGTTTACAGTGATCTATAACGATCATCGCGTTACAACTTACAAGCTATGAAGCAAGCGGCAGGCTATTAATTCAACCGTTTCATTCGTCATTTCATTGTTCATTTATTCATCCATTCATTTGTTCATTCATTCATCCATTCATTTTTTCATTCATTCATCCATTCATTGTTTCATTCGTTTTTCGCTAAATAACTTTTTATTCATTCATTAAATCACGCTTTCCATCGTTTACGTCAATTTATTTGCTTAATCTCACATCACATATAAACCAATCGGTAAACATTGTTGTCTCCAGCTGAAAATTAAGATGTACGATTCTCAACGTCAGAATTTGCTCAAGGGATGTCCAAATACTACACGGAAAACAATGCTGTCCCTGAAACCTGGAGAGTTTGAAGAGAAAATCTATTAATGTTATAGAAGAAGCATAATTAAATACATAAATGACCGTTGCCTATCTACTTTCATTAAGAAACGTTAATTTCCTATTATTTCTTTGATCGAAGCCTCGGACAACATTGTCTTAACTGAATTTATGGAAGATGTTAGAAGTTCGCGCCCTGAATATAACATGTATGCTTCCCAAAAAGACAATAAAACGTTGTTTAATCTATTAAGAAAGCAATTTAAATTGAAGAAATAATAATCTTTAAAAATTGTATTTGCTGTTACTATCTATTCATCCTGACTGATTAACTCATTTTAAGCGATTAGGGCGCAATAGAATTTACAAGTGCTACGTCAAGTAAGAAGTGCTGTCCAGTTATAACGTAAACAGAGGTTTGTGGAGAGATCAGAATCCCTTTGGAGACATTGGAGCTGTTGCGTTTCGTAATGTTTTGACTGAAAAATAATGAGAAGTCATAGACCTGGCATTCTTTCGCCAAAAGTTAACACAATAGTCAGGGAAGCACATCTTATAATGTAACGACTTTTCACGTTGTTTTAAGAACAGTTGTTCATAGCAATAAAAAAGCAGAAAACTCAACAAATGCTGCGACAACTACTTTCTGAGGCCAATAATCGGAACAACTTAATATTCTTGAAGTTCCAGGGCCTAGTGCAAAAATATTAAACTGCTACGTGCCACCGAAAAATAAGAGGCATCCGATGACTTTTATCATAGTAGAACAGCTCGTACGTTAAGCAGACACAGAGGCAGCGATCTCGTTTGGAAGGTGGGGGCACCCAATGATAGGTGTAAGAAATATGGGGGAAACATACGTATGACTTGTCCCATTTCTGTAAAAGGTGAGGGGAACTTGTCCCTCTCTACTCCCCGGGATCGCTGCATCTGAGCGGACAGATCGTATTTCTAAACTCCAAGTGTGTTTAGCATTAAGAGTTTAGAGGTGCAGATCTGGAAGGAACAATTTTATAGAGCAGGAATTAGAGACCGATTGAAGATTTTTGATTCAAGACAAATTCCCAAAAGTCATAAACTTAAAGCGAGAAGAAGACTGTGACCGTGAAGGAGTGACTTAGAAACACGTCTTCTGACCGTGCAATTCTGTGCTCTATTTAATAGAATTCGTGCGATTTCTTCCATGTACTTAATGAATGAACCATCTTTATTCATAGATTACAGACATAAAGAACAATCACGCGAAAGAAAATATACGCAGAATATAAAAAACAAACTTTAAGTATAAATAGTGTGTACTAGGGGTCACTGAGGGGATCGAATTATCCCGCTAGTAGGAGCTCCTACGTACAGCTAATGGTGCTAATACATCAAATCAGGACGGACTTAGACAGAACAGTATGCTTTAGAGAAATGATAATGAAGGAAGAGAACAGACTTAGCTTAGCCAGCAATGAAAATAAAAACTAAAGAGAAACATCAGAAAGACTAGATGTTTGGGGATAGCTAAATGCATGAAAAGCTGGTGAGAGGAGTTAGGATACTAGAAACGAACCGGCAATTGGATTTAATCGTAATCGTAATCTCCAAATTTCTAAAGCGCCACGTGAGAGCTAAGCGCAGGGCACCAGCTTATTCACGAGCGCTGCGTCAAATCGAAAGAGTTGTCCAAAGGATAATCCGTGGGAGTTCAAAGTTCGGTTTCCAGGAGGTCGGCAGGGAGACAGAGTAGCTGCTAAGGAGGGTGTCGCTTTGACAGATGGAATGTCAAGTAATGAGTCTGGGTAAGAATTCTTGAACAGGTGCGATTTAAGTTTAGAATGGAAAACCGGGGGTGTGATGGACAGAGGCGCTAGGGACAGATGATGTTGCATGACGGGAAATGATGGTGAAGGAACCGAGAAGGCACGAAATTCAGGAGGTAGGTCGTTCCAGAGACGAGGTGCGGCGTTTGATTGAGCGGGTTGGCTGTATGGTGAAGAGTTCGCGAAGATATTTGGACTGGGAATATTGTATGGGGTTGTAAGTTGGTGATAAGAGGGTGCTTAATCTGCGTGTGTAGAGATTAGATATGAGCACACGCTGCGCTTAAATAGGGCCAAACAAGGAGACTTACGGATCACCAGAGGTATATATCATCCAATATACGGTGCCTGTAAATTTTATAGAAAAATGTCAGGTATTTGTGCTAGCAAACATGTCTGGAGCTAACATGTCTGGTATGGTAAGTGTGGATATCCGAGCCTAAAGTAAAAAGATTTCTATATACAGCCGGAAAGAGACTTTTGGTGAAACGATACATAAATTCTGCTACGTGGCCAGACCTTATCTGAATAACTGTCAGCAGACCAAGTTGCGCATAGAGAAGGCCACTATGAGAGGGTAAGGGTCCCAGCGAATCTTCGAATGGTCTTCTTTGTAGATTGGTTATATAAGTAGATGTCCAGATAATGTTGCAGTAGGTGAGATATGGGTATATCAGAGAAAAGTACAAAGTTTTACGTATCCTGGAAAGAATTCCGATATGTTTTTGCTCTTTTACTAGAGATAGTAGAAACATGATCTTTCCAGGTAAGGTGCTGATCTATAATGACACAAATGGATGCTGCTCAGAGAACTTGATAGTCCTTGATAGTCTGCATGCTTCCTTGATTGCTGTTGATCAACAAAGGGAATTAGGATTCATTCACAGGGACACGTTGCATTCTAACGGTCTGCAATTATGAGCGAATGAGTTGTTTAAAGTTCCAACAGCGTTTCAGGAAATACTCGATTCCGCACACCAGCACCCCGCTTTAAAAGGCGAGAAGCATAATCAAATGGAAATCTAACGGTTTGCAATTGTGAGCTAAGAACTTGCTCAACGTCATCAACCGTAGGCCTACTGTACCAGGAAATGACTCGAAACCTCTGCGTTATAAGGTGAGCACCAAAACCAATTGGCATTGTGCACGGTAGACAGTTGTGGGACACAATCGGCGTATGTAACTAACTAATTGAGAAACAATTATGGGCTTGAGAAAATGCGTTATTGACCATGCTTTGGCATGCCAATATGTCATCAGGATATACAGGTGCATTGGCGTTGACTGTAAACTCAGGGTTAGGGTAATAATTACGTTGCTCAGTGTACGCTAATCTATGCTTTCTATTTCGTATCAAGTTGTAATAGTTAGACAAGTACGTACAACAAGAACTCTTTTTTAACAATTATGAATATAATTAACGTATTGAGATGGTTCCCGTTAATTTCGTCGCATATAATTTCGTCGCAGATTATTTCATCGCAGATCATTTCGTCGCATTTTAAAAACCCCACTAACCCTAACCCTGACCCTAAATGACCCTCACGGTGCTTAACCTGACCCTAACCGATATGCGACGAAATGAACTGCGACGAAATGATCTGCGACGAAATGAATGCGACGAAGTGATCTGCGATGAAATGATCTGTGACGAAATGAACGGTCAGCGTTGAGATAGAGTTCCTAGATGGATAGAAAAATCAATCTTCACGCTGTCTAGCTTTCAGCCTGAAACCCCTTGGCAATAATTGTATTAGGTAGGAAATTAGGTCTTATAGGCTACTTGGCTTTGTTGCTCTACAGATGTTTGCGGATTCCTATTGAGTATATATATATATATATATATCTTTATATCTTAAAAGGCACGCACATGCTTCTTGAACTGCATGGTTCCTCGTCGCTTCTAAGTTGCAGCAATAGGATCAGATAGAGCAGACTCTGACTTGTGGTCTTTTAAATGTTTTATAGTTAAAATATTGATGAATGTTGTTGCCTTTTCCCTCTTAACTTTATCTAGACGACATCTATCCAACACGACATCTTGCAACGTTCACGCGGATAACAGGACCGCATCCAATCAATAGAATCATCGGTCTGCTTGTTTGTCTGCTGCTCTTTCTGCTTGCCTGTCTACTTCTATGTATCTGTCTGTCTTTTGCTCTTGTGTCATTTGACACGATGCGGTGTAGTTAGGAACGACCGGGTTCATTAGAGTAGTAGAGAAAGGAATCAGTTTCAACACATTCGAGGAATCGTATAGGTACATTGTATACCATTCGACGCAGAGGGTGAGTATATGTACAGATTCACATGTAAACAGTTCTTTAAAATTACTTTGGGATGCATTGGTCCTTATTGTGTGGTCTATTATCTGAATCTAATGAGTAGGCCTATGCATGCATGCAATATAAACATTATGTACGTAGACCTATATATGTAAAATATTGTATATGAATGTCTGAAATGTTCACTTTAATTTTTTGGATGGCGAGCGCAAGATATGCTGTGTGTTCAGTAGTTCACTCTCTTGTCTACAGGTGCGATATTAGTTAAATTAAGATCATAATTTATTTAAAATTCATAATAATGGTGATTAAGTTCTAATAACCAAAAAATCCCTTGTCCAGAATAAATAATGGGACGTATCAGCAAAAATAACAACGTTTCTAGTGTCAGGTAGGCAACAGTCAGTTAGGAGCCCCATTTTACGTAGTTTCATAAAAAAACAATTGTGTGCGTACACTCAATTCTTGTGTGCGCTGGTTCCACGGCCTGTGTGCGCGTGCACATGCGCTCAGCTTAGAGGAAACATTTCATGTTTGTAAATAAATCTACATACATTATACGATGAATGTATGTGTGTGCATGGGTTTTGCCACTGTTAACACAAAATGGCGCTGAACATTGCAACCTAAAGAAATCTAAACCTGCGAGCCTTATGACGACTTTGGTGCAGTGTCCGATTTGTCGGGGGGAGGGGGTCGAAGGGGTTGGACCCCATGCTTCTATCCCTTGACCTCTCTGCTTATAAAGTCTGATCGACCCCCAAGGGGGTCGACTCGATCCCCTCCCATTCATTGAGCGCACAGGCATTACTCGAAACATATTTTTCCGGCCATGGACTGTCAGGCTTCGAAATGATTTCAGTCGTGAAGAAATGATTTGAGCCGAGACGGAATGAGTTCAGCCAAAACGGGCAATTAGCGGCGCTGCTCGTATGTGTTGCTTTTCGCAAGTTACCGGCTAAGCGCCTGGTATAAGGACTACATATAAATATATATATACGTATATATATATATAGGCTATGCACACACGGAAATGTATAAACATACATAATTGACACTGAGTGCAGGGAGCGACGCTTAGAAACCATATTCTTGCTTTATATGCCAGATAAAACACACGTTCATCCTGATTTTCAAATATTCCGCCACCCCCAAGCTAACCTCGGAACTAGCCCAAGCCTCGAAGAGGGAATAAGTCGTCAAAATGAAACTTAATACTACGTACTCCATTTTGTTTTGTGAGTCACTAGGCAGCATCAGGCAATCAATCGAATATGCCTGCGGACGCCTGTGTATAAAATATATAAAACAAAACGGGCATTTGAGTGATTCTGCCTTGCCGCAGCGTTAGATTTAACAGAAATGAAGCGAGTTAGCAGTCAGCAAACGATATCTTCCTTCTTCAAAAGTCCTAATGCTAGAAAGTAAGTTACTCAGTCCATCATATATACTGTAACATAATTTACTTGTAAAAACCGTTCAAACTTTTGAGTAATTTTAATTACGCATGTTATGAATAAATTTAAAATGCGACATGGTGTTCTGTTGCTACAACACTAGACCTGCGCGAAGTTGTTCAACAAAGACATGCAGATAGAAGGCAACTTCCCAAATTTTATTGCTCGTAAATAAGCTGGTGCCCGCGCATGGGTTCCTAAAAGTGTGTAGATTATGATTACGACAAGTAGGACTTTTAACACGTTTTGTTGACAGTAATTTAACATGTTGGCCCTAGACCTAGATCACTTGCCCGAGCGGCCAAGTTAACTGTATTTTAAGTTTCGACTATGTCAAGGCTTTTTGTTTTGTTATATGAAAGTTTAAAATTATGTGAACATAGTTGGCCTAAACGCTTTTTTTTATTATGATTAGGAAGTGTTTACACTTCCTAATCCTTAATAAAAAAAGCTTTACATAATAGTTTTACATAATAAGTTTTACATAATTGTTTTGTAGACTCCGTGTGGTTGTGTGACATGATATTAACACGTTTTTAAAAATAATAATAATAATAATTATTATTATTAAAATGTATTCATTTGTCATACTTTCATCGTCTCACACTGCTAGTAATTGCAGCATCTTGACTTATTGTGGAAGTTCATTAATTACTGGACAAAAAATAAGGAAAGTTGGAAATGTTGGCTATTTCCATTATTTTTTCTGTGTTAATCAGACTAGCCACGGGGTTTGAAACGCAAGGAGCAAGTCGCGAATAAGAAATTCATTGCGGCTTAGGAAATTAGTATTAGGTCTTTGTGCATAATTATATTTTCAACCCGCCTGCTTCTTTTTGACAAATCGGACCCTGCTTTGGTGTGAACACGCCTATGCGGATCTGTGTATGAGTGCATACTCTTACGCTTACGTCTATGAATGCATGTATGTACATTTTGTGTACTTGTATACTTGCAGGTATAAGCCTACTTATGCAATTATTTCTAACATTGTATGTAGGCCCAAATTATATTTAATATTGAATTTATTTTTGCATGTAAAATTGAACATGTAGGCCTAATACTATAATTGCATAGTTGTGAAATATGCTTACAGGCCTACAGACACAATATACATATATCCCACTTTATTAAAGGCGTGAGATGCTAATAATCTGCGTACTGCAGCTGCTGCTGTTTGGCTGCACAAGCATCATAGCAAGAGATGTTGAGACGGAATATGGGACGGTCAGAGGTCACTCGATCACCGTCAACTTGGAAGACAAC
This sequence comes from Bimastos eiseni, assembly GCA_959347315.1. Classification (NCBI taxonomy): domain Eukaryota; kingdom Metazoa; phylum Annelida; class Clitellata; order Crassiclitellata; family Lumbricidae; genus Bimastos; species Bimastos eiseni. Next base: position 49,942,410 of record OY365806.1, on the reverse strand, counting down.
AGTCAGAAGAATGTAGTCAGCTTCCTAGCCATTCCGTTTGCCACGCCTCCCATCGGAGACCTCAGATTCGAGGTACGAAACCTAATTAACAGTTTCATTGTAGAAGATCACTAATATTCAGGTTCTTTTGGTACAGGTTCTTTTGGTACATAGGTCTAGTTGGCAACTCAGATGGGCACCAAAGCAAAACAGTTTATTGTTAACGGATATCATTGTGCCACTAAGTCATAAGGTGGACGAACAAATAGCGCAGTGCTCGGCCTATTTCTGGACTAAATAAAAATAATGTCTAGGAAATTCAACGTACGTTCATACATATAAATATACATATATACATATATACACATATATACATACACACACATACTATACGTAAATACGCAGTGCTTACAGTTTAAAAAAAGAAGTGCCTGGAGCCGTCCATAAATGACGTCACGCAATTTTGGACGATTATTGACCACTCCCCTTCATTACACGTCGTCACAAATGCCACGACCACCTCAAATATGACGTCACGTCACAAGATCCTGACCCCCAAAATCAAACCAGATGTCTAGAATGTAATGCAAATTTTCTTATAATTATCAAAACATTTACTTGTAACTATAAAATATTTCAAATTATAATAGTAGAACGAAGAAATATGGAGAAATTAAGTAGCCTATAATGATTACAATCTTGTGCATCCTCACGATGAAAGACTATCATAATGATAATTAGTGTTGTTTAATTGTGGTAACAACTACTACTAATTAAGTGGAACTTGTTTATATGAGTGTAAGTGTTTAATAAAATAATGTATTTTGATGTGATGATGTGACGTCACATTTCGTCGACCTCCTCTTCCCTTGTGACACATCGTCACAAATTTTTGACCCTCCCCATAGGCGCGTGACGTCATTTATGGACGGTCCCAAGTGTCAACGACAATGGTTCGTGCACTGTGGTCCACTGTGTTCGTTAAAATGGAAGTTGGATTGGTGATATTAATGATGCTGGAATAGAAGTTGGATGGGTGAACTAAATTCTTCCAAAACAGATGCTTTTTAGATGAACATAATGCCTACTGAAACAAGAGTTGGATCATTGAAATAAAATGTGTCTAGATAGAAGTTGAAGTGACAAAAATGATTCTTGCTGAACCAGAAGCTGGATTTGACAACGTTATTATCCAACTTCTATTTAATCAAATACAATGGGCTAAAAACTGAATTTTTATCATTTGTTAGGCTTTTTGTCCATCAACCATTATTTAGTAGTCAATTATTTGTTGGTGAAATATTTGTTGTAATTTAAAGCGTAAGCCTGCAGAGAATTGCTTTCCTTTGTGAAATTGTCGACAAGGGCCAGTGGCGCCGGCATCGTTTCGAAAGTTGGGAAAATAAAGTCTGTAAACGCGCGAAGCGCGAAATTTGTTTCCTCCTCTTTTTCCTGTTGATAATAACATACGCATATAGAGAAATTGCACTGCTGCATGGGCGCTCATGGACGGCGTTCAGGCTCTGCTGGCCAAGTAAGTGGCAGGACGGCGTCAAGCCTCAAAAATAAGTGCCTGCACGCCGTCCAGGACCGTCCAGGCACACTTTAAGCCCTGTACATACGTACATGCGTCCATACATGCAGTGAACTGAGTGTAGGAACAAGAGCCCTTGTGCTGCAGAGCATAGAGATAATTGGCATGGGACAGAAGCACTGCCTGCGACTCAGAGCAATTCTGAGTATTGCCCGTTGTGCTTCTTTCGTCCTTCTTGAGTGCTAAAACCCATCGTTGTTCTACCTGTCAGCTAACTTCATATTTCTTCTACTCTGCATTAATCGTTTTATGCATGCCTTCAATGAATTAACATAGCTTTCTAATAAATGTGACACAGAGGGACAAAGCCCGTTAGTTGTCTTTTTTGACTTTTTATTCTACAATTCATCTACTTCCAAAACTTTTTTCACATAATCAAAATAACTTCTTTCTAACATTAAGTTGCACTAATTTGACTCTCTCATTTGTAATTTATAACAACTGAGTAAATCTAAGTCAAAGGTTCAGAATAATTGTCATCAAAGTTTTTGGCGACCATTACTTAAATGCTCTGCAATTTTGCTGAACAATGATGGGCTATGTAATATATGAAATAAAGCACACAGCGCCAAGATCTAATTGCTAGTTTGCAAATCATAGCAGACCGGCGTGTGAAATCTAGGTCATTCACCGTTGATTTAGGGTGCATATATTTTAGCCATTGCTGCAATGCACAACTTGACACTACATGCACGAAAAGTCATTTTTCTCCAAAAAAAATATTTGAAATCGACATCTTTTATTTCAGATATTTAAAGTAGATAGATTGTTTTATAAAAATACAACATAAAACAATTGTCTGTGTTTTGACCCGTCTCACCTATTTCAGCCTTTATCTAAATAACTAGAAAGCGACAAGCGACGGGTTTTAGACCTTACATCACAAATTATTGGCGGGAAACGGATTTGGAGACTGTAATAATAATGATAATTATAATAACGATAAACAGAATTCACTATTCTAAACGTTATTTTCCGCTGATGCAACGCAGATGTAATGAGTGTAAAGTAAAACGCATCGACCAGATGACTAAAAATGAGTGCTGAAAATAGTAATGAGTTAACGTTTCTCAACTTGTGCGGTGACGTGTTTGCACGTGCTTGTGATTGGTGGGCGCTGCGCTAGAGGTTATTGACGTCACTGATGAGTCACCAAGTTTGTGAAGACCTGTACAGGCGGCTGTAACATAAAAGCGTGCGTGCGTGTTGAGGATGTTGAGCTGTCGTTTCGATTAGGCATTAATTTTACTTGTCCGAACACCTCTGTGTACATTCAACGTGCTCCACGGTTATAATAAGACAGATTGCAAGGTGCAATGTTAAATAATTTGTAAGGGTGTGGATGAAAATCAGTTATTGGAGTAGTCAGTGGGTTGTTAAAGTTACAACTGTCGTCGATTGCTAGGAACGATTAATAATTTATTATTTCGTGCAAGGTTTTATTATCAACGATAGCAGTGATTTTCATGATGGAACATTTCCATTTTCATTTAATCATGCTACGCGTATCTCTTTTCTAGTCTCCCGCTTGGCTCCTAATCTGGAGAATCAAAGATTTGAAACTTGCTCGATTGACAACCATGAGCAGTCGCTGACAAAAGCATCAATAACAATATATCTTAATAATAATAATATAAATAATGATAATAATAAAAATTTTTTTATTTGCTTTGGGTAGAGACCGCAGAAGGCTCAACCGTGGAGTGATGTGTTCGTTGCTGATACTCTGGGCGACGTGTGTATGCAGGATCCCTTGGAGGTTATGTCCTGGACTCACCCGAGCTGGACGCGATACTCGGAAGACTGTCTCAACCTAAACATCTACGTTCCCGAAGTAACGATTTGAGTGGATCTCAGCATAAACGTCAATGGTCTAAGGCATTGCTCTGTTCAGAGTTTAATAGATTAGCACAAATGAAAATTGGCTAATAGCCAGACTAGTTGCATGAGTGACTCACTGACTTATTCGTGCGTGGAATAGTTACTGACTGACTTTTTACCAACTGTATGACCGAAGGATTGAATTTATCGTCTAAGAGCTCGTCGAAGAGATTGAGTGATTCAATAAGTTATCGATTGAATGTTTGCTCGTTTATGCTACGCTTTTATTATTCTGCTGTTGCTTCTCTTACCTGTAACAGTTATTTTGTCAACTGTCTTTAGGACTTGTCCGGCGCACCATACACTGTGATGGTTTGGTTTCACGGAGGAAGCTATACATCTGGCGCTAACATCCAGTATGCAGGACATTTCTTGGCAACTCATGATGTCATTATCGTCATACCTAACTACCGCCTTGGAGTTTTCGGTCAGTCACTAGAGTGATCAATGTGACGAGGGATGTAATGATAAATTAATACTTTGTGAGTTATTGCAGTGATGCAGAGACATTTGCCATCCCCGCATGAAGTTTATAACTAACTGTGACTATTTCTCTGGCATCTGGTAGAGCAGTCTAGAGTTGTTCATTTATTGCGTAGCTTTCCAAACGCGCAGAAATTGCAAGACACATTCTGGAGAACATTACCGTATAATAAATTAAATAGATAACACTTGCATACAATCTCAATAACATTTGTGGGTTATTATTCCAAATATGGTACATGACTAAGGCCATACAGCAGTTGATTTTGCTGTTTAAATGTTGTTAAATAATTTGAGATTTAAACAAATGAATGCTTGCGCGATACATCATTTCATACATTGTGTTTTAGGTTTCGCTAGCACTCCAGATGGTCTGCTGAAGGGCAACATGGGACTCTTTGATCAACTGTTGGCCTTGGAGTTTGTCAGAGACAATATCGCCAACTTCGGGGGAGATCCGAACAAAGTTACCATCTTCGGAGAAAGCGCTGGAGCTACAAGTACCGGACTTCACATGGTTTCGCCCCTTTCCAAAGGTAAACATTTGGACCTATGTTTCGAACTCTTTCAATATTAGTAATTCGCACCGGAAAGGGAAGCGGACAAACTGAATTTACAGTCCTCTACAAATTCCTTAAATTCTTGCTATAACTATCCCTGGTGAGGACGCATAAGATCCCGATTATAATGAAAGATATTCATGAAAAGAACGACCTTCCTCCATCATACCCGGGCTTTCCATTCTAAACTTAAATCGCACCTTTTCAATAACTCTTACCCAGACTCATTACTTGACATTTCACCTGTCAATCCTCGACCAAAGCGATACCCGCCTTAACTGCTACTCTGCCTCCATGCTGACCTTCTGAGAACCGAATTTTGACCTCACACGGATTATCCTTTGGACAGCCCTTCCGATTTGACTCAGCGTTCGTGATTAAGCTAGTGCCCTGCGCTTAGCCTTCAAGTGGTGCCTTAGAAATTTGGAGATAACGATTACGAATATAGCAGTATAGGGGCAGTATAACAGTGAAAAATAGTACATATAAGGATATAGGCCTACAAATGTACTGGTATATAACACAGGGTTATATAATAATTATAACTACTAAAGGAACTATTTCTGAATCAATGGCCGCGACGTCTTTGGATGAGGAGCATGCAAAATTAATAGGAGACATAGGTAATGACAGTTTTAATTATAAGCAATGAACAATGATCAACTTTCACCGAAGTTGAAAGATTTATATACGGCGATGATGCAGAAAGGCCAGCCAGCTTCATCACCTTTTGCTCTGACTCTCTCCCCTATGTTCATCTCTCACTCTTTCTTTTTCTTTCATTCTCTCTCTCGTTTTTCTCTCTCTCTCTCACTTTCGCTCTCGCCCTGTAAGTCTCTCTTTCTTCGTCTCTGTCTCTCTGCCTCTGTCTTTGTCCATCTGTCTCTCCTCTGTCTCTGTCTCTGCATTTGTCTGTTTGTTTGTCTCTCTGTCTGTCTATTTGTGTCTCTCTGTCTCTTTCTCTCTCTCCGTCTATTTCTTTCTCTCCTCTCTCTTTCTCTCTCTTTCTGTCTCTCTCTCTCTGTCTTTCTCTCACAATCTCTCTCTCTCTCTCTCTCTCTCTCTCTCACCCTATCTCACTCTTGCTCTCACCTTGTAAGTCTCTCTGTCACCGTCTCTCTGACTCCGTCTCTCTGTCTTTGTCCATTTGTCTCTCTTCTGTTTTTATCTTTACCTGCCTTTAAAAGATATTGTCCGGATGTCCGGAGTAATTATTTCCGTGGCAATTGTTCGGATGGGGAATTGTCTGGGGCAAATGTCTTACACTCATCGGTGCATGCATTTATGGAGATTTAGCCCACTGACCAAAGGAACAATAAATGCGAATGTTGTGGCCAGAATAAATCAGACAAATTGTTGTCTGGTGTCAAATAATCTATTGATGTTACTTGCTATAAATATTGATTTTCAAATTAGACAATATGTTGCTTGTGAACTTCACGCATTTGACATAATAATATTATTCGTCTTCCGTTTCTATAAGTTCGGTGTGACCGAACAACAGCACGTGTGTTACACATCTATTTCATAATTTTGTTTCCTTATTTAAAAAAAGACATATCGTGCTTTTGATTGAACCAGTCATAGCAGCGCAGTATGTGGATTCGATATTCTGAACTGGATTACTTAAAAGCGCGTGAGATATCCATTGTTTTCGATCGTGGTTCAGGCTGTCAGAAGGGTAGCGCAATCGAGGTTCCTGTGTAAAGGGAGCTTCTAAAATGGTTGTATGGCTGTCAGCCACAGTTCTTTCTCCATTCAGTATGCTCTGACAACAAAGATCCTCCTCTTCTCTGTCCAACCGGTGCTTCGTATGAATTGTATTTCGAAATGAAATGAAACACACTGTAGATGGTTTTTCAATTTTCTTATCAACTCAAACAATTAACTCAAGAACTTGATAAAACGACGACCATAATATGTGTGACAACGTTAAATCTTGAACAGCGATTAAACTGCCCACATCAGCATATCTCAAATACCCGCGCTAACAGTCACACGCGTGCATGCCTAAACATAATGCATAGGCCTAAACATGACAAATCAATACGTTCGCCGCCCGACAGAATTAGCGCGCTTTGAAGTTCACCTAACTATGCATATATATATATATATATTATGTATAAATATACATATAAATATATATATAAATACACTAATCTAATAACGTAGCTTATACAATGCCAAAATTAATGATAAGTTCACAATGATCATACAGCAAGATTTTTGTTTCTAAGGTTTGTTCCATCAGGGAATTGAGGAGAGCGGTTCCGACAACAATGTCTGGGCGTATAACGGCCCAGAACAGCAGCCGGAAAACTACATTTACCAGGTGGCCGATAATGTCAACTGCCCAACCTTTGACACGGTCTTCATGGTTGATTGTCTGCGGTCACTCAGTGCCCGAGATCTGCGACTAGCCGATGACATTACATGCACTGTGAGTCTACTATCAGTTATGCTAGCTCGTCTTCGTTCCTACTCGTTTGACAGAAACGGAACTCAAAGGATTCACTTAGAAATTTAATTTATTTAGCTATTGTTGAAATAAATTAAACCCTATTGTTACAACAGTCAATAGTAGTTGCGAATTCCAAAGGATGCCAGAATGTCATAGATGATGACTTGTAGCTAGATAAATTAATGATTTGTTGATCATGTAAAAGCTTTACCATCAGATACTCTAGACGGAGACTCTGTGGACTGCTATGGACCCTATTGGTATGCTAGCGCTGTCCTATTCACCCTGTGCTATATTATCAGCAAAACTTAAAGTTCGTACCTGTAAGTTGTAATGATGCATCTTTACTTTTCTTCATTAAATCATTAATTATTCACCTCTAACTTTTAATGGCTCCTTTTCAGCAGAACAATCCTATGAAAATCAGGAAGCAGTTGTACTACACTATGATTTATCCATATTTGACCTTTTGTAATCTAGTCTGGGCATCAAACATCTAGACTCGATAAACTGACAATCTTGCAAAAAAAGGCGATTAGATTCATTGGTGGGCTACCCAGAAAGTCTCACACAGCCCCTATATTTCGCTACCACAAACTATTAAATATAACCCAGATCAGAACTTTACAAATAGGACTTTTCGTTTACCGTTTTAAAAATCATCTCCTACCTAGAACAGTCCAAAACTATTTTTCGTTAGGCTCTGAAATTCATTCCCATGATACTAGAGGCTGTTCCGGTTTTCGAGTTCTGGCATCCAGAACTAACACAAGGAAATTTTCTATCAAAGCCACTGGTCCGCTGGTTTGGAACGCTCTCCCTACTGAAATTAGAAACTCTCCTAACTATTATCTGTTGAAAAATGCTCTTAAATTCTTCCTCCTAAACTCTTAAACTCTTACTCCTTGCAATATAATGTGTCTTAGTAATCTCACTCGCGGATTTTGCTAATCCTATAAATACAGTTATCTATTTTACTTGAGACAGCTCTATACACCCTTTCACTTTCAGTCTTCCGATAATTGTTTGATGTGGTAGGATTACACTAGATAAGATTAGATAAGCTTATTTCTTATTGTTACCTTGTCACAATTGATACACTGTTTATCTACTTTGAACCATCTGATCAATGGCTTAAGACATTACTTACTGGATAATCGCTTATTATAAACAGCCATCCGAAACGATTATGTCATTTGTTGAAAGTATTGGTTCCTTTCAAGCGGGGATCATTCCCCTTTGGAACTCCTATTGTCCATCTTCTCCTATTTAGTTAAATGATTTACTTTATTAGTTAGTCATATTTAAACAGATGTATGTTATTTTGCTGTGCAATGAATTGTCAATGATGGTTTCAATAAACTTCTATTCTATTCTATCCATGCACCGCTGTTCTCGACGCTGACGGTCAGTCTACAGAAATTAATGTTCATTAGCAACAAAATGTTTGCCAATAAGGAAACTGTTCTCAGATTTCTATGTTGGATGTTACCTTGCGTACAATGCAATAAATACTGCTACATGTACCATTGTACCTGTTTTCAGCCTGGATATGTCTGTCTTGGTTTTGGACCAGTCGTCGATGGACCTGGTGGTTTTCTTCCTGACCTACCACTGACCTTGAGAGAAAACTTGGGGACGGATTCTGTTCCGTTATTGTCTGGAATTTGCAGAGATGACGGCGCCCTATCTACACTTTTCTGTAAGCTATCTTGCCATGTTTACAGCCAGAAAACTGATCAGCTAACCAGTCAGTTTCTCGGCAAGCAAGCATATTAACAGCCGTGAGCATTGTGTTTGATATCGCATTTCGTCGGTGTGCTCGTTTGATATCAATAATTTTGGAATGTGATCGGTTATTGTTCATAGTTATGCGATTTCTGTTGTCCAGTTGTTCCTGAGTCAACACTTGGCGGATACAACCACTCTATGTTTGAGCAATACTTATTCAACAGGATCCTGGCGGTATATAGACCGCGCCTAACACAGCAACAGTACAACGATATATACAATGCCAATAACTTCTTCTACACTAACTGGCCTTACATTGACGATCTCGACGCCAACAGACAAGCGGTCAATGAGGTGAGGCCGAATAAGCTGCACGTTGTATGTATGTCAACCATTGCACGTATCTGACTACTCGTATCGAAACCATACAATATACGAATGTCATCGGCCGACTGCTTCGTAATTTCGACAGATATTTTGATTTGCTCTCTATTTTCGAACACGTTTGCAACTTTGTTGACGTACGGTGCTAGTTTTGCGTACCGAACTTATTCGTGGTTTTTAATCAAAATGTTAACTGCCCTTTTGTGTTGCTAATGTGTTTGGACCGATACACAGTTACGTACTTCTGTTGATTGATAGTTGCCAATTGCAACTGTTGGTTTGGTTAAGGAAATGTAAATATTATATATTAATGTAAGGCCTCAGCCGTTTCTTTTATTCGTTAAACAAGGGATAGAAAGAGAGCGAGCACCAGAAAGAATACATCATTTACAAACCTCAACGAGTGTCATTTCTTAAATGTCTAACAGATTTTCACGGATTCCAATTATGGATATGCGTGGGACAGACAAGCCAAGATAAATTCGCAGTATGCCCCAACTTACACCTACGTCTTCGCCTTCAGAAGTCTCAACGCTTCAGCGGATACGGAATGGATGGGTGCGTTTTTCTCATCATGTGTACGAGACTTTTATATGTTGCCTATAGGCAAACAGGCAATTACATTCCCAAACCCAATAATTGAAGATAGATATTCAGGCTATTTAGCCGGCAATTCACGGATCCCTATGCTGATGACAGTTTAAAAAATCTTGAAATTTGATATCGCCCTACTTCCAACATTTTATGCTCAGAAATGCACAAGCCTCGACGGCGCAATTGCAGTTGCAATGCAAAACAATTGTGCGCGAAGGACTTGCTCAAGGTCTCTACACAGTGATGCTTCGGACGAGGTTCGAACCCGCTTAATCAGCGCACACTGAGCGTTACGGGCCGTCCCTCTAGCCAATCGGCCACCGTGCCACGCAAGACAATGCAGCGCAGGACAGAACAGCTACTTCTTAAATTCTGATCTCACAAATCCTACTGTTCTGTTAGAGCCATGTGTGCGCAAATAACTTGTGTCTGTTTCTTGGAAAAAATTTCTGGAATCTGTCTCAACAAATAGGCATCTGTGAACGATCTTTTGACGATGAGCTTTCGTATCGTAGGATCAGCAGATACAAAGATGTCTTCTCCAGGTATAGGTTTACTTTGCTTCGTGATGTGACCTCCAACGGCATAGCGTAATTCGCATACAAACCGTGTAGCTTTTGACACAAATAGTATATTCCTTATGTAACCTTATAGTTTTCTAAGCTAATTCTAAAATATCCCAGTGCAGTCGCTTTAGTAATTAGGGCATATGCTGAAAATATTTTGTAGTTAAAGCTACAAAAGTCTACCTGACTACATTTTGATGGGTATCCGTTTTAACAAAAATGACCTTCGTGACCTGTTGTACTCAGTACTGCACTATGTCTGTCAAAAATGGAAGATTAGGCTTGAGTTTCCCAACCATCCGTAATCCAGTTTTGTATTAACCCATAGCACGTTGCAAAACTGAGATTGCTCTGCACAATTTAATGGGCTAGATTTAACACAACCAAACAAAATTATATACATGGCGCATCGAAACGAAGCCATTATCAGGTCAATAGGCATATATATATATCCAGCAGAAGTTCAGTCGGCCATGTTCAGCTGCCAAGCCGGCTAAGGCAACCAATGGTGGAAAACCAATTAGAAAGTCTTAAATCATATAAAGGTACGACAACGATAAGATGCAGGAAAAAGACTCCTACAACAAGTTATACAGGAGTCGACCAAGTTCGCTAACCACAAACATTTCAACTCTTTGTTATTATTAAAGAAAGACGATTAGAATAGCAGGATCACATTCCAGGCGGAATCCATTGTCTCAATCCATCTCGTTTTATGGCATTTGCGTTTATTTCTTTACCATGTATGTAGGCGTTTCGCATATGGGAGAGCTTCATTACGTCTGGGGCAACGGTTACCTGACGATCAATCCTGATGTGAGGAACGACACTGGCTTGTATTATGACGCAATTGGCTACACCCCGGAGGACATCACTTACGCTAAATACGTTCAGATCCTGTGGACGAACTTCGCCAAATACGGGTCGGTTAATTTTATGCCTAAAATTTCATCTGTCTTTACATTTTATCAGTGTATATAAAGCAGTGTGCAATTCATGTATTACACTTCTCTGAAACTCATTAAACTACATCGAATTAGATTGTGACTTCCACAGGTTTTTAGCTGTATCATAAATGTTAGGTCTTCTTCTTCTAAATTTTTTATGATGATACTTGAATTTGTTTGTTTAACTTGGTCTTAGAAATCCGACTCCCAGTCCAGTTCAGGCTCCCTTCAATGAAACTCTCACCGTTTGGCCACAATACAGAGCAGACGACAACTTAAAAGTGTTTTACTTCGAAGCTGAAATTTCCGTCAAAGAACTCTACAAACAGATGAACTACTACTTCTACACTAGTTACACTAGCATCATTACTGATATACCTATCAAAAGCCAACCAGGTGAGAGTCAAATTCATCGAGTATCTAGTGATTCTCCAATAAACAGTCAACCATTGCAATTGATAGCTGACTGTGGCCATAATGTGTCCATAGGCCAACTGCTCAAAACTAATATTCAAGAAATCCTGAGAAATTTATATTGCAATTATCCATTAACGTTAGACTTAATAAATGACTGTTTGAAGTCTTGTCTAGTTAAACATTGTTATTGCAATTCGCATTTAGGCCTAGGCCTCTTTACTCGAGCATACTGATCGTAGCTCGTGACTTATGGGTTGGCCCAAGCAGCATGTTCGCAGCCACTGATCTTGTCAACGTTCAGCATTCTTCACAAAACACCACGCAACAAATGAACTCAAACTCAACTGCAACTATAATCGTCAATCGATTTTTAATTAATTCGTTCATTGATTAGTTTTTTCGTTTCTCGCTTAGTAACTTCTCAAGGCAATCATTTTTATAACACATGGAGTGAGGATAGGTAGAATATAGCAACCCACTGTCTACGCATTCTTTATAGTTACCAGATCTAGATTGACGTAAGCCAGTGAGCGTATTCATCCATTTGTCAAGTCCAACCGAAGGATGAGTGGATTCGCGTCAGCCAATCTCTAACCGCTCCTCCCCTTTATCATTTCAATCGCTGTTGCAATTCAACATGTTAGCCTACACGCAAAGCCATCTATCATCATCTTCTCAAAGTCTTGAATGTAACATCATTAAGATAAATGTTTGACGACGATAAACTAGCTGCTGGATCTGAGAAACTGCGATAAAAGAATTGACTTCAAAGTCCTTCTTATCTGATTACATTGATCAAACACTTAGATATGCTTTAATAAGAGAGGATTCAATTGATCGATCATGTATATGCGACGTTTCAGCCGCAGGCTATTAATTCATTCGCTAATTCATTAATTCGTTCATTCATTTGTTTATTCGTTTCTTGCTTATTAACTTCTCTCTTCATTCATTCATTCATTCAATCACGCATTCAATCGTTCATACGATAGTTCATTTATTTATTCTTACATTATATTTAAATCAATGGTTAAACATTGATGTCTACAGCAGGAAACGAAGACGTTGTATGATTCCCAGCATCCGAAGTGATGTCCAAATACTACATTGAGGCAATGATATCACACTGGAACCTGGAGAGTTTGAAGAAGATGCTTGAAGCACTGAGAGAATTTCTAGAAGAAGACTAACATTATACACTGTAATATACAATAACGACTGTCACAAATCTACTTTCATTAAGAGACGTTAGTTTTCTGTTATTTCCTGCATGGGTCGATATCTCGGATAAAATTGTTGTCAGTGAATTTACGAAAAATGCTAGAATTTCGCTTGCTAAATAATCTTATAGCGTAAATGTGTCCTCCCCAAACAAACTTAATTCAATCTATCCATAAAGCAAATTAAATTGAAGAAATAATAATCTTTATGAAATTTTGTTGTTGCTAATTTTCATCATGATAGCAGACCTACCGCTTACTCAATTGAAAGCAATGCGGATGCCATCTTATTTACAAGTGCTGCGTCAAATAATAAGTGTTGTCCAGTTATAACAGTAAACACTGTGATATACAATAACGACTGTCAAAAATCTACAGAGAAATTCCGGAAATTCCCGCGGTTTTTATAATTGTCGACCAAGAAGAAATTGTTGTTTTAGTGTGTCATATATACATATTCTTAATCAGGTATTTGTTGCTTTTCATAGAAATATTATAGTTATCTTATAAAGAGTCTAAAAAATAAAAAATTATCTGAGTATAGTCTTTCTCTGTAGTCCTATACTACTTAGCGTAGTTAGCGTATCACAATTGTTGTATAATTTTATAACAGTCTGTTAACCCAGTGGTTCTTAAAGTGGTGGTCCGCGGACCGGCGCCGGTCCGCGGACCGGCGCCGGTCCGCGGAGCTCAAGTCACCGGTCCGTGAAACATACAAATAATTCTAAATATATTTTAAATTCAAAAACATTTATACATTGAAATTATTATTTAGCTTAATTTGCAAAAAATCGATCTAGAATCTAGATCTAAAGTTCCCATTATCGCCACACGTCATCGCTAGGCATATGAACGACATCACCGCTGAATAAATTTAAAGATTACTTTCCAGTTGAAAATGATCCACGTGTTGGCAATGAATGGGTGAGAAATCCATTTGTCATTCAGCAGAATAATCAGCGTACTACAGTTCTTGATGACAAACTCATAGAACTTGCAAATGATAAAGGTTTAAATGCTATTTTTGAAAAGAGCGGATCGTTGGCTGCATTCTGGATCAATGCTCGTCAGGAATATCCAGAACTCTGTAATTTAGCCATGATTTGCTTGACTCCATTTGCATCAACATATAGGTGTGAAAGTGGATTCTCCGCCATGACAACAATAAAAACCAAAAACAGGAATCGATTGAATGTATGTAGTTCATTGAGGATTGCATTGACTGACATCAAACCGCGAATAGATTTGCTTGTCAAGAATAAACAAGCTCACGTTTCCCATTAATTGCTGTTAACTGTTTTGGCATTCTTGTGTTTATTTCTTCCTTTCCAAGACGGCTTTGTTTAATACTTTAGTTTAATGAAGTTTAATTTAATTAAACTTTAATAAGTTTAATTAATTAGACTTGTTGCTCTTCTTATTAGTCTTGTAAGCCTCCTCGTGTCATAAAATTACTCGTTATTATTTCTAAAAACTCGAACGCTTACTTTAAAACTGTCATAAATACATTTTAATATTTAATGTTATATTAACAATGAATAACATATGTAATTATGTAAATTCGTAAAAAAAACGTTTATTGATTTAGAGTCTAAATTTTAGACACTCTTTCGCATTAGTTAGATTTTAGAATAACTTCAATGAAATATTAAGATATTATAGGCCCTATATGAACTTCTCCCTCTAATTTCCCATTATTTTGGATACGATTGCCAGATAAAATTTTGCATTTCTTATTGGTGGTCCGCCAACAACTTCATAAATATACAGCCGGTCCCTGTTTCTAAAAAGTTTAAGAACCACTGTGTTAACCTATGTCTGTGTTTCATATAAAAACAGCGTTACTATTTTAATCTAATTTCAAACCTCAACTATAACATATCTAAAAATATTATACTTAACGATTTAAGCTTAATGAGTTGCATCTTTAAAGACTCTTTCACGTTCCAATCATGAATTCGTATTCGTATTCAACTGACATGATAATGTAGAGCATAGTGTGGAAAAGTGCTACTTATCAAGAGGTGCTTTCGTTAACTGCTGCCTGTGCCAGTTCAACAGTTGAAATACATGTACTGTGACTAAGTTATTCAGGTACGAACCGTATTAGGAGTCATCAAGAATATGATTAGAGAAGAGAATGGCGTAAGAATGAGACTGACAGATAAACCGACTAATATTATTCCGAATGAAGAAAAAGTTTAGTGGTCATCCGAAGAGGAGGTGCATTCAAAGAACTTGACTCCCATATCAGGCGAATCACGCCAGCCGCCAGAGAAAAAGTTTTTATATAAGTACAATTTCAAAAGTACAATTTTTAGTTAAGTCCACACAATACTTACACAGTTTAGCCAGTGGCGTCACAAGTTTTGGTGTCACCCGGTGCGGTCATTCATGGGGTCACCCCGCACGGAACTAAAATGGTTACCTGCTACTTAATTGCCCCAAATTATTTGTAGGAGTACTGATGTTACTCGTAAAGTGTTACCTAACACAAAAAGCTGTAATGTGTCTTTTTGTCTAAAAAATGGAATGTCTTACGCTCTGGCGATATGAAAAGTTTTGCAAAACAACGTTTCTGTGCGAATTCTAGGCTAACGTCACTACACGGTGATTCATTAAAAAACGTACCCCTAGATATTTAATTGTAACTCCGTCAAATATCGGTTTATGTCAAAAAAATTTTAAGTGAACATAGAGGAATCAGTTCTGAATAGGAAGAAAGTTACAGTTTATGTTCAAATTGACCCCCTCGGGCAGTAACACACGCGCGAAGACGCCTACGCCACTGCCTGACTGACTCATCAATGATGCGCTGATCCATTTCATCCCATACCTCCACAATTCGGTGACGCAACTCGTCGACATCATGTATTGGATTTCTGTAGACTTTTTCCTGCATGACGCTCCATATCTTATAGTCCACTGGATTCAAATCAGGGCTATTAGGTGGCCAGTAATTAGGCGGGATGAAATCAGGTGTTTCAGTTTCGAGTAACGCAACGGTCTCCCGAGCTCTGTGCGCAGGAGCGCTATCCTGCTGGAAGATGAAATACTCCGTTATCTCACGAATGTCAGGCAAGAGACCCTGCATTAGTAGAACATCTCTGTAATATTGTCCATTAATCTTAACACCTGGTTCGATGAAATGGATGTTCGTACGACCGAGTGCAGATACCCCGACAGATACCATAAGGGACTTGCTGAAAGTTGGTCGAGTCCGCAAAAGACGATTTGCTGGAACGTCTCTCTTCCTTGTACCGGCTGAGACATAAATACGATCATTCTGACTGTTACTGGGTGCTGCCACAGTAAACAATTTCTCATCAGTAAACCAAATGAAATTCACTAAGCTTGCAGGATACAACCTCAGTAGCTGACGGGAACGTGTCAATCTTGCTTGCTTGTTGGCTGCTGTGAGTTCTTGAGCGTGTCGTTTCTTTAAACATCGCAAATGTAAATCATTCTTGACAATTCTCCAAACTGATGTCTGACTGATTCCTATTTCTCGAGCAATTTGTCTCTGTGTGCGATGCGTTTGCGGCATATCTTCCTGGCTGAGCACCAGCGATTCAACCTTTTCAGCATTGTCGGTTGTTGCTGCCGTACGCGGGCGGCCGCTGCCTGGTCGACGATGGAAAGACCCAGTTTTGTCGATCTTTGAAAGTAACGCATTTAATCCACCAAGAGTCCACTCTTTATCAGGAAATTTCTTTAGAAAACGTTTTGCACTGTACTTTTTATTCTTTCGTAAGAATGTAACAAATTGTTTATCCTCTTCGGTAAACACCATTTTTTCGCGATATTTTCGTGACGTCATTAGTTTCGTCAATCGCGTTACGTCATTTTAGCTTGGTGTGTCAAATGATTTATGTAGCACTTGAATAGAATATCAAGCATCATTATTCTGAAATTTCATTAAAATTAATGGTCATTTACCTGAGTTATGCTAACCTATGTAAGGTACGTTTTTTAATGAATCACCGTGTATTTCCAGCCCACAATTTGCTTTATAGTGCGATACTTAGACGTTTTTATTTTCGAATTACACATTCGATATTATGACAACTGCCATTTGCATTCATCAGCTGAAGGTAGTGTAAAATTTAATATGCAAATCAGGTGCGCTTTTTATATAACCAAAGCCTAACTTGGAGCTCTAACCCAATAAAACTCACGGGCGATTTTCAGGGGCGAAGAGAGGAACCGCTGCATTCAAAATTCAACCCATGCGGAGCTAGGCTGTAAAGTTAGTTCCCATAGGCCAATAATCATTTATTCAATCATTCATTCGTCTTAACATTTATATAGCGCCTCCTCAAGAAGTCTACTTTGGTGCGCTCCCAGCTCAAAATGAACCAGTCTGAAGCACCTTACGAAAGAAAAGCGCATGACTGGGTAATAATGACGACACTGACGGCAGAGCATTAGAAGGTTATTAAAAGTAGATTCATATTAGCACAGAATTTAAGGATTAAGCAAATTGATACACAGCCATATGCACTAAGATAAGGTTATAAAAATATGTTTGTTACCTGTAATTGTTAATTTAAAATCAATGATTTTTTTCCTGAAATTCATCACAAACGCTTTTAAGACAGTCATTACGTCATTTTGGTGTCACCCCTTGGAAAAGTGTCAACCGGTGCGGTCCGCACCTCCGCACCTCTCGCGACGCCACTGGGTTTAATAATTTAGTTTTTTAGTTGTAATAGTCTGTATCAGCATAGACATGTGAGGAATTACGTCTACAATTAATATTTTCAAAAAATTTCAAACTTTGAGTATTTTTAACTTCCTAATATCTTATTAAAACAAACTAACAAAATATGTTACTTGAGAGAACTTAATACGAATGCTGTTGTTTGCTGCATAAATTTGAAATGTATAAGCAAGGTTTTAAATTTTAAAATCCGGTAAAAACTAGCAATAAAGTAAAATTTCATTTTTTCGTTGTTTTCTATTTTTTTTGTTTTAATTATTTAAAAACGCCGTGTTTTACCGTTTTCATTTTGATCTCTCCGTTTTTGCATCTATGGTAGCTCTGCTTTCATTCTTTACTATCTTGACGACCACTGCAGAATACAACATCTTGTAGCGTTCACACGGATAACAGCACCACACCCAATCAGCCGAATGATTCGTTCATTTCTACGTTAATCGGACTGCTTGCTTGTCTGCTGCCCTTTCTGCTTGCCTGTCTACTTGTATGTGTCTGCCTGTCTTCTGCTCTTGTGTCGCTTTATACTATGCAGTGCGATTAGGAGCGATCTGGTTCAATTGAACTGTGGAGAAGGAAGCAGCTTCAGCACATTCGAACAATCGTATATATAGCATTCAAGGCAGAGGGTGAGTAGCTATAGATTCACGAGTAATTTGTTCTTCAGAATCACTGTCGGATGCATTGGTCCTTATTGTGTGGTCTATTATCTGAATCTAATGAGTAGGCCTATGCATGCATGCAATATAAACATTATGTACGTAGACCTATATATGTAAAATATTGTATATGAATGTCTGAAATGTTCACTTTAATTTTTGGTTCACTCTCTTGTCCATAGGTCCAAGCTGAATGCGATAATTGTTAAATTAAGATCATATCTAAAATTTATAGTTAAGGTGACAAGTTCTGATAACCAATGAAAAATCCCTTGTCCAAGATAAATAAGGGGACGTAGTAGACAAGGAGCCAACGTTTAAGGTGAAACGTAGGCAGCAGCCGGTTAGGAAACTCGATCTATGTAGTTTCATAAAAAACAATTGTGTGCGTACACTCAATTCTTGTGTGCGCTGGTTCCACGGCCTGTGTGCGCGTGCACATGCGCTCAGCTTAGAGGAAACATTTCATGTTTGTAAATAAATCTACATACACTATACGATGAATGTCTGTGTGTGCATGGGTTTTGCCACTGTTAACTCAAAATGGCTTTGAACATTGCAACCTAAAGAAATCTAAACCTGCGCGCCGTATGACGACTTTGGTGTGAACACACCAAAGTACATGTATGCGCATTTACATAACATAACATAACAGGGTTTAATGGGGTTCAGAAGACGTTTAGTCTGTGCTAAAATTGCGTAATTGTGTATGAGCTCATAACTAGAGCATACTTTTACGTCCATGTACCCATGTGTGTTTGTGCTTGTATGCTTGCAGTTGTTAGTTTGTATATGTAATCATATCTAATATTGTATGCAATTATACTTAATACTGAATTTGTGCATTTGTTATTGTATAAGCCTACGTAGACCATATGTTGTATATACATAATATATTATATATTATATATTATATTATATATTATACATAATTATATTCACAGGCTTACAGACACAGTATATATATCGTCAGTATATATACTTCAATAGAGACGTGAGATGCTAATAATCTGCGTACTGCAGCTGCTGCTGTTTGGCTGCACAAGCATCATAGCAAGAGATGTTGAGACGGAATATGGGACGGTTAGAGGTCACTCGATCACCGTCAACTTGGAAGACAACAGTCAGAAGAATGTAGTCAGCTTCCTTGCCATTCCGTTTGCCACGCCTCCCATCGGTGACCTCAGATTTGAGGTACGAAACATAATTAACACTTTTGTACTAGAGAATCCCTAATAAGTCATTATAGATTTCAAATCATGTGACAACGATGACATTATCAACGAATTTGTTTGCACAATATCCTTTGCCTATTTTACTTTCTTACATCTTATACTTTTACCGCAGTCGCAAGAAAGTTTGATATTCTTATACGCATTTGACAAAGATCCAACGGACTCTTAGGTTTTGGCTGTAATGTTAACAATATTATTAACAGCAATTAACACCGTAGAATATTAGCATCATATATTAAAATGGAAGTACAACTCGGAATATATGCAACATAGCTAATACATCTGGACAAGGCATTTCCAAGAGACTGTCATGTAAAGGACGTCAGCAGGAGACACTCATTGCGCACAAGGTACATTTCCCGCGGTTAATACGACAGCAGAAACAATAAGGAAGACAATGACAACAGCACAATAATATTGAATTGTTTCCTCTGATGCAGCACAGATGTCAAGAGTGTGAAAATTAGAAACGTCGACACATAATTAAAAATTCTGATGCGTATTGATGAGTCAGCGGATTTCAGCATGTGCTGATGCGTGCTTGGTGGACGCAGAGCGCAGAGGGAGCGATTTCTTACGTCGTTGATGAGTTAATAAGTTAGGCGAAGGCTGGAACACGCGGTTGTCTCGTGAGCTCTCCCGCGTCAGAACCGCAGAATTGTATTAGTAAATTTTCTTGTTAGGGCATCTCTACTGTCTTACTCAGCGCGTTCAAAGGATGCACACTGTTATTTGCGAATGTTATTTGACTTTGTTTAAAATTTGTAAGGAATCATATAGTTCTGGTTTGCTGCTAGTCTAATATTGAATATTCTTACTTACCTGCTTCAATTACACTACACACATGACATTTTTTAGCCACACATTGAACAGTTTTATCCTGATTACTTTGCAAATGAGACTAAAAGGCTGATTTGTTAGAGTCCATTTGCTGACACATGTGGCCTGTTTGCATCTAATTTTGATGAATAGAGTTGGTATTATTTGCCAAGGGTAGAACTTTCATTATGTAAATGCTATAATTATATATGACCTCGTTTAACATTTTTGCTATCATTTATACATTTTGTAAGCTAGTGTGCGTTTGCTGGAATTCTAATAGAGAATATTCTTACTTACTTACATACTTAAGTCTGGTATGGGAATGATTGAAAGACAGATTTTAGTTGCTTAAGTTGACTTATCTTCATAAGCAATATCGTTTGCTATTTGCTTTGTGCAGAGACCACAGAAGGCTCAACCGTGGAGTGATGTTTTCGTTGCTGATACTCTGGGCGACATCTGTATGCAGAGTCCAGTCGGTGTAATTTCATCGAGTCACCCGCGCTGGACTCAATACTCGGAAGACTGTCTCAACATAAACATCTACGTTCCCGAGGTAACGACTTAAGTGAACTAAAGCAATTGTTATATTCGCAGTTTAGCAAATTAGTGTAGGCCTATACAAAGGAAAATTGACTGTCTTATTTACTGATTAGCTGAACGTGTGACTAACTGACTAATCCATGTGTAGAAGAATTAAGCCTACCTGACTAACTACTTTACCAACGGAATAAGCGAAAGATTTTATTACTTAAAGCTTAACTAACCAACTGATTGAGTGATTAACTGAGTTATTGATGAAATTTTTGAGTGTGCTGGCTACGTTTTTGTTATTCTGATCTGCTGTTGCCCTTATCTTGTAAACATGCAGTCCTAACAATTATATAATTTTCGTTAACTTCTATTAGGACTTGTCTGGCGCACCATACGCGGTGATGGTTTGGTTTTACGGAGGTGCATATACGGCTGGTGCTAACATCCAGTATCCAGGACATTTCTTTGCAACTCATGATGTCATTGTCGTCATACCTAACTATCGCCTTGGAGTTTTCGGTGAGTACCTAGAGTGATTAATATGACGAGGAACTCGGTGACAATAATTATTTTGTTTAGTTTTTTGAGGGATTTGTCATCTCTTCAGGCATTCAGAAACAAATAAACTGACTATTTATCTGGCAACTTGAAGAGCACGTGAAGCGCAGCTTTTTCAAGTAGCTAAGACAGTGTAAACTAGACTCCGGTAACTCATTAACACCCGTGTAGCACCTACTTATATACAACACGACAGCCTATGACAATAAATTGTGCTTTCATTGTTGCTAGAAAAAAGTGTACGTTTAAACAAATGAACATGCAAGATATTTTATCTCACACGTCGTGTTTCAGGCTTTGCTAGCACTCCAGATGGTCTGCTGAAGGGCAACATGGGACTTTTTGACCAACTGTTGGCCTTGGAGTTTGTCAGAGACAATATCGCCAACTTCGGGGGAGACCCGAACAAAGTTACCATCTTCGGAGAAAGCGCTGGAGCTGCAAGTACCGCATTACACATGGTTTCGCCCCTTTCCAAAGGTAAATTTGGACATATGTTGCGAGCTTGTTACACTTTGAATCTGAGGATTAATGTCATCCGTGAGAAAGAGAAGTTATTAGGCCTACATAAAAATTGAAAAGGTCACGGATGAGAAACCTGGTAGATCAAGGTAGGTGTCGATAAATCTCGCCCACGTGCACTTCCAATTCAAAGAAAGAAAAGGGAGTGACGGGGAAATTGTTGCAATGATATCGGTTGAATAAAAACCGAAATCTGAGTAAACGATAAGCTACAAAAATGGTTTCTGTTGCGAAGGTTTGTTCCATCAGGGTATCGAAGAGAGTGGATCCGACAACAACCTCTGGACGATAAACGGTCCAGGACAGCAGCCGGAAAACTACATCTACCAGGTGGCCGATAATGTCAACTGCACAACCATTGACACGGCCGAAATGGTTGCCTGTCTGAGGGAACTCAGCGCCCGAGATCTGCGACAAGCCGATGACATTAGATGCACTGTGAGTTAACTGTGAGCTATACCAAGGTGTCTTCGTTCTATCTCATTTGGCACAAACGACACTCAAAGAAATTGGTTATATTTCATTGTAACAGGGCAAACCTTTAAAATTAGTATAGTAGGTAATTGTATTAAAATAATTATCGGAGGGATGTCAAATGAGTTCCGAGTAAGAAAAGGGGTTAGATTGGGGTGTGTAATGTCACCGTATTTATTTAGGCAGAAATGGTGATGAGAGAGGTACTGGCTGGCTGGGAAGGAAGTGTACAAATAGCAGGAAGAAAATTAACGAACTTGAGATATGCGGATGATATTGTACTGTTAACAGAATCTGAAAAAGAGCTACAGGAAGTAATCAATCGTCTGGATAGGATCGGAAGTGAGAAAGGTTTAATGATTAACATGGATAAAACCAAGACCATGGCATTAAATGGCAAAACGTGCAACATCGTTTTGAAAGAGAGCAAATTGGAGCAGGTGGATACGCTTCAATATTTGGGATCATTGATAACAGACGATGCAGAGTGTAGCAGAGAGATAAGAGGAAGGATGGCAAGAGGACAAAGTGTTCAGATAGGGATGAAGAAAATACGGAGGAGTCGCAGCATGAAGTTAACCAAAAAAGTGGGACTAATGAAAGCATTGGTATTAGCACAATATGGTCAAAATCTGGCGAATTGTTGTGACATTAATAGCCTTGATGGACGACATTGAGCGCTTGACCTTCACAATCAAGGGCGCCATCACCTTGCGGCAAGGAAGGAAGTGGGCTGGGTCCCATAGGATTTTGAAGCCTAATATGCACACTCAATAATTGGGGTTAATGTTTATCTATGAATAATTTATTAGCCAAAATCTGGTTTACTTGCCTACTAAGCCTATGCAAAGAATATAATATTCAAACTCTTTTAATCAATTCATGAAAGTGGTGGCTCAAAGAACAAAATTCCCTTCTCTTGAAATTATAGCTGTGCACGATTTTTCTTATGTTAGCAAATATAATATTAGTATGTAAACTAAACTGTACATAGACACTCGCTAATTTGATTTTAAAGTGAAATTCACAAATAGTTTGTTGATCATGCAAGAGCGTAACCATCATATTCTGCTGATGCAGATTCTGTGAATTGCTGAATTCTCATGATAATGTACTCGGGTGAGCTTTGGAAATGCTGTCTACATAGATCTTTCTTCCGCAAAGTCTCTTAAGCTTCAATCTATTCTTAATCCCGTTGCTCGTCTGATAGGTGCCACGGTGGAGTGCCATGCGCAAATAGATTTTATTCTGACTTTAGAGCTGACACCCTGCTTGGAACTTCGACCGGCGATCCATGGTTCCACATACACATCCTGGGATAGGTTGGTGCCCTGTGTTTGGCTTTAGAGTGGCGCTTTAGAAGTTTGAAGATTACGATTTAGACCAGAAGTAAGCTCCTCTTATGTGTAAAAAGATGCAGCTTCCGGATATCTTACGATACCGGATTTGCACTAATCGCTTACTTAATTATAACGTACCTGCGTAATATTGCCGGTTGTTACCTTGCGTACAATACAATAAATACTATTATGTACCTGTTTTCAGCCTGGATATGTCTGTCTTGGTTTTGGACCAGTCGTCGATGGACCAGGTGGTTTCATTCCTGATCTTCCATTGACCTTGAGGGAGAACTTAGGGGAGGATTCTGTTCCGTTATTGTCAGGAATATGCAGAGATGATGGTTCGCTCTTCACACTGTTCTGTAAGCCATTTTCCTCTGTTAATGGGCAGAAAATCGAATAGCCAGCCAGCTAGTCAGTCAGCTAGTCAGTTACATTTAGTTCTCCTTCGCTTAAGACATCAGTCAATCTCTTTGCTAGTAAGCACTTGTAAAGCCGTGAAGTGTCGTCACATTTCGTTTGGTTTACTCGATTGATTTAAATAGTTGCTGCAAGATATATGTGATTGTCCATAGTTATGCGATCTATGTTGTTCAGTTGTTCCCGAGTCCATACGTGGTGGATTCAACCACTCTATGTTTGAATACTACTTATCCGAGAGATTGTTGGCGATCTATAAACCGCGTTTTACACAGAAGCAGTTCGACGATATATACGATGCCAATAACTTCTTCTACACTAACTGGCCTTACATTGACGATCTCGAGGCCAACCGACAAGCGGTCAACAAGGTCAGGTTCAACTAACTGTATAATTATTGTATGTAGGCCTATGCTAACCATTGCAAGTATTTGGCAACTTATGTACACTGTGTCCGGATGAAAAGTAGTACCCAACAAAAAGTGTCACAACTCGTTCAAAACTGTAAGTATTTACCTGAAATTTTAAACTCAACAACAGTGACCATATTTACACGAGATCCCAAAGTCGTTTGGAAATATTCGTGAAATTGTCAAATTTATGAGCGATTGCGATGGAACACTGAAAAATTAAAGTTTCCAACATAGGCCCTTACTTACGCCGACGCTGTGACGTCGTCATCGATGATATACGTCACTTGGTTTGGTGTAAGCAATAAAAAAATTGGCGTTTACAGAAGAAGATAAAATTTTAATTAAAGTACTCAGGCAAGAACATGGTTATGGAGCGAAAAGGTTTCTGAAGGAATTTTCGAATATAGGCTGGTGTCTTTCGTCTGTGATTAAGTTATTGAAGAAGATCGATGAAACGGGCACAGTGGAGCGAAAACCTGGCAGTGGCCAAAAACGCACGACACGCACTGTTGAAAACGTTGATTTGGTTGAAAGGCTGGCATTAAGCCAAGAAAATGCACCAGGAACCCATAGAACAGTGCGTCAGATTTCGAGGGATATTGGGATTCCGAAGACCGCGGTTCACGAAATCATTTCCAAGGACTTGAAACTGGTTTGTTTTAGGAAGAGGCGAGCACAAGAGCTAACAAGAGCAAAGAAACTGACACGTCTTGTACGCGCAAAGCAGCTGCTAAGGAAATACCCCGAACACACAGTTCCATTCATATGGTTTACGGACGAAAATGTTTTTACCGTCGCTCCTCCTGTCAACCTCCAGAACAATCGCGTTTATGCGGCGGATGGAACGCGGAAGAAAAATATGCTTCACATTCCAACAAGACAGTGCCCCTGCGCACCGAGCACGTGAGACCATTGCTCTACTGTCCCGGGAGACACCCGACTTCATATCACCGCAGCTGTGGCCACCCAACAGTCCAGACCTCAATCCAGTTGACTATCAAATCTGGAGTGTACTGGAGGAGCGCGTTTATCGTTCCCGTATTCGTGACATCGATCACCTGAGGGCACGTCTGGTTGAGGAGTGGCAGCTCCTTGACCACGTTATCATCGACCGGGCCATAAAACAGTGGCGTCCACGTCTACGGTCGTGTGTCCGTGAACGAGGAGGACATTTTGAGCACCAGCTGTAGGCGAACTTCACTTCTTATGTAAGGGCCTATGTTGGAAACTTTAAATTTTTAGTGTTCCATCGCAATCGCTCATAAATTTGACAACTTCACGAATATTTCCAAACGGCTTTGGGATCTCGTGTAAATATGGTCACTGTTGTTGAGTTTAAAATTTCAGGCAAATACTTACAGTTTTGAACGAGTTGTGACACTTTTTGTTGGGTACTACTTTTCATCCGGACACAGTGTATAAGTCATACACAGACGCTGAAATATTCTGGTTTGACAGAACTGCCAAAGTCCGATTTAACTCATGCCAAAAGTCTGCCTAATGATGTCTCTGACTCATACAAACAAACAAACTCACACACATTATATACAAACCCAGCTGAGCGTGCCATGGCCATGTTGAGCGACGTCAAGCTGTTCTGTTCTTAGCCTTATTTCATGCTGTACGTAGGTCAGTTTAGTCAGATCCTTCTCCATGATTCTAGTTTGAGTGATCCTTGGTTGACCACGCTGCCTCCATCGGTCCTTATGAGTCTTGTTCGTTACGGACCAGTTTGTATTTCTGTCGCCCTCGTCTTTCGAAGCCGTGCCAACTGACCAAACAAAGTCAATGAGCGCTTTTCGGACTGAAGCAGTGGCCTACTAAATAAATAAATCATTATCCCATTCAGTGACATAATTGTATAGTCCATGTTAAGAATAATCCATGAAGAGCTTCTCGCGAGTGACACTCCCATCGACCCGTACCGCAAGCGGAATGGTGAATTATCATCAGTCCTATAGAGGCGTCTAAGCTGAAAACTGTATACTATAATTATAATTATATAATAAATATCTACGTTCCCGATGTAACGATTTAAGTGAACTAAATAACACGAATGGTTCTGATTCTGACAGTTTTTAACGGATTCTTCTTTTGGATATCCGTGGGACAGACAAGCCAAGATAAATTCGCAGTATGCTCCAACTTATACCTACGTCATCGCCTTCAGAAGTCTCAATGCTTCAGCGGATACGGAATGGATGGGTGCGTTTTTTTCATTTGATATACAAGACTTAATGTCAATGATTTCCATAATCAAACAGAGAGGAGACGTTTATCTGATTATATTCGACTGTTGTGCTGGCAATTAACTAGTCCAAACGCAGTACAGTGAGGAAATGAGCCAGCGCACCGCGGGATATAATTGCTTACTTTGCAGACACGTGTCTTGAAGACATGGTCAGGATTTCTTGCATGGCGTCTGTTCCTAAGACCTGCCAAGAAATGTACTTCTGTGAAAGATCTTTCGATTGTAGTATAATATTTATGATCAACAGATAGAAGGATGTTTTCGGCTTTGTTTTCTGATGTGGCTCTAAATGATGTTCTTTATATAACCTTATGTGTTTAGAATCTTATCTAAAATATCCTAAATCACGTTTATAAATTGGGCATCTATTGAAAGTCTTTTCTAGGTAAAGCTACATTCCAAAACGAAGGTCTCTTTGACTAAATTGTGACACGTATCCGTTTTAATAAAAACAACGTTCGTAACGTCGTATTTGTGAGGCTTGCATAGCGTGCGTTCGTGTGTATGTGTGTGCGTATGTGGGTGTAATTAATGGAGGATCAAGTCATAGTTTCCCAGCTATCCATAATTCATCTTTTTCTTAAGTTATAGCATCGCTGCACAACTGTTATTGCTCTGTACAATTTGCTAGCAAAAATTTTACACAACTTCATATAGGTGAAATGATTCGTAACAAATAATATTACCCCACCAAGTAGGCTCTACATTACTAAAGATGAATGACAACCTACGATATAAATTTTAGCATTCTGACATAATTGTCAAACCTATAGTGCCTAGATTTAAAAATGGTTCAATTTGCAACTTTTTGACAATACAATACGCATTACACGCATATTCCTTTAAATTGGTAAAAGTTTAATTCTTCGTGAATAGTTTGTCGTAAAACAATCATTGGTAGCACAATTCTAACCCTAAACCTAACGCTACCCCTAACCTTAACCCTAACCCCCAACTAACTGTTTTATGAAGAATTATTTACTGAAATTGTCTGACATCCTTTCGACTCTATTCCAGAGGTAGCCTACGGGTAACTTTTTCTTGTTTTGAGAGCATAGTTTGCTAATGACAAACTTTGTATTTGATAACTAATAAAAAAACTAGCTAATATTTCTTTATTGCAATTAATAACTTTTATCATGTTGGTGTCCAAAATATTAGTCCGCTAAAACGTTCAGTGGTGTAGGCCTACAAGCAATTTGAAAATGCAAGTCTAATGTTATGAACGGCATGCTGAAACGACTGAAAAGAACGATAAGATACAGAAAGTATGTTTCAAAATCTAGGTTCATTACTAAGCACAATTCTAATCTTCGGTGTGGTTAGATAAGGACGACTGGATAACCTAATACATTTCAGACTGCGTCCTCAATTGTCTTAATTTATTTTGTTTCATGGCATCTGCGTTTATTTCTATATTCTCTACCCTGGATGTAGGAGTTCCGCATGCGGGCGAAATTCACTACGTCTGGGGCAATGGTTACCTGACGATCAATCCTGATGTGAGGAATGACTCTGGCATTTATTACGACCCAATCGGCTACACTCCGGAGGATATCACTTACGCTAAATACGTTCAGACTCTATGGACGAACTTCGCCAAATACGGGTCGGTAAATTTTTTAAGTTTGATCTGTCTGTATCTTATCGTATCTTGCAAGACTCCGGGCAAGAAAGGTATGAGATTGTGACCCCAAATAAAATCTTACTAAGGATTGTGGGGTGAATATGTCACTCCATATAATTCGAAAAACCTTAATTTTCAAAGGAATTTGTAGGTGCGATATGGTGCTGTACAGGACCGGACCGAGGGCGGTGCCAGAGGTGCCATGGTACGGGGCGCAATTTTTGCTTGGTACGGCCCTGGTGTTGTACATTGTAGATGCACACGTGGGCCTACACGCACTGGTATATATTTTTTATATTGCTTGGGCGTGCCTAGGCACGTTTGAACATGTTTTTAGATTTGTCGTGTTGCATAAATATGAGTGTTGACATATTTGTTATACATCGTGACGCCGACATACGAGCGCCCGATAAAAGAGCGCCCGACAAAAGAGCGCCCGACAAAAGAGCGCCCGACAAAAGAGCGCTCGACTACATAGCGCACAGGCAATTTAAATTAGAATTTGCATGAACATATGACAAGAATTAAGGCTTGAATAGAAGCTGACTTAATTAAATGAATTTTATTTAATCAGATGCTGGATCGCTGAAAGAAATTTATGTTGAACTAAAAGCTGGATTGGCTTTCTACCGGAAATTTTACTATGGTCTTTAAACAATCTATTGTCTCTCCCCTACTGAAAAAAGAAAATCTAGGAAAAGAAAATCTTTCTAACTACCGTCCCGTCTCCAACCTCTCTTGTCTGTCTAAACTAACTGAAAGAATTGTTCTTACCCGCCTTAATGACTACTTCTCAAAAAACTCACTGCTAAACCCCCACTAATCAGGCTTCACTAAACACCACTCCACAGAAACTCTGCTTGTCTCTCTATAGAACAAATTGGTCTCTGCCGTCAGCCATCAACAAGTTTCCTGCCTCTGCCTCCTCGACATCTCTGCTGCATTTGATACCATTGACCACATCCTTCTCTTGACTAGACTATACTCTTGGTTTAGCGTTTCTGGGACTGCTCTACTCTGGTTCCAATCCTACTTATCTTTCAGATCCTTCTCTGTCAAGGCCTCCAAACCCCTTCCACTCACATGTGGTGTCCCTCAAGGCTCCGTCCTAGGACCACTCCTCTTCATCCTCTATACCACACCCTTTAGTCATCTCATACAATCCTCCTCTGTCGACCACCACCTGTATGCAGATGACACTCAACTCTACATATCCTTCTCCCCAACCTCTTTCTCCGCCTCCATTGCACAACTACTGAATGTAGTAAACTTAGTCTCAGAATGGATGTCATCTAACCTGCTCTGCCTCAACCCTTCCAAGACAGAATTTATCCTCATAGGCCTCTATGACCAAATCAAGAAAATACCCGACCCTGCAATTCACTTACCCACTAACTCTTCATCCCTTCCCTTCACCTCGGATGCCCCAGTCCGAAATCTTGGCTTCACCTTTGATCCTCATCTCTCTTCAATCACATCTCTAACCTCTCTCGCTCCTGTTTCATGCACATTCGCGACCTCCGCCGCATCCGACCCATGCTCGACTTCAAAACTGCTTCCACCATTGCTACCTCCATCGTCTACTCCAAGCTCGACTACTGCAACTCCCACTTCCTCAACCTTGAAGCCACACAAATCAAACGTTTACAACTAATTCAAAACTCATTAGCCAGAGCCGTCACCAGAACACCCAAGCATCATCATATCACTCCAATCCTCAAGTCACTTCACTGGCTAAAAATCCCAGAGCGCATTCACTTCAAAATCTTATCATTAACTTACAACTCCATACAATATTCACAGCCCAAATATCTTCGCGAACTCCTCACCATCCAGCCAACCCGCTCTACCCGATTGTCCTCTTGCCTCACCCTCACTCGACTTCCGATCACATCTCATCTCAAGTTCTCCAACCGCGCAATAGCAAACGCCGCACCTCGTCTCTGGAACGACCTACCTTCTGAATTTCGTGCCTTCTCGGTTCCTTCACCATCATTTCCCGTCATGCAGCATCATCTGTCCCTAGCGCCTCTGTCCATCACACCCCGGGCTTTCCATTCTAAACTTAAATCCCACCTTTTCAAGAACTCTTACCCAGACTCACTACTTGACATCCCACCTGTCAATCCTCGACCAAAGCGACACCCTCCTTAACAGCTACTCTGCCTCCCTGCTGACCTCCTGGAAACCGAACTCTGACCACCCACGGACTATCCTTTGGATACCCCTTTGACTTTACGGAGCGCTCGTGAATAAGCTGGTACCCTGCGCTTAGCTCTCACGTGGCGCATTAGAAATTTGGAGATTGCGATTACGATTACCAGAATATTATTGGTCATATAGGAAGTGGTCTGAAGCGTTGGAGAATGCATGGAGAGTTGCGTTTCAGTTTAACATCTCTATTTCAAAAGGAATTAAACAGAGGAGAAGCTTTGATTAAGTCAAACCGCGCTTTAGAAGTTTTCCAGTTAGAACAGTTTGTAAATTGTCTTCCTGTGGAGCTGCATTAATGGTTCTTTGACAAGATCTGAAGACCCTCATGGAAACGGCTAACGTGAAAAGGAAAAGAGTCCTGCTTACAAGTCCTTTCTACTCGAATCTTTGGAGAGCATATCTAGAGAAATTCAAAATAATAGTTTGTCTGAGGACAGAATTAAGAACAATTTCCCTAGACACACAATAAATGTGTTGGTCGAATGATGCAAATGTATTCAAGAATTAAGAGACCAGTTTGTTGTACATAGAAGCAAGTTGAGATTCTGTGGAGTGGTGTACAGTGAAGCCAAGATTGGGCGGGATTGAGCAATGAGTTGGAGGAAAGGTAATCGCTGTGCCTGGCAGGGACAATTCTCTAGTTAGCTTAGCTTGAAAGTAAATATTTTGGAGAAGAAACAGTAGTTATAGGTTTTCCTTGTCGAAGTTTGCCTTTTGAGAAGAGCATAGACTGGAGAGTGCTCAAAGACCACAGGGAAGTGTTGCCAGTAAAGAGTGAGACAATAATGATTTTTGTAATTATTGTAACACCAACTGGAGGAACAGTCTTTTAGCAGAGAGGTCGGAATAGGATGAAGTTTTCATTGCTTATTGGGATGAGATTGCAGTGTGAAGTGTAGGGATAAAATTTGGACAGAAGGTATCATCAATAAAAGGCATGGAATGGAGCTCGGCAGTTGGGAGGGATGCTTACAATGGAGAAGAGAACTCTACACAGATGTCTTTGATTGGTGGAGCTGGAGTGGATGACGGACGATGACTGAACAAGTACATGTATGCGTTCTCTGCAGCACGATTTGTCTCTAACAATATCTGTCTGTAGCTTCTTTGATGGTCTTTTTCTTTGTATGTGAGGTCAGTTTTGCGCTCAAAGCCCCTGTTATGCATGTATAACAATACCCACCAAATAATATGCATGTACAAAAAACAGAAATATATGAAACTTATTAAAAGCTTGTAGCTAGGAAGTGAACCAATGGTTCCTGGTGCGGGTGTCAGTGCGCGTTTTGTTTCTTATCTTTGAAAGTTCGTCTCGTTTACTTGAATATCGAGGCGTTTTTTTAAAACTTGGTCCTAGAAATCCGACTCCAAGTCCAGTTCAGGCTCCCTTCAATGAAACTCTTACCGTTTGGCCACAATACAGAGCAGACGACAACTTCAAAGTGTTCTATCTGGACGCTGAAATTTCCGTCAAAGAACTCTACAAACAGATGAATTACTACTTCCACACTAGCTACATGAGCATTTTATCTGGTGTACCTATCAAGAGCCAACCAGGTGAGAGTCGAATTACATCAATTATCTAGTGATTCTCTAATAAACAGCCAACAAAGTCATAACTTACGCCAACTGTCCTTAATGTGCCCGTACTGCTTAATACGCATGGTCAAACAAATCCTGATAAATTGATTATGCAATTATCGTTAGTTTGATAAATGACTGCTTGAAATCGTGTCTAGTTAAACATTATTTTATTGCTATTCGCATTTTGACATCTATATTGTAGCACACTGGTCGTCTTAGAGTGCCCCAATCGCAGAAACTAGTGTTGTCAACATTCAGCATTCTTTCAAAAACACCATACGGCAGTTGAACAGACATGAGACTGAACTCAAACTGAACTGCAACTCCAGAGTTCACAAGTCAACCACTTATATAGCACAGTTAGCAAGAATGAGTGGACCATCGCAACCCACCATCTTCGCGCTCATTCAGTTTACCAGATTTAGATTAACGTCAACACTGCACGCATCCAGGTTTCGACCCCAACCGAAGGATGGGTGGATGCGCATCAGCCAATGCTAAGCCAATCATCCCTTTTATCATTTCAATCGCAGTTGCAAATCAACATGTTGCCGGCAACGCCATCTATTATCACATTTGTGATCCTTTCGTGTAGTATTACTAGCG
Source organism: Bimastos eiseni (assembly GCA_959347315.1). Taxonomy (NCBI): domain Eukaryota; kingdom Metazoa; phylum Annelida; class Clitellata; order Crassiclitellata; family Lumbricidae; genus Bimastos; species Bimastos eiseni. The sequence continues at coordinate 49,909,614 of OY365806.1, read as the reverse complement.
TCAATATTTGGCGACGATTCACTGCAAGAGGAAAAACTGTGATGAAACAATTGGCTTCAAAGTCCTGATCCTTATAGAGTTATCTTAATACGTCAATATAAAACTATGAACCAACGAATGGACGGAGACAGCTGATCAATCATCGCGTCACATGCGATGTTTCAGTCATGTTAACTCATTAGTTCATTCGTTCTTTCATTGTTCTATCAATTGTTTCGTTTCATGTTCGTTTATTCACTTTGTTAACTAGGTTTTTTCGTTCATTTGCTCCTTTACTCATTAATCCACTCACTTATTCAATCACTCTTGCAATCATTAATTTATTTCCTCTTTAGCATATATATATTCCATATATATATTCCAGATATATTAACCTTCAAACGCTTTGTTTGCAGCTGAAACTGAGGATGTCCGATTTTCATCATCAGAATTTGCTCAGGTGATGTCAGATTACTACAGTGAAGCAATGATATCCATGTATCCTGGAGAGTTTGAAGAGGATTTTGACGCACTGAGAGAAATGTTCTAGATGAAGAACGGTTAAATTCTGTAGCGAACGTTACCAATCAATCTACCTACATTAAGACACGTTAACGTCCTGTTATATATATATATATAGGCCTATCTAATATAACAAAACAAATCGTTGAATTACACATTTATTTGTCATTATGTCATGGCTATGAACTAGTGAACTCTGACTGATCAGATCCTTCGTTTTCCCAACTCTCGCCATGGCCATAACAGCTACGGCTCTGACAACCGGACCTCAAGCTCTCCTCTAACTGCGACGCAGTGCTCATGATATGCTGATGCCTTACGCTTAGGTTTCGGTTAGCGCTTTAGAAGTTTGGAGATTGCGATTAGTCGTTCCAGCGGATTCTCTTGGTCCATGATTTTTATTTCGAAAGGCTCTTTACTGAAAACGGTTTCTTGCATAGATAAGTTAATGTAAATAACGAAACAAATTCAGTTGCTAAATGAGAACCCAGCAGCCTCAAATTTGGTTGGTCAATTAAAATGCCCTGCAATGTTACGTGAAAATGCTATGTCTAGCAACCACGCAAAGAAGTTCTGGGAAGTTCTGCTTTTTCTCTTTTAAAAATTAGTAAATGAAAGAAAAAGCAACAGCGAAAGAAGTGATCCAAAACCTTTCCTTTGCAATCTTATTTCGACGCACAAAAATTTAATTTTCTGGAATGCTCTCGAGAGCCCCCACAAAAACTCCTTGAGAGCCGTATGCTGCTCGCGAGCCACGGGTTGGCGACCACTGTTCTAGACGAAGAACTTCTAAATATTTTAGCGACTGTTACCAATCATTCTACATCAAGACACGTTAACTTCCTGTTATTTCCTTGATTGAAACTTCCAATTACATTTCCCCCGGACATTTTCCTCCAAGAACATTTCCTATGGATATTCCCTCTCGTTTGATCACTTGCCCATCCCAAATACTTACGAGAAAGTGCATCATATTGACCATTACAATTAATTATTAATGATCTATTATTTATTAGATGCCAAGCGATCTTTAATATGTTGGAGTATATATAAGATTCAAGACAATTGCCAAAAGTGGTGAAATAAACGCGAGAAGAAGGCGGTGACTGTGACTAAGAGACATAAAAAAGCGTCTCCAGGAAATATACTGCTTGAAGTACATGGATTTCTCTTCGCTTCTAAGTTGCAGCAATAGAATCTTAGAGAGCAGACTGATGAAGTCTTTTAAATGTCTTAACTTTAGTATAGTTAAACTATTAATGAATGTTGTTGTTCCCTTTTACTCTTGACTTTATCTAGACGACATCTAACCAACACGACATCTTGCAACGTTCACGCGGATAACAGGACCGCATCCAATCAATAGAATCATCGGTCTGCTTGTTTGTCTGCTGCTCTTTCTGCTTGCCTGTCTACTTGTATGTGTCTGTCTGGCTTCTTCTGCTCATGTGTCTCTTGACACAAATCAGGGCAGTTACTTGTAGGAACGAACGGGCTCAATAGAGTTGCCGAGAAAGAAGCAGTTTCAACACATTCTAAAGGTCGTATATGTAGCATTCAACGCAGAGGGAGAGTGAGTAGCTAGAGATTAACAAGTACTTATTTCCTTGGAATCACTGTCGGATGCGTACGTTTTTATTATGTGGTCTTTAATCTGAATCTAATGAGTAGACCTATGCATGCATGCATGCATTATACACATATGTAAAATATATGTGCGTGGACCAGTGAGCTTATATACCTATGTCAAATATTTTATGTGAATGTCTGCAATGTTCCCTTTAATTTGTTGGATGGTGAGCGCAAGAAATTTTATGAGTGCAACAGTGCACAAGTGGTTCATACTTTAAGATCATATTTAAAATCCATAATATGGGCTTAACAATAATAATGAGTCCATACTACAGTTTGGACCCTTTGTGGTGCAGTCTCAGATGGGGCCTCAAAGGGGGATCCGTTGGGCCCGCTGTTATTTTGCCTGCCGCTACAGTCGACACTTCAATCACTCCGTTCTGGGTTCAGACTGGGCTACTTTGACGACATCTCGCTTGGGGGCAGGAAGGAGGAGATGCAGCAGGACCTGGCAGCAATCAAAGAACTTGAATATTCGCACGGCATTCAGTTGAACAGATATAAATGTGAATACTGTTCTGAAATCGAACTATCGGACTTGGAATTTGAAGACTTCCGGAGGATGAAGCGGGATTCACTGCTTCTTCTTGGCGCCCAGCTGTTCAAGGGACAAGCGCTGGATGAAGTTCTTCTCAAACATAGCGATTCTCTGGAATTGGCATTGAAGGACTTGGCCAGCCTCCAGGCTCAGGCCGTACTTTTGCTGCTACGCTTATGCCTCAGGGCGGCGAAACTGATTTACCTCCGCGTGCAGCACCCTGCTGGGGACACTCCCTTCTAGAAAAGATGGCCGACCAAATGCGTGTTGGATTGGAAAACATCCGTAACATCAAGCTCAGCGATATACAATGGAAACAGGCCACACTTCCGATAAGAGATAGCGGATAAGGAGTTAGACGGGTGTCGATGCTGGCATCTTCAGCTTATGTAGCCTCAGCTGCATCGATCAGGTCACTTGTTGCCGCCGTTCTCGATTCGGAGGATTGGATCAATGCTCATAAGGAAGAAATCCTTGATGCTCGCACACCAACACTCCCGGATGGTGAGGTATCGGCCTTGACCAGCCAGAAGATTTGGGACAGATCCTTGATTAACATCGAAAAAGCTGAAGTGTGGTCTTCCAGCAATGACCCATTCAGCCGGGCAAGGCTGGGCGCTCGACTTTCCCGTCATCTCTTGTGGGTTGGGTCTAAGCAATGAGGCCGTGCGGGCGGCGGTGGGCTTTCGTCTGGAACTCAACATCTGTGCGCCGCATCAATGCCAGTGTGGAGAAATCGTTGACCCGGGAGGACATCATGTTCTTGTTTTCAGACATTCGACGGGAAGAGCGGCCCGACATTTTGCCTTGAATGATATTGTGTGGAGAGCACTTTTAAAGGCAGAAGCTCCATCCTCGAAGGAGCCACAGGGTTTGATCCGCAGCGACGGAAAGAGACCGGATGGAGCGACACTCATCCCGTGGGCAAGAGGCAAGTACATCGCTTGGGATGCAACAACTATCCACACGTGCGCCGCCTCCTACATCCACCTTTTATCGGCAGTGCCTTGCGGTGCATCTGAATATGCCGCGGACCGAAAGTGTTCCAAATGTTCAACTCTTCCTACAATTCATGACGTCGTTCCCTTGGCATTCGAATCGCTGGGCCCCATTAATCACGCGGGACGCGAGTTCTTGACGAAGTTGGGTCGCCGCATGACCGCCGTATCAGGAGATCCCATGGAGACCGTGCACTTGTTTCAACGTCTCTCCATTTGCCTTCAAAGATTCAACGCCGTAGCGTTCAGAGGCACGTTAACATCTCACCGGGATCCGACAATTAAGGAACTGTCAATCAGCATGTCAGCATTTTTGGAATAGCGCAGAAGGACTGTTGTACGTGCAAGTGCGCTGACAGCATGATAATAATAATAATAATAATAATAATAATAATAATAATAATAATAATAATAATAATAATAATAATAATGAGTAATGAGTAATGAGTAATGATAATAATAATAGGTAATGATAATAATAATAGTATTAATAATAATAATAATGATAAGTAATAATAATAAAAATAATAATAATAACTCCACAACACTTAAAGGAACTGATGGCCTATGGAGTAGATGACATCATCGGGCAACATCTATCTGACCTTGTCAATCTGCTCCTAAAGGGAGGTCTATCCGAAGAGGTGAATGAGGTCATCTATGGGGCAAACCTTTTAGCCCTGAGCAAGAAGAACGGAGGCATATGACCGATCGCCGTGGGCTACACATGGCGTCGTCTGGCGGCAAAGTGCGCTAATTCGCATGCAGTAACAAGGCTTTCTCAACTGCTCGCCCCCATTCAGCTTGGGGTAGGCATTCCAGGAGGCGCTGAGGCAGCTGTCCATGCGACACGTCGTTGGATAACGACAATGCCTGAAGACAGCGTCCTAGTGAAGCTCGACTTCGCCAATGCCTTTAACAATCTGCGCAGAGATTGTCTTCTAGAGGCAGTTGCTAGAGAGATCCCAGAGCTCTACCACTTTGCTCACGCTGCCTATTCAAACCGTCCACTGTTGCGCTATGGTTCAAACATAATTCGATCCGAAGTAGGAACGCAGCAAGGCGATCCTTTGGGGCCTCTGGAATTCTGTCTTGTGCTGCAACCGATTCTGATGAAGCATCGATCGGATCTGTGTATCGGATATCTGGATGACCTGACATTGGGAGGTAACAAGGAAACACTTTCCGACGACGTTCAATTAATCGAGCAGAAATAAAAAAATCTGTGATTGCTGTTGAACCGCAGCAAATGCGAAATCGTGTGTCACAACACCCAGATGCCGAACAATGACCCTGCGTTTCAAGAGTTCACGAACATAGCCCTCGAGGACATGACCTTGTTGGGTGCACTTCTGATTCCAGGTCCAGCTGTGAACATGGTCGTTAATTCAAAGGCTAATGACCTCGAGAGGGCAATCGGAAGATTGTCCTTGCTTTATACACATGGCGCTCTGGCTCTGCTGAGAAACAGTCTAAGTGTACCGAAGCTCTTGTACAGTCTGCGCACAGACGTCTGCGCTGATTGCCCGGGCTTGGCTCGGTTTGATCAACTGCTGAGAGAAGGGCTGTCAACCATTTTAAATATGGACCGTGACAATGACCGTTGGCTCCAGGCTTCTTAGCCGGTGAGAGATGGTGGTCTGGGAGTTCGTTGTGCATCTACGCTGGCACTTTCTGCCTTTCTGGCTTCGGCTGCTAGTACAAGCGAACTCCAGGCATGCATCCTACCAACAGAGTCTGACGAGGAACCATATGAACTTGCGAGTTCAGCACTCAACGCTTGGAAGACCCTGACAGATGCAGAACCACCAACAGGAGCAACGAGTCATCGCCAGAAAGAATGGGACTTCCGATTCACAGACAAAGCATGGAAAGGTCTGCTGGAGTCCAATAACAATCCATGTGACCGTGCTCGCCTGCTGGCCTCACGAGCACCTCATTCTGGAGACTGGATGCTAGCGCCCCCTGTGACTGCCCTAGGCCTGCGCCTCTCAAACGAGGATGTACGAATGGCAGCCGGGTTGAGGCTAGGAACGACGCTCTGCGAGCCACATTTGTGTCACCAATGTCAAGAGAGTGTCGACGCAAAAGGGCTCCATGGACTAATTTGTAGAAGAGGCAGCGGAAAACATCAACGACATAGCATGTTCAACGGCGTCATCTGGAGAGCTCTTGGCAGAGCGAAGTATCCAGCGCAAAAGGAACCTCTCGATTTGGTAAGAGAAGATGGAAAGCGACCAGACGGCGTCACGCTCATTCCTTGGACACGTGGTCGATGTCTGGCATGGGATGTGACAGTGTCCGACACCTACGCCAAGTCACATCTTGTCGACACATCTATCAGAGCTGGGGAAGCAGCCGAACGCGCAGCTAAGACGAGGAGGGCCAAGTATTCCACCATAACCAACACCCACGACTTCGCAGCCCTCTCCTTGGAATCCTGCGGCGCTTGGAGCAGTGAAGGACTGCAGTTCATCTCAGAGTTGAGTAGTCGAACGAGTGCTGCAACCCACGATCCAATGGAGACGTCATTTCTGTTCCAACGTATCTCAGTTGTTCTTCAGCGTGGGAACGCCGCCTGCCTCTTCGGGACATTTCCACCACTCACTTAGCTCACCCACATGGGCGATAACAGCATAATATAATAATAATAATAATAATAATAATAATAATAATAATAATAACAATAATAATAGTAATAATAATAGTAATAATAATAAGTAAAATACAAATATGCGTTAGCGTTGCAGATGTATATTCATATTATATACTCGGTTTCTCGCCACTCTATCACTCTATAGTGGCTTATCCCAACTAGTATTCTATGGCATTAGCCAAATAACCATCCCACTATTAATAATAATAATAATAATAATAATGATAATAATAATAAAAATCTAAACCTGCGCGCCTTATGACGACATGATGTGAACACACATGTGCATGCCTGTCTGCGTATTAGCTAGCGACTAGTGTATACTCCTACGTCCATGTGTGCGTGTATGCTTGCCGGTATTCGTTTACTTATGTAATTATATCTAATATTGTATGTAATTATATTTAATACTGAATTTATGTATGCATAATTGCAGACGCAGCCATATGTTGCATCCTACACTATATTAGATATAAATAAATAAATAAATATATATATATATATGTTGCAGGCCTACAGACACAGTATATATCGTCAGCGTATACACTTTATTAAAGGCGCGAGATGCTAATAATCTGCGTACTGCAGCTGCTGCTGTTTGGCTGCACAAGCATCATAGCAAGAGATGTTGAGACGGAATATGGGACGGTCAGAGGTCACTCGATCACCGTCAACTTGGAAGACAACAGTCAGAAGAACGTAATAAGCTTCCTTGCCATTCCGTTTGCCACGCCTCCCATCGGAGACCTCAGATTCGAGGTACGAAACCTAATTAACACTTTTGTTCCAGAGGATCCATAATAGAAAGATTCATGCAACTTATTGTCGGTCCCTCAGATGGGTACCAATGCGCTTATTTAATGAATAACGAATTTAATATATAATGCAAAATGGCCAAAGCTGCAATTTTGTGGTTGACGGCTGGCTGGTTAAGTTTTTCTGACAGCCGCAAAATCGCGTAAAATGCTCTTTTCGGATATAGGTGTATCGGGATAAAAATTGCGATTTTAAACATCGTTCCTTTTCATCATTCTCGTGAAGATCTTGCATTATGTTTAGATGCGAAGAAAACAATTGCAGTTACTGTCGCCCGTGAGGAACTGGAAACTCATGAAATAATTATGGTTTTGAGGAACAGCATCCTTCTGGACTTTGATGTACGGCAAACCAGTAGAAGCTGGATTCATTTACAAGCTTAGGCCTACTTTCTGACGAACTGCACAAATGACCTATTAGCCTAGGCCTATGTTGTTTTATCAAAGACAGACAGAATAATCACACCCGTGACTGCACGAGACAAAGTCAATCAGTTTAATGCTCAGATAAGCCACTAACGATTATAGATTTCGCATAACGTGACAACGGTGACTTATCAACGCGTTTTTTACACAATTTCTTTTGCCTACTGATGCCTGAACTTTAACTTTTGTACTACCGGTACCGCCGCAGTGTGCCATAGCAAGAAGGTTTAGCGCTCAATAAGCTACGCAATTTGCCAGAGGCCCGTTTACAGAAAACTGAGCCCTAGGCGCAAACATTTTGTGGCCCTTCTGAACTTATAGACTCTGGTGGTGTTTAACCTATCGTGTCGAAACCCCACACAAAATTCAACTGAAGTGATTTTTTGGGTGTTGTTGACGCTAATCATGATTAGTCATGGAAGCTACATGTATTTTAAAGAAGTTTTAGGTCATTTAATCATGTTACAAAAACACAATAATATTTATAAGCCAACTTATGGAATCTTACCAACATAGCTAACAGAGTCAGCTGATATTGAAATTAACAGAGCAATTATTAATTACAACAATACCCTTGTTGGTTAATGCTTAGCTGAAAAAAATGGAGAATATAATTCAAACGTGAAACGTGTTATTTTGTATGATTGCAAAATGTTTTCAATTATTTGGGGGCCCTGTGAGATTTGTGGGCCATATATATAGGTGAGCGCCTATTAAACGCGCCTCTGCATTTAGCAACAATCTTATGCGCTTGCAATTGTTGCTGCATTTTTAGCATCAATAATATTATGAACAGCAATATCGTAGAACATCAACATCAAATATGAAACCTGAGGTACAATTTAGAAAATATATGCACATAACTTACACATCTCACAGCCTGGACAGAGCCCTTAAGTTACAATAGACTGCCATGTAATAGACATGTCAGCCTCAACGCTCATTGCAGAATAAAGGATACACTAGTGCAGAAGACCAGAATGTAGGCGGGGCAGACCCAAGGAGACAGTTACGCATCAGCGCAAGGGTCTTGAAACTGGGAGACAGTGAAGGGATTTACGAATGAAGGAAGAGACTTAGCCCACTCCGTCTTAATGTCAGACATTTTCAGATGTAGGCCTACATACCTGCAGATCCAGTGAAGCCTGAACCTACTCAAAGTTTGTTGCAGTCAATCTTTTTTCCCGGATGGTAGAAAGTTTCAGAAAAAATAGATACTATTTGACAGAGTGCGACATCGGGCTTTGTTTTGGTGTTTATTACACCAAATACATATACATTTACTAATTCTAGTGATCTGCCTGTGGTAATACATAGACCTACAATGAGCCAGATAGTACAAATAGTACAATAGTACTATATTGATAGTAGCAAATAGTACAAACGAATAACACGAGAAATGTCACGTTTCATTTTTCTGCGTAACTTCTATATTACACATTGGTACCGCCCTATATACATTTTTTAAACCACAACAGCATATCGTTTCAAATAAAAACATAAAAAATACACTGTTTCGGAAAATGTTTTCTCTGACTTTTACTCACGATAAAAGGGTTAATAATCAATGTTTATTACTCGCTTTGGGTAGAGACCGCAGAAAGCCCAACCGTGGAGTGATGTTTTCATTGCTGATACTCTGGGCGACATCTGTATGCAGAGTCCAGTCGGTGTTATTTCGTCGAGTCACCCGCGCTGGACACAATACTCAGAAGACTGTCTCAACATAAACATCTACGTTCCCGAGGTAACGATTTAATTAAGGGAGTGAACGAACTCAATTTTTATGTTCACAGTTTGACAAGTTAGTGTATACAAAGGAACGTTGATTGACGTATTTACTATTAAGCTGAATGGGTGACTAATCCATGGGCAAAAGAGTTACTAACTTACTTATTTACCAACGGAATAAGCGTAAGATTGAACTAATTGTTGAAGGAAGATTGAGTGATTTATTAAGTTATTGATAATATGTTTGAGTTCAGAGGCACGTTAACATCTCACCGGAATCGAAAATTAAAGAACTGTCAGTCAGCATGTCAGTATTTTTGAAATAGCGCAGAAGGACTGTTGTACGTGCAGGTGCGCTGACGCGGGCCCTGCATGGAGACAGCGCACACAGTAATTTAGCGTACGGAAAAAATATTCTTTGCAAAAATAATGAGTAACGATTGGCTGGCTACGTTTTTATTATTCTGATCTGATGTTGCCTTCTTTTACCTGCAACTTTATGTTGTTGTCTGCTTTTAGGACTTGTCTGGCGCACCATACGCTGTGATGGTTTGGTTTTACGGAGGTGCATATGTAGCTGGTGCCAACATCCAGTATCCAGGACATTTCTTTGCAACTCATGATGTCATTGTCGTCATACCTAACTATCGCCTTGGAGTTTTCGGTGAGTACCTAGAATGATTAATATGACGAGAAATGGGTTGGGTCCCATAGACGCTAAGCGCACATGATTGTTGGAAAAACGACAATCCCCAAGGCTATCTGAAGGACGATTGAACAGCAAACAAAGGCGATTATTTATACGATGGACGTATAGCGAAGATTTAGGGCAACACTGGATTTGTTCCTTTAAAATGTCGTATGGAATAATTTCTCATTAATTTATGACATTCTCATTAATTTTTGATTAAAAAAAACCGAATATCAACGGCTAGACTACAAGCGTGTCAGTTATAAGCTAGGGATGCAACGCTGGGCATGCGGTCCAGACTCTTGCGTAGGCCACCTAGTAATATGTGGAGTTCGTTTTGCATGACTTCATGGAGAAATTAATTCTAGGCTGAAATTACTGGAACAAGCTGAGTCTAGCTTCTCTTATACGTTTAATAAATATGAGCTTAAAATATCAATATTATCATTCTGTATCGTGGTCTGGCTGAATTTGACGAAAGATATTATTAGCATAATTGGCACAATGGCGGGCCAGGTCGGATTGGGTAGAGTCAGTACTTCATGGGTCAGGTCAGATATATATGGCTTCTGAAGTCGAATCGGAATGGGTCGGGTTCATTTTGGATAGGTCGGATCGGGTCGTGACAATTGGTTCCTCTGGACAACTCTGGCTGTCATTGTTAGAACTACGTTGACGCATAACCAAACGAGAATGCTTGCCTGATATATTATTTTGCGATTTAGGTTTCGCCAGCACTCCAGATGGTCTGCTGAAGGGCAACATGGGACTGTTTGATCAATTGTTGGCCTTGGAGTTTGTCAGAGACAATATCGCCAACTTCGGGGGAGACCCGAACAAAGTAACCATCTTCGGAGAAAGTGCAGGGGCTGCAAGTACCGCCCTACACATGGTTTCGCCCCTTTCCAAAGGTATATTGAGCTTTGTACTTGAGCCAAAGAAGTATCCTCCTTTTTCTCCACCTTCGCTGTCTCCAATCTAAATCAAATTTGAGAAGCTGGGTTGCACCATTCTTTTCATTCATCCAGCTTCCATTTAGGCGTGATTCTTTTCGTATAAATCCAGCTCCCAGTTTTAAACATTCTTTTCATCAATTTATCCAGTTTCTAGTTAAGTCAATGTCGGATTATAGAATCTTCGGACTATCGAACCTTCGGACTATTGAACCTATCGAACGGACACCACGTAACATCGTGTTACTATCATGTTATTCCTATCCTAAAATCACGACGTTGGCTAAAACTCTACTAGTGAATCCACTACAAAATCCAATCACCATCGTGCAATTCCATGCCATGGTTCTATTGCAAGTTCAAACGTGTTCGTGAACTCTTCACCATCCAGCAAACGCGGGACGCGGGACATTTTGATCAATTCCGGGACTGTCCCGGCCAATTCGGAACATGTAGTCACCCTAGTGTACACCACATCCATGAGGTGAAAATCTCATTAATGTTATAAAGAGTAAGCCATATCCTTGCACAGCATACACGATGGCAATGCCAAAAAAAGTCTTTGCTGGGTCGTTAATACAGTCTGACATGTGCGAGGACTGAGGATTATTGTCTTCCGAACGGAAGAGCTGTTATTAGGCATGCATATAATTGAAAAAGGTCACAGATAGGAAACCAGATGAATCAAATGGTCGCCAAACTTCAGCTACCTGCACCAGGGAGGGTAGTGGACGGATAAGCTATCGCAATGATATAGGTGGGATTAGCAATCGATGTCTGAGAAAACGATGAGTTACAAAAATGGTCGCAATGATCATACTGCAATTTATCTGTTTTGAAGGTTTGTTCCATCAGGGAATCGAGGAGAGTGGATCCGACAACAACCTCTGGACGATAAACGGTCCAGGACAGCAGCCGGAAAACTACATCTACCAGGTGGCCGATAACGTCAACTGCACAACCATTGACACGACCGAAATGGTTGCCTGTCTGAGGTCAATCAGCGCTCGAGATTTGCGACTAGCCGATGACATTAGATGCACTGTGAGTCCACTGTCTTGGGCGTTCTTACTCGTTTGCCAGAAACGGAAATCAAAGGGCTCACTTATAAATGATATTTATTTATATTATATTGTAGCAAAGTAGATCTTAAAAATTAGTATAGTAAGTAATTCTATTAAGTAATTATCGCATGTGACTATACTCCTGACCTCATACCGAGGTCCGCGGGTAGTTCGTGTTTGCTACCCGACCCGTACCGGTAACCCAGGACCGTTACCCGTACCCGTCTCGTACTCAAAATTCTTACCCGACCCATACCCGCGGTTATTCCCGTACCCGTGACATCGTTTAGCATGCCCTCTCATAGTCTTGCTGCCTGAGAGGCTAATAGGATCACAACTTACTAAGAATTATGATGTTATCCTAATAGCAGCAGCAATAACAATAACAGCATCAGTTACAGCAGCCGTGGGTCAGCAATGGCGGCGGAAGCAGGAGATATAGAGGAGAAAAGAGAGGAAGAAGAAGATAAAGAGGTATAGGAGGAGCAAGAGGAGAAGCAAGAGCAGGAGCAGAAATTCGGAGCAGGAGAATGAAGAATCTCGCGACACTTCATCGCGCGACACTTAAACAATGACACTTAAAATCGACGAAACGTAATCTCGCGACGCTTAATCTCGACGACACGTAATCTCGCGACACTTAAACACGCTTAACAGAACTTGGCTCAACTGAGCATGATACTCTTATGCAGTTTGAGATTAAGTGTCGTGCGATAATATGTTGCGAGATTAAGTGTCCTCAAGGTTAAGCGTTGCGAGATTAAGTGTCGTCGAGATTAAGTGTCATTGTTTAAGTGTCGCGTGATTAGGTGTCGCGTTATTAAATGTCATGTAATCTGTAGCGATATCTTGTGTGCAATCATAACATATCTTGTGCACACGAGGCGACTCTCGTGAATTGTAGTGACTTTCCTAGTCTTGATGGATGACGTCGAGTGTTTGACCAAACAATCAAGGGAGGAAAGGGAAGAAGCTTAATTGGAAGTACTCTGGGTCCCTTTGGAGTTTGAAACATAATATGTACAAATGCACATTTAAAAATTAGACATAATAGGCTATACAACTGCAATTGCGCCGTCGAGACGTGCGCACTTCTGAGCAAAATATGTGACGTCACATATCTCAGACTCTCTCCCCTTCATCACAAATCGTCACAGAGGTATGACCCTTCAATAGGTGCGTAACGTCATTTATACACGGTCTCTCAAACTAAGTGTACAAATTCAGAAGGGCTCAAAAAATGTTAGCGCCTAGGGCCCCGTATTTGGTACACACACCTCTGACCATACTCTATCTGCCCATACACTGTATAAAGTCGTCGGTTGTTACCTTGCGTACAATACAATAAATTCTAATATGTACCTGTTTTCAGCCTGGTTATTCCTGTCTTGGTTTTGCACCAGTCGTCGATGGTCCAGGTGGTTTTATTCCTGATCTTCCATTGACGTTGAGGGAGAACTTAGGCGAGGATTCTGTTCCGTTATTGTCAGGAATATGCAGAGATGACGGTTCCCTCTTCACACTGTTCTGTAAGCCATTTTTCTCTGTTAATAGGCAGAAAATCGAATAGCCAGCCAGCTAGTCAGTCAGCTAGTCAGTTACATGTAGTCTGTCACTCACGTGCGACTGCAGTTTATTTCTTGACTAGTAAGCACGTGAACAAACGTTAAACGTCGTCGCATTTCGTGTGGTGCAGGGGTGTCAACCCCTCCCCCCCTGAGTGATGGAGCAACTCCCCCCGGAACCACAGCAATCCCAAGAGTCAGAAAGGCAATCCCCTTTTCACTCACTTTATATCGTAAAGCTTTTCTGTGATGTAGTATTAATAAATTATTAAATTGTCATATGCTTATTATCATTATTTAATAAGTACGGTAAATGAGGATTTCACGTGGTTAATTATTCGCAAAACTAGTCAATATTGTCTTTAAGTGGGAATAGGCCTATTATCAAACCGAGCTACCGTCACATTTGCACTGTGTTCGCCACCTCCATTGTGACACTCACAATGTCACAATTAAGATGGGGAGCTCAGTTTTCTGATGCTGTGGCATCTTTTGACTTCAGTTTATATCATTTTGGAGGGAAATGGATATTTGACCTCAGATAAATGTCGTTCCCCTGGACGAATGCCCCCGGACTAGGACAATTGGCCCCGACTAGAAGAATTTCTCTTCCACCCCGGTTTGACCATAAGCTCCCCGAACGACCTATATAACAGATGCCATATGAAGGTTACGCGTTGGATTGATGGCAAATATATTTTGGCAAATTTAATAGAAGTTCAATAAATAACATGACTGTAATCATCCGTCCATCCTGTAACCTACTTGTAATCATGCCTCAGTTCGTCAGTTTGAAATTAAACCAAATTATTATTAAAATTTAATGTATTATAACATAACATAATCTTTTATTGCATCCATCAAGCAATTTATAATAGAACATGAATTTATTTTAAAAATGCATGAATACAATGGAGAACCTAAAGGGAATAACGACGCCCCGCTATTAAGGCACACCCATAATCGTAGGACTAGGTAAGCAAAAGCGAATGATGGGTAGGAGCAAAGATTAACTAATAAACATGTTAGTACGCATAATGAAAATCCTATCTAGTTAACTATGTTGCCCGTGGTAGGGTCGCACAGCTGATATATTGGTGGTTGTGCTGTTTTTGAATGAGATATTTTATTTCTTCCCCACTTTTCTTTTAAATAATTCTATAATATTTCACTCCATTATCTATAACAGTTACACCTTATGTTTTCCTCCAATTTATTTTATTTTGAAAGAAATGGCCTGATAAATCATAAAACCTCGTAAATTGACTTTGAAATGTTTGAATACTATCAGAACACTAATATTTTTAGCATACATGCAGTTGGCAGTGAGTTCCAAATAGACGAACCAACATTTTCTAAAGAACAACCACGAGTGGCAGTGCGGAAACATATGGATCGGAAGTTATCAGCCGATATTATTGACTGTAATTTCGGAATTTTTTTGAAAATAATGAAGGTGTTTGAGTGATGATAGATAAATTTTGCATTTAACCTTTACATTGGGCAATTGTCCGAGGGGGAGGGGCAAATGTCCGGGGGGCAAATGTCCTACACTCATTTTTGGAAACATGCACATATTTTTTAGAGGTTGAAGTTGGCAATCTTTGCAATAGCAGATGACAACAGGAACCAGAAAGAAGAAGTTAGCAGTAAGGAGGATATGCAACCAGTTGCCAGTTTGTTTAGTACTACTAGAATTAGACTACTAACTTGTTTCATAGTCTGAAACTGTGAATAAAATTAATTTATAATATATTTATTAAAATATAGACCTACCGTATAATTAGTTACATTGTCACAGTAACTTACAAAGTTTGTTAAAGAGTTGAAAATATTTCCCCTAAGACTCAACAAAATTCTCCCTAGCTGAAATTGGAGGTATTTGCCCCTGGATCCCCCAGCTGGACGCCTCTGGTGTGGTGTGCTCATTTGATTTAAATAACTGTTACAATTTATCTGTGATTTTCCATAATTATGCGAACGTTGCTGTCCAGATGTTCCTGAATCGATACGTGGCGGATTCAACCACTCTATGTTTGAACAATACTTGTTCAATAGGATTCTGGCCATATATAGACCGCGTCTTACACAGAAGCAGTTCGACGACATATACAATGCCAATAACTTCTTCTACACTAACTGGCCTTACATTGACGATCTCGAGGCCAACAGACAAGCGGTCAACAAGGTCAGGGTCAACTAACTTGTTTGTATGCCAACCATTGCAAGTATTTGGCTATTCGTAATAAACAAGCACATTATATACGTATACCTTCGTTTGATGGCAAACCCAGATGAGCGTGACACGACCTTTAGGAACGTCAAGCTGTTCTGTTCTTAGCCTTATTTCATGTTGTACGGAAGCCAATTTAGTCAGATCCTTTTCCACGACTCTAGTTCAAGCGATCCTTGGTCGACCATGTTGTCTTCTGCGGTCCTTAGATGTCTTGTTCATTACTGACCATTGAGGCAATTTTGATCCGTCCGTGCCTCTAGCTGTGAACGGTTTGAACTGACAGTGCTTTTTCTAAGTGATGCTCCAGCACCTGGTGTATGATTTATGACCCCGACCACCGGAACAATGCAAAGATCCCGCTGAATGGCCAAGTTGTTGTAATGTGTGAAAATCTGGACTTTGAACAGCAATGCAAACTAGCTACTCAAGGGGAACCAGATTGAGAGAGAGATGAGCCACTTTGATGCATCTTATACATAAACGCTTGTGCGTTGTGTCCAAGTCCAGCAACTGCACAAGACGAAGATCTTGGCTTTCTGAGGTTGGCAATGAATTACGAGACTATAAACAAGAGCATTTGTGTGCTGCAGTCAAGTGATTCCTTAGACAAGTTAGGTGCTAACTGCACTTGCATTTTTAGATGATGCTGCAATTAGCAACACCAAATGAAAGACGATAAGCATCAGCACTTTAGAGAAGCACGGATCCGGTAGCCAAGCACCATTTCCCGAAGATGCCATTCCGGAAGAGGAACTTGACGTTACAATCGACATGATGCTAGTTGTCTTAAGCCCCCGAGCCAAGTAGGCCTATCCAGAGGCCAGAAAGTCGCTACTTGTCTGTGATGATATTCCTCTGTATTAAAGTAGGGCAATTAATGTCACTGACGTCACTAATGTCACAGGTTGCATTGCTGTTCACTGACTGCTTCCAAAATGAATGTTGCATTGACTTAGTTAAGGCAGTTCTTTAAAAAATTCTTAGAAGTCCAGTTCTGATAAACTGTGTTGAATCTGTTGCTGTTGCATCCCAAAGATTTTACTGATTAATAAATGAGCAAGTATTTTCGGATACTAATTTTGTTAGGAAACAATTTAGAAAACTTCACATGACTATGTTGAACTACCTCTAAATATGGATCCAAAATTCTATAAAAATTACTGTGGTCTTCTATCATGACAAATAGAAAATGGGAAGATACCATCAATGAAATTCAGAAGTTCAGTTTTAGGTGTCATCCTGGATAATCATCATCAGTTACAGGCGTTGAATCTCTTCAATATAATATAATATAATACCTATTACATATATAATGCACAGGATCTAAAACGTTTCTTCCATATAATATATATTATGGTAGGTATATATTGTAAATTTTCGGAGACAAATAAGCAACATTATTTTACACATCCCAACGTATGACGTTTACCAATTGTTCTGACAGTTGTTAACGGATTCTTCTTTTGGATATCCATGGGACAGACAAGCGAAGATAAATTCGCAGTATGCCCCAACTTATACCTACGTCATCGCCTTCAGAAGTCTCAACGCTTCAGCGGATACGGAATGGATGGGTGCGTTTTTTTTCATTTGATATACAAGACTTAATGTCAATGATCTCCATAATCAAACAGAGAGGAGACGTTTATCTGATTATATTCGACTGTTGTGCTGGCAATTAACTAGTACAAACGCAGTTCAGTGAGGACATGAGCCAGTGCACCACGAGATATAATTGCTTACTTTGCTGACACGTGTCTTTGAAGACATGGTCAGGATTTCTTGCACGGCGTCTGTTCATCAGACCTGCCAAGAAATATACCTCTGTGAAAGATCTTTCGACTGTAGGATGATACGATCAACAGATAAGAAGATGTTCTCTGCTTTGCTTCCTGATGTGGCCCTAAATATGGTTCCTTATTTAACTTTACTATGTATCGTATCTTATCTAAGATATCCAAAACGTTGATAAACTGGGCATCCATTGAAAGTCTTTTCCAATTAATGCGAACCCCACATAGTCTTAGACAGTGTTCTCTCTAAGCCGAGCGCATGTACGCGCGCACGGGCCTTGCGGTACGTGACGTTTTGGCGCAGCCATTTTGGCGCAGGACGTTTTGGCGCACTGCCCTTTTGGCGCAGGACGTTTTTGGCGCAGGACGTTTTGGCGCAGGACGTTTCTGATGCAATAATAGTATATATTATATTTTATAGAAATATATTATATGGCAATATGCCACTTCAGTGTCGTAAATTATTCCCCATGGCAAATCTGGTTAAGCTTCAGGAACGTCGGTAGTAAAAGGGGATCGGGGAAAAAAATCATGTCTAACTAAAAGCTGGATCAATGAAAAAATATTGTTAAACTGGGACCTGGATTGACGAAAAGAATTATGCCTAAATAGAAGCTGGATCGATGGAAATAATCATACTTAAATGGAAGCTGGATTGATGAATATAATTATACTTAAATGGAAGCTGGATTGATGAAAAGGATTGTGATTAAATAGATGCTGAATTGATAAAAAAACTAGTGCTGCTTAACTAGAAGCGGGATTGATGAAAAGATTGTGACTAAAAGGGTTTAGAGGACCAGTATAACTCTCATATCCATTCCACTTCCATTTAAGGATAATTCTTTTCATCATTCCAGTTCTCAGTTTAGCATGATCATTTTCATCGATAATGCTTCATATTACACTATAGGTATCTGCGCCAAAACGTCCTGCGCCAAAACGGCAGCGCCAAAACGTCCTACTTCGCGGGCCCTGCATGGAGACAGCGCACACATTAATTTAGCGTAGAGAAAAAATATTCTAAGCAAAAATAATGAGTAACGATTAATTTGAATGAAGCTACGTTACTAGAGACTCCTAGTCATAACCAGCCGTGTTCAGGTAAGTATCAAAACAGCGGTGGACAAAGCAATTTGAAAATACAAGTTTTAAGTCAAGAACGAGGTGCGTCAAACGACCGAAGTGGACGATCAGATACAGAAAGGAAGTTCCAAATCTAGGTCCATTAGAAAATGCTCGCTTACTAGCACAGTTCTAATCTTCAGTGTGGCCACATAAAGACGATTGGACTACCTGATCACCTGATTTCAGACAGGGTCCGTTGTCTTAAACTCCTTCGTTTTATGGCATCTGCGTTTATTTCTCTACGATGTATGTAGGAGTTCCGCATGCGGGCGAAATTCATTACGTCTGGGGCAGTGGTTACCTGACGATCAATCCTGATGTGAGGAATGACTCTGGCATTTATTACGACTCAATCGGTTACACTCCGGAGGACATCACTTATGCTAAATACGTTCAGACTCTGTGGACTAACTTCGCCAAATACGGGTCGGTTTATCTCACGCCTAAAATCTGACCTGTCTTTGTCGCATCGTTTCGTGTCTGATAATGTCTTTCGACAAGAAATTTATGAGGTTGTGACCCCAAATAAAATCTTACTAAGGATCATTGGGGGGGGGGGGGGTTAATAGGTCACTCCACATGATTTGAAAAACTTTTTTATTTCATAGGCGCTTTATAGGCGTAATATAGTGCTGTACATTATATATGCACAAGTACATGTAGGCCTACACGCACTTGTATGTAT
Organism: Bimastos eiseni; assembly: GCA_959347315.1. Classification (NCBI taxonomy): domain Eukaryota; kingdom Metazoa; phylum Annelida; class Clitellata; order Crassiclitellata; family Lumbricidae; genus Bimastos; species Bimastos eiseni. Next base: position 49,890,202 of record OY365806.1, on the reverse strand, counting down.
TTTTTTAAATAGCCAGAACCTGTCTAGGCACGTTTGACGTTTGCCAGTCCGAGAGCGCTACGGTCAAGTTTTGTTTCTGTGGAAAGCTTTGAAAACAAATTGGGAAGCGAAAACTCGCTTAATACTCCATGCCTCTTAACAACCTGCAGCAACAAATAGGCCTACATCAAATAAAAAAGAATGCACATACAGGCAAATATACTTTCACACACATGCCTACCTACTTAGCCTACGTAAGTTAACGGGTAAGCGCGCATACACACCCCTTACACGCACGATACTTGAATAATACGATAATATTTCGTCAATTGTATAACATTGTATGGAGGTAAATTGTCAGCTTGACAAAGAACACGATTTTGTGAATAAACAATTGGATTGTACAACACTCTACTGAAACCCTTAAAAGTACAACGTATATTTAATGATATTTCCATCGGTTTTTTAGGAGTAGCATGAATTTTAGGTCTTCTTCTTGCAAATTTCTTTATGCGGTTACTTGCATTTCGAGGCGTTTATTTGTTCAACTTGGTCTTAGAAATCCGACTCCAAGTCCAGTTCAGGCCCCCTTCAATGAAACTCTCACCGTTTGGCCACAATTCAGAGCAGACGACAACTTCAAAGTGTTCTATCTGGACGCTGAAATATCCGTCAAAGAACTCTACAAGCAAATGAACTACTATTTCTACTCTAGTTACATGAGCATCTTATCTGGTATACCTATCAAGAGCCAACCAGGTGATAATCGTTGCATGTAGATTCATTTATCTAGTTATTCACTAATCAACAGCCAAGCAAGTGATAACTCACTTATTGGCACTCTGTTTTTTAATGTGAATGCACTGCTTAATACTCATACTAAAAAAATTATGCAATGAACAATTAACTTTACCTTGATAAATAACTGCTTGAAGTCACATCTAGTTAAACATTTTTTATTGCTATTCGCATTTTGGCGCCTATATTGCGCCATACTGGTCTTAGCTCGTCCCTTATGGTACCTCAATCAGCAAGTTCTCAGCTACTACTAGATTTGTCAACGATCAGCATTCTTCATAAAATTGAACAGACATCAGACTGAACTACAATTACAACTGAAGAGTTGACAATTCAACCACTTTTATAGCACATGAAGCACAGATACGTAGACTCACTGTTTCCGCGCTCATTCGGTTTACCAGATTTAGATTAACGTCATCCAGTGTGTGTACTCATCCGCGTTTCGAGTCCAACCGAAGGAGGGGTGGATCCGCATCAGCCGATGTCTAACCACACATCCCCTTTATCATTCCAATCGCTGTTGCAACTCTACCTGTTACAGGCAATGCCATCTATTATCACATTTGTGATCCTTTCATGTAATAATACTGACGTCAATGTTTGGCGACGATTCTCTACAACATGAAAATCTGTGATGAAACAGTTGGCTTCAAAGTCCTGATCCTTATAGAGTTATCTTAATACGTCAATATAAAACTATGAACCAACGAATGGACGGAGACAGCTGATCAATCATCGCGTCACATGCGATGTTTCAGTCATGTTAACTCATTAGTTCATTCGTTCTTTCATTGTTCTATCAATTGTTTCGTTTCATGTTCGTTTATTCACTTTGTTAACTAGGTTTTTTCGTTCATTTGCTCCTTTACTCATTATTCCACTCACTTATTCAATCACTCTTGCAATCATTAATTTATTTCCTCTTTAGCATATATATATTCCATATATATATATTCCAGATATATTAACCTTCAAACGCTTTGTTTGCAGCTGAAACTGAGGATGTCCGATTTTCATCATCAGAATTTGCTCAGGTGATGTCAGATTACTACAGTGAAGCAATGATATCCATGTATCCTGGAGAGTTTGAAGAGGATTTTGACGCACTGAGAGAAATGTTCTAAACGAAGAACGGCTAAATACTGTAACGACCGTTACCAATCAATCTACCTTCATCAAGACACGTTAACTTCCTGTTATTTCCTTGATTGAAACCTCGGATAAAATTGTCGTAATTGAACTTCACCAAAAAGTTTGAACTTCGCACTCTAAATATATTGCAAATGTGTCATATATGAGATATATATATATATCAAATAAAAAATAAAAATTTATTCAAGTCATTGAGAAAAAATTTGCCTCGTGAACAGGCTAATCCCTCCTAAGCAGTCAATTTTTTGAAGGGACTATTCTATCGTGATTCTGTTGGGCCGCCTTCTATATGACTTCTATGTTACCATGAACTATAATCACATCTAACCTTTCTATCTCTCTTTGACGTAGTACAGATGATCATTTTAAAAACAGCTTCTTCGTGGAAATAAACACAGAAAATTCGACACATATTATGCAGAATATGCAAAGACAGCTTTTTTCTGAGGCTGAAAATCTGAACATTTAGTGGTTTCGAAGTTTTAGGACCTAATGAATTAACATTTAAACTCTTACGTGCCGCCGATTTCTTCACATTTTACCGAAAAACAAGAGGCAACCGACTTCTATCAAGGTAGGACCGCTCATGAATTTGCTGTCATACGTTAACCATACAGATCTAAACTTCATGCTTGTTTAGCAGTAACAGTTCCGATATTATCAGATCGGCAAAAGACAATTCATTGCGCAAGAACTAAAGAGAGTCTGTGTGAGGTTTATTGAGACCGCTTCTTTAAGATAAGATAAAGACTTACTCGTCAAGCCAGTTACTGTTTCCAAGAAATCAAAAATTGACCGCGAGACCAAGATTAAACCCACGATATTAGGTTCGTAAAATCGAGACAATTACCAAGACATCAAGATACATGTACGTCTCGGGACCAAGTTGAGTCTTGAAATCATACAACTCTGCCCTCTGTTTGTCAGAATTCATGCGATTTCTTCCAAATGCTTCCTAGATAGTCTACATGTTTCCTTAACTGCGGTTAATCAACAAATTGAAGTAAAATTCGAAAGTAGGAGCACTTTGCATCCTAAAGGTTGTGAGTTAAGGTCTTGTTAGAAGTCACAACAGCAGCCGACTCAGAGGATACTCGAATCCGCACGCTCCGCGTTAAAAGGCGAGAGGCATAACCAAACGGCAATCGATTTCAAACTATGTGAAAAAAATGACAAAAATCCACTATGACGTTGACAGGTAGATGTTAGGTCAGGTAATATTTTTTTAAATTTTTATGATGTGCTTTCTCTATCATATCATGAGTTGCCTCTTTAAATGGCGCTTTCACCGTCCAACTATCAATTAGAAACCCATCAGCGTCGTGAATTCCACCGGTGACTCACGTGACCCTCATTAACGTTATGATTTGACAAATATCATGTTAAGTCATGTTACTGTATACTGTTACGTGTATGTTGCGATGTGATGTTCACTGCTGTTCTGCTATATTATATTAGTGTTATATTTGTTATATTCATTATCACTGAACTTAATAATGCGATATTGTTTATGTTACGCTCCATTTAATCGCAGTCATAGGCCTACTCTTAAACCCGACATTTTGGACATTCTCCGGACATTTTCCTCCAAGAACTTTTCCTCTGTACATTCTCCCTCGTTTGATCACTTGCCCAACACAACTATTTACGATTTTTAACATGATTGTGTCTGTAAAGCATACAAATTATGCTCATACACATTCTCTTGAACTTAGCGAGTGTTCATAATTTGAAATAGATTGTTGAAAAAGTTCATTGTTAAATGGATGTTGGAATGCTGAAGAATTCTTCTTTAACATTTTAACTGCATTCAAGAAAGGAATTCTGATTAAATATAAGCTGAATTGATGACATAGTGTCTGTCTAAATGAAAGCTATATTGATGATAAAATTCTCCTTAAATGCATGCGCAATTGATGAGAAGAATTCTTTTTTAAATAGAAGCTAGACTAATGGAAAGAATCTTGCTAAAGTAAAAGCTGGATTGAGGTAGAACATTATTGCCTACATAAAACTTGGATTGATTAAAGGAATACTTGCTAAGTAATCAAGCATTTTTCATCAATCCAACTTCTATTTCAAAACGAGGGCGCGTGATGCGCATATGCAGGAAAATGGTTCTTCGTCTTTTGATACCCCGTCGGGTGATCCCCCGTCAACTTGTTCCCGTCAGTTGATTCCCGTCAATTGGTCCCCTAGTCAATTGATCTCTTCGTCAATTGTTCCTCTGCCTATTGAGCCCAGCCCAAATGATACAACATTCATGTTCCACTTGCGACCTTCTCCTTTTATTAAAAGAACGATGTAAAAGAGCACGAAATGCTAAAATGAGAAAAAAAATTACAAAAGCGTAATTGAGAGTCATGATATGAGTAGTTGATCAGCATAAAGTCTTAGCATAAGCGTCTATGCATGGGATAAATTGTTCTGAGATATAAAAGAATCTCTGAACGGCCATAAGCGGTTGCAGCGCGGTTGGCACTAGCCTCAAACGAACAACTCCGTTTAGAAATGTAGTCTTCTGTCTCTGCATTTCGCGCTGAAGTCTTAAAAAAATGCTCTGAGAAATAAAAGAATCTCCGAACGGTTGTAAGTGGTTACAGCGCGGAGTTAACGGGGATCAATTGACGCGATACCCAAGAAAACTGTAGGGACTAAGCATAGGCTTTGCTAACCCGAAATATGGTTTGCTATGCGCGCACATATCGAACATGGTTTGGTATCTAAATAATTAATAACAAATAATTGGCTGAAATAGCCAGTATAATCCACTTCTCACGAAGAGTGGCAGTGGATCAAATGAGTGGGTAGGAACTGTACAGGAGAAATGTTGTAGGGGAAACGTGGAGGGGAATTGTTCGGGGCAAATATACGAGAGATATGGCCCAAGACCCCAATTCAACAGCGCCCATGAAAGCGAAGTCGTGGAGACCAGCTTATTCACAAGCGCTAACCCAAGGTAAATTGATGGGCATAAGCTAAAATCCAGAGTGACAGACAGTCAGACGACTAAGGTGGATGGTGCTTTGAGCAGAAAGAGGTGAGAGGAAGAATCAGGATAGTATTGCGAAGAACAGTGTTTTTCGCTATGATTGAAAGACCTGTGGGGTGATAGCAAGCTGTAACGGCAGGGAAAGCACTTTGATGGGCTTGGGGACGGTATATTGGGCGATGTCTATGTTCGGGAAAAAGAATTGGGGTGGTCCTATTTAGCATGAACTACAAAGGGTAGCTAGCGATTGTACATGCAGTATTGATGTCGAATATATATTGCAGATTCTGCGAAGGTCACAAAATATTATGTGCTTGAAGCAAAACCGGGAAAAATGGGTAATGTGATCGGTAAAGTTAAGATATTGGTAAAAATTACACCTATTTGCGGACAGGAAAATGTTCACTGAATGTGTGGGCAGAATCAAGGTTGAAGGAATTGAGGGATCGGAAGGTTTCTTGAATTGGTACGCAGGCACATAAGTATGAATTACGCTTTAAGAGGGGTAGAGGCACATAAGATTTGAGATGAATAGTGTCAGTGTCAAGGACTAAGGACAGTTTCACCTTTATTGCTTTTGTTCCAGTTTTCACTCTTAACTTTATCTTGACGACCTCTGAAGAATACAACATCTTGTGGCGTTCACACGGATAACAGCACCACACCCAATCAGCCGAATGATTTGTTCACTTCTACGTTCGTCGGACTGCTTGTTTGTCTGCTGCCCTTTTTGCCTGCCTGTCTACTTGTATGTGTCTGCCTGTCTTCTGCTCTTGTGTCGCTTTATACTATGCAGTGCGATTAGGAGCGATCTGGTTCAATTGGACTGTGGAGCAGGAAGCAGCTTCAGCACATTCGAACAATTGTATATATAGCATCCAAGGCAGAGGGTGAGTAGCTATAGATTCACGAGTAATGTGTTCTTCAGAATCACTGTTGGGTGCAGTGGTCTTTATTGTATGGTCTACAATTTGAATCTAGGTTTGTTAGACTTTTAATAATTACAGGCTTCCACCCAAGCTGAAATTATTTAATCGATACCGCATTCATATGAGCAAAGATTCCTGGTTTAAAATGGCCTCTAATTAAGCATATTTCTACAGAGGAGTCTTTTCCAGCAATCCAATTTCTTTTTTAGAAGAATTTTTATCGTTACTCCAGCTACTGTTTCAAATTCAGAATGCTTATAGTGTGCAAGAAAATGAATGTGAGCATATAATACGTTATGGGATTTATCCAAGCTGCGGTTTAACCCAAATGCATTCCTGTCAAAAAATCGGTTTTTTCTTCTAATTTATAATTGATGATTATACGAAATAGCCAATATAATGCACATTCTCAACAATAATTGCGCTGAGTGTCTAGTTAAACGGGGAATTTCCTGCAGAAATGTCCTACGGGGAAAATGTCGGGGTAGAATGTCAGAGGGAATTGTCCGGACACCCACTTCTTTTATCCTATCTTTTATTTTATTCGCCGACCTAACGTTTTTTGTACTAATTCGTAATGCCACTCTTTAGGAAGGTATATCATGGTTAGATTTATCTGTATCTGTGCATGCACTTAGGCTTATCATTCACATCACATGTGTAAGTGTATGCATGATAGCACTTGCTTATAATATTTATTTCATATTGTATTATTTGTGCATGTGAAATTGAATATCTACTACCATAATTGCATATGTATATAATATGCTTACAGGCTTACAGACACAGTATATATCGCCAGCGTATACACTTTATTAAAGGCGCGAGATGCTAATAATCTGCGTACTGCAGCTGCTGCTGTTTGGCTGCACAAGCATCATAGCAAGAGATGTTGAGACGGAATATGGGACGGTCAGAGGTCACTCGATCACCGTCAACTTGGAAGACAACAGTCAGAAGAATGTAGTCAGCTTTCTAGGTATTCCGTTTGCCACGCCTCCCATCGGAGACCTCAGATTCGAGGTACGAAAACGTTATCAAATATTTTGATAGATTTTCTCCGATAGCCGGGTTCATTCAATGTATAATTGGTCACTTGGATTGCTACCAATGCTGTATTATATTTTAATTTACGGATACGATTTCAATGCCACCAAAGTCGTAACATGGACAAGCTAAGAGAGCAGTGAGATGGACGGTTTCCTGAAAAAATCATATGTCTAGGTAACGAACACATACAAACTTGCATACATACACACAAATGCATATACATATACATGTATACATAATTACATGCAATCAGGCCCGTCGAGAGCAAATCAATAATCGGATAAAATATTCCATCTCTGAACTCATCCCTTGCAGACTTTTGGCTACAAGTAAAACTGTTTCATCAACTGCAGTATGTGGATGTTTGTAGGCTTTCGTTTTTTCAGTTAGCTTTTTTGGGGCCCGTGCAACTTATATTATTGGGTATGAAGGAAAACTGATGGACAATATACTGCAATATAATGTTGGCTTACTAGAAAATGTTGCAAAAATACAAGCACTAAACTTACATCATACATAATTCATTACTCACTTATCAAAGTCACTGTCAGTCAGGCTGAATGATAATGAAAATAAAGAGTTTTATAATTTGTTGCCTATAATTCAAAAACTATTTATTTAGCTCGGGGTGGGGGCCCGGGTCAGTTGTCCCCCCTTTCTCCCTCTCAATGGGCCTGCATGCAAAGGAACGGAGCGGAGTGACAGTCGGAGCATCTTGTGCTGTTCGCGAATGCTGTTCGCGATTGTGATTGGTGATTGTGATTGAAGAACGGGTTTCTGACGTCGCTGAAGAGTGACAGATATATATATATATATAAGGCCGAGAGAAATTGACAGTTTTAAATAAATTTATAGTATGATTTAAACACACCTTTTGGAGATGTTACAAATGTCGTAGATTGTTTTAAACGATTAACAGTTACTAAGTTGGCGCGTAATTTCATGTAAGTGTTTAATGCAAGCAATTTAGGGATAATAAAAGATTGGAAGCTAGATTGATCGACAACTATGAATGGTCGCTGACAAAAAATTAGTAACACTCATCTTATTAATCAGTGTCGTTTGTTATTTGCTTTTGGGTAGAGACCGCAGAAGGCTCAACCGTGGAGTGATGTGTTCGTTGCTGATACTCTGGGCGACATCTGTATGCAATCATCAAACGATGCATCGGAAGACTGTCTCAACGTAAACATCTATGTTCCTGAGGTAACGATTTCAGTGAATCAAAGCCGTTGCTCTGAATGTTGTTTGGTAAATAAATATTGTTTAACTGAAAATGGAATGGTTGCCTTTCGAAATTGCTGAATCGCCCATTAACCCAGAACTGTAACAGGCCTAACTGAGTGATTGCGTGATTTATTACGTTATTAAGAGATTGTTCGCGCGCTACGGCAACGGTTTTTAATCTGATCTGCTATTGTCTCCTCTTACATCCAACAGTTATTTTGTTATTTGTCTTTAGGACTTGTCCGGCGCACCATACACTGTGATGGTTTGGTTTTACGGAGGTGGATATGTGTCTGGTGATAACGTTCAGTATCCAGGACATTTCTTGGCAACTCATGACGTCATTATCGTCGTACCTAACTACCGCCTTGGAGTTTTTGGTCAGTCTCTAGAGTGATCAATGTGTCACGAGGAACATGATGATAAATTAATCCTTTGGGAGTTATTGCCATGATGCAGAGGCATTTGCCATGCCTGCAGGCAGTTGATAACGAACAGTGGCTGTTTTTCTGGCATTTTGTACAGCAGTCTAGAGTGGTTCACCTTATACTGCGTAGTTTTAAAAATGCGCAGAGATTGCAGGACATAATTTCATGATGCAGGGGCAGTCAAAAACAATCTGTAGCCATTTCAATGGCGTCTTGTAGAATAGTCTTAAGTGGTTCACTTTTTTGGCGAGGCTTTCCAATCGCTCAGAGCTTGCAAGACACATTCTGGGGAACGCTATATTATCTTATAATAAAATGACTAAATAACACTTGCACACAACCTCAATAGCATTTGTGAAGTATGGCGAACGTCCATTTCGTTCGACTTCAGGCGCTTGCCTGACAGCATCAGGATACCTCAACACGCCCGGGGAAGACTCCAATACATTCTTCTATTCTCTGGTACCACCCAGGAGGCCGAATTCGAAGCTTTTCCTCTTGCTAAGTGTCCAGATAGTAAGGCCTGGTTTTTTGACTTAGCAGCGGTTTCGACAGCGACACAAGCTTAACAACGTTTATTGTCAACAGCAACGAACAGAATATATGGAAAGCTCGTACAGCACCGATTTCACTACGAAGAACACGAGCGGACTGCCTAGCTACGAACTGCTGACTACCTGAATGAATATCAATCAAATAACGAACATCGAACTAAACTGAAACCAAAAACTCAAAAAACTGTGCTTGAACTCTCCGAACTGTACAGAAATGCGCTCTTATTATAGCCAAGAACCTACCTACAGATTCCCCCGGATCCTACAGAATCCCTCAGGACTCTACAGCCCATAGAGTCCCTCAGGACTCTACAGAATCTCTCCGGACTCTACAGCCACGGACCCTACAGACTCCCCTCCGGACCCTGCTAGTCCCATGCACTCTACAGCCCATAGAGTCCTCCCGGACCCTATAGAGTCCCCCCGACTCTACAACCTCGGACCCTACAGAGTCCCCCGGACCCTACGGCCCATAGTGTCCTCCTGCAGTGTCCCCCTCTGGACCCTACAGAGTCCCGCGAACCCTACAGAGTCCAAACCGGACTCTACATCGCTGGAGCGAAGTCTCCCCCGGACCCTACAGCCCATAGAGCCCCACGGACTCTACATGCAGTTAAGCATGCAGAGCTGTGGGCTCAGCGAGGGTACATTAAAGGACCCGCCAATGCGAGCAGATCTAACGATCCATAGCGGCGGGCAGCAAATAGCAGCAACATCAAAGGACTGATGGCGGCAAGCAGATCAAAAGGACCCAAGCCGGCGGGCAGACTAAGGAACCCATAGCGGCGAGCAGATCAAAGGACCTCTGACGGCTTGGCAAAAACGCTACAGTGGCTTTTAAAAAATATGGTACATGATTAATTTTTTTAAGGCCATACACCAATTGATTGTGCTGATAAAATGTTGCTAAAAATTTGAGATTTAAACAAATGAATGCTTGCACGATATGTTATCATTGCATACACTGCGATTCAGGTTTCGCCAGCACTCCAGATGGTCTGCTGAAGGGCAACATGGGACTCTTTGATCAACTGTTGGCCTTGGAGTTTGTCAGAGACAATATCGCCAACTTCGGGGGAGACCCGAACAAAGTTACCATCTTCGGAGAAAGCGCAGGGGCTGCAAGTACCGCATTACACATGGTTTCGCCCCTTTCCAAAGGTGAAAATTTGAACCTATGTTTCGAACTCTTTCAACATTAGTAATTCGTACCGAATTTATCAAGGAAGCGTGCAAACCTGAATTTAATGTCTTTTAGAGATTCTTTGAATTCTTGTTATAGTTATCGCATTTGCGGACGCATTAAATTGAGACATAGCTATAAGATACCCATAATATATGTTATATGATTATTTAGTGACACAGCACTGCAATCATTTAATGATGCAATGATAATATTTAAATGATTGTACAATACTAAATTGACAGAGTTCTTAAATCTAAAAAACGAGTGGTATTTATATTTAAAATTTAGACAATACGGTGCTTTTAATCACCACACCACATTTAGCACCGTATAGAGCTGCTATGTGGTCAGTCGATTTCCTGGACTGTGTTATATAGAAACCTGTGATATTAATGCAATGATTTTCATTTCCATCTTTTCTGCATGCGATCCATTACATTCGGTCGTTGTTTATGCTGTCAGAATGGTAGCACATTTGCGGTTCCTGCGTAAAGAATGGGCTACGAAAATAGTCGTAATTATCATACTGCGATCTATCCGTTTCGAAGGTTTGTTCCATCAGGCAATCGAAGAGAGCGGAACTGAGAACAATCTTTGGTCGATAAACGGTCCAGGACAGCAGCCGGATAACTACATTTACCAGGTGGCCGATAATGCCAACTGCCCAACCTTTGACACGGCCTTCATGGTTGATTGTCTGCGGTCACTCAGCGCCCGAGATCTGCGGCAAGCCGATGACATTACATGCACTGTGAGTCCATTGTCAGCAGCTTTGCTAGCGCGTCTTAGTTCCTACTCGTTTGACAGATACGGCATTTAAGAGATTCACTCAGAAATTAAATAGGCCCTATAATAGGGTCTGTCCGTAAATTACGTCACGCACCTATGGGTTACACATTTGTGACGATTTGTGAGGAGGGGAGGGTCCAAGAAATGTGACTTCACATCATCGCATCAAACATCAAAATGGGTAATTTATAAAAAGCTTTCACTCAATAAAAACAAGTTCCACATAATTAACAGTAATTGTCACAACAATTTAACTACACTAATTGTGATTATTGCATTCGTATTTTTTAGATTGTTTACTTAGGGCCCCTAAGTAAACAATCCAAAAACTACGACTGCACTAACCATAGATGACTTAACGTAATTCTAGACGATTTTTGACCAATACCCCTTCATCACACGTCGTCACAAATGGCATTACCCCCAAATATGAGGTCACAAAATTCTGACCCCTGAAAAAACCAGACGTCCAGAATGCTATGTGCAAATTTTCTTAGAATTATAAATAAAGTAATACAAGTGTTAAATACGTAAAACTACATTGTAAAACGAAGAAAAATGGAGAAAGTAGAATTATTGCACTCATTCTGCATTCCAGGAGATGAAAAGCTCTGGTAGAATCATTGCATTTTAAAATAAATGTTTAATAACGCTTATTTGAAGCAATCGAGTTCTCCGACACAGAAGCAAATGAATGCACCTTCAGCAAATGGCATAAATAGGGAGAGCTTGGATTTCATCATCCTGTTCAATAGATATTCCATTCAGATCCAGCCGTTCTTCGTCTATGCAATTAACACTCTCCATTTTCTTCGTTTGGCTTACAACCATTAGTTCACGTTGCCGACATGCAGTGACTTTTTGTGGCCTGATGCGTTTTGGCGGTATAACTGAGTCCTGTTTGTGTGTTACGTCGATCTGCCTCGCTTCCAAAACCACAAAATTGACACCAACCGTAAAAGTAAATGATCTGAGAATTAAGAATACAACTATAACAATTGGTATTGTTAAAATGGGGTAACAGTTACTGCTGACTAAGTGGAACTTGTTAATCGAGTGACAGTTTTTAATAAAATTACGCATTTTGATGTTTGATGTGACAGAAAGAGTCCTCTTGAGTTCGTAGTAGAACATGGCGCGACCATGCATGTCCTGTACGAGGTGAAGGTTTCAGTGTAGATGTGGTACATGAGGAGGGAAACTTTTAAGGCAATTTGGGCATGGATGGGAAGCCAGTGTAATTGTTGAATGGATGGTGTGGTGTGATCTCTGGGACAAAGGACTTTTATTAGGCGAGCAGCCGAGTGGAGGACAGATGATAGCGGTTGTAGTGTCGATGTGGGAAGCACAGATAGGATGGAGTTACAATAATTCAGGCGAAAAATGACGAGGGCCTGAACAAGGATACGGAGGCAGATTTCATCCAGGCAGCGTTTCATCTGTCGAGTTAGGCGGAGATGGAAGAAACGCGCTCTGTAGGTGGTAGATATATGGTTACCATGATCAGCTTGTTGTCAAAAATACGCCGAGGTCGCGGACTACGTCGGAGGGTGTGATGGCACCGTTTGAGTAAAGCCAGTGGACCTGCCTTCGGGCAGGAACTCCTCATCATCATACACAATAAGAAATGTCAGCCAGAGTTCTGACTTCCTGGCTTCGTTTCGTATACATTGGCGTATATGGGGAATCTAATGTGCAACACTGACGTTAATTATGATACAGGGTGCGGAGAAGATGACCGAGAGTTAACGGTTTCACAATAATAATCCTTGTGTCTCTTAGTATTTTACCTAATTTCCCATTAATGTCTTAGTTAACCATACCGTATCTTCCCATATGCTGTATAAAATTATCAGATGTTACTTTGCGCAAAATACAATAATTATAACTCTGCGCTTTATATATGTTTCAGCCTGGATATGTCTGTCTTGGTTTTGGACCTGTCGTCGATGGACCAGGTGGTTTTATTCCTGACCTTCCATTGACCTTACGGGAGAACTTGGGAGCAGATTCCGTTCCGCTATTGTCTGGAATAAATAGTGATGACGGCTCCCTCTTCACACTTTACTGTAAGCCATTTTGCTATGCCCACCGGCATAAAATCGAATAGCCAGCCAGTCAGCTGTTCAGTAACATGTAGTCTTTGACAATCAATCTATCATTCACTTAGGCAGTCAGTCAATCTTTTTGGTCAGTAAACATATAAAAAGTCGTAAAGTGTTGGCACACTTCGTTTGGTGTACACAACTGATTTAAATAATTGCTGCAAGTTATCTGTGATTTTCCATAGTTTTGCGATCTCTGTTGTCCAGTTGTTCCTGAATCAATACGTGGTGGATTCAATCACTCTATGTTTGAATACTACATATCCGAGAGGATTCTGGGGCTATATAAACCGCGCGTTACACAGAAACAGTTCGATGACGTATACGATGCCACTAACTTCTTCTACACTAACTGGCCTTACATTGAGGATCTCGAGGCCAACCGACAAGCGGTCAACAAGGTCAGGCTCACATAGCAGCATATTGTACATGTATGGATGCCAACCATTGCATGAATCTGTGCATCTCGTGCCAAAAAGTATACCTAATGCCGCCTCTGACATATATCGTGTGGCACAGTGGCCGATCGGGTAGAGCGGTCAGCCCGTAACGTCCAGTGTGTGCTGACCGAGCGGGTTCGACCCTAGTCCGGGGAGTCACTGTGTAGGGACCTTCAGCAAGTCCTTCGTGCACAATTGCTCTGCAGTACAACCGCAATTACGCCGTCGAGGCGTGTGTATGCACTTCTGAGCAAAAATGTTGGAAGAAGGGCGGTATCAAATTTCGTAAATAAATAAATAAAATATACTAACACACATGCACACACAAATACACATATATACACTCCTACACACACCTACACACATACACGCCTGCTCACACATACACACCTATGCACACACCTACATACTGTGACGGAACACCCCCTTCATCGACTGCCTAGGGACGTCCTCCTCACTATTGGGGTATTGGCACTGAGCTACGTGTCCTCGAACAACGAACAGGATGACGACAACACCTAGTTTTGGCGAATGGGTCTGGCTACCGGAGTATGACAGTAGACTTCTTCCGTTTAACTGATTCTTTATTGCAAATCAAACAACCGACTACCCATCGGTAATTATAACTGGAGTTCGAGTTCAGTGTCAGACGATCACAACACGACTACCGACCCAGTCCTTTATTCTGGAATGTTCCACGAAGCGCTGAGGCGACGACGAAGACTGACGATGACTGCGGCCAACGACTCACAGTCGTAGGCGACTAACGACGACTAAGACCACGTCAGCGACACGCAGTCCACTGACGACACGACGAAGGCCCAACGACAGACGAGGGCGGCGGCCAACACCTCTAGTGTGGCGACAACGATGACGACGACGACGACGACCGACGACAGACGAACTTCTGTGACGGAAGAGGCAGGCAGAGCAACGGCCAACGACACCCCTGCTCCTCCGGCTGAACTGCACTCTCAATGACTCTCTGCTCCTTCGGCTGAACTGCACTCTCGCGGTTGCCTCTGCTGATTGCTCCGGAATGTCTCTTTCGATGACTCTCTGCGACGGTTACCTCTGCTGACTGCTCCGGACTGACTCTGATTGTTGGTTTGGGCTCCGCTATTTATACAGATTTGCCCGAGCCAGCCAACTTTTCGACTCTGGGCCAACCAACTTCGCACCAATATTGGCCCAGTCAGCCAATTCCCGCCAAATGTTGGGCCAACTGTTGGGTCAACTGCAAAACCATTTGGCCAACTGTCAAAATCTTTTGGCCAACAGCCACACCTGTTGGGCCATTTGCAAAACCTGTTGGGCCAACTACGTTGGGTCAATTTCGATACTTCCCGTTGAGCCAACTATAAATCCCGTTGGGCCAACAGCAAAAACCTGTTGGGCCAACTGCATTGGGCCAACTGCAAACTACGTTGGGACAACTAAGACAATTCCCGTTGGGCCAACAGCAAAATCCGTTGGGCCAACTATATTGGACCAACCGAAACAAATTAAGTTGGACCAACTATTCAACTGGGCCCTCCCTCCTAACGCTTTGAGCGGCCAATAGCACCTTCATCAGATAATTATAAAAAAATTATAAAAAATAATCAAAAATGGGGCAGCCAGATTTGCAACAATACACACACATACACACGCACACCTACACACTCTTGTATATAATAGGCTACCTATGTTTGGTGGCAAACCTTGCTGAGCGCGGCGTTGTTAAGCGACGTCGAACTGTTCTGCCCTTTGTCTTATTTCCTGTTGTACGGGGGCCAATTCAGCGAACGTGAGACCTCTCATCACCACCGTGTGTTGTTTTCTGCGGTTCTTAGACGGCTTCATCCTTAAGGTCCATTAGATCGTCGATCCTTGTCTTCGGGAGCCGTGTCAAGTACCCAAACATGATCAATGTGCGTTTTTGGTCTGTGGCAGAGACTGGTAGCATGCTATAGCACCTTGTAATTACCATTCATTGACGCGTTCTATGCAAACAAGCCGTGAAGTCTTTCTCCTGGATGTAGCCGTCCAAAATGCCACAATCGCCATTTTGCCTCACCATGCTATCGATTTGTGCAGCAAAGGGTATACATGGTAAATGAACAATATTATGTGAGCGTCTAATCTTCTGTTATGTTTAGCTATGCATATCTACTAGAGGTCTGCGGGTAAAGTGTTTTGGCTACCCGACCCGTACCCGCAGCCCAGGACCGTTACCCGTACCCGACTCGTACTCAAAATTTCTACCCGACTCGACCCGTACCCGCGGGTACACCCGTACCCGTGACGTCATTAGCATGCCTTCTCATAGTCTTGCTGAATACCAAGCTAATAGGATCACAGCTAATTAAGCAATGTTTGCTGTTGTCGTTATAGTAGCAGCAACAACAACAGCAGTAGCAGTGACGGCAACCGTGGGGTAGCGGCGGCGGCGGTGGAAGCAGGAGAACAAAGAGGAAGTGGAGGAGGAGAAAGGAAAGGAAGAAGAAAAGAGAAGATTAGGAGGAGGAAGAGTAAGAAGAAGGGGAAGAATAGGCCACAATCAGGAGCAATCAGGGAAACGGAGAAGCAGGGTAGATGTGGCAGCAGAAGAGTTAGGAGTAGTAGAAAGAAGAGGAGTATGGTAGCAGAAGAAGTATGGATGAGGAAGAGGAGGATTGACAGGCGGATGAAAATACAAAAGAGGAGGCCTCAATCATGAAAAGGGTACGGGTCTAGTATGAGTAAACCCGCGGGTCGGGTATACCCGCGGCCGGGCCGCGTTTTGGGTGTACCCTCATACCTCTAGTGCACAATATAGCGTGTGTATGTATGTATGTATGTATGTATGTATGTATGTATGTATGTATGTATGTATGTATGTATGCATGTATATATGACTGTATGTATATATGTACGTACGTACGTGTATATACGTATGTCCGTATATATATATATATATATGAATTTGGAAACGCCTGCCATCAATTCCTCTTATCTCTACAGCCTATATTCTTTCACCAAGTCGGTGTTTAATGGAATTTGTGTTGTGACCAAGCGTAGCGGGGTCATTGCCAATGACCTGAGATCCGAAACCTCGCCGCTAAAGAATTTGAAAGGAGATCATATGCCCTGTTTGAATATCTGTATCCTTCTCCAAACGTATGACCTAAATAATATTACCATCTTAATCTGCTGGTGTCTTAATATGGCACAAACGTATTCTGCTTGATAATGGAATCAGCCCACTTGAGTTCATATTTACAGAAGCATTTGACAAATGCTCTACCTAAAGCTGCTGCCTTTCCCAAGAAATGATTTTTATGCGATTGTTATATGACTTTCTTTAAAATTTATGCTATCAGTATTAGTTGTACCACTTGTAAGCTATTGTGCGTAATAGATGGACAAGAGGAGGACGATGAAGGAGGAGTAAAAGAAGGATGAGGAAGAGGAGGCGGAGGAGTAAGATGGAGAGGAATGGCTGGAGGAAGAGCTGGAGGAATGGCAGGAGGATGATGATGAAAGGCCAATGACGAGGAGGAAATGGACGAAGAGGAAGGGTAAGATGGAGAGGAATGGCTGGAGGAATGGCTGGAGGAAGAGCTGGAGGAATGGCAGGAGAAGGACGATGAAAGACCCATGAAGAGGAGGAAATGGACGAGGGGGAAAAGGAGGAGGAGTAAGATGGAGAGGAAGGGCCGTAGGAAGGGCTGGAGGAACGGCAGGAGGAGGAGGATGAAAGGCCAATAATTAGGAGGAAATGGACGAGGAGGAAGGGTAAGATGGAGAGGAAGTGCTGAAGGAATGGCAGGAGGAATGGCAGGAGGAGGACGATGAAAGGCCGATGATGATGAGGAGGAAATGAAGGAGGAGGAAGAGGAGGAGGAGTAAGATGGAGAGGAAGGGCTGAAGGAATGACAGAAGGAGGACGATGAAAGGCCGACGTTGAGGAGGAAATTGACGAGGAGGAAGAGAAGGAGGAGGAGTAAAATGGAGAGGAATCATCGGAGTAAGGCCTGGAGGAATGACGGGAGGAGGACAATGCAGAACCGATGATTATGAGGAAATGAACGAGGAGGAAGAGGAGGAGGAGTAAGAGTAAGATGGAAAGGAAGGACCGCAGGAAGAGTTGGTGGAATGGCAGGAGAAGGACGATGAAGGGCGGATGATGAAGAATGAAAAATGGAGGAAGAGGAAGTGGAGGAGGATTAAGGTGGAGAGGAAGGGCTTGAGAAAGGGCAGAAGAAAGCGGACAATGTAGGGCGGTTGATGAAAAGGAGGAAATGGGCGAAATAGAGGAGAAGAAGGAGGAAAAAGAAGTGGAGTAGGAGGAGTGAGACGAAGAGGAAGAGCAGGAGGAGGAGTTTGAGGAAGATGAGGTGAAGCTGATGAGGAATAGCAAGTGGGGTTGAAGGAAACGGAAGAGGATTACGATCAGGAAGAAAAGCAGGAGGAGCACAAGAAGGAGGATAAAGAGGAGGCTGACTATGATGATGAAATAAAGGGCATCAAGAGGAGGAGGAGTGGGATGAAGAGGAAGAGCAGGAAGAGGAGCAGGAGGAGGAAGAAAAAAGCCGGAGCAGGAGCAGGAGGAAGATAAAGGGAAGTTCTGTGATGATGAGGAAATGGAGGAGGAAGAGGAGGAGTGTGATGAAGAGCATGAGCAGGAGGAGAAGCAGAAGGAGGAAGTGCAAGAGCGGATCAAGTGCAAGTACGTATACGTGTATTTATATATATGCATATTATATATTAATGTATGTAGATGTATGTGTAGGAGAATATGTATTCATGGTGATATTATAACCCCAAAACTTGACTTCGGCACGGATAAAAGCGGGTATACACTCATACACACTCAACACACACACAACACACATATATAATATATATACATATATATAATATATATACATATATATATTATATATAATATATATATGGCCTAGTACGTTTCTTTTATTCATTGAATAAGATGTGGAAAGATTGATGATCACAAGTAAGCATACATTATTTTATAAATCTCAACGCATGACGTTTCTTAAATGTTCTGACAGTTGCTAACGGATTCCGCTTTTGGATATCCGTGGGACAGACAAGCAAAGATAAATTCGCAGTATGCCCCAACTTACACCTACGTCTTCGCCTTCAGAAGTCTCAACGCCTCCGAGTTCACGGAATGGATGGGTGCGTTTTCTCATTCTGTGCACGAAATTTTGTATCGCCAAAAAGCAATTAGGTAATTTCGTTACCACGCCCCAAATTGGAACATAGAGGAGACGTTTATTTTTTTATAATCGGCTCTTGCGCCTTTGTCACGATATAACGTCTTCAAAAAACAGTTTCCCTAGACTGAAATTGTGTTTCCACCGGAGACTAACTGAAACATCTTCCCATTGATATAGCAGTCTTTGATCCAAAGTCTCCCTCCCCTAAAATCGCCCTTCTATTTACATATGCTTTGAATTGTATCTAAAATTATATTGCATTTTCCAAAATAGAGTACTTTATGTTAATTAATTGACCTGGACATGAAGTAAATATGAAATCAAACAAGGAAATAATTATGGAATTGATGTTTTATTGTAGTATTATTATTCGTTAAAGAAATATCCTGACAGTAGGCCTAACCTATCTCATGTTGATGTAAAGTCTCCCGGCAAGAGTTTATCTGAACGTGGATGAAACTTACTCACCCTGGAGACTTTGTTTTAGAATTTTAGTCTCAAGGTTAGAATTTACTCTAAAACAGATTCGCAGGGAGACTCCGTTTCGAATTGAGTGGAGACTTTTAGGGGAGACTCTGTCAAGGTACACTGACAACATGAACAGACTACACTGCGTTGAGCATGAACTAGCGCATCATAGGATATAGATGTTTTTACTTCGCCGTTTATCATCTATAGCTATGGTATAGAGCCAGTTCTTTAGACGTATCAGCTATTAGATCTTTGTGAATGGTCTATTGACGGCGAGTCATTAAACAGCCTACGTAACCTCTTACCTGTGGCTACTTAGCGTGTGCGTCAGAACTGGAGGTGCAACCTTTATTTCCCAACCATCCGAAATTCATTTTGGTCCACTTATATAGCGTTTAATCGCCTTTTGCTGCGTTGACCTTGACTGAGAAGAGCCATATCGCATTAGGCGAATGATAAAAGATGAACACCAGACATAATTATAGTAGAATTGTCGTATTTGTAATTAAAGATTATCAAACGATTAAAGCTGCAAACATCTCAAATATTAGTGGCGTCACTTTGTATCAAAGTTCCCAATATTTCCTGCTTTATTCGGGACTTACTTCATTTGCTCCCTATTCAACAGCATATACAGTTTAAAACCATTTATCTTATGAGCAACTGTTATTCAGTTTATTTAAATCAATTTTCGCTAAGCATTTAACATCTTTGTAATTCTGTGGTGGTCTTTTGGAAGTCAAACTCTGAGAAGATGGCGGCAGAATCTTACATAGACATATTAATGCTAAAAAAGAAAAATAGATTAAAGCGACTGCGAATCAAGGATATCTAAGATGCTATCTATTTATGCGAGAAAAAGGTAAAGCGCCGTTGCATCTCATTAGCCCTACATTGTATTGAATCACATTTCAGACTGCGTCCTTTGACATAATCAAATTCTGCGCCTGTCATCTACTTCTATTTCTCTAACTTGGATGTAGGTGTTCCACATGCCGGCGAACTTGATTACGTCTGGGGCAACACTTACCTGCCTATCAATCCGGATGTTAGGAACGATTCTGGCATTTATTTCGACTCAGTCGGCTACACTCCGGAAGACATCACTTACACGAAGTACATTCAGACTCTGTGGACGAACTTCGCCAAATACGGGTCGGTTGATTTTACGTCTAAAGTTTGATCTGTCTTTATATTGTGGCATGTTTCTAGGAGATGTAAGTAAGGTCTTTCGGATTAAGCACCCAACAAAGATGTTTTGACGAATGTAAATTATATTTAACACCCAGAAGAACAAACATATACCACCTGTATAAGAGTCTAACATCCACGTGACTCCTGACCCCTAACGCTACTTTGGTCGCCTTCTAAAGCGACATTTTCTTTTTAGTTTATGTGATTGACCACACACGTCTGCACAAAGCTTTAGTTGTATTAAAGAATGTTTCCTTTACAATATACTTGAGAGGCGTTACATTACATTGATAAATGATGTATGCATACGTGCAAACGGCGTATGGAAATAGACCTGCGTTTCTACTGGTGTGGTCGCCTCTGCGAATCAAGTCTTTGTGTTCACGGGTGAGTCATGTTTGTAGTCTACGGGAAAGAAGATTTGGAATGGAAACATTCTTTTGCTGCTTAATTGATAACTGAACGCTTGTTTAATGGTATGAACTTTGAACATGGTACGATGTAATGACCTGAGATTCGATGATGCGTCACCTGATTTCGGGGTTAACATATAAAACACGATGAAAGTTGATAAATGACATGCCTGTCTGTCTGGCTAGTGCCTACATATCCGACACGCGTACACTGCTCAAATACTATTACAATCGCTGCATAACATTCTGAAGGGGTAAATGGCTAGTTTTTAAAAGGATACAGTTTCGGGAATAAAACAATAGGACTGTACAACACTACACTGAATCTCACGAAACTGCAACGAATAGAATGGTCCTTCCATCAGTTGTTTGGACTTCAGCATCAGCTTCCGGTCTTATCTTTTAATTTTTTCTACGTTTAATTGAATTTCGAGGCGTTTGTTTGTTCAACTTGGTCTTAGAAATCCGACTCCAAGTCCAGTTCAGGCTCCCTTCAATGAAACTCTTACCGTTTGGCCACAATTCAGAGCTGACGACAACTTCAAAGTGTTCTATTTGGATGCTGAAATATCCGTCAAAGAACTCTACAAACAGATGAACTACTACTTCTACACTAGTTACCATGGCATTATGACTGGTATGCCTATCAAAGGCCAAACAGGTAAAAGTCATTATTATATAGATCTAAGTTATCTAGGTTTTCACTAATCAACACCAAACAAGCTTAGGCACTCTGTTCTCAATGTAATCGTGAGGCTAGACTAGGATTTCCAAACGTCCCGTAATGGCCGGGACAGTCCCGGAATCGATCCAAACCTTCCCTTGTCCCGGGCGATGCTTATTTTGTCTCGGAATCCAGAATAGGTAAGTAATTGTCACATTTCGTTCATCCTGTACTTGCAGTCATACTGCGCTTTGTCAGTTTGAAATTAAGACGATTATTATTATTATTAATTACAATGTATTATGGGATTCAATGACATTATCCAAATCCAAGCAACATAAGCAATACTATGCTGTTATGCAACATCTTAATTTTCAATGTTCATATTCATAATTCAACCAGTAGTGGTTTGACTTTCGATTAAGGATTCGAAAGTCTCGAAGTCTCGAACATCATTCGAAATTCATACATGCAACTTCACAGCTTTCGTTCTTTCATTAAACCATTCCCTTATTTACTCAGTTTTCGGTCATTTGCAGGTTTCTTTATTTTGAATTCATTCAGAGGGTCACTCATACATGTACATGTCCTAGTTTGTTATTAATTCTAGCTACTTTTGTTCATCAATGTCATTCATATTGTAAGCATTTCTGCGTCATTGTCATATTGTGTGATTTCTAAGTAAACGAATATCAATCACTCATTCAATCGCTCGTGCTATGATTTGTTTATCATGTATTTATACTTATCATTATACTCATCAGATTATATATATTTAAATTTTTTTATCTGCCCTTCAACGTTTTGTTTACAGCCGAAAATGAGGATGAAGGAGTCTTAGCATCTGAATTTGCTCAGGTGATGTCCAAATACTACATGGAAACAATGCTATCCCTGGAACCTGGAGAGTATGAAGATGATTTCTGACGCACTAAGAGAAACGTTCTATACGAAGCATAAGTAAACACAGGAGCGACCGTCACCAATCTTCTTTCATTAAGGAACGTTAATTTTTCAGTGATTTCCTTGATTGAAACCTCGGTTGAAAATTGTCTTTGACTGAATTTATGGAAGATGTTATAAGTTCGCCCTCTGAATATAGTGGAACTGAGTGTTTCCCAGATAGAAACCTAAATATAATTTCTTCACTGTATTCAGAAAACAACTTTAATTAAATAAATGCTAATATGAATCCAGTTTCTATTTAAGCGATATGTCTTTCATCGAACCAGCTTCCAGTTGAACATAATTCTTTGTCAATCCAGTTTCAACTTAAGCGCGATTATTTTTACCGATCCCGCTGCCACTTAAACAGAATTTGCTCATCGATACCGCTCCTACTTATCGATAGATCTAATTCTTTTCATCAATGCAACTTCTTAATAAACAAAATTATTTTAGTCCATCCAGCGTCTAATTAAACAAGATTCTATTATTTATTCAAGCATCGATTTAAGCAAGGATTCTGTCATCAGTCCAGCTTCTATTTGAAATTGAGAGAGCGTGATAGCCGCAAGAAAATGGTTTTGCCAAACTAAACTACCGTTTACCAAAGTTCGGTTTAAGTGCATAACAGAGGTCGGCCTATAGTTCGCAATATGAATAATTATTAATATAATTATAATTCATTAAAATGGCTAATATAATTCGAAACTTATATATATTCTTATGCCATATTTTGACTGACGCTATTATAATCGTGCAACATAAATAACGTGCGACATTTTTAATTGCGATATTTTTATTGCGACATTTTTATTAGCGACATTTTCTTTGCGACTTATTCAAAGTAGAGTTTCTTTGATGTAGTACAGCTGGTTGTTTTAAGCACAGTTTGTTATGTTTGAATAAAACATTAATCGTAACAAATCTTTATTACTGTTCAGTATAAGTGTCATCCATTGACTTTTGGTCCTCAGTGCTCGCTCTACCGGAAGAGTCCAAAGATCCCGAATCTAGTCATTCATTCATATGTTACATTTCCCCTTCTCCAAACCGGATTAATTGGCTTAATGTCTTAATGTAGTGTAATTAGTTCAACAGGTAATCACTAAATCTAGTAGGGAGTTTGGTCGGTCTACCACTCCGAGTTTTTGAACTTGAAGCTAGTCCACCCGTTGCATGTGTTGCAATCTGCTCATCAGGCGCCAAGACTTGACCCTGAGTTTCTTTTACTGGCACACTGATGGTGGCTGAGAATTGTGAGGCTGATGCTGCCATCTGGACGTCACCATGGACCAGCGTTGTGGTGTCCTCCATTGGTGGTCTCTCAACCGGCATCATTTCCTTGGTCTGAATGAGATCTCTTCTGTTTCGTCTAAGGGAAGACCCAGTTTCTGTGTTGACATAATTTTTTTATATGAACGCGGAGCCGAATGTACCTGACTGACTTGTCCACGGGTCCACGTTCCTTCATGCTGAACACGGACCACATCACCCTCTGTCAAGGTCGGAAGCGGTCTTGATGTGCGGTCATGGTACATTTTCTGCTTCTGCTGTCGATAAATGATATCTCTTCTGGCGTCGACAACCTTTGGTTGGAGATTTCGGTTAAGGACTTTAAGTTTCGTTCTTAAGGATCGGCTCAGTAACTGAGCTGGGCTGACGTTTAGTCCAGCTAATGGAGCATTACGGTACTTAAGCAATGCAATATGTGGGTCAGTGTGGCTGTCCTGAGCTTTTCGTAGAAGTTGCTTTCTCGTTTGGATCATGCGCTCAGCTTGGCCACTAGATTGGGGGTACCGTGGGCTGGAGGTTGTGATTTTGAAACTCCAGTCCTGTGCAAACAACTGAAACTGTCGGCTGGCGAAGGGCATGTTGTCTGCCATAATTTCATCAGGTATACCATGTCTCCCAAATATTTCTTTCATTTTGAGAATCACCGAGGCTGCTGTCTTATCGGCCAGCAACACAACTTCCGGATACTTAGAAAAATAATCCACTACTAAAAGGTAATCTCGAGCTGCGAACTGAAACAGATCGACTCCGACCTTGGCCCAAGGTCTTTGAGGTACTTCATGTGGCATCAATGGCTCGGGCTGTTGTTTTCGTCTATAGGTATTACACATGGTTCATCTTTTTTTCGATGATACCACTTGCAACCAAACTTTCGAGCTTGTCTCTTAATTTTGGCTGAAGAGCAAATGGAACACGTCTGGGTGGATGAATCACTGGGTGAATTGAAGGATCTAAAGAGATGTGATGTTCTCTTTGAAGCTGTCCGATTCCTTTGAACACATCTTCAAATTCCTCAAGTACTTTATTTACAATGTTCATGTCAGGTCCAGCAGTACCTGAATCAATTCTGCGCAATATATTCATGTGACAACAAGAGGAACTTTAAAGTGTGCTTCTCGTCATTCAGTCTGGCCTCGATTACTGCGGTTCCCAGTGGCCTAATTTTGTTATTACCATATCCTGCCAGTATCACTTTCGTTTTCTGTAGCATGGGTCTGCCGGGAATCTTTTTATACTCTGCAACAGGCATTACATTCACTTCAGCACCGGTGTCCAGCTTGCATCGGATTTTAACACCTCTGATACAAATGTCTTTCCACCAACCAGTCTGCTGCCGTCTATCCTGAGAACAGGTATTTATTGTGACTTGTCCTATGTAAAAATCATTAATGTCTTGTTCTAAGGAATTGAGGGCTGACCTGTCTTGAGCTTAGTTCTTTACATGCAACCGTCTTGAACCTTTACACATGCTGCCAAAGTGGTTCTGTTTCTGACATTTATAACAACTCTTTCCAAAGGCTGGACACTTCTTCGGTTGATGGTGGGTTCCACACTTTGTACATGTGCTTCTGTCCCGGCTGTGGTCTTTTGTGCTATCTCTTGACCAGGTAGATTTTTTGTCTGATTTAATGGCATGTATTGCAGTTACTTCATCACCTCTTATGGTTTTCAGTTGTTCTGCTGTGACTTCAGCTGCTCTGCAGATCTGGAGCGCCTTTGTTAAGGTCAGGTCCGGCTCTCTGAGTAACCGTTCTTGCAGACGGGAGTCGATACAGCCGAGGACAACCCGATCACGAATTAACGATTCCTCCTGATCACCAAACTCACAGGTTTTAGCACGGAGACGCAAGGTTGTCACAAAGCCATCAATAAACTCTCCAGAAGCCTAGGAGCACTTCCAAAATTGAAACCGTTCAAACACCACATTCTTTCTGGGTGGGCAATATTCGTGAAACTTAGCTTTAATTGCCTCCAATTTACCTTTGTCCTCTTCCGGGTCAAATTTGAAGGTATTGAACTCATGCAGTGCGTCTTCACCGATCGCGCTGAGGAACATAGCCACCTGAATCTTTTCCGGAAACTCATCCGATCGAGACTCAAGAAGGAATAGTTCAAATTTCTTTAGCCACACCTTCCACGCTTCTTCTGTATTTGCACCCTATAGTTTCAACGCAGCAGGCGGTGGAAAGGCTTGGTAGGACGCGTCCGCCATTGTACAATGTTTGTCCGTTTTTATTTTCGTTTCACAAGAACATAAACGGGCAAAATTCGTATACAAATTTTAACCAAAATGCGAAGTCAACTGCGCCATGTTATGTTTGAATAAAACATTAATCATAACAAATCTTTATTACTGTTCAGTATAAGTGTCATCCATTGACTTTTGGTCCTTAGTGCTCGCTCTACCGGAAGAGTCCAAAGATCCCGAATCTAGTCATTCATTCATATGTTAAACAGTTTGTTCGCTGCAATAAAAACAGAAAAATTGCCACATGCTATACAGAACATCCGACGAAAACTTTGTTCTGAAGCTGATAATAATCGGAACATTTAATGGTTTCGAAGAGTTAGGGCCTAATGAACTAATATTTAAACTGCTAGGCCTACGTTTCACCGTTTCTTCATTTTTTTTACTGTATAACAAGGGGCAACCGATGACTTCTATCAAAGTAGAGCCCTTATGCATTTGCTGTCGCACGTTAAATAGACACATCTAAACTTCATGTTTGTTTAGCAGTAGGAGTTTAGAGGTATCAGATCGGCAAAAAACAATATATTGCGCAAAAACTTAAGAGAATTTATGTGAGGCTGATTAGGTCTGCTTCTTCGAGACAAGCAGCTACTGTTTCCAAGAAATCAAAACATGACCGCGAGATCAAGATTAAATCCACGATATTAGTTTCGGAAAACCAAAGCCGTTACCGAGACATCAAGATACGTCTCGGAATCGAGTTGAGTCATGAAATTATGCAACTCTGCTCTATATTTGTCAGAATTCATACGATTTCTTACAAATGTTTCCATTGATAGTCTGCATGTTTCCTTAACTATGACTGATCAACAAGTTGAAGTAGGATACAGTCGCATGGACGCGTTGCATCGTAACGGTCAGCAATTGTGAGTTAGAGGTTATTCGAAGTCCCAACAGTAGCCGACTCAGATGATACTCGAATCCGCACCCTCCGCGTTAAAAGGAAAGAGGCATAACCAAACGGCAATCGGTTTCCACCGTAGCTGTTTGCGGGACACGAACGTCACTTGTGTCAAACTAAGTGATGAAAATAACAAGATGTCATCAACAAAAGGCTACAATGACGTTGCCAGGTACACGTTGGGTTAGGTAATATATATATATTTTTAACTATATGATGTGCTTTCTCTTTCATAGCATGATTTTCCTTTTCAATGGCGCTCACACCGTGTATGTTGGTCCCTGTTGTCCAGCTATCAATCAGAAACCCATCAGCGTCGTGAATTCCACCGGTGACGATAACGTTATGATGTGATAAATATCATGTTATGTCATGTTATTGTACATTGTTATGTGTAAGCCTAAGTTGCGATGTGATGTTCACTGCTGTTCTGATATATAATATTCGTGTTATATTTGGTATAATCATTATCACTGAACTTAATAATGCGATATTGTTTATGTTACACTCCATTTAATCGCAATCATACTCGTAAACCAGACATGTCTACAGTTTTGGACATTCCCGAAAACTTCCCTGGACATTTTCCCACGACATTTTCCCGCACATTTTCCTCCAAGAGCATTTCCTCTGGACATTCCCCCTCGTTTGATCACTTGCCCAACACACATATTTACGAGATAGTGCATTGGATATTTCAATAAATTTTTAATTGATTATTATTTAGATATCATATGATTTTTATTGTGTCTGAGTCTGTAAAGCACATGCTCACATACATTCTCTTGAACTTAGCGGGCACTCATAATTTGAAAGATGTAGCCAGATTGTTGAATGTTCTTTCTTAAATGGATGTTGGAATGCTGAAAAATTCTTCTTTTAAATTTCAGTTGCATTCAAGAGAAGAATTATGCCTAGATATAAGCTGGATTGATGACAAGTTGTCTGCCCAAATGAAAGTGGTATAGATTAAAAAAAATTCTCCATAAGTGGATGTGCGAGCGATGTGAAGAATTCTTTCTTAAATAGAAGCTAGGTTAAAGGAAAGGCTAGGAATCTTGCTTAAATAAAAACTGGATTGACGAAGCATTATTGCTTACATAAATTTTGGATAGATTAAACGAATACCTGCTAAGTGCGTGCTGCATTCATGAAAGTAATACTTGATAAAATAGAAGCTGGATTGACGAATAAAATTCATGGCTATGCAATTCGCAAATCGCTTTTTTGCATGAAATTTGTGTCCTGCGAGTCGGTTTTGGTCATGGCCAGGGTTAGTGTCGTCACTATATAAGATAGGGTACACTGGACTGGTTGTAACGGGGGCAGGTTGTAACAGCGCATAAATCCCGGAAACTGTAAATTGGGGAACCAGCGTATACAGATCAACACGCGCGTCCCTATCGTTTCCGATCTATATTCCTTTTATCGTCGCTTAAGCTTCAACTACAGAAATGTTTTTTCATAAATTGTGATTTTCGACACTTAAAAGTAACTTTTTCTCACGTATTATTTTTTTCTCATGGTATGCTTAAGGCACACGATATTCTTACTTAAAGTAGGTCATTTCGAAGCTTGTTTCTTTAAGATTACGTGATCGAACGCAAAATCTCGTTAACTATAATGGTGGGTTAGCATTTTATTTAATCATCTTAGGTACATGGCCGGGGCTAGTTGTAATATTTTCCCAGGTACAACCAGCCCCAGCGCAATTCTTAATGGCTTATTTTTCTCATTGTACGCTTAAGGCTCACAATAGTTTTACTTAGTGTAGGTCATTTCGAAGTTGGTTTCATTAAGATTACGTGACAACACGCAAAATTTCGTTGGCTATAATAGTGTGGTAGCATTTTATTTAATCATCTTAGGTACATGGCTGGGGCTAGTTGTAACATTTTCCCCAGCACCATTTTCAATGGTCTAAATACTTTTATATGACTTGTATCCTGCCCTAAATGTTATTTATGTGCTAGTTTAAATTGATTCTTCTGATGATGATCATCATCAACCTCTGTCAGTTTTGTTTACTGATAAACAGCTTCAGACAACACCATCTACAGTATTAAAGCCAAAACACCATCATTCTTTTCAGCCGAGGGTTAGGCCGGGAGCGCCTCTGAGTAGATATCTTGAAGGGGCGCTATATCAAGTATTTTTGATTGATTGATTGATTGAGTATTGAAGTCTAGTACGCCTACATATTGCGGATTTTGCGAAGGTCACAGATATGCGTGAAGCAAAAGCGGGCAAAATGGGTGATGTGATCGGTAAAGCTAAGATTTTGGACAAGAACTGCACCTAAGTTGCGGACAAAAAGGTTGGCGGACGCAGAGTCAAGGTTTGGGGGAAATTAAGGACTCTGGAGGTTTCTTGAATAGCTCACGACAGGAATTGAGTATTGAGAGGGGCAGAGGCACATGAGATTGGCGGGCAATTATAGTTTAAGGTCAATAGTATCGGGGACAGTTTAACCATTAATACTTTCGTTCTAGTTTTCACTCTTAATTTTATCTTGACGAGCTCTGAAGAATAAAACATCTTGTAGCGTTCACACGGATAAGAGCACCATACACAATCAGCCGAATGGTTCGTTCATTTCTCCGTTTGTCGGTCTGCGTGCTTGTCTGCTGCCATTTCTGTCCGCCTGTCTACTTGTATGTGTCTGTCTGTCTTCTGATCTTGTGTCGCTTTATACTATGCAGTGCGATTAGGAGCGATCTGGTTCAATTGGACTGTGGATAAGGAAGGAGTTTCAGCACATTCGAACAATCGTATATATAGCATTCAAGGCAGAGGGTGAGTAGCTATAGATTCACGAGTAATTTGTTTCTTCAGAATCACTGTCGGATGCAGTGGTCTTTATTGTATGGTCTACAATTTGAATCTAGATTATTGTACATGTACAATACATACTGTACATGTATTAGCAAATGGTGCAATGTGTAATTCTGAATTTATTAATGAGGGGTGCCCCAAAAATGTTATCTTTGTCCCTTATTGTTCATGTTGTATGTGAATGATCTCTCAAACATTTCTTTGAGTCTTGAACCCTTCCCCGGACATTTCTTTCCCCACAATCTATGATAAATTGTGAATTGCGTAGTCAAGAAATTTTCATAAATCTGACTTTTACTTAAACACAATTCTATTCACCGATGCTTGAATGGAAGTCGTACCTAAGCATTATTCATTTTCTCTCTTCCATAGTCCAGGTTCTACTTAAGCAGAATTCTTTTCATCGACCCTTCCATTTTATACGGCATTCTTTCATTGAATAAATATCGCTTTAACCAGAAATCTTCTGATCAATCCAGCTAAATCTGTTCATTAATCCGGCTTCTACTCTATCTGAAATTATTTAATCGACACCGCTTCCATATGACCAAAGATTTCTGGTTCAATATGGCCTCTATTTATGCAGATTTCTAAGAAAGAATATTTTCCATCAATCCAATTTCTATTTTAGGAGCAATTCTTTTCATTAATCCTGCTACTATTTCAAATTAAGAATGCTTATAATGTGCAAGAAAATGAATGTGAGCATATACGTCACGAGATTGACCTAATCTGCGGTTTAACCAGGATGCACTCACGTCAAGAAATCGTTTTTTTAATATTTATTATTGATGATTATATGAAATAGCCAATATAATGCACATTCTCAATAATAATTGCGCTGAATGTTTGGTTAAACGGGGAATTTCCTGCTTGAAATGTCCAACGGCAAAATGTCAGAGTAAAATGTCGGAGAGAAATGTCCGAATACCCTCTTCTTTTAACCCTCTTTTATAAAATTTGGCTTGCGTTAAGTTTGTCATGGACCTAGCGTTAAGTTTGTCATGGACGGATCGGCGGAATTCTTTCAACTCTTTTTTCGGTATGACCTATATAGCTGAAACTTTGCACACATTTCGCGCTTGCATGACAATGCAATGTATCAAATTTTTACGGACATAACATAACTTAAAAATTGATTAAAAAATGACAAAAATCCAAAATATTAAATATCGTTTAACCACGCGAGTCCTCCTTGACGAGCTCCACTCCGGCAAGTTTAGATCTACATCATAAATGATATCCTAAGGAAATGGATCAATTGAACCATCTACCAGATTACCAAATTTAAGCCAATAAAAGAGTGTCCTGAAAAACCCACGTTTTTACTCTCGCTTGTATCCTATCTTTTATTTTATTCGCCGACCTAACGTTTTTTGTACTAATTCGTAATGCCACTCTTTAGGAAGGTATATCATGGTTAGATTTATCTGTATCTGTGCATGCACTTAGGCTTATCATTCACATCACATGTGTAAGTGTATGCATGATAGCACTTGCTTATAATATTTATTTCATATTGTATTATTTGTGCATGTGAAATTGAATATCTACTACCATAATTGCATATGTATATAATATGCTTACAGGCTTACAGACACAGTATATATCGCCAGCGTATACACTTTATTAAAGGCGCGAGATGCTAATAATCTGCGTACTGCAGCTGCTGCTGTTTGGCTGCACAAGCATCATAGCAAGAGATGTTGAGACGGAATATGGGACGGTCAGAGGTCACTCGATCACCGTCAACTTGGAAGACAACAGTCAGAAGAATGTAGTCAGCTTTCTAGGTATTCCGTTTGCCACGCCTCCCATCGGAGACCTCAGATTCGAGGTACGAAAACGTTATCAAATATTTTGATAGATTTTCTCCAATAGCCGGGGTCATTCGACCTCTAACTGATCACTCAGATTACTCCCAAATACCAATGCTGTAGGGTGACACAAAAGTTCGTTCACCGTTTTCAAACTGCAATATCTCGGCCAAATAGATGCGGATCTCCTAAATATTTTCCAAGCCTATATTGGACCCTGAAAATCTTAAGTTGAACGTGCGTTAAATGTCGTAACAGTGAACACTGCGACACGCGAGAGGCATTTCTGGCTCGTGCCATTATTCACGCCGCTTAATTGAGTAAAAATTATAGCATCGACACTGGATTGCGGATGACTAGTTTAATGTTTTGTTCACCGATGAGTCGCCATTTTGTCCCTCAACGTTATTAAAGATCTTGAGTCAAAGAATGTCGATCAGTTCAAACACCACCCCAAAGAGCGTGGCGATCGATGGAAGTTGGGACACTCTAGTCGCTGATCCAGTCTATGCTGAATAGAGTCGGTGCTGTCATTAAGCAAAACGAAAAACTGTACGCTAATAGCATATGGTCTGTAAAACCTGGGCAACAATGTCGTGTTATGGTCTACTTGGCCAAATATTATGTTATACAGTGAATCTATAATGAACAAACTGTATTACATGGCAGTTTTATCCGAGAAATGGGTCCTCTAAAATCTTTTCAATATATAATGGGTACCACACACCGGATCAAAGCCAAATTTGTACCAGTATCTTTCATTTGACTTGTATATATGCTGACAAAGTATCAGGTAAAATATGAAGCCCTAACTGAGAAAACACATTTTGAAAACAGTGAACGAACTTTTGTGTCACCCTATATATTATTTTATAATTAACGGTACGATTTCAATATCACGAAAGTCGTAACATGGACAAGCTATGAGCGCAATGATAGGGACGGTTTCCGGGCAAAATCAAATAGCTAGGCAACGAACACATACATACTTGCATACATACACATAAATGCATATACATATACATGTATACATAATTACATGCAATGAACGGAACGGTTCGGAACGGAACTGTTCATGCCTGATTGTGATTGGTTTGCATTGAAGAACGGGTTTCTGACGTCGCTGAAGAGTAACCGATATATATATATATATATATATATATATATATATATATATGTAATAAGGCTGAGAGCAATGTGCAGTTTTAAATAAATTTATGGTATGATTTAAACACACCTTTTGGAGAAATACAAATGTCGTCGATTGTTTTAAACGATATACAATTACTAAGTTGTCGCGTAATTTTATAGAAGTGCTAATTCCAGCGATTTAGAGATTGTTGTGACTGAACTTTTCATTTTATTTAAGAATA
Source organism: Bimastos eiseni (assembly GCA_959347315.1). NCBI lineage: Eukaryota > Metazoa > Annelida > Clitellata > Crassiclitellata > Lumbricidae > Bimastos > Bimastos eiseni. The sequence continues at coordinate 49,857,206 of OY365806.1, read as the reverse complement.
GGGGCCTACATTTTCGCCTTTAAGTTTCGCTCTTAGCTACACATCTTATAAAAGATTCGAAGATAGATTGATCGACAACTATGAATGGTCGATGGAAAAAATATTAATTAGGCCTTTGCTCATCTTATTAATCAATGTCGTTTGTCAATTGCTTTTGGGCAGAGACCGCAGAAGGCTCAACCGTGGAGTGATGTGTTCGTTGCTGATACTCTGGGTGACATCTGTATGCAATCATCAAACGATGCATCGGAAGACTGTCTCAACGTAAACATCTACGTTCCTGAGGTAACGACTTCAGTGAATCAAAGCCGTTGCTCTGAATGTTGTTTGGTAAATAAATATTGTTTAACTGAAGATGGAATGGTTGACTTTCGATATTGCTGAATCGCCCATGAAACAAGAACTGTAGCAGGCCTAACTGAGTGATTGCGTGACTTGTTACGTTACTGAAAGATTGATCGTGCGCTATGGCTACGTTTTATAATCTGGTCTCCTGTTGCATTCTCTTACCTCTAAAAGCAATTGTGTTAACTGACTTCAGGACTTGTCTGGCGCACCATACGCTGTGATGGTTTGGTTTTACGGCGGTGGATATGTAGCTGGTGCTAACGTTCAGTATCCAGGACATTTCTTTGCAACTCATGACGTGATTATCGTCATACCTAACTACCGCCTCGGAGTTTTCGGTCAGTCTTTAGAGTGATCCATGTGGCAAGGAACCTGATGATAAATTAATCCTTTGTGAGTAACTGCCATGATGCAGATGCATTTGCCATGTCTGCAGGAACTTGATAACAAACTGTAGCTGTTTCTCTGCATCTTGTAGAGCAGTCTATAGAGTGGTTCACCTTTTATTACGTAGCTTTAAAAATGCGCAGAGATTGCAAGACATATTCTGTAGAACGCCACATTAAGGCCTACCGTATAATAAAATAAATAGATAACACTTGAATACAACCACAATAACATTTGCATAGCATTGTTCCAAATATGGTACATAACTAAGGCATTATCGCAATTGACTGTGCTGTTAAATGTTGCTAATAATTTGAGATTTGAACAAATGAATGCTTGCACGATACATCATTTCATACATTGTGTTTTAGGTTTTGCTAGCACTCCAGATGGTCTGCTGAAGGGCAACATGGGACTCTTTGACCAACGGTTGGCCTTGGAGTTTGTCAGAGACAATATCGCCAACTTCGGGGGAGACCCGAACAAAATTACCATCTTCGGAGAAAGCGCTGGAGCTGCAAGTACCGCATTACACATGGTTTCGCCCCTTTCCAAAGGTGAAAATGTGATTATAGTAGAATGCTACGTTGCTTTTCAACCGTATAATTTCGAACCTAATGCTTCATGTAAATAAGCGTCAAAACTGAATTTAAAGTCTTTTACAGGTTCTCTGAATCCACGCAAAAAAATCACCAAATGCAGACGCATTAAATTCCGATGTAGCTTTATAAGTTATCGATGATATGTTATATGCCTATAATAATTTAGTGATACAGAACTACAATCATGTAATGATGTATTGATATAATTACATGGTTGCATGCTAATAAAAAGACAGATTACCTATCTTCACAACCAGCGTTATAATTATATTTGACAATTTCAACCTTGTTTCAGAAATAAGGTGCTTTTATTTACCACACCAGAGGAGCACCGTGTAAAGCTGCAATGTGATCGATCGCTGTCGACTTACTGGACTGGGTTACACATAAAACCTGTGACATGAAGGCAATGATTCTCATTTGCCCCCTTTCTGCGTGCGTTTGAAAACCATTACATTCGATCGTGGTGCATGCTGTCAGGATGGCAGCACATTTGCGGTTCATGCGTAGAGGATGGCCTATGAAAATAGTCGCAATGATAACAGCGATCTTTCTGCTTTGAAGGTTTGTTCTACCAGGCAATCGAGGAGAGCGGAACTGAGAACAATCTCTGGTCGATAAACGGTCCAGGACAGCAGCCGGAAAACTACATTTACCAGGTGGCCGATAATGCCAACTGCACAACCATTGACACGACCGAAATGGTCGCCTGTCTAAAGGCACTAAGTGCTCGAGATCTGCGACGAGCCGACAACATTAGATGCACTGTGAGTTTACTGTCTTATGCGTGCTATAGCGGCTCTTCTCGTTTGAAGAAACGGCATTCAAAGAAATCGCTGAGAAATAATATAGGCCTACTATAATATCTGCTCTGAAACTGCTTTACGGCCCCTTCTGAATCTATTCTTAAGCTGTTCCTTACTACGTCTCTGTTCAAAGAGATCGATTGAAGGAGTTACAGTACCTATTGAAGTTCACCGAATATCTGTGGTCTTGGTTTAGAAATATTCAATGCCTATCATTGGCAATGATGTTTGTAATACACCGTCGACGTCTACTGTCTTCATTATAGCAGTAGCGAATTCTGAAAAGCCAGAACATCTGGCGCCTTCTTGCGAGTAGTCGTAACTTTCTTTGCAGACGCACGTGTACTAAAATGTAAGGCATAGTCAATAACGCTGGTCGTTAAGGGGTTAAACACTACTTCTGTTTATAAGGGTGTAGGATAGGGTTCTGCGGGTATACCCGTACCCGTGGGTTACACGTACCCGACTCGTACCCGCGGGTATGGGTAGGGTACGGGTATGCATTTAACGAGTCGGGTCGGACGGGTAGACTAATCACGGGTACGGGCATACCCGGCCTTACCCGTGTCAACGTCAAGTTTTAGGGTTACGATGTCATCGTTAAATATATAGGTGATTCTTGCATGATGAAAGATTTAATTACTATTATAGTCAAACTACATTATTCGAAATCCAATTACTATATACCTGCATGTAATGCTTCCCTTCCTCTTTGTATGTATGCATGTGTGTTAATCGATGTGTGCATATATGTATGTTTTCATTCCTCCTACTCCTTTCGCTGCTACTCCTCTTGCTGATCCTCCTCTACCTTTTCTCCTCCTTCATCTCTTCCTCTTCATCCTCCTCTTCATCTTCATCTGCCAGCTTTCTCTTCTGCTTTTGCCTGTCTACTTCCTCTCTTCTTTCCTAATCTTCTTTCCTTCCTTTCTCCTTCTCTTCTTTCTGCTCTTCTTACTCCTCTTTACCCTCCTTCTGCCTCCAGGCTCCTGTTCCTCCTCCTGCTGCTTCTCCATCTGCCACTCCCCCTTCTGCTGACTCTCCTTTCCTCTCCCTCCTCTCCTCCAGCTTACGTTCTCCACCTCTTTCTCTTCTCTCTTTCATTTTTCCTCATCCATTTGCTTCTTCTTCTGCTTCCGCGGCCACGGCTGCTGTCACTGTTGCTGTTGTAATTGTCGCTGCAACTACTACGACGACAACAACAACAAAAGCGTAATGCTTAGTAAGCTGTGATCCTATTAGTCTGGCAGGCAGCAAGACTGTGAGAGAACATGCTAATGACGTCACGGGTACGGTATACCCGCGGGTAAGGTTCGGGTCGGGTAGAAATGTTGAGTACGGGTCGGGTGTGGGTAGCAAAAGCGCTCCAACCGCACACCTCGTGCAGGTTCCATCCCTTAACGGCAATTTGCTGAAGTGCGACATTTCCAACCGGTCTGATCGCAGTATTAGTCACAATCAATCTTTTTCATTCAACCAACATATTACATGTACGCTTAATGGGAGGCATCACGAGGGAAGGTTAACGCTGTACAGTGGTGACGAATACCATATCGAATGCTAGCAAATGTATGAGCGGCGCCTAGAGTGCTGTTACAATAAATATGTCATCAATTCGGCAGCCAGCAGGACATTTGTAGCTATGAACTTGAATAATGCACTTGTTACTTCTTTGTATTCACCTCTAGCTTTTAGTGGCTCCACTTCAACAGAAACTACCCAGAAACTAGTTCACACGCTAAACTACATTAACTTGATATTAATTAGCAACAAAATGTTCAGCAACAAGGAAACAGTGTTCAGATTACTAGGAAAATCATCCTCAGCTTCCGGATTAAGGGACCAGAAAATGTGCATTCAACGATGGCTGCGCATTTGGAAATGGAACCACCCATGATAGATGGATGATGCAAACCGACTCCCTGGCTTTGCGTGTGAACAAACATGGCGTTAATTATGATACAAGATGCGGCGCAGCTGACCGACCGTCAACGGTTCCACGTTTATTATTTTTCAGTCTCTTATTTTTACCTAATTTGCCATTAATGTTTTAGTTAACCATACCGTATCTTCCCATATGCTGTATAAAATTATCAGATGTTACCTTGCACACAATACAATAATTACAACTCTGTGCTTTATTATATGTTTCAGCCTGGATATGTCTGTCTTGGTTTTGGACCAGTGGTCGATGGACCAGGTGGCTTTCTTCCTGACCTACCACTGACCTTGAGGGAGAACTTGGGAGCGGATTCGGTTCCGTTATTGTCTGGAATATGCAGCGATGACGGCTCCGCCTTCACAATTGTCTGTAAGCCATTTTTGCTATGTTGACTGGCAGAAAATCGATCTGCCAACCAGCCACGCCAGCTAGTCAATCTGCCATTCACTTAGGTGGTCAGTAAATATCTTGGCTAGTAAGCAAGTGAACAGCCTTGAAGCGTGGTCGTAGTTCGTTTGGTGTATTCAGTTGATTGAAATAATTGTTGCAATTAAGTTATCTCTGATTTTCCATAATTATGCGATCTCTGTTGACCAGTTGTTCCTGAGTCAATACGTGGTGGATTCAATCACTCAATGTTGGAATTCTATTTGTACGAGAGGATTCTGGCGATATATAAACCGCGTCTTACACAGAAACAGTTCGACGATATATACGATGCGCACAACTTCTTCTACACTAACTGGCCTTACATTGACGATCTCGAGGCCAACCGACAAGCGGTCAACAAGGTCAGGTTCAACTAACTTGTTTGTATGCCAACCATTGCAAGTATTTGTCAACTATAACGTATAAATCATACAAAGACGCTAAAATATTCTGATCTGACAGATCTGCCAAACTGCGAGTTAACTCTTGCCAAAAATGTGCCTAATGCTGTCTCTGATACTTGCTAACAAACACGCGCGTGCGCACTCACACTTTCACACATACACACACGCGCGCGCGCGCACACACACACACTATGCATTCATACCTTCGTTTACTGGTACATGTAAACCGTGATGAGCGCAGCGCGGTCCTGTTACATGACGTCAAGCTGATCTGTTCTTAGCCATATTTCATGTTGTTCAACGGTTGTTCACTATACGACCGTGTTGTTTCTCCGGTGCTTAGACGACTTCAACGTTAAGGTCCATTGGGTCGTCCTTGACTTTGAAAGCCGTGCAAAGTAGGCCTACCAAAACGAGATCAGTTTGCGTTTTTGAACTGTGAAAGAGACTGGTTGCCGTTATAGCACCTTAACTGTAATTATCATTTTATTGACATGGTCTATAACTTCAGGCCTAATGTCCTATACATGTATAAATTATGCAGACCTTCCGTGAAGGTTCTTCCGGGATGGAGCCGTCCAAAATATCACAATCGCCATTTTGCTTCAATATGTTATCAATTTGTGCAGCACAGGGGATGGTAGATCAATAATATTAATCTGTAAGTTATATTTATCTATTTATGTGTATACAATACATATAATTTATGGCCACGTAGGCCTAAGTTTATTTTATTTATCGAATAAGATGTGGAAAGATTGGCGAGCATAGGCCTACATTATTTTACAAATCTCAACGCATGACGTTTCTTAAATGTTCTGACAGTTGTTAACGGATGCCGCTTTTGGATTTCCGTGGGACAGACAAGCAAAGATAAATTCGCAGTATGCCCCAACTTACACCTACGTCTTCGCCTTCAGAAGTCTCAACGCCTCCGAGTTCACGGAATGGATGGGTGAGTTTTTCTCATTCTGTGTACGTGATTAAATTTCGTACCTAAGATTTTTATGTCACCGAGAAGCATAAGGGTAATTACACCCCCTCTCTCCAAATTGAAACATAAAGGAGACGCTTATTTTTTGTATTCGGCCCTTGCGCATGTGTCATGATATAACGTCTCCCCAACACAAACTCTCCCTTAGACTGAAATTGTGTGACCACTGGAGACTATCGGAAAAATCGTCCCAATGATATGTCAGGCAGGGGGTTCAAAGCCCATCACTTGTCGTTTTGGCTTTTTTTTAATTAAATCATGTTCTACAATTCATCTGCTCAAAATAATTTTTACAGAATTGAAACAGTTATTATCTAACTTAAGTTATTCTCGTTCGACTAGTTCATTAGTATAATCTTAACAACTGAGAAAATCGAAGTCAAAGTTTCAGAATTTTCATGTCATCAAATATCTTAGCAACCATTACTTGAATACTCCGCAACTCTGCTGGGCAATAAAGTGCTATAATCTGTATGAGATAAGGCATGCGACATAAAAATCTGATTGCTACTCTGCAAATTATGGCAGGTCGGCATATGAAATCGTGGTCATCATTCACATGCAACTAAATATTTGAATTCAACATTTTTAATTTCAGATATTGAAAGTAGACATATTGTTTTGTAAAATATAACATAAAACAATTTTATGTGTTCTTGGCCCCTCTCGCCTATTTAAGCCTCCGGGGAGACTGCTTAGAAATAGAGTCTCCGGTGGAGATATTAGACCGCTGTGAAAAGTCTTGTAAGACGCGGTACACCGACAATATTAACAAATCCCGATATTCATCAATAAGGTTGCAACACAAAAGATCGCTGACTAATAAGATCGCGGCACAGTTGATCACAAATGTAAATTTGTCCTTGGTTGATCGCCAACCAGCTACACAGTAATTATGGGGGCTGGATTAATGAATAGAATAATGTTCAAATGGAAACTGGATTGATGAAAAGAATTAATGCTTAGGCCTAAGCAGAGGCTGGATCGATGAAACAAATCATGCCTAACAGATTGATGAGATAATGCCGCGAGGTGGGTGGGACTGGGATGAAAAGAAGGCTGTGTAAGCAGAAGCTTGATTGGTTTAAAGAATTACGCTTAAATGGAAGCTCAGACTGGATCGATGAACTGAAAGCTGTGAAAATAGAAGCTTGATCGATGAAAAGAATTGTGCTGTTTTGAGACAGTCCAGCGTTTTTTTCCATAGTACATTAACCCTTACCCCTTCAATTATGAAAGCTAACGATAATTATAAAATACGCTATTATTTCGGTTCAAATAATTGCACTTAGATACGCTAAAATGTGCTTTTACCCAACCAAAATTAACCAAAATTGAGGTTTAATTGCTTGACATCAATTATATCAATCTTTATGTACCAATATTCCCACAACTTATTACCACGCCTATTTCTAGAATATTTTTCTTCTAACCCGATTATCCATTATCATTTTTCGAGGGGCACCCCTACTCTCTATACCCCTTATGCGAGGACAAACATTACCCTCTCCTCTATAAAATGCACAGGACCTAGGATTTTGGAATGCCATACCACTTCCATTACGCCTTATTCCAAATGTACGTCAGTTTAAGTCTAAGTGGAGGATGGCTATACTGGATGAACAGGGATGAGAGATTAATAGTCTTAAGTTAAAGTTACTCTACTCTCTAGACGTGTGGTTGGCGCTCTTGCAATTTGCTACTATCATGTTACGAATTAATAGCTGTGACTATGAAAACTATGTTATTAATTAAGTTTAGTTAAGTTTTCAGTTGATATTGTGCAAAGAAATGTTATTTTGTATAAACTTATATTAGTTCGAAATCGATAATTGGTGCTATTGTTTATTGTCACCTTGAACATTCCCAGGTGGCCCTAACCAGCGTGATCCCTAATTGGGTCTCTTGGGTGATCCAATAACAATAGCTGCAAGATTTGTATCATTGTCATTCTTGTTCTGTTATTGGATCTGATTGATTGATTGGTTGATGTGTTGGGCGATCAAATGTGCGATCAAGTGTGTCGCGATCTCTTGCGTTGCGAGTCTTGCGAACTTTAGGGCGCTCTTATTGACGTAAACCACAAATCTCATTACGTTGGACATGAACCAGCGCAACGTAGGATATAAATGTTTGCTTCTTAGTTTATGATCTTTAGTTCTATACTATGATATAGAACTGTAACCGTGATTATTCTGAACATTACATTACAATAGATAGGCTTGAACCATATATATAGAGATCATTATTATACACTAGGTTTAGCTAAACATTTACTAATTCGGACAGTATAGGTTCTGTCAATCTCTCGCGTAGGCTCTAGCACTTACAGTCAGCCCTCATTGCTAGAGTGGTCAGTAGCTGATCCTTGAGAGGTCAAGGTAGCTGACCAATCAAAGTAGTCTGTTCTAGGGTAGGCCAGTTTCCTCTTTGGCTGAGGAAAGTGACTTATAAGCTACAGCACTGTTAGGAACTTTGCAGTCTGACTTCCGAAGAACTCTAACTGTCTTGTCAGGCTCGTCAACTCGTATCATCTTAGGGTTTGGACATTATCATCTCACCCATATTCGCATTAGTAAGTACATGTAACAGTTATGTATTAGTCACAATCATTATACATATATATTATTATTATTACTCTTCTTCTATTATTACCTCTTCTTCTCTGTATTTAATAAAGATAGTTTGTATCTGAACTGTCTCTTCATGTGTAGCTAGTTTCCCCCAGCATAATTTACTCTTCAACATCTGATATAATAGTAGAGCTAGTCTAAGTAGAACCCTCTGCGTTCTTACAGAACTACAGAAAGGTGTACGCAAATAACTTGTGTTTCTTATTTGGGGTTTGTTCATCTGCGTAACAGCTATTAGAGATCGATGTGAAAAGTCTCTAGACTGTGAGCTTTAGTGTAGTTTTAATCAACAGATAAAAAGGTGTTTTCTGCATGTAAAAAATTGCTTTTCTTCGTGATGTGGCCCCCAACAGAACACCGTAATTCACCCCCAATCCGTATAGGTAGTGAAACGGATAGTATTCCTTAGTTAACTTTATTTTTGTTTAATCTAATTTTGAATATTCCAATGCAATAATGTTAATAAATAGAGCATATCTTGAACGTCGCTTCTAGTTTAAACAACATTAAACCACAGTCTACGGGGCTACACGCGTTTTAATAAACAGAGCCTACGTAACCTCTTACCTGTGGCTACTTAGTGTGTGTGTGTGTGTGTGTGTGTGTGTGTGTGTGTGTGTGTGTGTGTGTGTGTGTGTGTGTGTGTCATAAAGGAAAGAACAGCCTGTATTTCCCAACCATCCGAAATTCATTTTGGCTTAACTTAAAACATAGATGAAAGCTTCGACTGCTCTGCTCATCATGCTAGCATAATCTAACACAACAGTTTAACAGTACCATAGCCATAACTAACAATATTATTGATTAACTCCAACCCAATATAACGTACAAGCAAATAGATTACAATGTAATAGAGATTACAATGAAAATATCAGCGGAGAATCAAGGGGGAGAAGAGAACGAAGCCCCTAAGGGACATATAAAGGTCCCACTAGCGGGGCCCACCCTTACTCATTTAGTAGCCAAGCAGCAGTTGGGTGTAATTGACAGGTGAAATCATGAAAGAAGAGAAGAAAAACAACCAAAAACTTGACTAGTTAACTATGTACTCGTGCACCTCACATATCAGGAGTAACATGCTCGCTTAGGAAGCGTTTATATTTGATTCTAAAAGTATTAAGTGACCTAAACATCTGAATATCAAAAGGGGTAGAGTTCCATATCAATGGACCATGATATTTCACAGCAAATTGCCTAGATGTATTGTGACATAAACTTTATCTGAAGCTATGAACTGAACGTATTTGGTAAGGATTAATCGATGAGGCATGAGTAAAGCAATTATCAAAGCACGGCGGGAGTTGGTTGTTGAAAAATTTAGACATGAGAACACTCATGTGTAGTGCACTTAATTGAGTCACGTTTAGAATTTATTTCTATTAAGCATATCACTAGACGAGGATCTTTTGTAAGCAGAACGACCCAAGATTACTCGAACAATTTTTTTGAACGGATGCCAATCTCTTCAATCTAGAATTTTAGTTCGAAGCCCATATGATATTGCCATAGGAGAGGTAGGGGTGGATCATTGTATAGTAAAGGTTAAGAAGGATTTTACTTGGCAGGAAATAAGCGATTCCTGAGACTATTCCTACGTTTTTGCTATTTTTGAAGCTATATTAGAGATGTGTTCTTTCCATGAGAGATACTGATCACCTTGGATACCAAGGAATTTTGCGGAACTAACACAAGGAATTACAATATCGTTAATATTTATGGATTCGTTAACGAGAGGGAGTTGTTTACGGTGAGATTACGGTGAGATCGGAAATCTATTGGTTTTCGATACATTTAGTGAAAGTTTATTTATGGTGCACCAGTCACTCACGTGAGTGAGTTCATCATTTAAAAAATGAATTAGTCCATTCAGCGTTTTATGGGATGCAAAAATATTTGCATCATCCGCGAATAGTAGAAAGTGAAGTAAGGGCGCAGGATTAGGAAGATCATTGATAAATACCAAAAACGGAAGAGGTCCTAAAATGGATCCTTGTGGAATTCCATACCGAATTAGCTGGGGAGAGGATAAGGATCCATTACAAAAAAGTGTTGGTACCTCCCCTGCAAGTAATTCTGGAGCCATTTCAAAGGAGTACCCATAATTCCTATGTTTTCTAATTTATGACTTAAGATTTTATGGTCCACGGTGTCAAATGCTTTGGCAATATCAATGAATACACCTATGAAAAATTCTTTGCGATCAGTAGTTTCAGAAATTTTGTCCTGGAGATCTGTTAAGGCACCATGGTGGAGTGTCTGGCCTGGAATGCGTGTTGACTACGATTTAGAATATTATGTTTAGTAATAAAATCTGAAAGCCTAACATACATTGTTTTTTCAAATATTTTTGAGGAAAAAGTTAATATAGAAAGCGATCTATAATTTTTAGGTTCATCCTTCTGGACCTGTTTATGAATAGGTACAACCTTGGCAATTTTTAGTTTATTGGGCATTTCACCATTGTCAAAGGAGCAATTAATAATCGACGCCAATGGATGAACTATGAGTTCCATGATAGGTTGAATTAGAGTAGGATCTAATTCATCAGCATCGGTACTATGAGTAGATTTGAGAGATCGTCCAAGTGCTAGTATTTCCTCTGGAGAAGTTGAGTAGATGGCAAAGGAATTTGGTACGGGTGCTTTCAAAAAGGTAGAAATAGGGAGATCATTCACGGGGATTTTATTCACCAAGTCCTGGGCAATATTACTAAAATAAGAATGAAATCTTTCAGCGAATGGTACTCCGTCCGAAACTTCTCTACCATTAATAGTCAAGAATTTAACTGACGAGTCCGGGTTTTTAGTTTTTAGGATCAGCTTGACAGTATGCCACGTGTGTTTTATGTCATCTTTGAATTTGAGGAATTCATTTTTATAGTAGTCTTTTTCAAATTTTTCTCAGGGTTTTTAAATTTGTTACGATATGTCTTATACTTTGCATTATTACAGGGAGGATTAGGCCAAACATGATTAGGCCTATGCATAAAATATGTTCGCAACAAAACAATATTACCCATCTAAATAGGCCTACTTCACTGGCGACTAGTGGTGCTCTTACTGGCTTCAGAGCACTGTTTGCTTAATGATAGAGGTTATATTGTACCAATTATTAACCAAATGACACTTCACTATTGTACTTAGTCAGAGCCATCCTAAAAGCGTTGCTGGCACTGGACAAAGTTTCAATTCTACACCGCGTGCAGGTCACACGTGCAGTATTTTTCTAGCATTTTATGGCCCCTAGAACAGTTGTGACCCTGGCGACTGCCCTGCGTGATCATGCCTCATGACGGCTCTGAGACTGGTAACTTTGCACACATGAGATGGCGCATAAAAATCAAGCCATTTTGAGGTCAATATCCAAAGGTCTGGTCGGCTAAGACGGTGGTGAACAGGCAGCTTGAAAAGGCAAGTTCCTATTATGAACGAAACCGCAGAAACGACTGAAGAGAACGATCAGATAAACGAAGACATTTCTATACAATCTAAAGGTCCATCAGCCGAAAAAGTGCTTAGTGAAAAAGATTTAGTTTTCGATGTGCGCTCTGCTGCTCACCTACTTCTAAAAGGAAGTTAACTGTCAAGGAGCTCGCTCAATAGCAGATTAGGACTTCGGACCAAGCTCATCTGTGTGCAGAAAATAGCAATAACGTCAATGCCAAGATATCGCTCTTCAAATTATTTAAATCAATTTTCGACAAGAATTTAACGTTATTGTAATTATGTGGTGGTTTAAATTAACTTTGCTAAAAGAAAGAACAACAGAATGAAGCGAATGCGAATTTAGGATACCTAGGATGTTGTCTTATTATGTGAGGGAAAGGTAAAGCGCCATTGCATCTGTGCAATTAAGTCGGAAGTCGAACTGCTCCTGTCTCGTCGTGGTGTATCAAAAACCAATAATTTATGCAGATGACACTCAGACTTACGTTCACTGTCTTGCGGTAAGTTTGCAGTTTGCCATGGACTCCCTTGGTGGCTATGTCGTCCTATCTCAGCCAGTAATGGTTGACGACTACTTCGCTCTGCAGTCCACTGTGACCTGATCGTCCCTCGTGCACGCACTTCTATGATGCAGCATCGGGCTTTCTCGGTCATGGGATCTACCGTATGAAATAAGCTCCCCTAGAGCTCCGTCTCCTGCCTAGGAACTCCTCATCTTCATTAATTTTGACACATCTCTGAAAACTTTCCTTTTCAGCGTTCGATCGATTGATTGATTGATTGACTAAATAGCATTGAATCATATTTCAGACTACATCCTTTGACATAATCCAATTCTGCGCATGCCTTGTATATCCTACTTCGAACTATATTTTTTCTAACCTGGATGTAGGTGTTCCGCATGCGGGCGAACTTGATTATATCTGGGGTAACGCTTATCTGGATATCAACCCTGATGTGAGGAACGACTCTAACATTTATTTCGACTCAATCGACTACACCCCAGAGGACATCACTTACACGAAGTACATTCAGACTCTGTGGACGAACTTCGCCAAATACGGGTCGGTTGATTTTACGTCTAAAGTTTGATCTGTCTTTATATTGTGGCATGTTTCTAGGAGATATAAGTAAGGTCTTTCGGATTAAGCACCCAACAAAGATGTTTTGACGAATGTAAATTATATTTAACACCCAGAAGAACAAACATATACCATATAAATTCTATACCTGTATAAGAGTCTAACATCCACGTGAGTCCTGTGATTGACCCACACACGTCTGCACAAAGCTTTAGTTGTGAATTATTAAGCTAAATCTTATGTAATTCTCCATGTATCTATACAATCTTCAGCAATAAATTAGCCTCCATCCAGTAAAGCAAATTCACACAGATACATACATGCACATGCTTTCATATGTACTGTAGACCTTCTACTGGGCCTACACAAGTAAGCCAACACAGCTCAAACACTATTGCAACCACTGCATAACATTCCGAAGGGGTAAATGGCCAGCTTGAATATGACAATAGGACTTACAACGCTACACTGAATCTCACGAAACTGCAACGAATAGAATGGCCCTTCCATCAGTTTTTTGGACTTCAGCATCATCTTCCGGTCTTATCTTTTAATTTTTTTCTACGTTTAATTGAATTTCGAGGCGTTTGTTTGTTTAACTTTGTGTTAGAAATCCGACCCCAAGTCCAGTTCAGGCTCCTTTCAATGACACTCTCACCGTTTGGCCACAATACAGAGCAGACGACAACTTCAAAGTGTTCTATCTGGACGCTGAAATATCCGTCAAAGAACTCTACAAGCAAATGAACTACTACTTCTACTCTAGTTACATGAGCATCTTATCTGGTATACCTATCAAAAGCCAACCAGGTGAGGGTCATTATTATATTTTCACTAGTCAACAGCCAACCAGGCTTTGACATAAAAACGAATATTATTTTTATTAATTACATAATATTATGCGATTTCATGAAATTATTCAAATTCAAGCGACATGAGCAATAGTGTTATGCAACATCTTTATTCTCAATATTCAGTGTCACAATTTAATCATTAGTGTTTCGACTTTCGATTAACGATTCGAAAGTATCTAAATCTCGAACATCATTCTAAGTCCATAAGCCTAGCAGAATGTGAAAAACATCGCGGATTTGGGGTCTGACGGTTTGTCATTCATCATAGTGGGAACTATAGGAAAGTCCCCACAACGGGTTTGTTCAGAGTTGGCAACCCAATGGCAAGACAACAGATTTGAGAAACTGGGGTTTAGGGATTGGCTTCAAAGACCCGACTAATTATCCCTTATACAGGGATCTTAAACGTAGACAATATGCAAACAGGCAAGGCAGAAGTCAATGGATCGGTGATCGCATCACATGCGATTTTTATCAATTTAATCAGTCGTATCAATTTAACAGCTCATTCGCCCTTTCATTTTTAACTTGTTTACTAGATTTTCAGTCATTTGCTAGTTTACTTATTTCTTTATTCATTCCGTCGCTCATTCAATCGCTCATGCAATCATTTGTTTGTCATATATATGGATATATATTTTTATTTATCATTATATTCATCTGGTCATATATTTTTATATTTTTATCTGCCCTTCAACGTTTTGTTTACAGCTGAAAATGAGGATGAAGGAGTCTTAGCATCTGAATTTGCTCAGGTGATGTCCAAATACTACATGGAAACAATGCTATCCCTGGAACCTGGAGAGTATGAAGATGATTTCTGACGCACTGAGAGGAACGTTCTGTACGAAGCATAAGTAAATGCAGGAGCGACCGTCATCAATCTGCCTTCATTAAGAAACGTTAATATCCTGTTATTTTCTTGAATAATATCTCGGATAAAATTGTTTGAACTGAATTTATGGAAGATGTTAGAAGTTCACACCCTAAATATAGCGCAACTGTGTCTTTCCCAAATGAAAACTTATAAATGTTTCCCACTGTATTCATAAAACACCTTTAATTAAAGAAGAAATTGTTTTGAGTTGCCGCCATTTTTTCATCATGAGAGTATCGGCGCTGCGTTGTTGTCCAATTAGAATGCAGAAATAGGAAATCCGTTTGTCTAGAGATTAGAGAGGAAGGGATACAGCGAAGGTGTGGCATCTCGTAGTGTAAAGACTGAAATATAATGAGAAGTCGTAGAGGAGGCACTTCTACTCCAAAATATAACAATAACGCCTGGGAAAAGCACTATGTGATCACAACTGTTCACGTTCTTTTAAATACTTCTTGTTCACAGCAATAATGACAAAAAACTCAACATATGAGACGGAATATCCAGCGACATCCTATTTCTGAGGTTAATAATTAATCGGAACCTTTAATAGTTTCGAAGTTCTGAGGCCTAATGCTGCAATGCATTAATGTTTAGACTGATACAATACAACAGAAAAAAATATTCACAGTGACGTATGGCATCTTTTGTCAATTGGTATTGTTAGACTCGATTTGTCAGACATTTCGTGAGGCTTGGAAAATTTCGAACAGTGTAGTCTTACAGTTAATATGCTCTCCCAGTGACGTGAGTGTACTTGCATCGCGGTTACATTTGTGTTGAGCATGTTGGAAATCTCCCAGAAAACAAGCTGCCCTACAAATTCTTGCACGCTAGCTTAGTGCAACTCCGTATTACCTGATTTTGGTTATTAGGCCTAAATCGTTCTCGAGAATATATTACCTGCAAATAGTAGGAGTGACGAAGAAGATGAAATAAAGGATAAGGAGAATAAGATGATTGTAAGAACAAGAAGAGTACAACACGCTCCGGTGATGACCCTGTTTCGCCTACGATTAGCTGAGGTCATTTCTTACTTATGCTTACGTTTGACTCTCCCAACAAATGACCATTGGTTGACGGTGCACGCAGAGAGTGTGTTGGCATCAATGTCGAAATTTCGGGCGTAAGGTCGACATCATTTCGTCCACTTTTTCTTTGTTCTGAGATCTCCTGCTGCTCTGAACGTTGAATTTTCTGAAGGCTTTTTGGGTCAACATCTCGGAATGTGTCTGGTTTCCATGAGAGAAATCTAATTGAGTGGCAACAGTCGAATTGGACAACTGGTCACTACTATAAGAAGACCAAGTTCGTCCAGTAGTGCACATGTGTATATGCTGTGATTCGCCATGCGGAAGCGTAGCGATATGATGACGCAGTAACCCTGTGTCTCTGGCGTATCTGGAACTAATTTTCTTGTACACATTCCACCAACTATGCTGAAGAGAAGAGAATGGCGTGTAGCGGTGACCAAGCGCAAATGTGTTGCAAATACTTTGTTACGACAAGCGAAATACTTGTCGCAAAGTGATATCCAATAACTATTGGGCGATAAGTAAGAGCAATCTTAGAGTTTGGACTAAAGCCTGTGCCACTGGACGGCAGTCTTGGGTTAAAATTAATGAGGATGAGCTCTTTTCAGAAAGAAGTGTTACCTGTGTTTCTGTAGATGACTTTTCTACTAGCCCTGTGGTTATTTGAGTTGCTAACTCAAAATAAAATTGATAGGCAGATGTCAAGACCCAGTCAGACGACTCAAGTTGATGGTGCTTTAAGTAGAAACAGCGAGGGAGGAAGAGGTGAAAGGAAGAATCAGGATAGGATTTTTGAAAAACAGTGTTTTTGTAATGATTGAAAGACCTGTGGAGTAAAGCATGATGCGATGGGAGGGCGAGATAGCGTTTTGAATGGCTTGGACACGATATTATAGGGCGATGTTTATGTCAAAGGGAAAAAGAAATGCTGTAGTCCTATTTATAAGCATGAACTACAGAGGTACCTTTTGTTCCGATTTTTGCTCTTGTCTTTATCTTGACGACCTCTGAAGAATACAACATCTTGTAGCGTTCACACGGATAACACTAGAGCATCCACTCAACCGAACGGTTCGCTTATTTCTCCGTTCATCGGCCTGCTTGCGTGTCTGCTGCCATTTCTTCTTGCTTGTCTCCTTGTATTTGTCTGTCTGTTTTCTGCTCGTGTGTCGCTTAATGCAATGCAGTGCAATTAGGAGCGATCTGGCTCATTACTTTAATTGGACTGTAGAGAAGGAATCAGCTTCAACACGCGCGAGGCATCGTATATGTAGCATTCGACACAAAAGGTGAGTATACCAAGATATTCACAGGTAATCGGTTCTTCAGAATTACTGTCGGATGCATTGGTTGTTATTATATATGGTCTATAATCTGAATCTGATAAGTATGCATGCATGCAATATTTACATAAATTTACCTGTATGTATGTAGGCTTATATGTCGTCAAGACAAGACAAGAACTGAGTTTTATTGTCACAATTCAACACAAGTCAATTAAAAGATAAAAATATTACAAACAAATGAAAAACCCAAAATGGATGTAATCCACTGTTAGGGACAATGTATTTTTGCCGTCTATTTACAATGGAAACTTCTGCACAGAACAAGTTTAAAATAATCTTAGCTAGTTTTCAAATATTTCTAAATAAAAAAAGCATAATTCTTTTCATCGGTGCAGCTTTCATTGAAGCATAATATTACTATTCTTTTCATCTGTCCAGTTTCTAAGCATAATAATATTATTCTTTTCATCTGTCCAGTTTCTACTTAAGCAGAATTGTTTCATCGATGCCGCTTCCATTAAGAGGATGGCGGTCCTTGCTGGGTCTCGCCTCTGCCTATCTTCGCGATCATTGCTATTCTACTCTGAGTGAACCGGGTCTCCGCTCTCTACGCTCTACTGAGCGAGGACTACTCATTGGCCCATTGGCCCGTACAACTACTAAACAGATTCGTGCCTTTTCAGTGGTTAGCCCTCGCTCTGGAACACGCTCCCATTGGTGTTGCGGTTCAAGGGTCCACTCAGACTCCTGTTATACTCGCCTTAAAACTACTCTTATTAACCGTGCTGGAGTCGGGAGCGCTCCTGAGCAGTAACCGTGAGGAGGCGCTATATAAATCGTTGTAATTAATTAATTTATTATTTTCATGTAATCTAACTTTTATCCAAACCCAGATCGTTTCATCAATCCAGCTTCAACCTAAGTTGAAATTATTTAATCGATCCCGCTTCCACCGGATTACGCTATCATCGCATCCAATCTCCATCCGGTTCATCAAGAGAACATTATGAAAAAAAGAAATTTTGCATCAATCAAACTTCCATTTTAGGAACAATTCAGTTCATCAATCCAGCTTCTATATCAAGGCAAGAGTGCAAATGATGTGCCATAAAATAGACGTGATCACATATCTTACAGACCTAAATTGCGGTTTAACCAAGATTGTGACACATTCATGTCAAACATCGTTTTTATCTTCAAATTAATGATTGATGATTATATGAAATAGCCAATATAAACGCTCATTCTCAATAATATTTGCGCTGTGTGTCTGGTCAAACAGGAGAAATGTCTGCGTAAGTGTCGGGAGAGGAACATGCCTGCATACCCACTTCTTTTATCCTATTTGTTTTCATTCAATTCACCTATGGCCTGATCTAACGTTTTTCTACTAATACGTCCTGCCACTTTTATGTGTATCTGTGCACGCACAGGTACGTCTACAGGCGTCATATGTCAGAGTATAATTGAAAGCATTTACTTACAAAAGTAAGTATACTTCATACTGTATGTGTGCATGCAAAAATTGAATATATTGTCCTACTACTAAAATTGCATAGGTATGGAATAACATATATATATATATATGTTGCAGGCCTACAGACACAGTATATATCGTCAGCGTATACACTTTATTAAAGGCGTGAGATGCTAATAATCTTCGTACTGCAGCTGCTGCTGTTTGGCTGCACAAGCATCATAGCAAGAGATGTCGAGACGGAATATGGGACGGTCAGAGGTCACTCGATCACCGTCAATTTGGAAGACAACAGTCAAAAGAATGTAGTCAGCTTCCTAGGTATTCCGTTTGCCACGCCTCCCATCGGAGACCTTAGATTCGAGGTATGAAAAGTTGAAAACGTTACCAAAATTTGGTTCTATACTTTTCGAGATAGCCGGGCTAATTCGGTTTATAGTTGGTCCCTCTAACGGCTACCAAAGTACCAAAGCTAAATTATTTCTTAATTAACGAATAAAATTATAATGCCACCAAAGTCGTAAAGAGGACCAGTTAAGAGCGCAGTGATAGGAACAGTTTTCGGGCAAAATCAAATGTCTAGACAACGCACATGTGCATACTTGCATACATACACATAAATGCATATACATACACATATACATGCATGAATACATACGATGAACGGAACGGAGGAACAATCGAAACACCTCTGTGCCGATCGCGCCTGCTTATGATTGGTCTGCGTTGAAGGAACGGAACGGTTTTTTTATGTCGCTAATGAGTCACACACGCACACACACACACACATATATATATATATATATATATATATATATATATATATATAAAAGGCATTTAGGCTGATTGCAAAAGGCAGTTTCAAATAGTTTTAGAGTATGATTGAAACACAGATTTTGAAGAAGTTACAAATGTCGTCGATTGTTTTGAACGATTAACAATTAATAAATTCGCACATAATTTTATAGAAGTGTTGATGTCAGCTATTGAAGGAAAACATATTAATAACATAATTTTATCAAATCAATAACGTAAGTTATTATTTTGCTTTTGGGTAGAGACCGCAGAAGGCTCAACCGTGGAGTGATGTGTTCGTTGCTGATACTCTGGGCGACATGTGCATGCAGATACCTTACGGTGCTGTGTCGGAAGACTGTCTCCACGTAAACATCTACGTTCCTGAGGTAACAATTGCAGTCAATTTGAGCGCTTATGAGTAGATATCTTTATGGGGCGCTATATAAATCCGCCAAATAAATAAAATAAATAAATTGTTCTGATTGTAGTTAAACAAATTGTTCAACTGAAAATGGAATGATTGACTTTCAAAATGGTTGAATCACCTATTAGCCTAAACAAGAACTGGAGTAGACCCAACTTAGTGATTGAGTGATTTATGATGTTATTGAGTGAATTTTATCGCGTTATGGCTACGCGTTTTGATGTAGTCTGCCGTTGCCTTCTCCCACTCGTAAAAATGATTTTCTTAACTGACTTTAGGACTTGTCTGGCGCACCATACGCTGTGATGGTTTGGCTTTACGGAGGTGCATATGTAGCTGGTGCTAACGTTCAGTATCCAGGACACTTTTTGGCAACTCATGACGTGATTATCGTCATACCTAACTACCGCCTCGGAGTTTTCGGTCAGTCTCTAGAGTGATTCATGTGATGAGGAACATGATGAAAAATTAATACTTTGTGAATTACTGCCATTATGCAGAGGCATTTGCCATCTCCGCAGGCAGTTGATAACAAGCTGTAGCTGTTTCTCTGGCATCTTCTAGAGCAGTCTATAGTGGTTCACTTTCTATTGCGTAGTTTTCTAAACCCGCAGAGATTGCAGGACACATTCTGGAGAACGTCATACTACCTTATAACTCTTGCATACAGCCTCATAAACATTAAATCGTGTGTAGCATTATTCCAAATATAGTACATGAAGGCCATAGCCCACCGTAATTGATTGTGCTGCTTAAATGTTGCTAAAAATTTTGAGATTTAAATAAATGAATGCTTGCACGATATATTATCATTGCATACACTGCGATTAAGGTTTCGCCAGCACTCCAGATGGTCTGCTGAAGGGCAACATGGGACTGTTTGATCAATTGTTGGCCTTGGAGTTTGTTAGAGACAATATCGCCAACTTCGGGGGAGACCCGAACAAAGTTACCATCTTCGGAGAAAGCGCAGGGGCTTCAAGTACCGGACTTCACATGGTTTCACCCCTTTCCAAAGGTAAACATCTGGACACATGTTTCTCTTTCAACATTAGTAATTCGCACCGGACGTATGAAAGAAGCGTACAAACTGAATTTTAAGTTTTTTAGAGATTGTTTGAATTCTAGTTATAATTATCGGAGTTGTGGGCGCATTAAATTGCGACATAGTTATAATATACCCATGATATGTTATATGAAAATTTACTGATACAGCACTGCAATCATAGAATGATGCAATGATATATTTTCATGATTGCACACTACTAAAATGTCAGAGTTCTTAGATCTAAAAAATACGAGTGGTATAATTATTTATACATTACAAGTTCGGCCTTGTTTTAGACATACATGTACGGTGATTTTATTCACCATACCACAGCTGCTATGTGGTCAGTCGAATTTCTGGACTGGGTTACATAAAACCTGTGACATGAAGGCAATGATTCTCATTTGCCCCTTTCTGCGTGCGTTTGAAAACCATTGTATTCGATCGTGGTGCATGCTGTCAGGATGGCAGCACATTTGCGGTTCATGCGTAGAGGATGGCCTATGAAAATAGTCGTAATGATAACAGCGATCTTTCTGCTTTGAAGGTTTGTTCTACCAGGCAATCGAGGAGAGCGGAACTGAGAACAATCTCTGGTCGATAAACGGTCCAGGACAGCAGCCGGAAAACTACATTTACCAGGTGGCCGATAATGCCAACTGCACAACCATTGACACGGCCGAAATGGTCGCCTGTCTAAAGGCATTAAGCGCTCGAGAACTGCGACAAGCCGACGACATCAGATGCACTGTGAGTCCACTGACTCTTACGACAGAAACGGCATTCGAAGGATTTGCTTAGAAATTATATAAGCCCTACTATAATGTCTGCTGTAAAACTGCTGATGCGACGTTTTGAATCTATTCTTGATCTGTTCCTCGCTATAGTATACGTCTCTGGTTAAAGAGATCGTTTGAAGGAGTTACAGTATCTATTGAAGTTCACCGTAAATCTGTGTTTTTATATATCAATTCAATACCTGTCATATCATTGATGACTGTAATAAACCGTTGACGTCTACTGCATTCAAAAGTAGTAGCGAATTCTGAAAATTCCAGAACATCTCGCGACATCTTGCAAGTAGTAGTAACTGTCTTAGATTTGATGGGTGATATCGAGCGCGTGACCTTGACAATCAAGAGTGCCCACACCGTTGAAATTTGCGTTGGTTTCTCTGGATTTGGTATAATATGCAAATTAGAAAGGTGATGTCTATCTATGAAAATTGCGTAACCAAAAGCTGGTTTACTTGCTTACCAATCTTGTAGGTCTACGTTCAAACTTGCGGTTGATTGATGCCCTAAAGGACAATTTTCCGTGTAACGGTCAAGACCGCTATATTGGAATGCAAGAATTACGATAAATAGTCATGTTACATTATCATGTTACATTAACTGCACCACAAACTCGATTGATTGATATTAAAGTGAAATTGACAAATAGTCTACAGCGTGTGACCCCGCCTCGACAGATATCACCAGATCTGTTTCATTGACATTGGGGCAAGAGCGCTGCGCTGTGGAGTCCTGAAAGAAAACCCTGACGGGATATCGATCTAGGTTTTGATACATCTAAAGGGTTTCCTGACCGACGAACGCGGCCTTAAGCGTTCACTTCTATTTATCAGGGTACCAAAATCTATATGGCTGAGTGATGGATTCGTGTCTGAGATAGCTATTTTAGCGACAACACCCAGGCCTTCGGGGTCAAGGTTCTATACTTTCACGACAAGTTGTTGAAAGTGCGGCATTTCATCTACCATCAACGGTTCCACATTTATTATTTTTCAGTCTCTTAGTATTTTGCGTCATTTCCCTTTAATCGATTATTTAGCCATACTTTATCTGTCTAAACACTGTACAAGTACAGTAGTGTTGTTTTCGTTAATGAAAACTAAAAGGAAATGATGATTAACGAAAATTGAACGTTCTTGTTAACGAAAACTAAAACTAAAACGTGACGTTATCCGAAACTGAGATTAAAACGGAATTAGCGTCAGTTAAAACTGAAGCGAAACGAAAATAGATGGAACGAAAACTAAAACGATACTTAGCCGGGAATAAACATTTTTGCTTGAAAATTTTCCTTACTTAGTGGCCTATTCATTATAATTATCACATGATTTTCACATGATTATCACATGAATTATCACATGTTTACACATGATTCTGCAAATGATGTGACATTATGTCATACCATACCTCTTCTAGTAATTGCTCATCTATGTTAAGACACACGAGGAATACGAGAGCTGGCTTCCTCCGGCTACCATTTACCGCTAAATTGTCGATTCGACTATTTTTTGTTTATCAAAATTTGTTAGTTCTTACTGCGAAAATTTCACTTAATTAATTCGTCTTTGGCCTCACGTATGAGGAATCTCAATGGTAGGCCAAAATAATTACGGTCTACCATTGACATTCGTTTAGATTTAAATTAGAGTTAAAGAATTATTGCGATAGTTGACATTGATATCAAATTACTAGGAATGAAATTAACCTTGTTAGGCCAGACTGAAATTAGCTTACTTAAACTAAAGTCAAAATCAGCAAACGGAAACTGAAACTGAAATTGAGACATGAAAACTATAACAAAAACTAAAACTAAACTTGAGAAACAATTATAACTATAACTGAAACAAAAATGAGGACTAACAATCATAACTAAAACTAAAATTAAAACATTATTAAAACAACACCATTTATAAGATTACTGGATGCTACCCTGCAATACAGAAAATGCTACTATGTACCTGTTTTCAGCCTGGATACGTCTGTCTTGGATTTGGACCAGTCGTCGATGGACCTGGTGGTTTCATTCCTGACATTCCATTGACCTTGAGGGAGAACTTGGGAGCGGATTCTGTTCCGTTATTGTCTGGAATATGCAGCGACGACGGCTCTCTCTTTACACTTGTCTGTGAGTCATTTTTCTCTGTTAATAGGCAGAAAATCGAAAGCCGGCCAGCTGGTCAGTCAACTAGTCAGATGCATGTACAATTGTACATGTAGTCTATCACTCACTTAGGCAGTCAGTTAATTTCTTAGCTTGTAAGCGCGTGAACAGCCGTGAAGTGTCGTCGCATTTCGTTTGGTGTGCTCAGTTGATTTAAATAATTGTTGAAAATCATCTTTGATTTCCCATAATTATGCGAAACTCTGTTGTCCAGTTGTTCCTGAATCAATACGTGGCGGATTCAACCACTCTATGTTTGAATACTATTTATCCGAGAGGCTGCTGGCGATATATAGACCGCGTCTTACACAGAAGCAGTTCGACGACATATACGATGCCCATAACTTCTTCTATACTAACTGGCCTTACATTGAGGATCTCGAGGCCAATAGACAAGCGGTCAACAAGGTCAGGTTCAACTAACTGCATATTGTTTGTATGCCAGCCATTGTATGCATTTAGTATTTGGCAACTCATATATAGATCATATACAAAGACGCTGAAACATGCTGGTCTGACATATCTGCCAAAGTGCGCTTTAAGCTTTACTAACAAACACAGACACGCACATACACACACACACGCACCTACACACACCTACACATACACACCTACACACATACCTACACACACGCACCTACACGTCTTGTTTTCGTTAGCCGTGCCAAATAGGGTACCAAAACGAGGTCAGTTAGCGTTTTTGGAATGTGAAAGAGACTGGTAGCCTGCTATAGCACCGTGTAGCTACCATTTATTGACTATATGCGGGCAATCCGTGACGGTTACTCCGGGACGGAGTCGTCCAAATTATAACAATCGCCATTTTGCTTCAAAATGTTGTCAATTTGTGCAGCACAGGGAATGGAAAATCTATATTATTATTCATCTGTAAGTCATATTTCTCTATGCATATATATCATATGCGTGGACCTTCTGCAGCCGAGAGTTCGGCGTAAAAACGCACCGATAGTTCTTCGCATAAATTATGTCTAACAGCGACACTAAACCTAACCCTGACCATAAACGACCATCACGACGCGCTAAATTTTGTGTGGGTTCGGCCGTAGAAGTATAATGTTCTTTTATTTTTGAGCCTAAGATTCGGCCGCATAAGAATTATCCATATGATATATACACATATAATTTATGGCCACGTAGGCCTAAGTTTATTTTATTTATCGAATAAGATGGAGAAAGAGCATAGGCCTACGTTATTTTACAAATTTCAACGCGTGACGTTTCTTAAATATTCCGACAGTTGTTAACGGATGTCGCTTTTGGATATCCATGGGACAGGCAAGCAAAGATAAATTCGCAGTATGCCCCAACTTACACCTACGTCATCGCCTTCAGAAGTCTCAACGCTTCCGAGTTCACGGAATGGATGGGTGAGTTTTTCTCATTCTGTATTACCTTGTTACATTGTGCTGTCAGTTCGGTGACCGCTAGCGGCCGTCATGATCAACCTTCTCCAATGCTATCTTTCCGAAGTCGCGTCCCTTAATTCCTCCAGGTTCATTCCAGTTTTTTCGTGTATCTCGTCCATCCAGTTTTTTCTTGGGCGCCTTCTTTTCTTCCTTCCTTCTCCACACGCCAGCATCCTTTTCTTTTCCAGTCCATCTGATCGCACAACATGTCCAAAGAATCCCAGCTTCCTTCTCAACGCTGTTTGTTGTAACGTCTCATCGTTCTCAACTCCAATCTGATTGAGCACCCCTTCGTTTGTCGTTTTCTCCGTCCTTAATATTCTCTGCATCTTTCTTCATATCCACATTTCCTATGCGTTGATCTTTTCTTTATAATCTTTATCACTGTCCAGGTCTCGCAGCCATATAGTACTGTGGGAAAGATCATTGCCCTCAACCAATCAGTCAACAACCAATGGCTCGTTGCCCGTTACGTGTCTGATGCCTTTCTGGTCACATCTCTCACGTCTCTGTTCATTGCCGCGTGGCTCAATTCTTGAAGGTTAGTTCCCCACCATTCTTCAATGTCATCTGTCCATTCCCTATGTGGTCTTCCTCTTTTATTTGTCCCATCCATTATTCAAAAAACCAGCGTTTGAAGTTTTCTATCAAACTTAGCTTTCTCTGGATCACTTTTTGCATGAGGTTTTCTGCATGCCGATTGTTGTGTACAGTTCATCATTACTGACCTTCTGAGTCCCTCCTATTCTAACTAAGTATCCAGAGGTAACATTTTCTTTCAAATGTGAGCACCCTCTTTTGTGAATCCTGAGGGTAATTGCCTTGAGGGTAATTGCCTTGCTTTTCCAAATCTTGTCCATAGCTTTCAACATGGCTATTCCCTTATTTATCCATATTCTTATTTCATTTTTGCAATCCAGGTCGTATGGCATGTTGTTTCCCAGATAGGTGAAGCTCACTACATTTTTTAATTGCGTTTCATCTCTCATCATTTTGTTCTCTATCGTTTTGTCTCCAAATTTCATTGTTTTTGTTTTCTCGAAGTTCATAACTAAACCGTACTTGCTCGCTTCCGTGCTCAATATCTGCACTGTCTGTTGTAACTCCTCCGATTCTTCCAAGATATCAACATCATCTGCAAAGCGAAGGTGATTTGCATCCCATGAATTGACACTCCTTTTACCTCAATTTTGACTCTGTCAATTGCCCGCTCCAAAGCTGTAATAAACATGGTGGGGGAAATCGGGTCGCCTTGTCTCACCCCTCTGTTCGTCTCGAACCACGGTCCGACTTCACCGCCCACTCGTACTGCTGCTTGTGAAGTACTGTTGATGCCCTAAAGCAATGAATCAGTGCTTTGTCAACTCCTTAAGACTGCAGAACTGCCCACGTCACAGATTGGTCAACACAGTCTAATGCTTTCTTAAAATCTACGAAACAGTTGTATATTTTCCGCCTCGCTATCTCTGCTATAAGTCTCCACGCCAGGATCTGCTGAATGGTGCTTCTCCCTTTCTGGAATCCCGCCTGTTCATCTGCATTGCCCTCACTAGCCCTTTTTGTGTCTATGCTCACGTGTTTGTTCTTTCATATCTTTACCAGTCCGTTCATTGCAGCTTTCCCTATCGCCACCCTTCTCTTTATTTCCGAGTCATATTTTCCCTCTTTTTCTATTAATGATCTCAGAAACGTGAGGCATGTTATCACCTCTATATCCTCTCCGTCTATCTCAAGACTGTCCCAATCAGTTCTTGTCATTCTGTGTACGAGATAAAATCTCGGACTTGAAATATTTATGTCGTCGAGAAGCAATTAGGTAATTTCACTCCTTCGCCCCATCCCGTGTTACGATATAACGTCTCCCCAACACAGAGTCTCACTTCGACTGAAATTGTGTCATCCAGAGATTATCGGAAAAAATCGTCCCATTGATATAACCGTCTATGATCCAATGCCGCCCTTTTCAAGAATCGCCCCTCTATTTTCAACCGCTTTAAATTGTATTTAAATATTATATTGCACTTTTTAAAATAGATGACTTCTTAAAATTAATTTACATGAAGCAAATACGAAATCAAATGAGGTAATTATGGAGTAGATGTTTTATTGCAGTATTATGATCATTTGGTGATACCATTTGTTAATGAAATATCGTATACAGGCCTACCATATCTCATGCTGAAGTAATGTCTCCCGGAGAGAATTTATCTCAACGTAGATAAAACTTTCTAACCTCTGAGACTTTGTTATAGAATTATAGTCTCTAGGTGCACATTTACTCTAGAACAGATCCGCTGGGGAGTCTCTGCTTAGAAATAGAGTCTCCGGTGGAGCTATTAAACCGCCACGAAAGGTCTTGTAAGACGCGGTACACCGACAATATTGACAAATCCCGGTATTCATCAATAAGTTCGCAACACAAAAGATCGCTGACAAAATAAAAATCGCGGCACAGTTGATCATCAGTGTACATTTTTCCTTGGTTAATCGCCAACCAGCGACACAATATGGGAGCTGGATGAATTGTGTCGCCGGATGAAAAGAATAATGCTTAAATGGAAACTAGATTGATCAAAAGAATAAGTGCTAAGGCCTAAGCAGAAGCTGGATAGATGAAAGAATCATGCTTAATAGAAGCTGGATTGATGAGATAATGCCGCGAGGTGGGTGGAGGCGGGATGACAAGAAGGCTGTGTAAGCAGAATATAGATTGGTTAAAAGAATTATGAATAATTGGAAGCTGAGGCTGACTTGAAATATTTATATCGTCGAGAAGCAATTAGGGAATTACACTCCTTCGCCCCATCCGGTGTTATGATATAACGTCTCCCCAGCACTGAGTCTCACTTCGACTGAAATTGTGTCATCACTGGAGATTATCGGAAAAAATCGATGAAATGAAGGCTGTAAAAGTAGAAGCTTGATCGATGAAAAGAATGGTATTGTTTTGAGATAGTTCAGCGCTTTTCTACAATACATTAATATGATAAAATATCAAAAAATGATAAAATAAGCTTTTATTTCGGTTCTAATTTTATCAATTAAATACGCCAAAATGCACTTTTACCCAATCAAAATTGAGGTTTAATTCATCGCTGACTAGCGCAAAATCAAAACGCGAATTTGCTTGAAATCAATGATATTTTGGACGATCAAATGTGCGATTAAGTGTGTCACGATCTTTCGCGTTGCTAGTCTTGCGACCTTTTTTGGCACGATCTTTTCTGCGCGACCCTAATGATGTAAACCACAAATCTCAATGCGTTGGACACGAACCAGCAACGTAGAATATAAATAAATTATTTGCTTCTCAGTTTATGACCTATGATTCTATACTATGGCATAGAGCTATAGAAGGGTGTAAAGAATAACTTGTGTTTCTTACTTGGAGTTTGTTCATCCGGCGTAACAGCTATTAGAGATCGATGTGAAAAGTCTCTAGACTGTGAGCTTCAGTGTAGTAGGACCAATAGATAAAAAGATGTTTTACCCCGGTGTAGGTGTTCCGCATGCGGGCGAACTTCATTTCGTCTGGGGTAACGCTTATCTGACGATCAACCCTGATGTGAGAAACGATTCTAACATTTATTTCGACTCAATCGACTACACCCCAGAGGACATCATTTACTCTAAATACGTTCAGACTCTGTGGACGAACTTCGCCAAATACGGGTCGGTTGAATTTACGTCTAAAGTTTGATTTGTCTTTTATATATATATATATATATATATATATATATATATTAGAACGTTTTCTTTACAATGTATCTAAGAGGCGTTACGTTACATTGATGATGCATACGTGCAAACGGCGTTTGAGAGTAGGGGTGCGTTTCTAATGGAGTGGGCGCCGTCAAAGAATCAAGTCTTCGTGTTCACATTGTGAGTTATGTTAAGTAAAATAAGTAAGTAAGTATGCAAGTAAGTTTATTCTTTATTTAACCAGCTTAATAAACGTGCTCTGTACACTATATTTAAAGGTAGGCCTTAACGCATTCTTATTAAAAAGGATTGTCGCGATATAATATTTTTGTCTGCTTGTGGAGTAACACGGTCACGCGGGCATAGTATAGTTACGTCTGCATTTAACTTAGAAGAGCCTAACTTAGAGGTTAGATGAAAGAGAGATTTGGCAAAAGATGGCAAGTGCTTCGCACACCACACAACCTGTAGAAAATGGGGCTCGTGAGAATCGATTATTTCTTTGAATCTGAAATCACTGGGGTCAGAGGAGCCTTTCGTTTTGAAATCTGTGAGGCTTCATTTAGTTCTTATCATGAACGCATTGAGTTTAGTAGTTGGCTACAAATAGTGTGTGCCGTAGAGCGTTTGTAGTTTGTTGCTGTACATTTTTTGTACACATGTACTCACACGCATACCCACCCAACTATATACACCTATAGGCCTACACATACAATTACTCACCCAAGCCTATTCAAATGTTGCATTTTCGCTTTGCATTACTCAATGATGACTAGAAATGGGATAAGCTTTGAATTACTTAGACCGGGTTTAGCAGTTTTATAAGTTAGAACAGTTTGTAAATTGTCTGCTGTTGGAGCTACATAAATTGATTTTTGGCAAGATAGGAAACTACTGCATAACATTCCTAAGGGGTAAATGACCAGCTTTTTATAAGACAATTGGACTGTAGAACACTGCACTGAATCTCAAAAACTACAACAAATTGGAATGATCCTTCCATCGCTCTTTTTTAGTTGAATACTGTAATTCTGGTCTTAATCTTGTAAATTTCTTCACGTGGTTACTTAAATTTCGAGGCTTTTGTTTGCTTAACTTGGTCTTAGAAATCCGACTCCAAGTCCAGTTCAGGCTCCCTTCAATGAAACTCTCACCGTTTGGCCACAATACAGAGCAGACGACAACTTCAAAGTGTTCTATCTGGATGCTGAAATATCCGTCAAAGAACTCTACAAACAGATGAACTACTATTTCTACTCTAGTTACATGAGCATCTTATCTGGTATACCTATCAAAGGCCATCCAGGTGAGAATCGTTGCATATAAATATAAGTTATTTAGTTATTCATCTATCAAGAGCCATGCAAGTGATAACTGACTTGGTACTCAATT
This sequence comes from Bimastos eiseni, assembly GCA_959347315.1. NCBI lineage: Eukaryota > Metazoa > Annelida > Clitellata > Crassiclitellata > Lumbricidae > Bimastos > Bimastos eiseni. The sequence goes on along the minus strand of OY365806.1, from coordinate 49,826,859 downwards.
CCTAAAGTAATTGTTGGTCTAGATGATGGCTCTGAGAAACTGGCGTCAAAGGGTTGACTTCAACGACCTTCTCTTTGTACAGTGATCTTAAAAAGCGCACACGCAAGGCAGGAAGAGCTTGACATGCGATGTTTCAGTCGTATCAATTTAATAGCTTATTCGCTTTTTTCATTTTTGATTACCTGCGTGTTTACTCGGTTTTCGGTCACTTGCTGGTTACTTTAGTTTCTCATTCACACACTCACTCATTCTGTCGATCGTGAAATCATTTGTTTATCATATTGTATTTAAATGCATCGTATGCTCTACAGGTCATATATATATAAATTATTTATATACCTATTTATCTACCTTCTGCAGCTGAAAATGAGGATGAAGGATTCTCAGCATCCGAATTTGCTGAGGCGATATCCAAACACTACATCGAATCAATGCTATCCCTGGAAGCTGGAGAGTTTGAAGATGATTTTTGGATGCACTGAGAGAAATGTTTTAAATAAAGCATAACTAAATACAGGAGTGACCGTCACCAATCAATCTACCTACATTAATTGAGAAACTTTTATTGTACATTATTTCCTTGATCGAAGCCTCGGAAACAATTGTCTTAACTGAATTTATGGAAGATGTTAGAAGTTGGCGCGGTAAATAGAGCGCAACTTTGTCCTTTACAACTGGAAACTTTGAAAAGATTCCATTCACTGTATTCAAAAACAACTTCAATTATAGAAATACTATTTAAGAAAATTATTTTTTGTCGCAATTTTTTTTATTATCACAGTAACGGCGCTGCGGTGTCGTCCAATTACAACGCAAAATAGAAAATTCGTTTGTAAAGAGATAACAGAGGAAATGAAAAAGCGGAGATGGAGCGTTTCATGGTGTGAAGTTTTAAACATAATAAGAAGTCGTAGACGTGGCACTCCATACTCCAAATACAACAATGTGGTCTGGGATACACATTATGTGATCACAACTTCTCGCGCTGTTTTAAATACGTGCGGCACGGTGGCTGATCGGTTAGAGCGTCGGTCCGTAACAGTGTGTGCTGAGTGAGCAGGTTCGAACCTCGTCTGAGGCGTCAGTGATTGTGTGGGGACATTGAGCAAGTCCTTCGCGCACAATTGCTCTGCAGTACAACTGCAATTGATGTTGAAAGAAGGACAATATATCAAATTTCAAGAATTTCAAATACAGCTTGTTCACCGTAATATTGACAGAAAACTCGACATGATTATGAGACATAATATCCAGCGACATCCTATTTCTGAGGTTAATAATTAATCGGAACCTTTAATAGTTTCGAAGTTCTGGGGCCTAATGCTGCAATGCATTAATGTTTAGACTGATACAATACAACAGAAAAAAATATTCACAGTGACGTGTGGCATCTTTCATCAATTGGTATTGTAAGACTCGATTTGTCGGACAATGCGTGAGGCGTGGACAATTTCGAACAGTGTAGTCCTACAGTTAATATGCTCTCCCAGTGACGTGAGTGTACTTGCATCGCGGTTACATTTGTGTTGAGCATGTTGGAAATCACCCAGAAAACAAGCTGCCCTATAAATTTTTGCACGTTAGCTCAGTGCAACTCCGTATTACCTGATTTTGGTTATTAGGCCTAAATCGTTCTCGAGAATATATTACCTGCGAATAGTAGGAGTGAAGAAGAAGATGAAATAAAGGATAAGGAGAATAAGATGATTGTAAGAACAAGAAGAGTACAACACGCTCCGGTGATGACCCTGTTTCGCCTACGATTAGCTAAGGTCATTTCTTACTTATGCTGCGTCAATATCCAAATATGCCTGCTATGCAGTTAAGTCGACAAATGTAATCAGTTTGAATTTAATAAACGAAGTTTACTGACTGCCCTCGACAGTGACCACGGACTAGGTTGCTGAATATAAGACAATGACTTCACCGTACTCATGTGTAACCACTGTACTCACGTACTCTTCTTTATTCCGTTCCGCACTCGACTCGCGTTGTACAGTTACTTTTTTACCATTATTGGAGTTTTCTAACACAGTTTTCTCTGTTTCTGTCGAGACTCTGGAATCTGGGTCTTTTGGCAAACTGATGGGCGGATTACGTTGCTCCCAACTGAGGCAAGAAGCATCGTTTGCCTCAGTAAATGGTGCACAAGACACGTTAGACTCTCCCAACAAATGACCATTGGTTGACGGTGCACGCAGAGAGTGTGTTGGCATCAATGTCGAAGTGTTGGGCGTAACGTCGTCATCATTTCGTCCACTTTCTCTTTGTTCTGAGATCTCCTGTTGCTCTGAACGTTGAATTTTCTGAAGGCTTTTCGGGTCAACATCTCGGTTTCCCTGAGTGAAATCTAATTGAGTGGTTACAGTCGAATTGGACAACTGGTCAATACTATATGAAGACCAAGTTCGTCCAGTACTGTGTATTTGCTGTGATTGGCGACTTTTTTCGACAGTGTAGCCATCCTGAAGCTTAGCGCTGTGATTACGCAGTAATCCAGTCTGTCTAGCGTAGTCTGGGACTAGTTTCCTTGTATACACATTCCACCAACTATGCTGAGGTGAAGAGAATGGCGTGTAGCGGTGACCAAGTGCAAAAGTGTTGCGATCGTGGTTTGTTACGACAGGCGAAATACTTGTCGCAAAGCGACGTCCAATTATTGGTCGATAATTAAAAGCAATGTTAGATGTCGTGCTCAGACCTATGTTACTGAACGGCAAATGTGACGTCAATGAGTTCTTGTCAAAAACGGGTGTCGCCTGTGTCTCTGTAGATAGCCTTTCTACTGGTGCTGTGGTTGTTTGAGTCGCTGCGGATGACATTTCCATTGGACCTGTTGATATCTGAGTCGTTTTGCATGGCTCTTCTATCGGAATTGTTGTCATTATAACTGACAGCGACGAATCGTTGCCAGAAGTTGTTAGGCCTACTTGAGACGCAACAGCGGAATATTTATTAGTCAATGATGATTCCTTGGGTGGTTTAATTTTGTCTAATTTTGCCTGCGTTTCACGAACAGGAGAAGATTTCATCGAATCTCCTTTTGTCGTTGGATTAAAGTGCAAATCAGTACTCTCCCCCGACCAGTCCTGTTGATTAGGACCACTTTTGTTCTCTAAAACAGTCGGGTCATTTGGTGACAGATGGTTTGAAAGTTGAGCCTGAGATATATTTGTTATGGTCGTTGGTTTTGCTCTGGGTGTGGGCTGTGGTTGCTTCTGCTGTGGAAATGGACCATCGGAGTTTTTTGTGTCGTTTGACTCTGAAGTTGTTGGCTTTTGCTGGATTTGTGAGTTTGTTCTGGGTATTGGTTTTATGTGCCATGCGGGTATTTTAACTCCATCTAGGCCTTCGTTATTTAACTTGTTTGTTAGTTTGTGTTGGGTTTGAATAATCGTTGAAGCGAATGCGGATTGTTTTGTTGTTGAGTTTTGCTGCATTACTTCGAATCTGCCATCACCGATTGAATTTCTTGGCTTTGGTTTTGGTGGAACAATTCCGACTTCAATAGAATTGGATTTTCTGGTTTCTGTCGGATTCGAAATGGTCCGAGGCAACGCTTCAATGAATGCTCCATGCTGAATATTTCCCTGCTCAGTCTTTCCGCTTGATTGGACTATCCTCATTGAGGTGTTCACATTCACAGCACTTTCCAGCGTTTGGTCAAAGCAAGAAATTGCTGTTGAATTGCTATTTCTTTCTGATGCTATGTTCGAAGCTATGTCATTGCGTACAATGGGACTAGCTGGCAATGAAGTGTCCTGTACGACAACCATGTTTCCAGAGCGCTGGTCATTTAGCATCCGGGACTTTGGTTGATTGGCGCTGACGTTAACTTTGGTTCCTTGTAAGTCTAAACTAGCTTCAGGTAAATCTAACTTAGTTCTGCTTAAGTTAACTTTGGTTCCAGTAAGGTCCAGTTTAGTTACAGGTAAATCTACTTCAGTTTGTGACAAGTGTGCCTTTGTTACAGGTAAATCTAACTTTGTTCCACCTAAGTTGACTTTACTTCCAGGAATGTCCACTTTAGCTCCAGGTAAGCCTATTTTAGTTTGTGACAAGTATGCTTTTGTTGCAGATAAATCCAGCTTAGTTTCTGGTTTACCTGCCGTAAGTCTAGGTGTGCCTGACCGGTTTTCAGGTAAGTTCCCTTTAGTCGCAGATGAGTCGATATGTTTTTCGTTGCTGTCAGTTCCCAATTTGCCCGTTAGTTTAATTACGTGGTCACGCGTCTCAAGAATATCAGCGGAATCGTCAGAATCAATGAATTTTATTTCGTTACATTTCGTAGACTGCGAAGTTTCCTCGTCTGTCATGAGGACCAATGGGGACTTTGATGCGTCGACTTTCTCAACAGCGTCATTTGCATTCAAAATGTTTATAAGATTACCAGATATAGGATTCGTCTTATTACCTGGTGAAGAATGTGTATTATCTTTTTTGGGTGTCATTTTGTTGACTATAATGATTTCTACTTCACCACTTCTGATTCGCTCAGCCAAGGCTTTCAAGATCAATGTCTGTTCGTTCGTCATATCGTTATTGGTTTTTTCTTGGTCTCTGGTATTATTTAGTAAACCTACCGGAGATGTCACTTGCGGAAGTCGGTTTTGTGCAGCATCCATCGTAAAGACTCTTGATACTTGTGCATTGTTCTCAGAATTTTCAATTCTGAAATCCGTTTCTCTCGCGATTGTGTTCACGTCCGCCGATGGTCTTAAAGAGTTTGTTGTTCTATTCGCCTTATCCGAATTCATTGCGCTGAGTTTTGGATCATTAGGCTCACTTTTCGGATGCTCAGAAGCGTTTAAACTAAGTCTTCCTGATGCCGTCATATCCTGCTGCGTGTTTAAAGTTATGACATCTCTTTGGTCTGACACAGTGGATAGCTGACATGAGGGATTTGCCGATCGGAGAAATTCCCTACTGGATTCATCAGAACTGATGGATTCTACAGCTTTCTCGGAATTTTTCAAGCTAGACATCTTTTTACGCTTGGTTTCCTCCAAGCGGCTTGCTGTGTTGATTACTTGTTGTGCGGGTTTCTTAGAAGCGGCTGTATCCTGCTGAGCCTCTTTTATGAGTGTCTTATTCATGTGTTTATTGCTTGCAGGAATATACTTCAACTCAGGACTTGTGGCATTACTAAACTCCGGTCGACAATTGCTAGCTGAGTTCCTACTCTCAGTAGATGACAATGTGGTCCCGTGATCAGTCGATTCCTCTGCTTTCGATACATTTAAATCGCCTCTAAGGTTATGCAAAGACTTTAAACCATAACCATCTCCAACGATTCCACTACTAACTTCGTGTATTTGAAACTTTTCGTGTGTTATCTCTGGTGAGTCTTCATTCAAAGCATCTCTACTTTTCTTAATCGCTTGTTTTACATTGTGATCCTTGGTTGCTGGTGGCCGACTGTTCTCTCTCAGACTAAATTGAGAACTTGTAAGGCTTTGCGAATCGCTAACGATTCCAGGCGAACGTTTTCTTTCTGCTACTTCGACGACACTTAAACGTTCTATGGTTCTATTTAAGCGCACAGTTCCGCCTCTTGGCTCCCGGTCCATGACGATAATCTGCTCCTCAAATTCATCCTCGGTCTTCTCCCTCCTTTCCGAAAGAGTAATTCCATCTATCACATCTCTTGTATCATTCTCTACTTTGTTTTCTACGTGCTTTATTTGCTTGCTTGCTTTATTTATGTTCTTCGAAGCAGTTTCCAAGTTCTCTTCTCGTTTTTCCCTGTCACGCTCATGGACCCCATTAAGGGTTTCGTTGGATCCGTCTGGTCGCCGAACTCCACTTTTAGGCTCACGGTCCATCTGAACGATGATTTCCCCATCCGGAAAAACTCCGGAGTCTGCAAAAAGTTCGAAGTTTTCCAAATCTCTGAAAACTCTTAAATCTTCGCTGTGTTCCATATCTTTGTGATAATTCAAATCCTCTCGCAATCTTAAGTCTTCGCGTTTCTTTCTGTCAACTGCAGCAGTTTTGCGAACGACTTTTGGTTTAGAAATAATCTTCTTTTTTTTCCTTTTCTTTTTAATAATAGGCTTCAAATTGACTGTGCATGCATCTTCTATGTCTCCAGATGTAACTGCACCTTCACTTTTATCGGTAATTTTTGTCACTGCCAAGACATCAGGGTCTACAGAATCGTTGGCGTTCGCTATAAGCCTAGGTGAAGATGAATTTATTCCGCTAATACTGTCGGGTAAATCGTTTTCAGATAAGAGTGAAAACTCGCTTCCGATGATTGTAACGTTCCGCTCTCGTTTGCTAAGACGATTTACTTTTCCAGATGTCTTTGGGATCTTCTTGTGAGGTTTAATTTTGTGATCTAATTCCAGGTTTCCGGTTTGGCCTGGCATTTCCGCCTCGTTCCCTATCGATGATACTGGCCTGCGTTTTGCCTGCTTCAAATTGGTTACCTTGGTTATTGCTACTTTTGACGTGCTTTTCTCGTGTTCCAATTGCTCTGAAGTTCTTGCCTCGATTTCTGCAAATGTTCTAATTTCGAAAAATGCTTCATTCTCTTCGAAGGTTGTTCCGTTGGCCTCGTCTTCTACTGATTTGAGTGTTAGATTATCTACTCGCCCGGACTTTCTTGCTTCATTTATCATTTTCTTTGACGCTTTTGTCTTCTTTTGTGCTTGAGTTCCTCTTGCTGCTAATTGCAATGATCGTCGATTCCCTCTTTTCTTTGGTTTCGACTTCTGTCTCGTTCCTTCCACTGGCTCTTCACTAACAACGACAATATTGTAGTTCTCATCGTATTGCTCCTCTTTTCGGTCGTTGTTCTTTGCATCTGTTTCATTGTGTTGCCCTGTGACAGCGATTATCTCTTGGCTAAACTCAGGTACAGACTTTGATCGGGGACCCTTTCTCTTATTTCGTGTCTTTCCGGATCCTTTGCGGGTCCTTTGGTGGGCTGCAGCGTCAAAAACTGATGTAGTCTCTTGTTGCTTGATTTCAGAGTTTAGTGGACGACTTAAACTATGGCTTTTGTTTGGATGCCTGGAACGTTGTGCATCTGAATTCGAGAGTTCATTTTGAAGGTTGGATGCAACAGCTGCATCCAATTCATTGCTTTCCCCATTTATGGGCTGTGTTTGTAAAGTGTTGAGTCTACAGTGATTAACGAACGATTCATTAACTAACAGTTCATCGTCGCCTTTATTACTGTCTCCTTCTGTTGGAAGCATTCGTCGATGTTTGACCTTTAACCTGTCTTCCTTGTCTTCTTTAACTTTAGGTTGTTCATGCATATCGACACCTTTAACTGCAGCGTTCTGCTTCATCCAAACGCTGTCGTTCAATGGCTTCATGCTCACGTCAACGATATCCCTCTTTTCAAATGGCACTCGAATCGAAATGTTCTGGAGATGCAAAGTTTGCATCTTGCTCTCCGGAAACATCTGAAGCATTTTCTGGCAAACATCGGCCAACTTCTCTCCGCGCATTCTCCAAACATCTCCGTCGCAGATCGCTCGAGGTCGTTCCAAATCCGATGAACTTCGAGCATCAGAACCAAACTTTTCAACTTGAGTTGTTTCAAGAATAGAATGAACTGGAATTGAAGTCAGTTTCTTTACAACTTTCCTTATCTTGCTTTGGATTCGGTTTGAACTCTGCTTCAGGAATTCATCATCAGACTGTTCCGCATGAAGACCAAACTCTTCAACAACTTCAGCGTGACCTGTTTCAAGAGTAGAACGATCTGGAATTGAAGTCGATTTCTTTACAGCTTTCTTTGCCCTGCTTTGGTTTCGTTTTGAACTCTGTTTCACGCATTCATCATCAGACTGTTCCACTTCAGAACCAACCTCTTTAACAACTTCAACTTGAGCTGTTTCAAGAGTAGAATGAACTGGAATTGAAGTCGATTTCTTTACAGCTTTCTTTACCTTGCTTTGGTTTCGTTTTGAACTCTGTTTCACGCACTCATCATCAGACTGTTCCACTTCAGAACCAAACTCTTCAACAACTTCAGCTTGTGCAGTTTCAAGAGTAGAACAACCTGGAATTGAAGTCGATTTCTTTACAACTTTATTAACCTTGCTTTGGTTTCGTTTTGAACTCTGCTTCAGGAATTCATCCTGAGACTGCTCCGCTTCAGAATCAAACTCTTCAACAACTTCAACTTGAGCTGTTTCAAGAGTAGAATGAACTGGAATTGAAGTCGATTTCTTTACAGCTTTCTTTACCTTGCTTTGGTTTCGTTTTGATCTCTGTTTCACGCATTCATCATCAGACTGTTCCGTTTCAGAACCAAACTCTTTAACAACTTCAACTTGAGCTGTTTCAAGAGTAGAATGAACTGGAATTGAAGTCGATTTCTTTACAGCTTTCTTTACCTTGCTTTGGATTCGTTTTGAACTCTGTTTCACGCATTCATCATCAGACTGTTCCACTTCAGAACCAAACTCTTTAGCAACTTCAACTTGAGCTGTTTCAAGAATAGAATGACCTGGAATTGAATTCGATTTCTTTACAGCTTTCTTTACCTTGCTTTGGTTTTGTTTTGAACTCTGTTTCACGCATTCATCATCAGACTGTTCCACTTCAGAACCAAACTCTTTAACAACTTCAACTTGAGCTGTTTCAAGAGTAGAACGAACTGGAATTGAAGTCGATTTCTTTACAGCTTTCTTTACCTTGCTTTGGTTTCGTTTTGAACTCTGTTTCACGCATTCATCATCAGACTGTTCCACTTCAGAACCAAACTCTTTAACAACTTCAACTTGAGCTTTTTCAAGAGTAGAATGACCTGGAATTGAAGTTGATTTCTTTACAGCTCTCTTTACCTTGCTTTGGTTTCGTTTTGATCTTTGCTTCACGCATTCATCACCAGACTGTTCCGAGGAAGTGATAATCTTTTCCTTGGTCGACTCGCGGTCGGACCTTGAAGCGTTTGTTGTGGAGCGGTTGGGAACAGGAACCAGACGACTTGGTTCCACTTCTGGAAACACTAGTCTTGTGGTTGCAGCTGGAATCGGACGCTTGAGACGGTGACGAGACAGGTAGTGGAACTGTTCATCCAAGTCAGGATCATCGCTGTCTCCAACATCGACTGACAAAGAGTATCCGAGGCCGCTCATGAGAGACGCTTTGTCTGCAGTAAACGCCAAATCGTCAACGGAACGCATCTTGTTGCGAATTGCCACTAAGATAAAACACAGACTAGTGTGAGACACTGTGTAGCCTACACATGAAATAAAATCGAATTGCCACTAAAATAAAACGCTGACTAGGGTGAGGCACTGTATAGCCTACATATTAAATAAAATAGAAGGTGCGAACGAAATTAGGCGTTCGTTGGTATCGAACAGTTCTTGGCGTCATATTGAATAGTCATCGGGCTGCTTGTAAACTCGTTTGCTGACTTGCTGCTGGGTTACCTAGTCTTTTGGCGAGTCATCTGGCGTTTGAATTTGTTTGTAACTGCTCGACTTTTGCGCGCTTATCAAGCACACGCTTGTCATTGAAGAGAATTTTTTTTTAAATGTTCAATGAACCTTTTTATTGGTCGATGTTTGACCCCAATATATGACGTCAACGAGAACCATGGACTTATGAAGATAGGATAGAAAGACAGTCGCAAAAGCAATGTGTCATAACACTTCCTTCACGTCGGCTGGTTGGCCGTGTTAGTCTAAGTTGAAGTATGAGTTACAAGTTCATGCATTTGGTCATACAGATAATTTGTGTCGTTCTCTGAAGTACTGTTGTTAACAAATTGATTGTTAACCAGTTACATGTACGCACAAAAGTCAAAGACTTGATTGTTTTGTCATGAGTAAATGCAACGTCATAGGTTAAATAGGATAGAAGAGTCAGTTATAAGTTCGAATGATCTACAGATTCGAAAGCCGTTAAATTAGGGTAGGTTTACACGAGATTAGTGTGGGATATATGATGTGGTAATGTATGGTAGTGTAGGCCAAATACCTGGTTATTTACGTAGCACCTTTTGCTAACGTATAAAGGCGCTATATGCTAAAGTAGTATAGAGCTGGTTAAGGTAGGTCGTTCAGTGCAGATTATGGAAGAATAAGATGCGGCTGATTAGTTTTAATGGAAAGCATAGAGAGTGATTGATGAGAAATGATAACGACAGGACGGGTGGATTGTGAGAGAATTTGTGAGATTCAGATGGGAAATCGTAACCCGAGGTGAGATGCAATGTTGAACGTCTATCGGTTTGGAACAAACCATAAATAATGGCTTTTGGCGTGAATAAAACCAGAGATAAACTAACTTTCCTGCTTCCATTCCTTTAGCGATAGAATGGATCCGCCTCTTTTCACGGGAACCGATGAGTTTGAAAATGAACCGAGTCTCTGCAAACTCCCTATAAGCAGATTTTGCAATACAGTTATTTTCAATTATTGATAGTAATTTATATAAATCGTATTCTGCTCGATCCACTTCAATCACTGCTTTCATGTTTACGTTAACATGATTACAGCGCCCTCACAGTAACCCATGGTTCCCTCTGGACCCTTCTGACGCTGGCCTCGCGAGAACCACGGACCAACTCAACGCAGTACTTCTGGACAAATCATCTGACTCGACGCATTGATAGTGATTTATGAGCATACACTGGTATTCTATAATTGCTTATCTTTGAGTAGCGCCTTATGATGTACGAGTCTATGATTATGATATGCAATAGATGACATATATGCTCGAATGTCCCTTTTTCTGATTGTCACTGCCTGTCTGAATTTTTACTCAATCAACTAATGAATCGATCCTTAATTAATTAATTAATTAATAGTAATGCAGTCAGTCTCAATGTCAGTATGAGTGCCTGTTTCATTGTCTGCCTGCATGATTATATGTGTGTCTATGTCTAAGCCTAATTGTATGAATGTGTGATTGTATATGATTATGTGTCTGATCGTATGCCTGTCTACTTGTATGTAAGTCCATTTGTCTTTGTATTAGACATTAAGTCAATAACGAGTGAATAATCGTACAAACAATGAATCAGCTGACCACCTGCTTTGTTGATTATTCTTGACCTTTGCCCTGACTGTGGTTCTTTGGTCGAGTGACGCGGTTTTAACACAACTGAACAGATATCAATTTTAATACTTTCATTAAATTGTAAATCATATCATAAAATAATCTTTTTTAATAGTATTATTGTTCTGTATTTACTAAGCGCTTTCATCTGAGTTGTAACCCTTATACGTATACCTACAAGTTACGACGACTTAGATAATTCATGACTAATATAATCAAAGTACTTTGGAAAGTAATTATAGTGTTTGCATTATGCATGCATTATATATAGGCCTACGTATGTACATGTATATGTATGTATATATGCTTGCATGTCTAAGCGTCAATTGATGGCCATGATGTACATAATATATTGATGACAGGTTTAATCGACGTTTTCTCTGGTTGACGAGATCAACACTTGACGCATTTCATTTGCAATTCAGAATCACACGAATAGTTTTGAAAATTATTCGCTAACAACAAGAATGCAAACAACGTTGCACTGTATGTGTAATTCGTGTTTAATTTTTGTATAATTTAGGTATAGGCTAATTTATGTCGGAGCGCAGTCGAGTATCGATCAAAACGCGATAGATTTACCGCGTGTCTTTTAAAACTCAACTACAGCGATAAGGTAAGGTCAAGGTAAGGTCAAGTTTGCTTGAATTTGTCACTGATTCGAAGGATGACCTTTAGCAGATGTGTTGAGATGCGCAATAATAATTCAATCCGAATGCATGATGGAATGTGTGCATACAAATTTTATCAGTAACTGTGTAGGCCTATGTTGGTCCTATGTTGGCTACACAAGTATGCTTTGACGAGTGTGTGGATGAACTAATAATGCAGTTCACCTGCCATGGATAGTGAAGTAGGAAAAGAAAGTATGTAGGCTTGCTTTCCGTCTGTTTCCAGCCGCTCTATCAATCATTCCTTCTCCTCTGTCACCTTCCCTCTGTCTCCTTCTTCTCATCTGTCACCTTCCCTCTGTCTCCTTCTCCTCATCTGTCACCTTCTCTCTGTCTCCTTCTCCTCACCTGTCACCTTCCCTCGGCCGTTTTCAATATAAAGCAGAAACTCCTCTTCAAAAACTCTTACGTTGGTGGATCCAATTCACAAATTTCCCATTTCTGTCAACCTTAACACATCCCTCTGCATCGTTCCCGCTGGGTGTTTTCCTCTGTCTTCTTCTCTCCGTCTCCTCCTTCAAGTAATGAAAGTGGGCTCTGCCATCTTCCTTCCTTCTGGTGCCAGTCGTCTGCGTTCTTCCATCTGCTTCATTCCCTATGTCAACATTCCACTGTCTCTCTGGCTCTCTGGTTTCTTAACGATCGGATTCTATTCTTCACCCAATGGACAATCCCTCTGATTTGACGCAGCACTTGTGCGTCGGGTGCGTCGGGTTGGAGCTTTACAGAAGGCACAGATCGCCTCTGATGAATCTCTTCTGAAGGTGCGCTATATAAGCCTGTTATCATAATATTTGCAATAAATTAGATGACTAGAATTTTGAGTGCATATGAGGTGGACGATTTTGAGGCATAGTAATGATTCGAGCTAGACTGACTTTCGTAAGATCTGACTTCGACGAGGCAGCAATCTTCGCCGTTGACATTTGTTGCGACGACCCACACTCCCTGCTCAAGGTCCCTCGTCACTCTGGATATGTCTAGGGTGTGGGTTCGATCCCCATCCGTCCACATGTGGAACTTGGGCGATTCCTTCACCCTCTTGCGACCGACCTGCCATCTAACGGTCGGCTTTGGAAACCCTGAGATGCGAACGACAATGGAGGCTGGCTCATCCAGCTTCAACGTCAATGGCTTAGCCAGCTCGCTGTCGTCTATCAATGGAGCCATCTGGTGGGTGGATGGAAATATTGCGTATGATGACGTCATTTCCGCCGGTTTTTTCGGTTCGTTGTCCACTTTCAAATATATGTTGCACCTGATCAGAGCAACGAATAATGTTGCACTAAATCAGCGTCGATGTAATCATAGCTGTGCTGTGGCTTACAATAATTGAACCATATATATATATATATATATATATATATATATATAGCAATTGAAATTAGTATAATCGTGTGGTCTGTGATATAGGAATAATCATACGCACTAAAATCATATTGTTTATAAAATAAACATTTTAGCTTAGGCCTACTAGCAATCCTGTGCAGAAATCACGGGCGTATTTTTTCTATCTCACTGCAAGCCCATAACAACGACTAATAATAGCTTATCTTATCCTCTGCATAGATCTCGAGCTACATAATATATGCCATCGTATGCATGTTCATAACAGTTCATTCCGTTAGGGTACAGATTCAAAAGCCTTCCTGGTTTCGCATCTATCACGTAGGTTCATTGAACCATTGAATAGACTCGCATCTTACCGGAATTCGTGCAGTTTGCATGATTCAAAAGTCGTCACTATACATGAGGTTTAGATCCGGTTTAAACTCCATGAATAGAGCAATTCGAAATCTCGGAGTGCGGTTGCATACATTTAGTAACGCTCGCTTGGCATAAACCCAGTATTCAAGCAGCTAGTTAAGTCGTCGGTCATGTAGGTTTAGCCCAAGAAGGCCAGCCCAACGTAATCCATGGCCTAAATATTAGGTGAGCCGACTTTCACCGGTGCCCTTTGAACGACAACTATCTCTCTAGGCCTCTGAGCAGGTGACCTGAGTAGGCCTGCGACAGGTAGGCCTATACACATCACCGAAGAAGTCGCAGTAGCCTATAAGCATAGGCCCTACATTCACGACTAATAATAATCAAAGTAATAATAATGTTTGCTTTGATGTATGTGTTATAGTCTTAATGTGTATATACATATGCATGTATGAATGTATGTGTGCAGTGTATGTGTACATGCAAATGTATGCATGTACAGTATGTACGCATAATTTATGTACTATAAAACGCACATTTAGGAAGCCACACAAAGCGCTATTCTGTAAACATGACTGCCTTTGTGCATGGCACGGTGGTTGACTGGTTAGAACGGTCGGCCCGTAACGCTCAGTGTGCACTGAGTGAGCGGGTTCGAGCCTCGTCCGAGGCGTCAGTCAGTGTGTAGGGACCTTAAGCAAGTCCTTCGCGCACAATTGCTCTGCAGTACAACTGCAATTACGCCGTCGAGGCATGTGCACCTCTGAGCAAAAAATGTTGGAAGAAGGGCAATATCAGATCTCAGATTAAATAAAAATAAATAAAGGATCGTCAGGGGTGCTACTAAAATAGCCAGTCCTATTATAGAAGTAACTTGATGACAGTTTACAAAGAAAGTTCGAATGCCAAAGGGGAGATTCTCCAAAGGGATGGACCAACAAACCAGAGTGGTGCAGGAGGTTGTTGCAGTGAATGACGGCGCCTTGTACCATACGATTAACCACATAGAATGTCTGTGCGATTGAGATTGGGAAAAGAGCAGGATATAGCATGTAGAGTTGGGTGTCGTCTGTGTGCAGATAGTGGTTTACAGAGGAGGATTCGATGAGTTCGATTAACGGTTTGGTTTACAGGATGAAGAGGAGTGGGCTCAGGACGAGACCTTGAGGGTCACTGCAAGAGAGTCGGAGAATTTGCGAGCACTGGCTGTGTGCTTTAACAGAGAATGATGTAGATCGAACAGGAATCATGGTAGAGCGGTGTCAGAGACGCTAAATTAAGAAGATAGTCGATTACGAAGGAGGATGTGATCAATGGAGTCGAATGCGGCGGAAATGTCAAGGCAGAGTTGTCCACATGTCGAGCCGACTCACGTTTCTGGTTGGGTCTGGTCGGGTCACGAATATCTGTGCATTTGGTTGGTCGGGTCGGGTCGAGTCGGGTTAAGATCCCGGTGTATCGATTCGGGTCGGATCTACAATCTGGACAGATTTCGACCGACCAGTTTTACGCAGAGTCTAATTTCAACTCTGTGTCTTTCATAATGATTCGTTACTGTGGGGGAAGTAAGTTCCTCGCAGAATAATAGAGAGAATAGTTATACCTGTTTGACTCCATGCCTGGGGATTGTTTGGGTTAGAATCAGAATAAACAGTTAGGCTAGTAATATGAAGTGCAAGATCCAGAGTTAAAGAATGTGCCCGGCTCGTTGAGGAAGAAATCCAGTGGCCGGCGGGATGACAAGAAGTGGCTGGGTGGCTAACCAGTGGGACTGACACAGGTGAATTGGCGGAGAATAGAGACAGGTGACAGAAAGAGGAATCGCAAAGTTATAACTCTTATTGTGTATGATAACGATAATAAATTCTCTGCCAAAAGGCAGGTCCATTGGCTTTATGCGATGAGTGAGACCTTCTCACAGGAAATTATTGTTCAGCAACTTGTCCTAGGTCGCTAAGCAGTGACTTGACGTGGGATCGAATCTGCGACCCCTCGGTTGCAAGGCTCAGAAGGCGCCATCGCGTCCCATGTGTGTGATGGACCTGACGTGAACTGCCACTCTTTTCCTCCAATTCCTTTGCCCTCCTTCACTAGCTTGCCAAATCCATTATTAATCGACTGGAAATGTAACTTCATCTCTAACATTATCAGACACTATATATTTCATCATAACTGTGTTCCAACATCTATATAGCACATTTTCTGCTTTGTGAAAGACCTTCTTTCTAGCCTTACTAGCAGACTGATTCAGCAGAGACTAATAAAACGTGTCCGTAATAGTGACATGCGTGTGATACACATATAGCCAACACTCCTGATTGGATGTCAGGTGCATTAACGTCGTGATTGACATCCGTTAGGTAATGATTGCGACTTTGACCTACCTGGTTCCCATGGCCACCTAGTAAACAAAGACGGGCTAGGCGGCACTTCAGCCAACGGAAATGCATTCTAAGACCTCCTGCCTACAGCTGAAACCTAAACGATCTGCAGTTTCTATTCAATAAGGGTCAAACAGAGAACGAGGCAGACATTCATTGACAGCTGCACGCGGACAGGTGAGTAATCGATATTTGCATGATGCTAGCATGTTTTGAAGCCTGTCTGACCTTTTCGTTGTAATTTGAAATTGCACGATTAGACGCACGCAGACACTGCTGTACGAATGCGTGTTTACACAATCGATTTTAAGAGATAGGTGCCTAACGTGCCACAAACTGTCTTAGCTTCACTAAGAAATGTTTTGGTTCCAGCCGATTGGATCATGTTGCAGGTCACTTCTCACTGGTATAGAAGTGTGCAAGTTAGAACTACATATAATAAGGATCACGATATAGATGTGAAGTTTGTGGTAAAATGAAGTAAAATCTGAATTGATAATATTTAGTTTATTACCGAAGGTTACTAGTTTTTTTTAAATTTAATTTTCTACTGCATAACTATTGGACCATTCCAAATTATCGAAGAGGTACTTATGGTGCTCCTTATATTAAGTTCTCGCACTTAATGCAACGTTCCTTCACCCACCGAATAAATTGTTACTTGTTGCTTTATTACGCAGTATATGACAGAAGAACATATTGACGACCTTCTTCTTTCGGATTGTTTCCTACCAGTGGCTCCATCAACGGGTTCTTAGACATAGGAGACTAAATCTTATTCCTACTCTGAAATCTTCTGGATATCTTCCAGATGGGATCTTCCTCAAGTTCCCAGTACACGGCTCATCCATCCGATATACGTCGCGTGTCAACTGAGGGCTTCGCTGTCCGACGACCATCGATGATCGAGTAGGTAGCAGCTGAACACAGAAGGCTCCGTTTTGGACCCTATATTATGCACACGTTGTTTAGTCATCTGTTTGCTTCATAGGCACGTACATTTAGACACGCATAGTTATTTTTCTATGGACTTTAAATGGTACTTGGTTGGTCTATACAATAGGCACACGCATAATTTATAAGTATGTGTCTAGATTCTTCATGAAACGCCTGAAGTACCTCTTAAGCGCGTACTGCGCCAACTTCAGTGATATTTAAGTTCAACATAAAACAAGTTCATCTGTAAACACAGATTACAGGAAGTCACAATTATATTATTAGTCTGCTGGCTCTCCCATAGACGCATAGAAAGCTAAAAAGACCAGATGACATCATCATGTCTTAGTTTTTCTCAATCCCCCGTCGCGACTCTTTACTCATCTCATGTTCTCCAACTAATCCATCTTATACTGGACCACGTCTCTGGAACGATCTGCCTCTGTAGTTTGAAAAGCTGTCGCCATCGTAGCCACTCAATTAGCACCGTCTGCTTCAGGTTCCTCTATCGATCATCCCTCGAACTTTCCACTCAAACCGAAGTCTCACCTTTCGGTAATTTAAAACTACTCATCTGATTCTCCACCTTAATTCCAATCCTCTATCTGAACGACACCTATACTCCAACAGCTACACATGAAGGCCTCTCTGATCCGCTGGTAACCGGAACTTCATCAGAATACCCTGCTGGACACGAAGCAGCGCACGTGAATTGGCTGTTTCCCTGCGCTTGGTTATCAAGTGGTGCTTTGGAAGTTTGGAGTTTGCGATTAAGATTACGATTAACAGAGTTGAGAATTGACGTTGGATCGATTCCTTGGAATAGAGTATGATAATGTGTAGGCTGCGAATAGGAACATTATGATGCATTCTTTAGATGATAAGACAAATTCTGTGCAGCATTTTTAACTTTGCAGGAGTTTGAACTGATGCACAGCATTATTCGTTACTCGCTACCTGGTCTGTTTGTTAGCGATAGTCAAACATGCAGGCCATCTTTTCTTCCCGTAAACAGCGTCATTTTTTGGTTGACTTAGAGCGTAGGTGCCGTTCTGATTGGTCATTATGTCTTTCCAGGAGTCGCCGACAGTCTCATCCTGGAAATGTTGCAGCTTACACAGTTCCAGTCATGGTTCCGGTCCAGCTTCCTCCTCTTCCTCATGCGCCTCGTCTTCAGTCCGTTCCACCTGTCGTCCAGTTTAGCAGGCAAGACAGTTGGAATGAATCAAGAGATCTGACATTCTGTCGAATTCTTGGTGCTGAGGAATTCCTAGGGGTACGATTCAATGTCACCATTATTACACTTGTTCTAGTCACGTACAGGATGAATTTCGTAAGGGAAAAGATGAATCATTTGTTTAAGAATGTGAGAATTCAAATTCAAGTTAACTTTTACATTTATTATATTGTTTCACAGTTTACGTTCCAGTTCTTCGTGCATATATATATATGTATATATGAAGCCTTTGACTTTGACGACATATAACTTATTATAGTTTTAAATACGTACTTGATTAGCCAATAACCGACTTTAGTTAATTTTATTTACCATTTTTATCAAACGAATGAGGTTGATAATAATTATAAAAGCTAAGTGTCCAAACATCAGCAAGCCCCATACAGAAATCAGTAGCAGAACTGTTAAAAATCTCTTGTCAAATCAAATAAAATTTCATTCTATTCCAGCGACACACATATAGATCAATGCAGGTTCAATTTTAAATTTTAAGGATTTATAAAGCTGGCAATAAAGGAAGGCTCAGAAGGGATATAATCTCGCTTTTAGAGAAACCTATTTGCTATTTAATAGATTATTGTTGTAAGCAGTACAGTTTTCGACTTACGTACAATATTGACAAAACAGATGTTTACCTGTTACACAAATTTAGCATCAAAAAATAAAAGTGGAAATAAAAACGAACACAAACAGGTAAAACTTAACTGAAGTATTAACAGACACTTGCTAATTAACCGCAGCTAATTAAGCGTATGACTAGAAACTTCACATGAATGCTGGAAGTAATGTCAAGAAGAGCTCGCACTCAACAGTATAAGATGCAACAGAAGTGCCGAAGAAACAGTTCATTCACTCCCTGTTCTTTGTCCGTATAATCAACAGCAAATAGGACAGTAAGTCTACCTACAGTATCTCTTGAATTAAACTTCCGTGTGCAGACTGATCGAGAGAAACTAGAATTTTGACGCTGAACCAGTTTGTCTTTGATTCACCCCCACCAGTTCAAGAAGTATTAGGACATAAATACAAAGTCAGTAATTAGACATAATACGGCGAAGATTTGGATATCGACATTATGAACTTTATTATCTTTCCAAGTGTCTAAAGCAACCAAACTTTGAAGTTTCCAAATTAGGCGCTATATAAATGTTCATTGTATAGAGGATGCTGGAACAAGATGAATCGCTGCGGGTATTGTCTCAGCGTGAAGACCGATCAGAGTTGACTCCGCAGATCGTTGAAACTCTTGGCCTCCGAGGACATCTTCAGGGTGAACTTGTTCGAATCGAGAGGATGCTGGCTAAAGACGATCCAGAACTCAAGGTCAGAATCTCACAACTTATCTAAACAGTTCTACGATAAAAGTAATGGTGTGTGTAATAAGTTTATTTAACGACGCGTTCATGACAAGGATGATTTGCATCATGCAAGGCAGAGTGTACATGCATGACATGTTAGTACAGCTGTATTGTTTCGTATTTAAGAGTTAAATCTATAATATTGTTAATTAAATTTAATATAATATTGTTACTTAAATTTAATATAATACTGTTAATTAAATTTATTATACTATTGCTAATTAAATTTAATATAATATTGCTAATTAAATTTAATATAATATTGCTCATTAAATTTAATATAATATTGTTCATTAAATTTAATATATTATTGTTCATTAAATTTAACATAATATTGTTCATAAAATTTAATATGATATTGTCCATTAGATTTAATATAATATTGCTCATTAAATTTAATATAATATTGCTCATTAAATTTAATATAATATTGTTCATTAAATTTAATATAATATTGTTCTTAAACTTAATATAATATTGTTCATTAAATTTAATATGATATTGTTCATTAGATTTAATATAATATTGCTCATTAAATTTAATATAATATTGTTCATTAAATTTAGTATAATATTGTTCATTAAATTTATGCAGTTATTATTTCTATCTATGTTCATGATGCTGCAAATGATATGTTAAGTGAGGGGATAGGAAAAGGGTAATTATATGTTTAGTTACTTTGGTTAGGCTGTGCCTCATGCCGAGTCATGCGCCTCTATGTGAGAGAGCATGCGCTTCCCTATGGTGACCTATTTAAGAGAGTTCAATCTCGGACTATATCGAAGCCTACGGTCCATGCACGGGGACCTTGAATGGCGTGGCTCCCACTCACCGGATCAATTCATTGAAACAATTAGCAGGATCGAGGCCACAATTTTATCTAATTAGCTGCGGTTAATTAGTAAGTGTCTGTTAATACTTCAGTTAAGTTTTATTTGTTTGTGTTGGTTTTTATTTCCACTTTGACTATTATTTTTTTAATGCTAAATCTGTGTAACAGTCAAACATCTGCTTTGCCAATATTGTACGTAAGTCGACAACTGTGCTGCTTACTACAATAATCTATTAAATTGCAAATAGGTGTCCCTAATAGACGGTCACTATATCTGCTGTCAAGTGCATTAACAAGATATAGCCTAATTATAGCTAAGGCACAGTGATGTAAGATATAACACGTTATGTTATTACATCGAAAAACGAAGAAATGTGAGGAGATGTGAACGATATGCATGGCGTAGTGTAATTACTGTGTAGAATGACCGATTCATTCGGAACAATTGTATAGCGTCCTTCAAGATTTCTTCTCAGCGGCAACGGTAACTGTATATAAGCCAAAGTGGAAAAATACAATGTAGCTAGACGATAAGGCACCGTAATGTAAAGCATGAGACGCTGTCAATTTACGTAATTTTGTACGCAGACATCAGAAGAAGAGGTTTGGATTTCCATAAAATACGAGGAGTACAGACCAACGATGGAGGATTTGAAACAGTAGGATTAGTTGGAGAGAGGGGTCACTCCAGCGTAGAGTGGGGTCACTGCAGCGTAGAGAGGGGTCATTCCAGCTGTCTCTACTTGAAGATAATAATTGGCTTCCGTTATGTTTTAAAGAATATTGCCAACTACGAAATCTCGAACGCTGCAGTTGTTGAGGTCCTACGAGAGATTCGCGATGAAGCTAAACGATTACGAGACTCAGAAATGCAGACGGATATGACGGAAGTGCACCAAGGAAACCGGAAGTCATTTGGTACGGAGACAACGGAAGAAGAGGCTGGAGTTTCCATCACATCACATGGAGTGCAGACGAACGATGGAGGATCTGGAATGGTTGGTGGGACTCGTTACTCCAGTACAGAGAATGTCACACACTTCAGAGTACACGATGGAAGTACTGATGGCGACATGGAACAACCGAATGGACTGAAATTGAGGGGAGTGGCCGTTGGAGTGGACGCATTTCAGGACAGCGATCGACTTCGAGATATTGCAACAGAAACAGACCTAGAACAACTACACAATCAGGTTACACGATTCGTCGTTGCGTAAATTGCAGATATTTAGTAGTATTGTCATCTCTTGTTATTATTACACTCTGTGACCAAGCTAAAACTTTCTTCCTCTACTGCTACCTATAAATTACCAACTATTGGTGAAACGTGGCAATTAAATGACATCGACACCGTTCGAAGTTTTAGCACATTTATTCTTTCATTCAAAACACGAGAAACCAGGGTTAAGTACCACACCTCAATTAGTCTATTACAGATAAAACTCAATAAGTTAACTTTAAGTTAGAATCGCTAAACAAGGTTTATGCTACTGAACTGGACAAATGGCACTATTTTCTCACAGTAGCCTACTATTGTTCATTTACCTTACCTCACATGACATACTTTATCGTTTAAACGTTGAAAGTGATCTCTGATGTAACAGGAGGAGTTGGAGCTGGCCGAGACGTTTGCCCGAAGAATCGCTGGTGGTCCTCGACAACTGACTTCAGAGGAGGTCAACGCGGTCCTTGGTGACCACGCCAAAAGCGTCCAGGCCCTGAAGAGGAGACACGACACCGACCGACAGAAACTGATGCAAAGACTCGAACAGAAGAAGAGGGAACTGAAAGATCGGAACGACAACTATGACGATGATGATGATGACGATGATGAACAAACCAGACAGACGAAGAGAGAAGAGGGAGTCTCTAAGAACGAATTGGGGGAACTGGTCGACGAGAACTCGAGAACGGTGGGGGAAATGAGGCGGGTTAAGGATTTGGAAAAGCAGCGGATACAAGAAATGTTGAATAGGAAGAAGAAAGGATTAATGCACGCCGTTTCAGAGGAGGAAGAGGCAGGAGTTCATCCGAAAGATTCCGGAAAGGTTGGTCACAAAAACGTTCCTTTCTGTCTGAGGCTGTAGGTATAAACACTTTCAATTGAGATTTTAAGACTTGACCCATCCTGTTTCGTATTGGTTACATCGATATCTATCAGAGACAGTGAGTTATTTTTCAAGTTGTTAAACAAATAGTCGGAGTCATCCGATACTTGTATACATGCACAGTTGCACTCGATTGGTTACATAGACACAATAATTATCTGCGTGCAATGCAGTGCATGCATATAAGAATGACAATGTATGTTAGTGTATATCATATGCATAAAAATGTATGCATTTCTTTAATACAAATTATGCACACATGCGCACATACATATACACATAGAGCACATATGCACATATACACATATACACAGATGATAGTCTGACAATTATTTAGCTCCTTTGTCCCGAAGAAATGATGTACTGTTCTCATGTTCATGGTCTATGGTCTATATTTGTGGTTGCAGCAGAGGGGAACATCGAGCAACGACCCTGGTCTGGAGGAGGTCGTTCGAACGCTGGAAGCGATGAGACTGAGTGGAGAACTCAGCCAGGAGACCATGACGAACATCCTGAGCCAATACATGTCACGCTCGAATGGACCTTCAAGGGAGAAGGAGGAGGAAGAAGGGGAGGATAACCGACGGAGAAGAAAGGAGGAACATAACAAGAAGCATCTAACACAGGTCCTTCTATTCGTCCTTCTCTGTCTGTATATAACGATGTGCGTGTGTATGTGTGCCTACTGTTCAGTCTGTATTAATGTGTGCCTGTTTGAAAATACATCCTTTTGTTTGCCTAATTTGCCTGTCTGCCTTCCTTTCCATATGTATGTCTCTTAGTCTGTCTAAAAGTTTCTTTCTCCTTTTTGCTAGGCTATCATCACAGTTTACATGTGTAGGCCTTATCAACATTATTCAATTTTGCGGCAAATGTTTGTTTATCTTCTGTTATCAGTTGTCAGCGGCTGTTTACGTGTGTGTGTGTGTTTGTATGTGTCTCTGTGCATATATATGTCTCTCTGTCATTTTGCCTGTTTGCCAATCGTTTTCTTTATGTGACTGCAACAAATCGTTTCTTTCACTTGATGCATTGAGATACGAATTCCAGCTGTACGTGGTAAAAGTAGACTACCACTATGCTATCCAATGCATGCCTGAACATCTTGTTAATTGCATTTTTGACGTCAACTGAAAGCGCACAACAAATCATCTATTATGATTTACAATGAGTCGTCTGGAATCGTTTTCCATCATTCATCCCTTTCCATAGTCTCGCATATATATACATATATATAAGTTATCGGAATCAAACCTGACTCGAGAAAAGAAGCAGCCAATTGGAACAAATAGGTTGAACGATTGAGCGATTTGTTTTCTGGAACCCATAAAATCGATGTGACAAAGTTTCAAAGGTCACGACCTTTGGTTAAGTGAGTCGTTTGTCGCCGAACGGACTGAAGTGAAGTCATAGGTCATCAAAGAAACCACAAATCAATGACGGAAGAACTAGGGAAAGAAGATGATATTGGAAGTAGCAATGTCTGCTGAGACAGTGATGAAATGAGGGTAATATAAATAGTAAACAGTATAATAATAGGCTGAAGTAGGTGGGGAAGTAGAGCACTGCTTAAAAGAAGAAAGAGTTCAAAATACGTTGATACCGGCAAAAATTGGTAAGTCTCATATTCAGACACTGCACACGTCTGGACACACGAGAACACACACATACACACACACATACATATGATGCAATAGCGTGTCGACGTGAACAAGAAGTGGTCATATTGGCAACCTTGAAATCTAGCTTAAGTTCTTATTATGTTCTTGTTCTACCATTATCTTTCCGTTTCCACATATACTCTCCATCCTCTCTTCACCACCTCCTCCTCCTCCAGCACCAACTCTTCCTCCTGTCAGTTTTCCTAATCTTCTTCTCCATATTTCATGCATCTTCAATTTCTCATGTTCGTCTCTCCTTCTGTTATCACATTCGACGACCATCTGCCTCCCTTCCATCTGTTCCTCCAAAATCCCTTCTCCATCTCGTCCTCAACCTTTCACTCCAATTTGTCCTTTCCATCCTCCTAATTTCTTTCCTCTTCCAAATGTATCTTTCCCGCTCACGACTGATTCATCTTCCCTCCACAGCCTCTTCTATATAATTCTCCTTTCCTTTTTCCTCTTCCTTTTTCCATTATTCTGAGTTTACCTTCTGCCATCCTCGTGCCTGTGGGCCTATTGCCTCTTAGCTACTCTAATTGATCTTCTTCTCTTTGCAATTCCAATATTATACTTTCCTCTTCATTCTCTTTCTTCTCATTCTCATCTTCATTCAGTAAAGTCATCTCCTCCAATTTCTTCGTCCTCACACCAATCTTCCTACTTATTCAATTGATGCTATTTAATGGCTATTTTATTAATTTTATTGCAAACATTTATTTATATTTAGAAGCTATTAGAAGTAAGTCTAAATGTTAGATGCAAGATCAATCTGTCCACGGAATTTGCTCAGTTGTTGAAATACAAACCCAGTACGCTACCAAATAAACCATCGTGCCGCACAGTAGGACCCTACTCCTTCTGTTCTTCCTCCCTTCTTCTTTAACTCTAATACGGTGATCCTCCTACCCGTCTTCTTTGATGTTGCATAGTGGTCATCATCATCTTCTTCTTCTTCTTCCTCCTCCTGCTGCTCCTCCTCCTCTTCTGAGGGCTATTCTTTTACTCAATTGATTGATCGGTTTCTTAGGATGACGAGGCGACGCGTGATGCGGTCCAGCGACTCGTCCAAGACAATCAGCTGAATAAGGAAGAGATTCAGAAGCAGAGATTAATGGAGAAGGAACTCATCGAACGAAAACTTCAGCTCAGACTAGGCACCAGAAACCAAGCAAGCTCAAAGCCTTCGTAGGATTTTCAGACTGAAAATAATGATCTTATTATACAACGGATCTTGCTTCTTGCTCAGTTACTTTGGACAACCATTCACCGCTATCTTATCCTATTCACCGCTCGTGAATAAACTGGTGACCCGAGCCAAGCATTGAAGTTGCACTTTTGAGTTTCTAGATTTAAGAATTCAATAAATTTTATTAAGTTATTCATTCTGAAGTTGTTTTTATTTCAAAACTATAATAATGACGCAAGAGTAGAGACATTATTCATCAAAACTGAAATGTCGTTGAAGCATTGTTCTGGAATGTTCTGTCTTCACCTCATCGCTATTATTTACGATTAGCAGATGTAGGCTACGTCATTAATCAATTTAAGTTGTTAGTCATGATCATAATAATATTAATCATAAACTTAGAATTTGCAAAACTCTATTCTAAAGCTGAGCACAAAGCGCCAGGTTATTCATGACTGGGAATAGTAAGAAGATTATTTTTTGTTAGGGCAAATAAAGAGTAAATATAGTCCTGCATGCAATGAGTAAATTGTCCTAAATAGCAATTAGTAAAAAAGGTCTCTGTGGGGTGATTCCTTCAGAAACCAGACTGCTGTGGAGAGATCAAAATTTTTTCTCTCTATGATTTAGATGCCATTGATTTAATCATTCGCATCTAAAATTTAATGTGCAATCAACTGATAACAATGCAAAAGTGCGCTCAAGAATTTCAGACCAGAAAGTTACATTGGCGATAGCCTTAATTATCCGAGCCGTCAACATCGAGACCACATCACTGGTAGAAGAACCGATCGCAACTAGGCATGCCTTGCTTGTTGACCGGTTGCATACAGGACCGCGAGGACTAATTAGATTTTGAACGGCTCACTTCTATAATTATCAACTGTATCATTAAACTTTGGTACATTTAAGAGTGGTTAATAAATTTTAATTGTATTTTTATTTTCCGTCATTGTTCTTCATTTGATTAGTTGTTTTGTTTAGGTCAGATTTTATTGCACGCTTCTATGGTCGACGAATAATTTGTTAAAGCTATGCTAAAAAGCAAGCCGGGGTGCCTACGTACATTGCTTGTCCCTCAGGGTCATCATTACTCGACTAGGTCTTCTGATTTCTTGTCCCTTGCTATACCTCGTGTTAGGAATAATCTTGGTATGCGGGCTTTCTCTGTTGCCAGTCCAAAGTTCAGGAATTCATTGCCCCACACCGTTCGAGCCGCTGTGTCTTTAGCGTCTTTTCGGTCGCGGCTTAAAACCTTTTTATTTACCCTTACCTATCCCCTTAGACTGCTTTCTGTCTCTTAATTATTAGGACTGACCTTTTGGATGTGACCTAACTGTCAATTTACACTGGATGCATCTTGCTTCCGCCTACATGTGAGTCTTCTTCACGACCACAAATCGTCAACTACGAGCTCAACGAATGCTACGATATCTAATTAGGTCTTTAATTAGCTGCTCCTGCCTCCATAGAGACGAAGATCCCTTCCTCAGAACGCAGAATCAATTCCCCGCAAGGTCTCAGCTCTTTCCTCGTCTGCAACGACGTGACCATGAACTTTCTGAAGATGTAGGTCAGCAGAACTTTCTCCTCTATCATCGCGAACTTTTGGCCTAACACATCAACACATCATAATTTCTTGTTAATCTTATATTTCTTTATTTTAGTGTACATTTGCTTTATAGTAAAGAAGCCCTAGTGATTGGATAGTCATTCCAGTAATGTTGATACTTATACGTAGTCTTCTGGGCGTATTGATAGTTGACAATTTTTACGTATTCAATTAATATGTAAACATAATATCGCTTATTTCGAATTAAATTATATGTAGCGCTGCCGAAAATTTCCTAAACTGCACCGTACATATAATAACATTATATGTATATATATTATTATATATATATAATTCCATGGTAGCCATGAATATTAAGTGTCAGCGATTTCATTTTCTTAGTCACGGGATACAAGGACGGTTGGCCAGTCCTCTTTGTCGCCATTTCATCTTCCCATTGACAATGAAGGATGAACAAATCAGGAAAAGCACGTGATTGCGCACGCGATTGGTTGAACACCTTTCCAGTGACGCTTAGGGCCTGGGTTCAAACTACCTCTTCCGAAACGATTGACTGGGACATGATTCTAATATTGGAAAGGCAATCTCAAAATAACAATCAACGACAACATTAAATAACGAAACAATTAAAATAACAATTACGATGAATATTATAGTGGTAGTTCTTGTTACATCTGCAATTGCAAACTTGCAATTGAAATGACAATATCAGCTACATGTAATCAATCAATGTCATTCACCCTACGGAAAAGATGCTATGTAAACGGTGAAGCACAATGGATACCGATGCAGTTGCGTAGTCCAGCGGAGAATGGAATGAAGGCGAATGGATGTCGATCAACAGAATTCTCTGGAAGCCAGCGATCTGGATCAAATCGTTCTGGATCTGGAAAGTGCTTGAGATCCATGTGGATGATGTACGTTATAATAGCTGCCGTCGCTCCCTCTGGCACATTGTAACCACCTGTGAAGTAATGTCCTCTGCTATAGGCCTACTGCTCTAGTTCGTTGACGTATGCAAAGGTAAACTGATTAATTTTCAGTTTATTTAACTAATTCTTCGTATAATATTCATTTTCTTGTTTATTTACTTATTTTGTCAATTGCGTTTTTATGCTTTTATTTATAGAGAATAGGACCATTAGATATACACATAGCATAGGCCGGAAATACAAGTCGAAAATAGTTTTTTCACGTTTCAGTCGACTATGATATTGTTGTTGTAATGATGACGATGATGATGATGATGTTGATTGTGACGACGACGACTACAAACTGATATCGCAGGACTCAGTGACGTGTCGAGCAAAGAGAGGAACGGATGGAAAGAGACGCAGAGACTCCTTTATGACACACTCCATGTATTTGAGTTCTCGGATGTCATCCATTGTTACTGGACGAATCGAATCACCTGATCAATCAGTAATCAAATCGAACAACAGATTGATTAGTAAACCAGTCAGCTAATATTATTACTTAGCACACCAATTAATCGTTCAAACAACCGACCAATCGATCAATCGATCAACAGATCATCAATGAGTCGTTGAAAATATCACAAGTTTATTAAGCATTCAACTGACGCAAGATCAAATCATCCTTCACTTTGTCATTATCGTTATTATAAACCCCAAACTTTGCGCAGGGCACCAGTTTATGCACGAGCGCTACATGAATTCATGAAGCAATCAACAGATGAATCAATAAAGGAAATCCTGAGATTAATAAACAGACCAGTCGGTATATTGTTCATTTGATTAATAATTAATATTTATATTTGCCACACAGATAATTAAAGATTTAAATTAGCTGACTATTAAACTACATTCGATGAGGTCAGATAAAACTAGAATGCTGACCGAATATTTTATCGAGTTCCATTTGAAGTTACACCTGAACGTCCGGATTGGCACCAATCAGGTGTATGGCCCAATTGAGGGCAGTAACCGTTGTGTCATGACCCTGGCAAAGTAAATTAAGACATTGTAAAATATTATAACTCAGTGTAAGATAAGGTGAGAAATATTAAGGCAACGCACTATCACCACCACCCCTATTATCATAACTTCTACCAGTACTACTTCCACAGCCTCCGCTGCATCCGAAAAAGCATCCACCTTTACCACAATTACCACGACAACGATTATCACAGCGACCTCTTATATAAGAAAAAAGCAACTACCATTTAATAAATAAATAATTGAATTAATATTTCTTTATTTGCTATAGCCTTTTGATGTTGACAAATGAGGAGCCGCAAAAACCAAAAAAATCAACATAGGAATTCAGAATGGCGCGCTTGCCTCGAACATAGAGGTGTCGACTTCCTCTCGCAAATCCTCATTTGTCCACGAATCGGTACCACGAGCCATCTCCAGAAGGAGATCAAGGAAAGCTAATCGTTTCCTCTTACTAAATAGCACACTGTACAATCATTAAGTAAATGAAATAATGGCTGTAGGCCTACTAGATTTACAAAGAGACATGAGAAATCAAGTAGCTACGTAAATGTGACTTTAGTAAATTGCGGAAGATGAACCTGAAAACCATGTGCTACAGAGTGCAGAGATCCACGATTATGGACCATCAGATTGCAGAGAACTGTCAGACTGTCACGTATCAGAAAGTGGACCCTAAAGTCAATGCTCCAGAATTAATGTGCATTTTAATTTCCTCTAACCATCCACAGTTCCACACACTGTAACATTTGAGACTTGTATTTAGACTGCAAATCTATCAAATCTGATGAAACTCGGGATGTCTAGCAAGAAAAGATACGAACAAGTTAACCAGTAAGTCTCAAAGTATGTCAAAAGTCTGATTGTCGAACGTACATATGATCGAGATTGATTGCGTGTCTATTGGACCATAAGAGGCAATGAAATTCGTTGTGGGCATGTGGGAAACATTATTCGATTGCAAACGAGCAATTCACAAGGCCGAAGCTATTTATTTTTATCAGACATTTAAAGACGTCGTAGTTTTTATCAAGAGTCCATAATTATGTAATAAACGTGAAGATTATATAATTTTTAGCTTCGTCGCATTCTTAAGGAAAAAACCGCGTTCATGCGCCACAACGGATGCTTTGGAGAGGAATATAATCTTCGGACTGCTGCACCAGCTCAACGCATTCTGCATTTTCCATGCATGAATAATAATAATAATAATAATAATAAAAATAATAATAATAATAATAACAATTTACATCTGAGCTAGAGAAGAAATACACTTTTGTTCCAATCGCTATAGAAACCTTCGGTCCCCTCAATAGTGAGGGCCTCGCCTTTCTGTCTGAGACTGGACGCCGACTTTCGACAACTACCGGTGACACCCGAGAGACAAACTTCCTTTTCCAGAATTTGTCGGCATTGATCCAACGTTTCAATGCGGTGGCTTTTCAGGGCACTATGTCAAGATTACAATCCACTGACAAGCGGCGACCCAGGTAGCCTGATGACAGATCCGTTGGCAATGCCAATGATGAATAACACTATATGTGACATAATAATAATAATAATAATAATAATAATAATAATAATAATAATAATTTACATTTGAACAGTAATAAAGGTGTTCAAGTTGCTCGAGGATTATTCTTAAAATAACGGGCATATTAATTATGTCAATGGAAGGACTAATTTTGAGTTGAGTTAATTCTGGCGTCATTTGAATCGTTTTAAGATATAATAATAATAATAATAATAATAATAATAATAATAATAATAATAATAATAATAATAATAATAATGGCTACAGGATCCCTACGACCAGGCGAGACTAAGGGCCTTGCAGTCACCGCACGCCTCGGACTGGCTATACGCTCTCCCGCTCGTTTCTCGCGATCTCAGACTGGAGGATGATACCGTAAGAGTGGCGATCGGCCTACGATTAGCGGTGGCCATCTGCGAGCCGCACATCTGCGCATGCGGCGCCTTCGTCTCTGCCAGAGGCTCACATGGCCTGTCCTGTTCTTCGGGTTTTAGCCGTCAAGCAAGACACTGTAATATAAACGACCGTATCCTTCGCAGCCTCAACAGAGCCGGTATTCCAGCGGTCAAAGAACCGTCAGGTTTTTCTAGATTAGATGGAAAGAGACCGGATGGGCAGACCCTGACACCGTGGAGTGGGGGCGGACCTTACTTTGAGACGCGACGGTGGTGGACACAGTGGCCGCTTCTTATATCCCCGAGACAGCTGCCACAGCCGGAGGAGCGATTTAGAGATAGCAGCCACAAGGAAACACACAAAATATTCTGAGCTGGAGAAGAAATACACTTTAGTTTCAATCGTTATAGAAACCTTCGGCCCCCTCAATAGTGAGGGCCTCGCCTTTTTGTCTGAGACTGGACGCCGACTTTCGACAACTACCGGTGACACCCGAGAGACAAGCTTCCTCTTCCAGAACTTGTCGGCATTGATCCAACGTTTCAATGCGGTGGCTTTTCAGGGCACTATGTCAAGATTACAATCCACTGACAAGCGGTGACCCAGATGGCCTGAAGACAGATCCTTTGGCAATGCCAATGATGAATAATACCAATGATGAATAATACCATATGTGACATAATAATAATAATAATAATAATAATAATAGTATTTAAAATAATTGTCACGCGCGAAACTCTGGACGATGGCGCTATATAAAAGTCATTGACCGGCCGCAGAGGCGTGGAAGAACTATGAATTAAACTGTCTACCTGAAACCTGAGAGGGGAGACAACAATGGGTTTTGCCGGAGACAGACGACCTCAATATAGACGGCGAGCAGTATGAAAAGATCAACGAAGTGTCAAGCAACGAAACCCGACACCTCGAGGCAGACGTTAGAGTCGCCTGCTCCTCCCATCTCTGCGACCCACGGACAAGAAATTCATGGACCAGCTGAAGATCTGGTCTGCACCGGCTTATTGACACGGATCATGAATAGGGGACAATTCCGATACGAATGGCGTATCCTATTAGGCAGTGTAACTATAATAATGTAATTCAATCCCTAGAACCTATTGCCCGTCTATGACACTAACAAGGACCAGCCATAACAGTCGCTAGTCAAACATTAACTGTACACCTCTAAGGATATGACGTTACGCTAGGGACACCAAGATCTGACCAACCAGGTTTAGTAATAGTTTCAGCAGGTGATATGTCGTCCAATAGAGATACGAATTTTGCGTTTGGGAGGGCGAAGGAAATTAAACAATGGACAAAGAGACGGCAGAAACAGGGCATCAGTCAGCAATTAAACAATGGACAAATAGGACATCAGTCAGCAATTAAACAATGGTCAATGGGATACAGAAACAATGCATCGGACAGCAATTAAACATAGGCCAAGGAGACAGTAGAAACAAGTCATCAGTCATCAATTAAACAATGGACAAAGAGACGGCAGAAACAGGGCATCAGTCGGCAATTAAACAATTGTGAAACAGACGGCAGATACAGGGCATTAGTCAGCAATTATACAATTGTGAATCAGACGGCAGTAACAGGGCGTCAGACAGCAATGAACTTGAATAATTTCTTAGTGAATTGAATGTTTCGATCACATCCATCGTTGGTCGCAGGTTCTCAAACGACGATCTGTTTGTTGCTCCGAGCAGCCCTTCCACATCGAAGCATCGAAATGATCTATCCAACTTTTCCAATAGGTTAGACCAACCTATTGCATCTTGCAACATTTAGTCTCCTGTTCTTTCTCTATACTTCTATTCCGTTAAGCGATTCATATTCATTTCGTTCGATCGTCACTTTCCGTCTGTATGTCATCGCTGATGAAGCGTCTGTCTGAAAGGAGCGCTATATGAATAATTGATTGCGATATAACATTTCTTTGTCGTTCCATCCGCCATCTGAGTCTGGCAGCTCATTGAACAAGCGGCTTCGGACCAACCGCCGAATAAACAATGGTTGTCCTCTGATAAACTGATTCGATCGCTTAATTGTTGCTGAAGATCTGTCATCGAGCGACACAGAAGACGTAAGAAACGTCTAATAGGTCACCATGATTTACTTTACAATGCTTTACAATACATCACTTTCTCCATAGTTGCACCTTATAATTACCTTACATTATTTCACCTTAGCTCACCATGGCTTACTTATTTAATCTTATTTTCAATTACCTCATTATATCTGACCTGATTTTTGACCATCTCACCTTGGCTTTCAATACGTTATTTTATGTAATGATTCTTATCTTAGTCTATTGTTACTTACGACCGTTCGAAGATTCTTGTATATCTCAGAATTATATATATATATATATATCTCATTTATATATCTCATTTATATATATCTCATTTATCCCATGCATAGACGCTTATACTTAGGAATGCTGATGAACAGCACTAATCGTATAATGACTCTCATTTATGCCCTCTACGCTCTTTTATTTTTATCATATTTTTAACATTTCGTACTATTTTACATCGTTCTTTTAATAAATGGAGAAGGTTGCAAGTTGAACCTGAATGTTGCAACAATTGGGCTAGGTTCAATTGACGAAGGGATCAATTGACTAGGGGATCAATTGACTGAAGATCAACTGACGGGGGATCAACTGACGGGGATCAATTGACGGGGGAAGCACTGACAGGAACCGTTTGATGCTTTGAACCGTTTGATGCTTTGATAATTTCAGGCAATAATATATATTTTTGTGGCGAATTCGCATGTACATGCATGCCATTGATTAATGGCAAGTTGTAGAGTAATCCCTTAGGATAGTCCTGAGGCAGCTATGGTAAGGAAGTGACGGCGGCCTTATTTTCGTAGCCTCGGCATAGGATCATCCCACCGACATTAGTGTAGGTCACTCTACTCATTTTGGCTACGGCAACGGGTGCAGATGTAGCAGAAATCAGGAATCAGATTTATATCAAGACGAAGATATGAAACCTCTCGGTTGACTGTCAATTACGATACCATTTAAATTCCTGATATTATTTTAAATTGCCTCCTTATTCCCTGCCTTGCCTTGTGTTATCATGCAATATCATTGCCTTAGTTTGGTTACGTAACGGTTAGAGCGTTGTATGTCTCGGCCTCATCGATTCTTCGTCGTAGATTTATTCTCTCTGCTACACATCTGGTTCTTATCTCTACCGGAACCTCCATGTTCAGCACAGATGCTTCGCTGGGGTCGATGCAACTACCAGGAATAGATTACCTAGCATATAGGTCACGATATTAGACTCCACGAAGCTTTTCACTTATTCAATTTTTATTAGTCTTTCTTGGAGAGGCGCTATATAAATCTGTGATCACAAATTTACAATTGCAATAGCGACCATGCTTTCTTACGTTACTGTAGTTCGACATCCCTTTGTGACGTGTCGCTGATTGAGGAGAAGACGACCGCTCGCGCGAACAGAAATGTCCGCTGAGAAGCTGAGTTGTTCCTAAGCGTAAACTCAACGTTGCTACAGCGCTCACAAAGCAAAGATGCGGGAACCAGCTACTACTCACAGGCGATTAATGAAGACAAAGAGTTTCGTTGGAAATCTGTCATCGGATGACCCAGGAAAGTTGAATAATTTCCTTATTATGTAAATACTTACGGGTAGAGCATTTAACAAATAAAAAGAATCGAGCAAAAGAGGAAAAATGTACCCATCCCGATAGCACTGCATATGTCATTGTCGATTACAAAAAGCACCATCAGTCTAATAATCTACTTCTTCAACTTCCCGATATTAAGAGAATGAAGGAGCAGCTGAAATTTCACGCTGAGGGTGTTAACGCTTTTCAGACCAAATCGAAATGAGATGTAAGACGACTTAATTCAGAATCGGTATCACACAGGTTCGCCCTAGAAATGAAGTTCTATCCATTTACATATAGTTGCAATGGAAATAGACAAAGATAGGTCTAAAACATTTTACCATCGACAGGGTTGCAATAAAGTGAAAACTAATTAAATAAAAAATTGGGCCTATATGAACGGCAGCAGTGCAAAATATGTCAAATCTGAGTGAGGTTACCGTTGACCAGATTCATGTGTAGAGATGCATTCATATAAATTTTTTAACAGCACAAATTTAGTGCAACAGGATACTTTCCCTCACAGGAAATAAGCCGGGCAATGATGATAGATCTACTATCCCACATAAAAAGTTCTATCCGCAGCAGAAAAACGAAAGCGTACATAGGGATAGACAATTTACATTAGAATATGGTAGTCTAAGACACCCATGGGGTAAACGAACACCCTCTGGTATCTGAACAGCAACAAAGCAAAATATATTTATGCTGAGTGGGGTTGCCATTGTCCTGATTAACGTATACAATGCCTTCACATTTAACAGCTAAAATTTAAATAACATTTTTTTATTTGCCCCATCATTATACAAGAGTATAATGTAGGTTCACGTCATAACATTATAATCAGCCGCTAGCAAATGGGGAGCCCAGAAGGGTCGCAAGACCCACTAAGTAGTACAAAAGGATACTTGCCTTCAAAAAATAGAAGCCGAGCAATGATGATACTGTGGCAAACCTCCGATTCACCTCACTTCACCGTATCGGCGAATCCCCTGGGGAAACCTTGGGATCCTTCCCGTCTTTCTCTGGTACCCTCGGAAGTCCGAGTCCGAGGTTTCCCTCGTATTTTTCTTGAGTGTCCGCTGGGTAAGACCTACCCGGTCTGGCGTAGGATTTAAGACTGTCCCGAAGATAGAATCAGAGTCCTTAGCCCAAAGACTACACCAGCTCGATGACGAACAAACTTGTTTTATTGTAACGTTCAACAGCAGACAACAACTCAAACTATTATAGTCATTCTCGAACAAAATCCTGACTATCATCTATCAATCGAACGACACTGTTCAACCATAGTCAAAATATCCACGCACAATTTCTCAGTACAATTACGTGAAAGAATACAGTGCCAGACAATATTACAGCATGCTGGAAGAGGCGACACCCTTGGCGCGCCTACTCGAAGCGGGCAGGACGCCGGTCAGTCGTCTCGACGGGAGGGGCCGTGCTCGCTCCACTCACTCCAATCGTTCCAACGTCCGCGCACAGGCGTAACTGTCGACGCGTACGATGAATGGGCGTGAGTTCGTCGATTTGCGAAGACTGTAATTGACCGGCCCGCACCGTCACTCCACGGTATAGGGGCCAGTACACATAGACTGCCATTTTGGACTACGACTCTGGTAGCGACGCGGCGTGAAATACCATACGCGGTCCCCTGCTGAGAAGTCCGCAGGACGGACACGTAGATCGTACGCCCGTTTGTGACGCTCGGCGGCGACCTTCAGCTTCTCCCGCACCGAACGGTAGGCAGCCTCCATCTGATCTGCAAAATCTGGGACATAACTCGGATAAGTAGAGTCTGTGAGCTCCACGTCCGGCAGCCTCCCGTAGACCAGTTCTATTGGTTCTCTAGCTTCCCGACCGAACATGAGAAAGTTCGGGATTAAGCCAGTTACCTCATGCGGCGACGCCCTGTAGGCGGCCAAGACAAGGGGCACGAAATCATCACAGTCTCTAAGATGGCTGCTTAGAACTTTACCAAGCATGGCATTGAGGGTCTTGTGAAACCTCTCGATTAGGGCATTCCCGCCAGGGTTATAGCTGGATGTACGGACCGTGTCTATGCCCAAAAGTTTGCACAGCTCCCGAAATAAACTCCATTGAAATTCGTCCCCTGATCAGTAAGAATCTGCAGCGGGACCCCGTATCGGACGATCACATTATCGACTAAAGCTCGGGCCACCGAGGTCGCCTCCTGGTTGGTCATGGCAACAGCCTCGACAAACGTAGTGAAATTGTCCATCACAGTAAGTATGTACGTGGTACCTATTGCAGGGCGCGCATTGTCGACAGAAGCGCCTCACATCTCGGGACCACCCAACCCAGTAACCATTTCGTCTTACTTGCCAGCGGGTCCGAGGCAGGATTCACGCAGGATGGCTACTATTTTCGGAACCTGAGCGCCGTCTTCGGCCCAAGATCTGAGATCGGGATCCTCTCTCAGTGCCCGGGCTAATCGCTCTTTAGCGCCGGCTTCCGAGCTCAGTTGAGTCCCGTCAGACGCTTCGACGACTGCTGCTGTAATATTCCATTCCTCCGACCCACACTGTCGGCAAGGTCGCCACGACATCGCATCTGCGTTCCCATGTTTCTTTCCGGGCCTATGGATCACTTGGAATTCATATTCCGCAAGTCTGTCCAACCATCGACCTTGTTGACCAATCGGCTCTGGTGTGCGTTGCAGCCACTGCAGGATGGCATGGTCCGTTCGCAGCCCGAACGGCCGCCCCAGCAGATACTGC
The DNA here is from genome assembly GCA_959347315.1 of Bimastos eiseni. Classification (NCBI taxonomy): domain Eukaryota; kingdom Metazoa; phylum Annelida; class Clitellata; order Crassiclitellata; family Lumbricidae; genus Bimastos; species Bimastos eiseni. The sequence continues at coordinate 49,789,880 of OY365806.1, read as the reverse complement.
CGGTAGAGCTTTACAAAGTGTACGATTGCTAGTAATTCCTTGCGGGTTACACAGTAGTTTCTCTTCGCCAAGGACAGCAACCTACTCCCATAGACGATTACTCTCTCCTCTCCGTCTATCCGCTGAGACAACATTGCTCAGATGCCAACGTCACAGGTAACGCAGTCCAACACATAGGTCCCTTCGTCTTTAGGGAGGGCCAAGACCGGCGTAGTCGTCAAGACTCGCTTCAAATGCTCAAAGTCTCCTGGCAGGTGTCGCCCTAAACAAATGCTCGCCCCTTCTTAGTAAGCTCAAACAGAGGAGAAACCAGCAACGAAAAGTCCAGAATAAACCTACGGTAATATAAGCAAAGCCCGAGGAAAGATCGTACATCCTTCAAGCTCTGCGGGACCGGCCACTCGACAACATCGCGAATCTCGCACTGTCCACAGCAACTCCTTCTGTGGTCACCACATGGCCAAAAAAATTAACTGTTCTACGCAGCAAGTGGCACTTACTCGGCTTTGGCTTAAGATTAGCTCCCTGCAGGCGCTCAAACACCAATCTCAATCGCTCTAGATGTTGCTTGGGGGTCCTCTCGAAAATAATTACATCGTCCAGATACACTAGGCATGCCTCAAAATTGAGTCCGGGCAGGACGATGTCCATAAGCCTCTGAAACCTATCAGGCGTGTTACATCCCCAATGGGCATCACTTTCCAACGTAATGAACCCCTTCGAGTTACGAACGCCGTCGTTTCGACGTCTTCCGGGTCCAAAGCCACTTGATGATAGCCACTACGAAGGTCCAGTGTGCTGAACCACCCACTGTCAACTAGGGCATCTAGGCACTCATTTATCCGGGGAAGCGGGTACGAGTTCTTTCTTGTCCGGTCGTTTAATTGCCGATAGTCTATGCACAGCCGTTAGGACCCGTCCTTTTTAAGGGCTAACACCACATTAGACGACCACTCGCTAGCAGCTGGTTCTATTCGCTCGGCCGCTAGCAAACTATTCAACTGCTCATTGATTGCCAATCGATGGGGTAACGGCAGTTTACGTAGGGGCTGCCTCACGGCGGGGGGCGCATTCCCCGTGACAATCCTGTGCTTCAGGACCGACGTCCTTCCAAGACTAATTCCCCTTCGGAAAAGACATCGTTAAACTCCCACAGTAGCTCACTCAATCGCGCCCGAATGTCAGGCGTTACCTCCTCTGGAAGGTCGGACAATATGCCCTCGTACGACGGCGCTTGGCCTCCCGACGCTCGACTCTCATCGGCCGCCCTACTCACCTCGACCTCCACCGGGTGAAGGATCGCGACTACCTGATTCTTACCGAACTGAAAAGAGGCATCGCTTAAGTTAACTACTTTTACTCGGGTTGTGTCGGTGCTATCTCCCAGCATGACCCGAGCGAGATGAACACCCGGATTTATTTCCTGAGCCTCGGTCATCCAAGCTGGCGCTTCAGAAGTCAAATCTCCTTACATTGTACGCACGGGTACATCGCTCTGACATTTGGGCTGAATAACCTCAGCGACGGCTACTCGCCTACACCAGATGGACCCATTGCCTTTTACCAAGGGAATGCGTTGGCGACAAACGCACAATGCACCGGACTCGAAGCCTAAGCGGCAGCGATGCTCCCTATGCCAATCCATGCCCAACATAATTTCAGTTATCTTGTCAGACACAAGAAATGCACTAGAGATTTCTAGCCCCGGTGTCGTACCTTCATGGGCAGCCTAACCTTCCCGAGAACATTTATGTTGGATCCGTAAGCAGTCATCAAGGAACGGTTACAGGGATGAATCTCTAACCCTACCAAAGCACATGCAAGAACGAGGATGGCCTCAGATCCAGTGTCGATCAGGCACAAGTGCTGATGTCCGTTGAGCGTCCCCCGAATATTGATTGCGTTGCTGGTCGCTCGGTTCGGAGCTATCGGGCTGGTTGTGTGATTGACGACCGCAGACTACAGGGGCGTCGGCTCAGCATTCTTCGGTTCAACGTCGTCGTCGCGTAGATCCCGACCCTGTTGGCAGTCGCGGACTAAGTGTCCGGGCCGGCCACAGCGGAAGCAGATCCCCGTCCGTCTCTGCCGATCGTTACCAGCAGGACGAACGTCCAGACTCCGGTCGTCATTTGGCATGGTTCGGTTCGTCTCCGTGAGAAGTATTAAAAACCTGTGACAAATTAGGAACCTGTGACAATAGTCAGTTGAATCTAAAATCGATTCGAATGGGGTGTAAAGGCTCGAATTCGAACCTCGCATCGAATCAGCGAGTAGCCTCATCGGTTTGATTAACGTACAACATGCTTACTAACACAGGCGTACAGCAATTGTCACCCATTTTGACCTAATTGCTTCTCAGCGGTTTAAAATCAATTAATGAGAACAATTAGTTAATTAGCTAAATTAAATTAAAATAAAACAATTTGCAAAATTCTAATCAGCTGTTCGGTCCTAGTTCCGTACTTACAAAATGTTGCCAAGTACGTTTGTGTAGTAATTTAAGAAGCTTCTTGGATCTATAAAATGTAAAATAAACAAATCCTTGCAATGTCATGCCCAAGTCAAAGATAGTGATTTTTGCTTAAAAGTACTCTGGCGTAGTAGATCAGCTAGTCTGCAATTTGTCCTCCTACTGAATTAACGCCCTCTGACGAATAGCTCTCGGCTTAAACTCCGATTCCTCTGCCACCAAATCCCTGGGACGCCATCGACTTTGTATTAACCGAACGTGACTTCCAACTGCAGAACCTGTAACTTGTTTCAACCAAATAACGTTTTAAATCCTCTAGGCATTACCTTGGCAAGCACAACCATTATAAGCGATCGTACTCCTTATTGACTGCCCGACCGACCGACCAACAGACTGAGAGCCTTGAGCAACTGTCCGACTGAGATCCTGGAGAAAGTGCGGTTCCTTATTAAGCGAACTAACATCAGCGAATTCTGTTGCCATTTTAAGGCCCACAAGAGCTTAATTATTGGTGATGTTCTAAAATTGAGTCACCACTACAGCCTTTTCATCAGCGCATGATGGAAGTTACCAATTATACCTTTTATTTCGCAACTTATCAATACAACAAAAGAGGTCATGTAGAATTTGCCACCATTTAAAAACCTATATTACAAAATTTAGCCGCTAGTGTCTAATTGACTAGACAAATATATAATCTAAAAGCAGCTTTATGGTGTAGGTAGACTGCTTCACATTCCGCGCAGGGAGAGAAATATTGCGAAGCCAATAGCTAATTTTTTTGTGCCAGTGAGAACTCTCGCTCGTTCCTAAAAATTCCTTAAATTCCTGAAAATGTCGCATAATGCAATTGCTACAGGCTGAGAAAAATGGTAGTGTTCCTATCCTCTAACATGACATTTAATAATCAGCCTTATTCATATTCACAATGCGTAAAAGTTTAAATTCGTTAAGCAGTTAGGGAATACTTCTGCTACGTGATGTTCATGATCCACGATCATTCAACCGATCAACCACTCGCATCTGCGGTTTCTGATCTTTGTAGGCAACACTCATTTGATCATCTTAACTGGCTGCCAATCTCTTTCTAGTAATGAGGGCGGACACGCCTATATACTTAGAACCATGAAACGACGCAATTAAATTTAGCACCTGACTTTCTGGCCCCGAAACTCCAAATAAGTTGTTTTTAAGGGTCATTATAGTCATAATGTTCATTTAATTCCACCTAATAATCATCATCACTGCCTCTGCCAGTGTCGCTACCAACCCGATAATCTTGATTCTGGCTCCGTCTCCAAACTGACACAGGAGCATCACATAAACTTCAATCCATCTGCAGACGACAAAATTTGTCTCGCTTTGTTTGGATCTTTTGGTCGTATCAGTTTGTAGGGAACATTAAGCGATTGAGATCCCGCATGACGCAGTGCATGACCTCACGTCTGCGAAGGATGATGAAGAGATAGGCCTACGCAAAATCATACTCAGCGATTAAAATAACTTGACTTAACATTGGGGTTTACATGGGTGTCGTTACATTGTGCCATTTCATGGGTTAAATAAGAGGCCATTAGATTTAGAGGCAGGTTTATTTCTTTTGTTAATTAGTATTTCACTTAGAAGGTTTATTCGGCAGACAATAATTGTAGAGACATCTTTTGCATTAACGGGGAAACTCTAGCTATAACCGCTTCCTTCTCCATTTAAACAATCATTCTCGACAATTAAAGGGACCAATTCGGCTTAACAGGCAAACATAGGTTCGCCCAGTTCGCACTGCGCTCTACCTATGTTTTCAATTAATGGGTTTAATGTACAAAATTAATAAATATAAACAATTTCTAATCCATGTAAGTACGGTTTGTGGCAAATTTCAATAGTCTGGGACGATTTTTTGAATCGACATTTACTGTTAAATGTTTCAGTTGGAGTCACCAACCAAGATGGATGAGTAACACAGGTGTGACGAGGATGGTGCTCCACCATTACTAGGCAACTTTAGTGACGAATAGCTTATATATCTTCACAAAATCGAACGAGGATAACGTCATGGGCAGGAGAACGTATTACTCCAAAGCGCCGTAATGGGCTCCACACAAAGGGCAATTAAATTCCTCTGAAACGGCTATGAAACTAGCATCGACCGAGACAGTTACAGACCTCGTACTTGATAATCAGAAATATAATTCACCATAATCAGACAGCATTCTCGGCAATTAGAGTGACTAATTCGACTCAGCACGTAAGCGTAGGGTCGTCCAGTTCGTACTGCGCACTACTTAGGTTTTCCGTGTAGTATCTAAATCTCAATTATTAGGGATATTGTATAAAATTAATATAAAAATGTATACTAAAAATGGTCGGTGACAAGTTCCAATATTCAGGAACCATTTTTGTTGAGTCGACATTTTCAGTGAAATGATCCAGTTGGAGTCACCAACTAAAACAGATGGGTGACACAGGTGTGGTCGAGGATGGGACCCCACCATTGCTAGGCAACTGTAATTACAGGGTTTGGGAGACTTGTCCAATGGCCATTTCCTCCCAGGTTAATGACGATTGACGATTAGCGTACAGTTCCTCGTAAAATCGAACGAAGACAACGTAATGAGCATGAGGACGCAATACTCCAAAGCGCCACAATAGGCTCTATACAAAGGACAATTAAATTCATTTGTAACGGTTGGGAAACCAGCATCGACCGAAATTGATTTCAGCCAAATGGCGTTTTAATTCCTCCACGTCTACACTTGGCAGGGACACATAGGTGACCTTTCTATATTGACTAACCGATCGACCAACAGACTGAGAGCTTCCAACAGCTGACCGACTGAATTTCTGACCTCGAGTAGACCCCACTGTCCCTTTTAATGACTAAGGCCACCCACAGAAATTCCGGACCACCTGGGTAGAACAGTCACGGGCCTCTGAACACCATGTGTCATTGGGATATATGGGAAAAAATTGAAATAATAAAAGAATTGTACTACCGCATGATATCAGAAACACATAAAATATTTGTATGCTTGGATAAAGTCATTGAGAATCTGTTGAAATTCCAATATTCTGGAACCATTTTTGTTGAGTCGACATCTTTTAGTGAAATGACCTGGTTGGAGTCACTAACTAAAACGGATGGGTGACACAGGTGTGGGCGAGGATGGGGCCCCACCATTACTAGGCAACTGTAGTGACGATTATTGTGCTCATCCTTGTAAAATTGAACAAGTACGACGTCGTAAGCATGAGAACGCAATACTCCAAATTGCCAAATGGGTTTCACGGAAAAGGCAATTGAATTGCTGTGTAACGACTGTAAACCGAGACCGAAACAGTTACAGACAGAAATATAATTCACCGTTTTTCAATGAACAAGATTATTCGAACCTATTTATTCGATACCGTGATCTGTTGCAAACCACTAATTATTTATTTATACAGTAGGCCTAACTATTTGAGTGTAAATACTAAAGTTGTACTGTACAAATCAATTGTGATACCAACAGTAACAAGTGAAACTTGAAGGAAACGGCAAGAATTTCGCATAAATTGAATGTTTTTTATCAAAGGTGTTTTCGAACTATCTTGGGCATAGCATGGAGGGACCATGTCACAAATGAGGAGGTTCTGAGGTTGGCAGGAGTGGAGAGGATGGACGAGATCGTCGGATGGAGGAGAAGAAGAATGGTCGGACACATTTTGCGGATGCCATCACAACGCCCGGAAAACAGTAATGGGATGGCTACCAGAGGGTGGAAAAAGAAACAGAGGAAGACCGGTGAAAACTTGGAGAAAAACCTTTAAACAAGACTTGAAGGAGATGGGGATCGTCTGGGAGGATGCAGAGAAGACTGCTGAAGATCGTACAAGACGGAGATTTCTTATTGACCAATGTTACAAAAGGAACGGGAGGAACTAAGTCTAAGACTAAAGTCACTCTTTCCTTTTCTTTAACTATTAATTATAACTAGTACTTTTGAAAGTAACTACATGTATTCAACGCTGATTATATATTACTAGTTATCTATATAGCATGTTAAAATGTCAAAATGTGCTTTGAAGGAGCTTATGTGTGCATTCACATGTTTAAATGGATGGATGCAGGTATGCACACGGTTATGCACAATCGCATATGGTATCATCGTAACACTAAGTTTATTTGGCAATCCAAGGTACAAATTATATGAGATCTGCATTACAAATTTCGATACCGTAATTTTTTTGGTTAGTAAAAATTCTAATATTCTGGAACAATTTTTGTTGAGTCGACATCTTCAAATCAAATCAAATCAAATAGTGTTTTATTGTAACCAACAACAAAATAGAATAGATATCACAATATGCACAAGCAAATTTTTATTGGCTACAATGGGAGCCCCACAAGGGATGCGAATCCCGCTAAATAGGGACCCCCTTGTAGCAACTATATCACACTAATAAATGGCAATTTATCCTTATTGCAAATTAATCTTAAAACGCAACAAAACACCAAATGAAAAAAATGAACAGAGCTTAACTGAATGCAGTCATTTGCACCATTGTATACAACATATAGTTTAATGAATAGTAGTGATTAGTAATTAATTGGCATTTGCTGTATTTAATGATTTAGTGCATTAATGAATTGATGAGGAAGGCTCGTAACTTATTTTTGAAAGCTATAATATTATATGACAGACGAATTTCCAATGGGATGTTATTCCATGATGAGGATCCAGAAAATGTTATAGTATACCTGCGTGCATTGGTTCGAGCTTTTATGGAGCGATAAGTAGTTATATTTCTAGTATTGTGGGTGTGAAATGACCTAGTTGGAGTCACCATCTAAAACGGATGGGTGACACAGGTGTGGGCGAGGATGAGGCCCCTCCATTACTAAGCAACTGCAATGACGATTAGCGTACACATCGTCGTAAAATTATTCCTACTATCTCGCAACGCGACAGACGAGGGCGAGCAGAACTAGCTGCCAATTAAAACCCTATTGCCTAGTACAAAATATCGCGGCTAAGGGTTTCACTAACTAGGCAAAATATAAGCAAAAGACAGCTTTTTGTTGTGGTTAGACTACTTGACATTCTCTTCCGTCCAGGAATAAAATTATAACGAAGCCAAATGTTACTGTATCAATAAGAACTCCCGCTAAATTCTATTAATTATTTTAATTTCTGGAAACGTCCCATTTTGCAATCGCTAAGGTCATAGGAAATGATGCGTTCGTATCCTCTGACACAATATATTATAATAATCAACCTATTCAAAGTCACAATACGTGAAATTTTGAGTTTACAGTCTTAATTGTGCACTATTAACAAACAATTCAAGTAGCAGCCCACTCGCTGTAATCATAACACATAGCTAATCACAAAAACCCAATTTTGCACATTGAACTTCATTTTCACTCCAAACAATTTTGGCCATGAAGAAATTTTGGGTAACTCAAACTATACACAGTTGTCACTATTACTCCGACTAACCAATGTTCATCTTCCAACGCAACGCATATATATTCGTTGTGTAGTTCAAGAATACTTTTCCCGTCTTGGTCAATGATCTCTTAACCCATCAACCACTCACATCGGCCAAGCAGTCGACTTGTTAAAGTTCCAGTATGGTCACAATGTTCACTTAATTTCACCTATTGATCATCGTCACTGCCTCGGCTAGTGCTGCTGCAGAACCGAAAATTTATACTTCCTCCTCATTAACATTCAAATTCTAAGGAGACGTAAGCTTTGAAACGAACTCTAGCCTCAAGTCTTCTCAGTTGCCAGCGCACATTGTCTCTGTCGAGAATGACGGGTGAATGTTAACGTTGTGATACAATTGAGAGACCAGTGGATTTATTTCTTTGTCATTGATTTGCATTATGGAGGTGTAGTAAGACACACAATTATTTTAGAAGCATCTCTTGCATTAACGGGGGAAATTCTACCCATTACCGCTTCCTTCTCCAATTAAAACGATTATTCCTCTGGGACATTGCATTTGTTGTCTGGTCTCAGTTCCTGATGTCATGCATCCGCCCAAAAGATCGATTACCATTCCCTGATTAATTTAGCGCTGAGTTTACAATCAAACAGCTCACTTCATAGCATTGTCTAACTTTACTGACTCCATTTTGCGATTGTGACGAGCAATGCTTTGTGCGAAAGAGGTTTCAGGAACGCAAGAACAGCTACTGATTCAGAATGGATGAAGGATAGTTCTGGGTGGTCAGTGAAATAAGTTTCTGTATATGGGCGACCTATTTGCAATGGTCTGGAAATCCTTTTATTTTTTGTTGTCAAGCTTCGTTTTGTATAAATAAATTTGCTCCCAAACCTCGACTAAAATGGCTCGTTTAATTCTTCTGACGTCGCAAGAGCTTCTTTTGTTGGCCGCATAAAAATTGTTCCGCCGGATCAGTCAAAGCAGAGGGAAAATGATCATGTTTCTCTACTTCAAACAATTGATTGTTTCTACAATTAATTTAAAATCTCTAACCAACTGGCTTCAATTGATTTCGACCGTGAAATTTCTAACGTTTCAGGATACTTCTGGATTTCTGTTACAATGTATTTGACGACGGTGTAAAGCCAGAGGGCGCAGGCGTAATGACGGGATTTTCAGTTATCAGCAGGAGAGGTTTTGGCAGAACCACTGCACTTTTTTCTTTGGATCGAACGCTGCGAAGAAAATCCCAGCTCGAGCCTAGTCCTTCAGTTACTACTTTCCTAAGGCCATTCTGTCTTTTTTCAAATTTGTAAGCATTCTACCTACTTTGTCATAACGAAAGTAGAGATACAGGGCGTTCATTTAGGTTCCTGCTCCCTCTCCTCCTTCACCTTTTCATGAATCTATGTCTAAATCCAATAATTCATGAGCCTCTTGAAACATGGTCTAGAATAGATCATTCGGATTTCGGAATCGATTATTCTGATTAAAAAAGTTCTTGAAACTCACCCTTGTACAATTGACACAAGAATTAAATCTACAGTCCTAACACTTATTGAACTTTTCTAATTAAACAGTTCTACACATGAGGGACAAACAGAGACAGTTACAGACTCATATTTGACAGACAGAAACATAATTCAGCGTTTTGAATTAACAAGATTATTTGCACCTACATATTATTCGATACCGTAATCAGAAGGTGTTATTGACAATTAAAGGGACTAATTCGGCTCAAAAAGGCACACATAGGTTCATACTGCGCTCTACTTATGTTTTCCGTGTAGCGTCTAAGTCTCATTCATATAATTATTGTAAAAAAAATAATGTAAAAATGTCTTATAATAAATATGGTCAGTTGCAAATTCCAATATTCTGGAACTATTTTCTTGAGTTAACATTTTCAGCGAAATGACCTAGCTGGAGTCACCAACTAAAACGGATGGGTGACACAAGTGTGGGCGAGGATGGGGTCCCTCCATTACTAGGCAACTGTAATGACGGAGTTTGGGAGACTTCTCTCTGGACACATTTTCTTCCCGAATTAATGACGATTAGTGCAAACATTCACTTAAAATTGAACGAGGACAACGTCACGAGCATGCATGAGAACGTAGGCCTAATACTCCGACCGACCAACTGACTAAGAGCTCTCAACAACTGGCCGACTGAATTCCTGACTAAGAGTACGGTCCATTTTAAAGGTCACTGACCAATTAGCATCAGAGCTTTCTAGTAGCCCTTTTCATTTGGAGCTTAATTATTCGTGACGTTTTATTGAGTCGCTTCTTCATCAGCGCACGAGAGAAGTTGCCAATTATTCCTCCTATCTCGCTACCGAACAACACAAGCAAACTCGCCACTGTTTAAAAACCTATAGTAAAAAATATCGCGGCTATGGGTCTCATTGGCTAGCTATCTCAAAGCATCCTGGAGATGTCACATCATGCAATTGCTGCAGTCTTAAGAAATAGCGTAGTCCCTACATGTCGGCTAACATTAGGCCTACATTTCACGATCGTCCCTATTCAAAGTCCCAGTGCGTGAAATATTAACTCTACATTTTTGCATAATAAACAAACATAATACTGTAATTATCGCACAATGCCAATCATCAAACACAAATTTTGCAAATATTGAATTTGGTGCTGCTGCAAACAATTTAGGCCGGAACTTCTGGGTTACTGTCAAACTATACACAGTCATTACTATCGCTCCGATTAACCAACGCTCATCTTTCAACGCAACGCAGATATTCGTTATGCAGTTCAAGAATACTTTTCCTGCCGAGTGTTCTTGATCCATGATCTTTTAACCGATCAACAACTCACATCGGCAGTATCTGAACAAATACGACAAATGTTTAGGTAACAATTACATTCACTGTCTTGCGGCAAATGCTGTCGTTGCAGTTTGCTATAGACTCCCTTGGTGGCTGGATGTTGTCAAATCGGCTTCGGCTGATTCCATCCAAAACGCAATTTATCTGGCCTGGCATCAGACAGCAGTTGGCGAAAATTGATTTCTGTGCCCTCTCTGCCCAGTTTCCCCTCTTCACTTTCTCCCTCTTGTTCGGGATTTAGGGGTCACTCTTGACCAAGAACTCACCTTTGCTCAACATGTCAATAATGTCTCTCGTAGTTGCTGTTACCAACTTCGCCAATTGCGAGTAATATCTCGCTCTCTTACCCTCAGCGCCGCATCTACTCTGGTTCATGCCTTTGTTACCAGTCGCCTTGACTATTGCTTCTCAATATATGCTGGCCTCCCCAAGTTTGGATTGGACGTTTGGAGCGGGTTTTGCGTGCGGCTGCGCGACGGATTGGTGGGATTCCCAAAACAGGTCAGGTATCCGAGTACATGCGGGATTTCCTGCACTAGTTGCCTCTACCCCCAGCGCATCTCATTTAGGGTATCTGCCTTAGTTTGGCGCTGCCTTGGCGGTACTGCGCCTGCTTATAATAATAATAATAATAATAATAATAATAATAATAATAATAATAATAACCAAGTGTTTTTATTGTCTCCAAATAGCAAACACAAGTGCAAAATGTTGACAATTAGCTGGGAGTCAATAGGGACTAACAGAAACCCTTAAAAGACAAAAAAATCCTGTAATCAGGGTCACCCTTACAATAAAATGATAGTTGCAGCCGGTTAGGTATAAAAATACTTTAGCATTTCGTTCGAAACTTAACTAGTTAGCTATTATATACAATCATTATGAAAACGATATACACGCACAATGAGACAATTAATGATCTATCAAATACTTACGACATTTTATTTTAAATAAATTAATATTAAGATTATTTAGAGAGCGTAATTCCTCCGGAATGAAGTTCCATGCTTTCGGGCCAGCATGTTTAATCGAGAACATTCTAGTGTTTGTTCTCAAAAAGATAGTCCTATAGTTTGCAGGAACTATGTCACCCTATCAGTGCCAGTAGTGGTCGACGACCACTTCGCTCTGCATTTCATGGCGACATGATCGTCTCTGGCACGCACTTCCATAATGCAAAATCGGGCTTTCTCGGTCGTGGGACCTACAATCTGGAATGGACTTCCCATAGAGCTCCGTCTCCTACCAAAGAACTCGTCATCTTCATTTTACGCCTCTCTTAAAACTATATTTTTTAGCCGAGGATTAGGCCGGGAGCGCCTCTGAGTAGATATCTTGAAAGGGCGCTAAATCAAGTATTTTGATTGATTGATTGAATTACTTGGTCGTCTTAGCTGGCTTTTTCTGGTTATGCAGGGTGGACAAGCCTTGTTAACCCAACTGTCGACTCGGTTAAGTTTCATTAAGGTCACAGTGCTCACTTAATTCAGCCTGATAAGCAGCCTCACTGCCTCCACTAGTGTCGCTATTGGCCCGAAAATCAATACTTCGTTCTCATTAACATTCAGATTTCAAGGAGCTTTAAGCTAGGAAGATAACTCTCGACCTCAAGCCTTATCAGTTGGCAGCGTTTGGTGTCTGTCGTGACTTACGAACTGCTTCTTTAATGTCGAGAGTAGCAATAGGCTTCTTCTGTAGGGTCGACCTAAACACGTAAGTGTATGCCTCTATTGCTAGAGCACAAGTATCGCTAAATTAAAGGCCTGATAGTCAACGCTGTGATTAGCCGCGCGTACACAAAAGGATCCTCTCCAACTCCATTTTCGTCTCTCTTCTCGAAGCACTTGAACACTCAACGTCTCTTATACTCTTATTTACACTGTTTTAAAGCAGACATGTAGTAGATAAGGGTAGACACTAGAGTAGATAAAGTTTGTGGGGACAGCCGAAACGCTACACTATTCGTTTGATTCCGCAGAATAATCATCACATCCGCATAACAACTATGACACAGTCCAAGGCGTTCGCCATTGCTGGCCCTACAGCATGGAATGGCCTCTCTCCGGTCATCCACTCCCTATAAGTCCTAGGGTACCCTCTGATACATTTCATCGACTCCTAAAGACTTTTCTTTTTGCTCGGGCCTGGATCGGGAGCGCCTCTGAGTAGTCGTCTTAAATGGGCGTTATTTTAAATTCATATAAATTCAAATTAAATGGTCTTCCGCCAGAGTCGCTATTGATGCGAAAATCAACAATTTCCCCTCATCTACATTCAGATTTGAAGGATCAGTAAACTTTTAAGCTCAACCTCAATTACGCCTTCTCAGTCATCAGCGGTCGTTGTCTCTGTCGTGAATGCATATACTTGCTTATTTTGGTAGGTGTGTATTTGAGTAGTAATTCAACAATTGGGTGGTTCGTCAACTGTATTAACAATGATTCCCTTACTAATGAGAACAGGATGTCCGTGGACAAAGATTAGCTTCCGCCAAAATTCAGTCTTGCTTCTTGATCTCTTAGCCAATCTATCGATAAAGTTGTTAATTTATTTTGGTTGAGAGTAAGGATCAGGATTCGAACGCATAGTCTCCAAGCTGACACAGGCGTATCACGTTACCTTCACTCTCTGCCTACAATCCACATGCAGACGCCAACATATGTCTCGATTCGTTAAGATGTTCTAGTCGTATCGGTATGCACAAGGATTTGGAACGATTGAGAATCCGAATGGCGCAATGATCTCACGTCCGCGATCGACGATGAGAAACTATACTGAGAAGATACGCTCGATCACATTTAGCCAAACAATAATGGATGTGACTTAACATTGTGATCTTGCAAGGTGTCGTTTCCTGGCGCTGCGTCATTGGTTGCATACGTGGCCATTCGAGGGACAAATGTAGCATCTTTTCTAAATATTTCAAACAGATTTATTTCTTTGTCCTTGATTCGCATTCCACTGAGGAGGTTCAGTCAGTCAGACAATTTAAGAGGCACTACTCACCAACGAAAGAAATTCCAGTATTACCACTGCCTTCTCCAAAATAACGGTCATTCCCGCTGTAACATTGCATTTGTTATCTGGTCCTAGTCCTTGATGGCACGCATCTGCACAAAAGAGCGATAATTACCGTTCTTTTATTAATTTATCGCTGATATTACAGCTCTGCCCAACGATATACTGGTTTACTGGTATACTCCATTTGGTAACTGTGCATTGCAAGGCTTTGATCGAAAAGAGAATTCAAGAGCGTAAGGACGGCTATTGTTTCAGAATGGATTAAGAATGGACCTGGGGGCACGCCAGCGACACAAGTATCTATATATGAGCGACCGCTCCGATGGCCTGGGAGTCCTTTTGTATTCCATTGCCTAGTTTTGCTTGGTATAAATAAATTTGATCCAAACCCCAAATCTCAGTTTCAATTTCTAAATTAATTAAATTAATTCACTGACGTGACAAGAGACAGTAACATAATTCACTCTGCTCAATGAATAAGAGTATTCGCTCTTACTTATTTCATAATCGACAGTATTCTCGACAATTAAAGGGATCAATTCAGTTCAACAGGTTCGTCCACTTCGTACTGCGCTCAGCTTAATGTGGTGTTTAAGTCCAAATATAGGGATAGTGCGCAAGACGAATATAAAAATGTATGATAGTAATAATGGTTAGCGAAAAATTCCAATATCCTGGGACCATTTTCATTGCGTCGTCATTTTTTCGTCATTAGCGAAATGACAAAGTTGGAGTCACAAACCTAACGGATGGGTGACACAGGTGTGGACGTGGATGGAGCTCTACCACCCAGTTGGAGTCGCCAACTAAACGGATGAGTGACACAGGTGTGGACGAGGAGGGGGCTCTACTATCTAGTTGAAGTCATCAACTACACGGATGGGTGACACAGGTGTGGGCGAGGATGGGCCCCACCATTGCTAGGCAACTGTAATGGCTACTATTGTAATGGCTACTATTGTAGCCATTACAGCCATTCCCTTTCGAGTGAAATGTAGACTTACTGTGACCTGAAACTCTTTTCTTGTGACGCAATAGTTTCACTCCGCTGTTGAGAGTAATCGGCTGCCGTAAGCAACTGCTAGCTGATGTTCGTCTCTACGTTGTAACAGCCAATCTAACCTGTGCGCTATGTCATCATTGGGCATGCTCAGTAGCCTACCAGGACAGCGGTTTAAGCGATCAAACGATCAAACGCGCTCTGACAGTCCGCTCCAACAAGGACGGTTGATCATTCCTGGTTAGGGTAGACAGATGCAATATTAATAGTAATAATAGCAGTTGGAATTCGACTCTGAACGAAACTATGTAAGCTTCATTTGTGTCACTGTGGCGAGAGGGTCGACGCCAGACGACTCCATGGTCTGGTGTGCAGAAGAAACGCATGCAGGCCGACAACAAAGACACAATAATAATTATGCTCAATGACTTAATAATTTATGGAGATCATCTCGAAGAGCGAGCATCCATTCTCAAAGGGAACCTTGAGACTCACCAGAGAAGATGGCAAGCGACCGGACGGCGTGACACTCATCCCGTGGTCATGCGGCAAGTGCCTCACTTGAAATGTAACTGTGTCAGACACTTTTGCGTCTTCATACCTGACAGCGACATCAAATGCAGCAGGAGAAGCAGCAAACCGGGCATCCGTCGCAAAAAGAGCGAAGTACGTATCGATCACCCGAACGCATGCTTTTGTGGCGGTGGCACTGAAGTCCAGTGGTTCTTGGAGTTCCGAGGGTTTGAACTTTGTGTTGGATTTGGGACGAAAGCTAACCGATATGACCCATAACACACATGAGACTAGCTACCTATTTCAAAGTCTCTTGGTAGCTGTCCAGCGCGGGGACGCCAGCTGCTTTTTGTCAACACTACCATGCTAAATAATGATGATGATCATGATGATGATGATGATAATAATAATAATAATAATAATAATAATAATAATAATAATAATAATAATAATAATAATAATAATAATAATAATAATAATAATAATAATAATAATAATAATAATAATAATAATAATAATAATAATAATAATGATAATAATAATATGATAATAATAATAATAATAATATGATAGCAATAATAATAATAATAATAATAATAATAATAATAACTATAATAGTCGTAGCAGTAAAAATAATAATAATAATAATAATAATAACAATAATAGTAATAATAATAATAATAATGATGATAATAGCAATAATAATTATAGTGCTACCAATAGTAATAAAAATTAATAACAATACTAATACTAACAATAATTAATAGTGAAACAATTAAAAAGTAATAATGGTTATACCAATAGTGCTAATAATAATAATATAAAATAATAATAATAACAATAATAGTCTTAACAGTCTTAACAGTAATAATAATAATAATAATAATAATTATAGTAATTATAATAAATGTTACTAATAATACCAATAATAATAATAATATCTTTTTGAACATTTATAATAAATAATAATTGTTATTATTGTTATTATTATTATTATTATTATTATTATTATTATTATTATTATTATTATGTCACATATGGTAGAGGCCCTCACTATTGAGGGGACCGAAGGTTTCTATAGCGATTGGAACAAAAGTGTATTTCTTCTCCAGCTCTTTTTTTCAGAATATTTTGTGT
Organism: Bimastos eiseni; assembly: GCA_959347315.1. Lineage (NCBI taxonomy): Eukaryota > Metazoa > Annelida > Clitellata > Crassiclitellata > Lumbricidae > Bimastos > Bimastos eiseni. The sequence goes on along the minus strand of OY365806.1, from coordinate 49,773,458 downwards.
GTTTCCTTGTGGCTGTTATCTCCGCCGCTCCTCCGGCTGTGGCAGCTGTCTCGAGGATTTAAGAAGCGGCCACTGTGTCCACCACCGTCGCGTCCCAAAGTAATGCCCGCCCCCACTCCACGGTATCGGGGTCTGCCCGTCCGGCCTCTTTCCATCTAATCTAGAAAGACCTGACGGTTCTTTGACCGCTGGAATATCGCCTCTGTTGAGGCTGCGATGGATAAGGTCATTATTATTACAGTTTCTTGCTTGACGGCCAAAACCCAAAAAAACGTGACATGCCATGTGAGCCTCTGGCAGAGACGAAGGCACCGCATGCGCAGATGTGCGGCTCGCAGATGGCCACCGCTAATCGTAGGCCGACCGCCACCCTTACGGTATCGTCCTCCAGTCTGAGATCGCGAGAAACGAGCGGGAGAGCGTACAGCTAGTCCGAGGCGTGCGGTGACTTCAAGGCCCTTAGTATCGCCTGGTCGTAGGGATCCTGTAGCTTTTCTTCTAGTGGTGAGAGAACCGCGTTTAACAGGAATCTGTCAAAGTGGGCTTGTTTATGGTCTGGCGTCGTCAGGGCAGAGGCTTCGGTGAGTTGAAGCCAAGTAGACATCTCCGAGTCGGATGCCGAGTCCGATTTCACAGGTACTGATTCTAGGATGAGGGACTAGATCTGGAGAATGCCCGCAGCTGAAGCCAAAAAGGTAGAGCGTCTTGTCTAGCGACTAGTTGCAACCTATCGAGCGCAATTTCAAGGTCGGCCACGCAAATGTCGAGGGTTGAAAGCAGGGCATCCGTCGGCGAGAGCGCAGCCCCTAGGAGCACGGCAGATGATAAATTGACCGGAACGAATTGTCTCAGAAAGCATTGACTAACGGGCGATGATATGGGCGTCGGAGGATACGAATCCTCATGCGTTGCGGTTGAGTGGCGAGGCCTAGTCGCAAACATCCCTCTTCGATCGAGTTAACATCCGCATCCACCATCTTAGGATCTCCGCCCAAGGTGAGGTCGTCGAGGTATCCAAAGGTCAATGGTGAAAGCAGGCGATTAAGAATCGGCTGTAGCAGTAAGCAGAAAAGTAGATATCCCAAGGGATCGCCCTGTTACGAACCTTCTTGCGATTGTATCGTGAATCTCCCGAATTTCAGAGATGTCGCTTCGGCGTAGGCAAGGTGGAGATATGCGTATAAATCAGGAATGAGTTCGTCCACTGATGCGAGCATGGAGTCTCGGTGCAAGCTATTGAAGGCGTTCGAGATGTCAAGCTTCACCAATATTGAACCCGTGTCCATGCTGGTCAGGAATCGTCTGGCGGCGTGGGTTGCCGCCTCGCAGCCTCCGGGAGCGCCAACCCCCAGTTGTTAGGGGTTAGGTACAGCGTGACACCACCCTCCTAATAGGTTAAAAACTTTTTTTATCCTATAGCCTAGGTTGAAAATCACCAAAACCAACATCAACCTAACCATGGGTTAAAACCAACATCAACCAATAACCAGGAAAAAACGCCAGGAACTTTCCAATAGTTTCGACCTGGCGTGCACAAACCTATAGGCAAGGTTAAGACACCTACCTATAGGTCAAAGGTCACGGGGAGTTCACAACAGTTTCGACGAGTCAGCAGTTTCAATGAAATCTATGGCCTTAGTCAAACGCCGGGAAATTTTGATAACAGCCCGAAAGATAAAATGATTGAGTCGATGGCTGCCTTGCAGATGCGTGGTAGTAACTGGAGACTCAGAGCGGTTCAAAAATTAGATATCAACACCGTTGTTTATAAACCGTTGAAAGGTAGTTCTTACATCCCACTACCGAAGGAGTTGGAGAGAAAAGAGGCTATAATCAATATGAAGAACAAAGATGAAGAATGCTTCAAGTGGTGTGTACTGAGAGCCTTAAACCCAGTTGACAACCATCCAGAAAGAATTACGAAAGAATTAATTAGACAGTCTGAGGAACTTAATTGGTCTGGTATCGAATTCCCAGTAGCAGCGGATGCTAATGTGATAAGTAAGTTTGAGAGAAATAATAATATTAGTATTAATGTTTTTGGTCATGAGCAAGATGTCCGTCTATTCCCGCTATAATTATCAAAGCATGAGAACGATAAGTGTGTAGATCTGCTACTCATTTCTGATGGAGAAAAGAATCATTATTGTTGGATAAAGAACTTTAACATATTGATGGCGGTACAAACAGAAAACACCAGTACTTCGATGTACCATTGTAAAAGATGCTTAATCGGTTTTAGTAGAAAAGATTCGCTACACAAACACACCGAGTACTGTTCCCAACACGACGCTCAAAAGATAGAACTTCCAGAACCAGGAAATATGTTGAGTTTTAAAAATTATTATAGAAAGATGAGAGTCCCCTTTGTAGTGTACGCCGATTTCGAAAGTTTCACAAAACCTATAGACACTTGTCATTCAGATCCCAACATGTCCTACACCAACAAATATCAAAAACACGTTCCAAGTTCTTTCTGTTATTATATAAAATGTTTTGATGATGATCTATATTCACAAGCCCCCATAACGTTCACAGCAGAGAACGAAGACGATGATGTAGCACAGATATTTATAGGCACTCTTATAGATAATATAAAAGATATTTATAATCGATTTAAATTTACAAAGAAAATGATATTCAGAAAGAAAGATCAGGCGCTATACGACTCATCTACTGTTTGTCACATATGCGAAGGCGAACTGGGTAAAGATCGAGCTAGAGACCATTGTCATTTAACTGGAAACTATAGAGGCGCCGCTCATACTAACTGTAATCTAAACTATAAAGTCCCCAAGTTTTTCCCAGTATTGCTTCATAATCTATCCGGTTATGACAGTCATCTATTCATAAAGAAATTACGAGGTGATGATAATGAAAAGATTAATTGTATTCCTACCAACGAAGAAAAATATATATCATTTAGCAGAGAGGCTGTGGTTGATAAGTTTGTAAATAAAGAAAAGAAGGAAGTAGAGGTTAAACGCGAATTGCGTTTCATCGATAGTTTTAGATTCATGGCATCGAGTCTCGACTCTTTATCGAGGAACCTGAGCAAAGACCAGTGTAAGAAGATAAGCAAGCACTACTCTGGTAATCAGCTCGATCTCTTGCTTAGAAAAGGGGCGTATCCTTACTATCACGTTAATTCCATCGACCGCTTGAACGAAACAGAACTACCACCAAGTCAGCATCCTATTCGACACTTAACGACTCAGACATTAGTGATGAAGACTACAACCATGCACAGATGGTATGGAATGAATTCGGATTCAAAACGTTTAGAGAATACCACAACTTATATAATGTGACTGATGTTCTCTTGCTTGCTGATGTATTTCAGAAATTTTGAGATGTATGCAATGAGAACTATGGTCTAGATTCCGCCTGGTATTATACTTCAACAGGTCTTGCTTGGGACGCTGCATTGAAGTTGACAGGAGTAAAGTTGGAGTTGTTGAGCGATTATGATATGATACTAATGGTTAAACATGGGATAAGAGGTGTTAGTACCATTTCACATCGTTATGGGCAGGCAAACAACACGTACATGCCAGCGTTTGACGATAGCAAGCCTTCAACATTTATAACCTATTTAGACGCCAACAATTTGTACGGATGGGCAATGTGTAAGAATCTACCAACTCATAGGTTTCAGTGGATGGGTAATGATGAGCTAAACGACTGGAGATAATACCGTGTATATTAGAGGTGGACTTGGAATATCCGAGAGATTTGCACGATCTTCACAATGACTATCCTCTTGCTCCAGAGAGTGTTAAGGTCGAGGGATCAGATGTAGCAAAACTTACACCAAACCTGCGTAATAAAGTAAAATATATAGTCCATTATGAAAATTTAAAGCTGTATGAAATTAAGACCGAAGACTTCTACGCCGATATAGCTCCTGACATTAGAAGTAGGTTCGACACTAGCGACTATCCCAAGGACCATCCATCCAGTATAGAAACTGGCATCAATAAAAAGGTCATTGGCATATTCAAAGATGAAGCAGCTGGTAAACAGATCGAAGAGTTTGTAGGTTTAAGATCGAAACTGTATTCGTACAAGATGGCTGGAGTGGACCACAAGAAATGTAAAGGCGTGAAGAAGAATGTTGTCAAGAAATCAATCACTCACGAAGATTACAAAGACTGCTAGTTCACCAAAAAAGAACAATCGAGAAAGATGAATGTCATTCGATCCCACCTACACGATATCTACAGCGAAGAAGTCAACAAGGTAGCCCTCTCAGCGGAAGATGATAAACGAGTGATTCGGCAAGATGGCATCCACACTTTAGCATATGGACATTATTCACTTATATAAAATGAACACTAAACAAATCGATGTCGAAGGTGTAACGCTACCTAATATTGCTTTGTCAAATGTGGATCTAATCGAAGCGGCTAAGAAACTAAACATCAAGAATTTCAGAGGAGTTTTTCTAAGAGACGAGCAGCCGAAGAAACCAAGATTGAACGAGTGCGCTATCCTTAATCTGGACGATTCTGATGGCAAAGGAACGCATTGGACGTGTTGGATCAAGCGCGCTAATGATAAAATATACTTTGACAGCTATGGGCTACCTCCTCCTACGGAATTGATAAAATATCTACAAAGACCGCTGTTCTACAACAGCGAGCGAATACAACCAGACGGCCAAGTGTATTGCGGTCATTTATGTCATTATGTATCGAAGATGACGATCAACGATGGTTGTAAATTTCAAGAAGTCATAAACGAATTACATTAAATAATATCACCTATTTAAAAACATGCCTGTCGATAAATTTGGACGAACTGATGATGCATCAATTGAAAGAATAGTGTCTGGAGGTGTTACTCTATCTCAAGCGAGTAATACCTTTCTAAAACTAGATGGAACGAACGAAATGGATGGTGATTTGGAAATGAGCGGCAACTCGATAAAAGGTTTACCGACTGACATTCATCTACCAGTCTTAGCCAGCCAGGCTGCGAGCTTTGGACAAGTCGAAGCCTTAGTCAACCAAGCGATATCGAATAGTTCTACCACAGATAACGCGAGACTATACGTGACTGCGGCACCTACCATGACTTCGAATACGACGATAAACGGTTTTACTTACGAAGCTAGTGCTAGCGAATATCGCTTAGCGGCTGGGTATAACTTTGAACCGTGGAAAGCGCTTCAAAATGCTTGTCGTGCCCCCGAATATTGGATAGCTGATAAAATAACTGATGTTTGGTTATAGATTAAGTATCTCGTTCCTTTGTCTATGTCGGGTTCCTACATCATTGCTAGCACAGTATTAAACACACGTATTACTAGATGGAAAGTTCAAGCGAGTAATGATGGAATAATATTTACAGATATTCTAAGTCCTAAAACGGATGTCCTCGATGCAGGAGTTTTGAACAAATTTACATTTCCAGCATCGTCTAAATACGTTTACTGGCGATTTCATATTATATCCACGAGCGATGGGGCGGAATGGACGGGTATTGGGTTGTTACAGTGGATTCTTATTGTCACACACGAAACGTTTAATCCGGGTAAAATGATCTTTAAATTCGCGAATAAGACGAACAACTTTGGTCAACGAATTCAAATTAAATATAAATACCCGAACGGTGATGAAGGTGATTTTCATATCCAAACTCCAGCATTAAAAAGTTGGGACATATCACCAGATTATGGTTGTGGTAAAACCGATGGTCCTATTGTTGGTTATAGTATACCAGTAATGATGTATGATGGGTCAACTGATGAAGAATTGGTGACTATCGGCTTTGTTTAAAAGTATTTTAGAACGCATTCAAGAGTTTCTGCCCCGATATTAATACAAAGGAGGCCTCGAATAAGAAATACAAAGATTCGCAAGTTAGACAAATGTCTATCTTTTATCAAAAAAGGAAGACTAACCGCTAAAGATGTACCCGAAATTGTTAACTGCGTATGGATCAGCGGTATATAACAACCGGATTTTATGATACAGACGATAATCCAATCGACCCTCTAACGCTAATATCCACTCCATGCAGTGTCGTGTTCTTTTTAACATGTAGTATATTCATTGAAAATAAACCATCAGTTCAATTAAGATTAGAAGATGTTGTATTAGTAGAAAGAACTGAAGTGCGAAAGCGAGAGCGCCGCTTGTTTGTCGAGTAGTTGGTTGTTAATTTTCAATGATTATTCTCATTGAAAATTTAAATTCCAAGTTCAACAACTTCGTTTTCTCCAGATACCATGATATACGACATGATGTATCCCGGCTTCGTTTCTATCCTCGTTTTCGTGAAAGTAAATGTCTGGTTCTCTTTATTCGTTTCCAACTTGCCACGCAATGGCCCTCGTATACGCTCATGTAATAATCCACCTCATCCGGCGCTACTGCCGTAATCAGGTAAAAATATCCGACTGTGCCGTACAAATATTGCTTCGTTTTAACAGTATAAACTACATCTTCTTCCAAAGTTTCGAAATCTAAATATTTGCGAGTTCCCATATTTTATTTAGAAGGGATAAAACTTTATGTTAATATTTTAATCTCGTATCTATTTCTCCATACTTTAACGTTGGAATGACGTATCGTATTCGCGCCGACCTTTAACGCCATACTCGCCTTATACAACGATGGGTAGATGACGGCTTCATTCGTATCTTTGTCTAGGATCTCTACGCGTATGGGATTATTTTGAATCGTTTTTAGATGATCGTACTCGGGCGACATGTCCTTTTTCTCCTTCACCGGCGCCTTCAGTTCTGATTCCAATAAAATACCCTTCTCAACGAGTATTCTTAACATTTCTGATTTGTTCATATAACTCGGCTTTATTCCCTTTTCCTTCAATAGCGATTTCAATTGTGAGAGTTTCATTTTATAATAGAAAATATTTTCTTTAGTATACTACGCTCATTTTCTGGCCGTCTGATTGGAAGTTTAACAATTTATCTGAAATGACGACTGCATAAGCTTCAGTTCCAGCAGGGATCGCAGCATTGAAAGTAGCCTTGATCTGGACGTCTACTACAGACGACTTTAGCCGTTCAGATTGCTTACTCACATCGAAAACGAATAGCGGGTATAGGTCTTTGTAGTCGGCCGGTGTGATGTTGCTCTGAGTTACCCACTGGTCCATTCCGTAGAATTTTTCGCTAAAGGACGCCGCGTCTCTTTAAGCTCTAGTAAATTGCTGATTCGGGAATGAGAGATTGTAGTCGACCGCTGGATATCTTTCCTGGTTCATCATCACATACATGTTCTTTATATCGCAATGATCGAAAATTGATGGATTAGCTTCTTGATTATCGCTTCGATTCGTTTGAAATCCAACTATGATATACCTCGGTTTTTCCGGCGCTGTCTTTACGCTAAGTCGCCGACTTAACGTGGTAAATACAGGAACCATTATAGTATCGCAAAGATGGGCTCGATAGGCAACTGGTAACGTTGCCTTTGATTCGATCGTTTTATACAGCTGCATTCTTTCGCTTGCACGTGAGGCATAAACCATGAAATTTTACTGAGGCTGACTTTTCCCGCCGCTACTGCATTTGCCCTAAAAATAGCATCGCTCTCAGGTTTGCGAACGAGAGTTAAAGTCTGCTTCATGCCGTAGACTATCTTATCGTAATCCTCACAGAATCCAAAAATGTGCTTCAGAGGTACTATGAAGCTAAATGTGCCCTTGGCAGTTGGTTTCCGAATGAGATACGCTTGTCTTATCGCGAATCCAGAGTTGTCATTTACAACAGCAGTGGCGGCTGTGTCCTTAGTCCATAATTGGTTAAGTCCCTGAGCAAGAGCAAAGTCGTTGGGATATTTCAATAGACCTAGCATAGTTGTGGCTTGTCCGGGATGAATCACGCTTTCTATTTCTTGATTAGACAAGGAATATGACATTTGACTGAAAAGATGCATCAGCCCGTTGTTAACTAAAGCTGCAGCGTCGGCATCTACGTAAAAGGTTCCATCCGCTTTAGTCAGTCTGCCTTCGAAAAGCAGGTATGACTCGGAGGGATGGCTGAAGATATCTTGAAGTTCGATATTTATGCGAATTTCCCCAGTGTTAAGATTCGCCCCCGCCACTGGTTCGTATTCATGAAATTCATATCTTTCAATTCCCTCGTCTATAATAGTATTTTCAGTAAATCTTAGAATATCTTACGGCATTTTTAATATAAGAAGATTTTATTTTAAGCAAACTTCATTCCAGATCCACGCACCACATCTCGGATCGATATGGCACCGCCGTTACCAGACAGTAAATTATTTATATCCGCCGAAGGCTGGGGATATATTAAATTCTGTAACGTTTCCTTACTCTTTTGACTAAGTGTCGTATTTCCATGAGGAGTCAATAAATCCTCACTCCATTGTGGTGTAAACATTTTTGCCGCTGCTTTATCAACCAATCGCTTTCCAGTATTAATAGCAACGGTCTTACCTACGTCTATAGGCTTTTTGTCCAATCTCCGTTGCAGCTTCTTTCCCGGCACTTAATGCAGTTGATGCTACCTGTCTTGCAGCATTCGAGGATAACATTTTTTTTTTTAAATCCTGATATCGTGTCAAATATTCCAGCGCCGACGACGCCGTATCATTTAGCAAATCGTCTCTTAGTTATGACAATCATTTTATAATTGCATCATTAAATTTTTATAGCATGACTCATCTATCGCATTTTGTCGAAGTAACTCATCGCAGATACCGATTATCTCGTTTCTTAATCCTGTATTAGCCGCTTTTAAGCTAGCGAATCGAAGAGTTAACATATCCACTAGCGCATTAGGGTCTTGTGGGAGAACTACAACCCCCTGGCCCGTTGAGAACCTCCCTTTCCGCATCGAGAGCAATGGCTTAATGGTTTTATTATATTTTAGGCCTCTAGACGATTTGTGTTTATTCGGATTATTAGGTACATACAATGCGCCCGTCGATTCAAGAATTTAAAAGTACACGTCCAGATCGTTTTGACTATATATCGACTCGTTTGGTTCCTTCATCGTCATAAATTCCCATAACCCTGGAGTTCCCTTGTAGGTGTTATTACCAATAGATATATCGTCTCCTTCGATTGAAATTGGATAGTTTCCTATGAAAAAAACCTCATCTCTAGAGTGTATTTCGAAGGTCGTGTCCGTCAACTTTTTATTCGCAGCGTATTCTTTTAAATATTTTGTGGCAATATCACCTAATTCCAAGGTTCTAATATCTTAAACTGGATCCTCGTCAAACACGTCTATCGATGGATGCTGAGGGAATTGAATCGCTCTCAACGATGTCGATAGCGATGCCGGCAATGCTCGAAGAGCTGTAGAAGTCGCCGTAGTGCTTTCCTTAATCGCGCCTAATTCTTTAGAAATTCCAGACTGCGAGTCGATGATTGGTTTGTACGCCTTTATCAATTCCTGCTGAAGAGATATGTCTCCTATTTTCTCAGATAACGAGTCTTGTCTAATATTTTGCTTCATCTTGAGAAAGTTCTCAACGATAAAATCACGTTTGGCTGGGTCTTGAATTTTTAGAAACGACATTTTTAAGTTGGAATCCTAATATTTAAACGTAAAAACGTAAATTTACGTTCACTTTGTATTCAATTCGTTTTTTATTCAATTCGTTTTGCCTAAGTGTTTCGTCGCTTCATCTATGTTGGCATTGGTTTTACTCCTAACCTCTTCCTTCATCTGGTTAAATTTCTTGAATTCACTCAGAATAACTGAATATTCCAAGTATGAAATATTATTTTCATCCAGGGCTTTTGAAACGAGGTCGCTGATCGAAGTGAGTTTCCCTTCAGCTATATTCCTGATCTTTGCATGTTTTTCTTGCCGCAGCGATAATATTCGGCGGATTTGGGTAGATATCAGAGATAGTGCTCCAGCTCCGGCGGATAAAGATACCACGATGGTAGCGGCCGGTGCAGCTACGACGGAACTTAGAAAAGTTACACCTAATACGCTGAGTCCCGAAGATGTAAGGGTTAACAAACCCCCCAACGCTTCCACTACTTTAACACCCTTTTGATATTTTTTACAGATTATTTCTCTCTTTTCACGATCTCGTAAGATTTCCTGTTGAATTTCAGATATTTTCTGAAGGCGATAAGTGTCTGCTTTGTTCAATTACATTTTATAATATCAAAGAATATTTTTTAATGGAATTCAATTTTATTCGTAATTCACATAACAACGAGTCTCCTTCGTTTATGGTGACTGTTCCAAGATCTCAAAAATTCTTAATATCGAGTAAAATTTCTTCCGCGAATCCAGTAACGGTATCGCTTAGCAGGCGACAACCCGCTTCTATCAATTCCGGATGTAGCGAAACTTTACACGATCCTTTCGTCATTCGGACACCCAAGCCTAACGGTACAACAACCGTCTCTTGTGAATGAATAGTTATCTCTTCTTGAGCAAAAAACTCCCACCTTAGACCGCCCATTTGTCTTTGAGGCCTATACTTGGCATCCCACATACTTTCACGCGCCTCCCACTTGACGGATCTCGGTTGAGTTCTCACTTCTGGAACAATTTTTGGTTTCATCTATCCCATTTTATTAATTGGAAATAGAGACATCTTATAAATATATATACAATATATCTTTTAGAGTAACAATCTGTGAAGCGGAATGTTTTTAAATGGTGAATCTGGTTCTAAGATAAGTCCTTCCCCATTTATGAACCCATTACCTCTTTTCAGATACAGACCTTCTCCCACGCCGTTTAATCTAGATCCTTGGTATGGCTTCATGTATAAACCCTCCCCTGTTGCACTATCTGTTGCACTATTGAAGTTTTTACCTCGAGTATTGAGATATATAGCCCCACCCGTTCCGGTGACTTTATCAATTACTTTAGAAGTTAGAACCAGCTGCCGCGCCTATTCCAGTTAATGCACCCGTTGCTAAGCTCGGTAATACGCTCGATAGCAGGAATTTACCCGCAGTTGCTAGAAACGGTAATAAAGCGCCGATAAAGCCACCTTCAACTTTAGCGTTATGTATTAATTGCGTTTTACTCATTTTTATAGTCACGCCTTTCCCATCCTGATACGCTTTAGCTAGTTTATTGAGTTGTGCTTGGGTAAGAGCTAACATGTGCTCTCCGTTTAAATCGCTGTGTTTTAATGCAATACTAACACCTGTTCCCGCTTGTAGCGATCTTTTAATTTTATCTTTTTGTCATTCTGAAATATTGACTTTGACGTTCGTATATCGACTCATTTTATATAAAACTATACAAACTTTTAAGCTTCTCTAATATGAAACCGTATCGATAATTCCTCACCTCGTAGATTAATTAGTTTACCATTCTGATCTGTGAGAGTCGTTTCCATCGTTGATATCGTGAATAGGGTGATTGGAAGATAGATCAAATTTCTCGGCGTTTCAATTATCTTATAGCCAGGCCCTACATTCTGGAAGAAGGATTAGATAATGCTATCTGTATTTCCGTTGCTATAGGATGCTCCGATGATATCGCTCGTTACCCTCAGATTAGTAACACTCATTATGTCCACTCTATTCTCCGATTCGTGGTAACCCGCCGAATAACGCCGACTGTCGAAACCGAGGACTTTCCCGATAGAGTTCAACGCCCAAATATCAACCATGTAATTCTCCGCTATATGCAAAACTGTCTTCAACGTATTGCTGTTTGCTTCTATCTTAATATTGTATGCTTCGTTAACCATATCATAATGCTCCTTTTCTTTCATGCTTCTCTGCACGTATTCGTTAATGTCTGTAATTTCATAACAGCCTTCAGGGATGGTTATAGTAGCCCACATACCTCCACGATTCGGCGAATACGAAAAGCTATTGTTAGTCGCGTCGATGTTTGGGAATGAAAAATATGTTTCCAGAATGACAAGAGCCATTCCAACTTTTTATCTTTATCAAACTGTATCAGCGGATTGAACAGAGTTCTTATTCTTGAAGTCTTGTCACTTAATAATATGTAAAACGATGACTTTGGCTCCGTGTAACGAGCAGTCCTTTCGGTATTGTCTGCAATGTTTTGTAGAATCGATTCCATTTTTAAATTAGCAAAGATTTATTTATAATGGAATGCAGAATTCATCGAAACCACATCGGTACTTATCGTTATTCTTATTACTAGTCTGGTCTATTACTACAAATCCGTGAGGTATCTTCCAGGCTGTTTTGCATAGTTTTCTAAACTCCTTCTTAGGCATGTCTATACTCGCGTGGTCGTTGTAGATGTGATCAATATTTTTCAGGTCTTGAGGAAACAAACATAAAGTTTGCATTCTCTTTAATTGTCTGTCTCGGTAGTTTGAAATAATTCTAAGCTAGATAGAAACAGTCGACGTTGCTATGCCTCCCTCGGATGTAATAAGTCTCGCATTTATTCTGCTTTTCTAACTGTAAATCGTCGAAAGTCATCAAGTTCTTCTTATCGCGGTTCAATTCTCTCGGATCTGTCACGTCTTTTGCTGTTTCGAAGAACTTGGAAGATATATCAGATTTTTCAACCAATTGTTTAGCCATTTCCTCAACTACAAATGCTGGTGAAAGATTTTGTCTCAGGATCTCATCTTGGCAATCGAATAATCCAACGATGGATTCTTTAGGTATTTTTTCTTCAAATGCTTTTTTCAGAATTTTATGATCTCGTTGAAAGAAAGACCTTCCGAATACTTGCAGATTGCTATAATCTAAGCATCCGGGTCTTAGAAGTAGGTTCAACAGTAGAGTAGTCTTACCGCATCCAGACTTTCCTACGATTAACCCTCTTATACTTCTAGGTAAAAGAGGGTTATTGAATCTCTTAGATAATATGTCGCTCCATCAAAAATCTTTGACTTCCATTTTAAATATATGAATTGAATAATATACCTAATCCTAGCTTGCGGGAACGTATAGAGTCAAACCTATATTATCTAATAAGCAAGTCTCGGGTTAGGTTTAAAAAAAGCCCAAAATTACAACCCGATCTGAAATGGACCAATCAATTAGCGAATGAATTGCATAAACCAGTAGTAAGGCATTTTAGAAAGAGAAAGGTGTACGTTAGTGGAATAGATTAAATTTGGGCTGCTGATTTAGTCGATATGCAGGCTTTCGCTAAAGATAACGATGGTGTTAAATATCTATTAACCGTCATAGATGTGTTTTCCAAGTACGGTTGGATCGTGCCATTGAATGATAAGAGCGGGAAATATACAGCTAGTGGTTTCTTTAAAGTATTAGAGAGCGTAAGAAGTCCTGGCAAGGTTTGGGTGGATAAAGGTAAAGAATTTTATAATAAAAATGTCCGGGCATTAGTCGAGTTATATTCTACTAAGAACGAGGAAAAATCGTGCGTTATTGAGCGTTGGAACCGGACAATGAGAGAGATAACGTCTAAGTACTTTACAGCTAATTCAACCAGAAGATATATATCGATGTTTTCGATGATATGGTTAGTAAGTATAATGAGACTAGGCATTCTTCCGTTAAAATGACGCCCGCTAAGGCTAGTATGAAAGGGAACGAGAAGGTTGTTTTTATGAATTTGTACGGTGATGAGATTTCGGAACCTATTGTACCTAGGTTTTCGATCGGTGATAAAGTTCGAATAACTAAGAAAATGAACATATTTGAAAAGGGGTACACACCTAGATGGACGGAAGAAGTTTTTACAGTATCCCAGAGCCAATACACGGATCCTTCAACTTATAAGATTACTGATTATAATGGAGAAGAAATACAGGGGTCATTTTATGAACAGGAGCTACAAAAAAGTACTCAAGAAATATTTAGAATCGAAAAGATTATTAGAAAACAGGGGAAGAAATCGATAGTGAAGTGGTTGGGTTACCCTGAATCACATAATTTGTTGGTAGATAATGAAGATTTGGTGATCATGTAATCATCTCTGCAACAGACTCATTCGGTTTACGCAACACAAATAAAATCGCTGTCCACTCATGGCCTTTTGTTTTTTCATATGTTAGCAGCGTGTACGGAACGCCAAAGGGCCATACGTATGCCCACGCTATTTTTTAATGACGTGGGTTCCTCATTAGCAGCAGCCGTATAAATGTACCCATTGCGTGATATTTCATCAGCTTAAAGAACATTCTAGAATGGCAGAGGCGTCGTTGGGTATATAAGAACGCCCTGTGACCAGAAAGTTGGAGCGTTTTTCGTCACACACAGGACAAGTTTGTCAGAAGCGTGACGGACTTGTCAGATCATGCTGTGAACATGGATGCTCATGACGAAACGTTCGAAGATTACATGCAGGGTCTAGTAGGAGAAAAGACCTAATAACATAAAAGCTAAAGAACAGGAATTGATACGCGTTCGGGAAAGGGTCCGAAAGGCTAGAGCTAAGGAGCGGAAACAGAAACAACGAATGCGAGAGATGGCTGCTGCTCTACGGGCAACAGTCAACGAAATCGTGTTTTAAAGAAGCGAGTCTCTCCGTCTTCGGGCAGAGATCAGTGCTCGCAACGACGAGGCAGCTGATTGTTAGACCTACAACCAGCGCTCTATCATATCCCTATCTACAGCGATGAAGAGACGCTAATAAAACACGCCGCTGACCTTCTGGAAACCGGACTTTGCTCTACCACGGACTATCCTTCAGACAACCCCTCTGATTCGACGCCGCGCTCGTGAATAAGCTGGTGCCCTGCGTTTGGCTTTCAGGTGATGTTTTAGAAATTTAAAGATTACTATCGGCTGTGTGAGAAACAATTAGCCCCTTTTGAGCACCATACTTTCTGAACATTTAATTCCGCAATCGTTGTTAAGGCGTTTCAATAATCTTGTAAACGGAACATGGAGAGACAGAGAGAAAGAGGAACAGACAGGGATATAGACGGATGGAGAGACATCAAGACGAACGAACGAACGGTTAGACACAGACATCAAGACGGATGTGTTCAATTAGTGCAGGCCTCATCGTCCGTTAAAACAGAGGTTCGTTGTTCTATCGTTTTCATAAGTCAAGGTTGTTTGTATGTTCCCATCACATGATATTTGGATGTGAGAGATAGTACATGGATTACATTTTACAAGGTGCGTTCATGGTTCATTTTTGATTATTCATATAACCTGTATATGGATGTCCTAATCAAGGCCTAGGTCTGCGCATGGTAGGTGGCTTTTGCAACGCTAGATCGTTAGTGTATTTGATACCAGCTTGCCCCAGGGCAAAACATCCACATGTGGCCAGGTTTTTTTTGCCTGTTTATGAGTTAGGTTAAGTACGAGTCGACTATAACCAAATTATTGGTTGATTTTATGTGATTATAGGTGTATATAGATTAAATGCACTAGGTAGCAACAACTATAACTACTAGGTTCCGCCCAGAAAAAGACTTGTTTTGGACTCTTTACTTAAATTAAACCACTTATCTGTCATAACTTGCGATAATTGGCCATTGTTGTTTTATTCTATTTCTACAGGAGCTTTTGGATTTGCTGGCGGCGAATTTTCTGAATAAGGACAGATGCGCTGAACTTTTATGCATAATTTTTTTATAAGACTCTGTGTGTATGTGTGTTAGTGCGTTGTTGTTGTGTGTGTGTGTGTGTGTTTAGGTGTGTGTGTGTGCAAGTTTGTGTGTGTAGTTGTTTGTGAGTAAAAAACCACATGGGACATGACCTTTTGGTTTGGTTCTAGATAGTTCAGAATGCAACGTTAGGCCTATTTGTTAGAGAATTTTCGAATGTTAACTTCCTTTGATTAATTATAATTATAGCGTAACTATGAATTAATTTGTAATAAAAATCGATCATTATTTGAAGTGTTATCAGTTATAAAACAGTTGCAGTCGTTTCCCTAGATTTCGCGGTCTTATATTTTATATAAGCTTTAAGCCTTGTTGTCATCGCCAGCCCATTCTATACGTGCGAGGAACAATAGTTGAATCGTAACATAGTGCGGAACGGTGATTGATCGGCCCGTAACAGTCAGTGTGCGCTGAGCGAGCGGGTTCGACCCTCGTCCGAGGCGTCAGTCACTGTGTAGTGTACTTCGCGCACAATAATTGCTCTCCAGTATAACTGCAATTGCGCCGTCGAGTCGTGTGCACTTCTGAGCAAGAGATGTAGGAAGAAGGGCGATATCAAATATCAAGAATTTCAATAGCTGGCGTGAAGCGCGGACCACCCAGTGGGAAACGTGATTGATACCCACTATCGTCGCAAATGGCTGACTCAGCTTGCCAATCGCTACTGCCAATTGTCAGCAAAATGGGCGGACATGCTTGTCATATATCCTGAATCTGCTACATCGCAACCACACAAGAACCATCATCACCAATTACCATCGTATACATAGTGCCACGCTCTCTCATCGGCTGAACTGGCGGCTACTTGATTTGCTATGGCGACGGTGTCATAAGCTGATCCTCTGACACGGTTTTTGTGGCGCTGAGAAATTCCATAGATTTAGATTTACATTACGTGTTCAGAGTAATTACAGACCAAGCTACGTCAGAGCTTCGAATAACGATAAGAAGTAGAACGCTAGTCATCGCCCACTGTCAATCAATGAATCAATGAATCAATGAAACTTAAAGAAAGGTGCGCTAGCCTACATGATATTAAATGTCGTTTCAACGATTATTACAACAGTTAACAAAACAGTGCACAGTAAGTTTAAAAGGATAACATGTGGCATAGATGTTCAGAGTATCTGAATCAAGTCAAGCCGAAATGGTGGAGCTGCCGCGATCGATCCGCAGACACGGGCACGATGTCAACAATTAGTCCTTCACTGGTAGAAGATGACGCAAGTCCGGATATTCAGTGATGATGTAGAAGAGTCATTCGTCGTGTGTTGGTCGGTAGATTGAATAACCACCCGTGATTAAAGAAGATGGCGGCAGTGGACTGAGGTGTGCGTTTTCATGTCATGGGATTATAAACAAAATATAACTGATATATCGTGTAATTTTCTAGTAAATTTTGCGTCAATTTACGGTTATTGTATCATCAGGTCATGACTATAGTCTAAATTCGATTTTCGACTCGACAAGTTTGAACGGTTTACTTAGAACGGAATTCGTCCAAGCGCAGTGGCACACCCATGTGTTGTGATTTCATAGTACTGCATGAAACGATACGATTTTCCTTACAAAGCCGTCTACTCCAACTTCGTGTGTAGTCTGCCAATTTCCGCCTAACAGAAATTTGTTCTCTCTCGTGTTGTTCTCAACAAGAATCATGTCGAAGAAACTAATTATTAAAGGGGATGACATTCTCGAAGCGGTGCAGGACCAACGCATTCTTGACCAGTTGACGGTGCGACTTAACCACCATGCTCACTCCGCTCATAAAAACTATCATAGCCGAGTTAAATGCGTCCCTCTCCTCAACCTTCGAGCAGTTCATAGAAGAGAAAGTGGCAGATAACCTCGGTCAATTCAAAGAATCTACTCAGACGAAACTGAATGTGCTCGAGGATGAGAACCGTTCCATGACCAGAAGAATCGACGAGCTTGAGGTTAGAAGCAGACTTACATCTCTGATCATCCATGCATTCCTCATACCAAAACTGACAACGATCAAAGCTCCAGACGCTCTCAATATAAATCAACTAACTCAGGAACACAAGCGGTCCTCAATATCTTCAATACGCGCCTTAATCCTGACCTGACGTCCTCCAGCATATCCAGTGCTCGTAGAATCGCCTACAACAAAGGGAAGTCTGGTGACCCGATGCTCGTCGAGTTCTCCACTCGTCCCACTCGAGACATGGTCTACTTGACAAGAAAGCTTCTTCGAACATCATCCGGTCGCTCAGCTGGTAAGCCATTGATCTTCATAAATGAGAATTTGACAAAGTCGAACGCTGCCATCTTCGCAGTCACTAGATCCATGGTCAGGGATAAAAAGATTGCTTCTACCTGGACAATGGGCGGCCTGACGTATGTTTAAAATCAGCGACTCTTCAGATGAAAAACCAAAACGCGTCAATCACATGAGCGATCTTGGGCACCTAAAGACATTTTCATTAATCCCACCATGCGTTAAGTTGCTCCAATTTTGGTTTTATGTTTATTATTTTGTTGTTGATCAGATCAATTTACTGTGTTTCTGCTGCCGTTTTGCTTAAGCTGTTAGTTCTCGTAAAGCGGCGTATCACCATGAGTTTCTTCTTTTAGGCCTCTGCCTACTGTTTTGATCCTTAAAGCTGCAACACCGCGAGCTTTTACTTTTACGCTAAACCAGAGCAATTGGTCGAACTGGAACACCCATCTAATTAGTGTGCATGCCAATCAAAACTAGAAGTCTACCTAGAGTGCATGTCGATTGAGTAGCGAGTACAACTTCCTAATTAAGCAAGCCGTAAATCAATTCGTGGACTAGTGATACTATGTCCGTCTTGCTATCCATTCTGACATTGTCACTTGTCACTTTCTCGGTAATTTATTTGCGTGTCTACGTACGGAAAACTTATTAAGTAATTTGACACATCAAATGTTTCCATGTTGAGGTAATATCAATGAATCAGTGAATAGAGTCACATAAGGTAAGATGACATCCAGGCCGTTAGAGCATCTGTGGCTTGAGACATAGTTCGGAGTGCAGAAGCAGCCTGGGATGCTGAGCAATGTGTATAAGTTTGAACGTCGTCAGCGTAAGAATGGCTCTTAAGAGAACAAGATGCAAGTAGGGGCTCAATGTCTGCAGTAAAGAGAATACAAAAAACAGGTTCATTAACGGATCCATGGGAGGACAAAAGGGGCGGGGCAAATGAGATGAGCGAAAGATATTTAAGAACGTTCCGAGAGATGAGAAGTGATCCAGAGAAATGAAAGGTTTCTAATCCAAAATGTTAAGACGAGACAACTCAAGAGGATAACTTAAAGTGTGTATTACAGACCATGGAGCCACCGATGCTCGCCTCATTTGCTCACTGCTCGCACTTGCCTTTCTAAACCCGGGGGAATGTAGCCTGAGAGGGATTTTCTTCCATCTTATCATAAGCGTGACATATCATGTCGTGCGTGTCCTACATGAAGCCGACGAAATGAAGTTATCAATCAACTTTTATGTTACATTTTGCGCATTTTGATAGTTGAGTTGACCAGTAGATGATTTTGAGGTTCATTGCCGCCATATTTTCCACCGACCGTTGGCTGCTTTTCTGTTTAAGCTGATTGACCTGAATTGGCCTGATATTGGTGCGCCATCGGTTGATGCTCTGTATATTGCATAACGAAGCTATAATTTGTTGATTTCAATATCACTGGACCATGATACTAATTATTGGCAGAGCGCAGCACTCAATCCGACCCCGGGAGCAGAACAGACTGCAAAGAGGTAAAGTAAGGCACAAAATGATTACCAGACAGATACAGTTAGAATGAGAGATAGCCAACTGGATTGTTTTTGCCCGATAGAAAGGCAGAAATGCAACCAGACAGCCAGACATACAGGCAGACAGATATAGGTGAGTCATTCTTGGTAAACAAGCTATTTCGAATATTGAAACCCCATCTCTCTGCGCCTCTCTGTCTCTCTATATCTCTGCCTCACTGTCTCTGTCTCTGTCTGTCTCCGTCCCCGTCTCTGTATCTTGGATAATATATCTACCTATCTCATGAATGAAAGCGCACTTAAATGATTCCAGTAAAGAGGTCATGTAGCCCTATTTTGATATGTCGGCTATGACTTTAGTCAATGAGTTCTGGGTTATTTAGAGCTTCTACAAGTTTGACTCTATGACACCAGTAAGAAATAAATTAAGGGAATCCTGCCGACTGCAAACAATTAAAGTTAACAATGAACAAAACGACTAATTCTACGCATGTGACGACTATGCAGATTACTTAACGACCTGGAAATTCCATTAACATGACGAGACAATGGTAGAGTTAGACACAGTGTAAGCAATCACAATGCGAATGACAAAGAACCATAACTATTGAGATCAATTACAAATGCCTAAATCTTCGAGTCTTCTATAATCGTGTGCGCAGTGTAGCGGCAGTGTATGACCGCACGATAGGCCTACTCTCAGAGGCCGTGACATAAATTCCAGACCCTTGCGCAGCAGGACAGTCACGGGTGACTAAACAATCTTTGCGAAAGCAAGTTTTAACTTCCATGAGTTCTGTTGCAGCAAAATCGCTCATAATACCCTAAGAAGTCAATTGCGGGTCCGGCCTGGACCGCAAAAATCGCCTGACCTCTGGGCATTTGCTCTCTGTGCCTCTCTGCAGGCCTGGATAGTGGATACATTGAGGCTGCCGTCAATGCGACTGTCATGTGTAAGCATCTTGTACTATGTACACGATTCCTCCGGATCGACCTGTATATCGATTGCGCCAATGTTCATAATCATATGAATGACATGACGGATGAGGTTCCTTCACCATCGCTGTCCGTCTGAGTCATTTGGATCTTTGTGTACAAACCGTGCTAATTAACCAGTTATTACAAATCACTTGAATTTGGTCATGAAACTGTATCTTGAACTGATAGAAGTGTGATGAGTCTTAATGAAAATGAATAGACGGATGAGACCACTTGGGCGGTGTTGACCAGGGTACAGTGAACTGGTCCCCTCTCACCTAAAAGTGAGGTGCGTCTTAATGGAAATGGCTAGACGGATGAGCAGTCAGAGCACGGATAAGACCTCTGGGGTGGTGGTGACCATGGTACAGTGAACTGGGTTCCTTTCACTTAGAAGTGAGGCGAGTCTTAATGGAAATGACTAGACGGACAAGCAGTCAGAGCACGGATGAGACCTCTGGGGCGGTGGTGGCCAGGGTGCAGTGGGTCGTCGTTCCGTTCCGTTTGGCTCCGGCAGATATGAATGGACGACAGAGGAGGTTCTTCAACTGGTCGCGGAACACCCGACCACTGACCGTGTAAAGAAAGAAGTTGATGGCGAATCCGGAGATGTAGAGCGCCTTCGAGTAGTTGCCCATGATGTCGAGCCAGCTGCCCTCTACTATGATCACCTTCGACAGGTAGAGCTTGTAGAGTACAAAGTGCAGCAACACTGGTACGTATGCGACGACGTAGCTCATCGACACAAGGATGAGGATCATCGTCAGCTGAAGATTGCGATCCTCGCTCTTCGTTCTCTTGAGATTCTTTCTCTTCTTCTTCTTCTTGCTTTCGAGAAGCTTCTGCGCCGCATCGCGTCTTCTGTTCTTCTCCCTTTTCAATTCAATTCAAAAAGTGCGTTCATTGCAACCATTTTACAGACTATATACTGTGTATGTAGGCCTTATACGTGTTTATTGATATGCGGTTAATGCTACCAAGACAAAAACACGAAAAGCTGTCTCATCTCATTAAGACAAAAGTGCCATTTATTAATCATGCGTTTTACTTGACATGTAGAAATTGAATAGGTCATAAAAAATGATATGAATTTGAAAAAGAAGTGATATTATTTCCTTGCATCAAAATCAATGACAAAGCGAGAGCATTTACCGTTCATCAGGTTTTGAACAAAGTTACATTTTAAATTTAATTGACTCGTTAAAATTCCGTTTATTTCAATTCGAATTGTTTTCCATAGATTTGGTGTTGAGATATTGTATAGTCGGAGAAGAGATTGCCGCTGTTAGGTCGGAATATTACAGCAAGTCTGAGCAGATTTTTTTGAGTAGATTTCTTCAAGAGGCGCTATATCAAGGTGTATTGATTGATTTATTGATTGATTAATTGACTGATCGAGTAATTGATTGATTACCTCGTGAGTCGGGTGACGCGAGCAATGATGAACGCGTTGAGTATGGCGATCAGAAGAACAGGGACCACGCGAAAGATGGACATCTCGACTACGTATAGGATGGAAAAGAGGGCCTCGTGCACGACGAGGATGGCACAGACATGATAGTCTGGATAGACCCCGATCGAGATGATGTGGTAGGGAGCGATTAACGAAGCAACGACTACGAAGATGGAGGCACAGGCCACTCTGGCTCGCCTGACGGTACACAGCTCCTTGAACTTAATGGGAAGGAAAACGGCAACGCTGCGCTCGATGGTGAAGGCAAGGATGAGACAGGTGGAGTAGTCGGAGAAGAGATCGGTGAGGTACTGGAGAAATACGCAGGCGAAGTGGCTACGGTTGACGATGTCGGCCTCGCTGTTGACAAAGTACCAGCAGCGCATGATCGTCAGCGTCTTTGTGAAGAAGACGCTGACGAGGTAGAGTGAATCGGATGCGGCCAGCAGTAGCAGGTAGGCATTGGACGAGACGGTCAGCATGTCCTTTGATGTGAAGACGACCATGCTCAGGGTGTTGCCCACCAGTCCAACGAAGACGAAGAACAGTGAAGAGAAGAAATAGATGCGCAGGGATAGGAGAGTTCCATCGTCGTCATAGGTCGTTCCTTGGCAGGAGGCGTCAAAGAAACTGTGGTTGGGTGAGGAGGAGGAGGAAGAAGAAGAGGAGGAGTTATTCGCAGACATAATTCCTCAGGGTCCTCTGCAAACGAAACACAGACGTCTGTCATCGAATAATAAGGTCAGAATATTATATATATATATATAACAATAAAAGGTGCTTATTAATGGTATTAGATAAGTTGCTAATGTACAACAACAGTCATAATTACAATAATAATTTTTATGAATAAAAGTCGACTGAACAGGTTAACACATTAATCTAATTATCCATATGTATAATTGTATATGTGGTGTATGTGAAAAATCTGAGAAACAATGTCCGAGTGTCTAAGGGCAATAACGATACAATCAAACAAATTTTGCGTAGATGCGATGTCAGTTACCGACTTAAAATCGATAACTGACTGACTGATTGATCGATGATGGCACAATATATCCATGAGTCGTTTAGATCTGTCCGGCGAATTTAATCATTTACTACAATTGCAGTTCTTTACATACGCCATTTGAATTCGTTTACGGTTCTCTTTGCTCTACGGCTCCACCACTGTTTTCGTCCGATGAAGGTTTTTACCTTGAAAACCTGTCAACGCTCCTCGTAATGCGACCCCTTTGATGTTTCAGATTGTTGGTTTTAGTCGTGTCAGTCGATTAATCTCATCTAATCTGGACATGTTATCGGCTAAATAGCTGTATTTAAATAAATCACCCAGCGCTAAATCTTGGTCGGTTAGATAAGCAGGTCGTACTTCATAATTATAAGCTCGACCTGTGTTGTTTTTATCTCATGTTATTTTACCGTATGCTATCCTGCCTTAAAAGTATGATCTAATTTATTATCATCACCTCACCTTATGCTCTCTTAATTAGCGTATGTCTTCCTACTTAATATATCATAATTAATATCTTACCTCATGCTACCTTGCCTTACTTCCGCTTACCTCATGGTCCATAACCTAATATTATATCACCTAATATTATATTACGATTATTTATTACCTTATTTTGGTTTAAATGATAATAGTTTACCTTATTTCAGTTTACCTTGCTGTACCTTGCCCTCCCTGAATCGCGTGTGCCAATTGACCTTGATTTATGGAAACATGAAGCCAAATTGTGATGGACAGGAGAAGCGAAGGAGAGGAAGCTGGAGACAATCTTATCTGCTTGCGTTCGTTTCTTGCGGGGGCGATGAGGGAGGGTGATGGGAGGTACGATGGGAGGTACGATGGGAGGTACGATGGTAGGGCGATGGGGGAGGGCGATGGGAGGTACGATGGTAGGGCGATGGGGGAGGGCGATGGGAGGGGTGCGATGGTTAGGGATCCGTCGTACAATCGATGATGGCCTGTTAGTATCCGAAGCAGCGACTGCTTGCCGTCCAACGAGTATCAATATTCTCAGGAAGAGTGTGGAAACGGATTTGCCAAGGACGACATCTAGGTTTCTGTAGTCACTGTGGCAGACCGGAAACACGATGCTACGCTGCATGCTGGGTATATGTCTAATGTGTGGGTATGTATGTATGATTGTATGTATGTATGTATGTATGTATGTATGTATGTATGTATGTATGTATGTATGTATGCATGTATGTACGTATGTATGTATGTATGTAGGTATATATGTATGTATGTATATATATGTATGTTTGTATGTATGTATGTATTGTATATATGTATGTATATAATAAAATGTGAGTGTTTGTATGTGTGTGTGAATGCATGCAGTTCCTATACGACTGTACCTATGTTCAAGAATGTTTCTTGATACATAAAACTGTGTTTTATTAAAAGCCTTGTCTGATATATATGTGCCAAAGTTAATTAAGAACATCGGATCCCTTCCTAATTCAATAAGACGCATATATAGCTTGATAAGAAACCTCTTCTGATCAAATGTAATCATTTAATGAAAGAGGTATTTCCATACACAACCACTGCTAATATCAACACATATCAAATATAATGCTATATAACGTACTGTAATTTTGCCGCCTAATTGTAGCGCAATTTCAGGTTTGATTCGTCGAGTCATTGAGTCGGCAAGGGTGTGAGACAGGGCTGCTTCTTTACTTCGTCATAATCTCTCACAAATATATTCTCTTTGATGTCAGTCGACCCTTGATTCAGTATAATGGAACAAGGAAGATGCCACTTAAGCCGATTTGGCCTAATAAGATTAGGCTTAAGAAGATTAGGCCTACATGTAAGTGGATAATGGACCAAAGGAGGTGGATGTAACACTGATCTATGATGACATCAGCTCTACTCACCTGGACGCAACGGAGGTAATTTTGGTAATGGTGTATAACATCACCTCATTTTCTTCACAAATTTAATCACCGTCAGTTCTATACGTTCTGATGGGCATCTAAGCATTTATATAGCGCAAAGACGGGCTTATCAACGGTGCTGCAGAATGTCGTCCAATGGCTGCTTGCATCCGCAAGATGCGCTCAGAATCACACAGTGCCGACCATCAATGTCACAGAATAATTGTGCTGCAAAAATATGTGACCTAGTCAAGAGAAAGTCAACTTCTCATCTTCGCGAACTGATTTAGATGCCAGACAAAGCAATTTTCACAATTTCCATTAACGTGCACATTTTATAGCGACAAGTCCGAAATTTCCTAGGACGTTACTCTCTATGCAGACAGGAGATCTCAGCTCAGTTCGATGTGAAAGTTGAAATAAATTTATTTTTTAAACCGGTTTATAACTTTTAACTTTGCGGTTCCATTTGAATCAACGTCGATTCTGAACTTGTTCATTAATATGACAGTGCTAAAGAAGTCATTGGATTTGTTACAAAATCAAATCTCCATCCGTCAGATAATACCTATTGGTGCTCACAGAACAGCTAGAACTCTTTTCGAACCTAGTTACCCCACAAGAAACGTCCGAACGGTTTTTGTGTTTGTCATACCCCTTGGATGTCTGCATTTCCCTACAGGCAATCTATCTGAACCCATAATATGTAGGACTCTCATCTTTTCCAGGCTTAAAACTGGCTTAATCATTGTGAAAGGATGAGATTTATGCAATTATGTTGATATATCGCAAATGGCTACCCAAATGCATAGAACTAGGGCCTCATCGGGGTGGGAAGGACCTCGTTGTTTCGCGTTCTGACCGGCAGAGGTGTAGCTATGGTATTTTGCGCCCGGCGAAAAACTACAGATTTGGCGCCCCTTTTAGACCATCCATAAAAGATGTCACACGCCAATGGGGTCACACATATGCGACGATGTGTGACGAGGAGAGGGGTTTAAGAAATGTGGCATCAAACTGCGTAATTTTATTAAAACATTTACTCAATTTAAACAAGTTCCACTTAAATACCAGTTATTGTTTACCACAATGACAACAATATGCAGGCTATGATTATTGCATTCTTAATTTTTGAATTGTTTACTTTTACGCTCGGTGTCAATTATATGGGTTTTGGAAGTGAGACAGCCATTCTGTAACACACAAGCAGGAATCAATTATTTCGCGAAAACGCTTCAGGCCACAAAGAGTCGCTGAACGTCGCCGACGCTATGTCGGAAACGTGAACTAACTTGGTTGTAACCGTAAACCCAAAGAATGGAGAGAGTGTAGATACGATAGGCAAAAAAGAGGTGGATCTGAATGGAATATCCATTGAACAGGATGATGAAGTGCAAGCCCTCTCTATTTGTTCCATGAAGTAGCATCATTGCTTCTCCGTGGGAGAATGGAAAAGCGTAAAGTTTGAATTGTTTTAAGTTAGCATTATGAAACTTTTTTATAAATGTAATTATTCTACCAGGGCTTTTTATCTTGTAGAATGCATGATGAGTGTAATAATTCTACTTTCTCCATTTTACATTGTTCTAGTATTTTATAGCTAAAATTATTTTGTTTGATAAATATAAGAAGATGTGCATAACTACTGCATTTGACATTCTGCATAACTGGGTTTCTTTAGGAGGTGCAGGGCTATGTGTCGTCATATTTTAGGGGGCTATGACCTTTGTCACGACGTGTGACGAGGGGAGGAGGTCAAAATTTGTCCATAATTGCATGACCTCATTTATAGACGGTGCCTTTCCAATTTATTTCACATATTTAAAATATATCTAAAGGCTATTTATACATGACTGTCATAAACAGTCTAAAAATCGGCTTTTCATGATTTAATTGTTGTAAATTGGTCCATAACATCATCAAAATTTGTTTTCTTCAACGTTTCTCGTTCGATGCCAAGAAGAGTAAAATTGCTGAGACGAACTTGTGCCATTAAAGCTTCCAAATACGACAAAATTAGCTTCAATTTGATGAATGCTGAAGGATCGCTCACAGCTTGCAATTTGGAAATACGTCAGGAGTATTATGTCGCCCTTACGGGCTCTTAGTGATCACTGATCAGAGGGCACCGGGGCGCCATAATCAAGCTTTACAACCTGTTTACAATGAGAATATTTTGGGGCACCATAAACTAGATCTTACTAACTTAATTGGAATCAATTAGTTTGCATCAAAACATAAAAAATAATATTTTTAGTCCTTATTTTGGCGCCCCATTCCAACTTGGCGCCCGGGGACACATGTCCCCAACTGTCCTCCCCTAGCTACACCTCTCCTGACCGGCGCTTTCTTTGTAGTGACCATCTTCTTGAAAGTGCCGCTATCTTTGATGTCACCCCGAGATGTCGCTGTCGTCGACCGTTCACTCTCAGAGGCGACGGGTGTCAAGTGTCTGCTGTTGAATCAACGTGGATTGAAATGACCAATGCATTTTTCTAGGGAAAATAACCAGACATGTGCCGGATAATATGGAGAATACTATTTTACTCCAATTCCGAATACTTTAAAAATGCCAGTTACTACATACATCTTGTCTAAATGCACTTACAAACTCATCCGGCGCCGATTGTCCGTCACCGAATTGTCCTGGCGCCAAACTGTCCGGCGCCGAATTGTCCGGAACAAAAAATTGAACTTATAAAGTTTTATTTCAAATTCCAGAGTTTTTGCACAATTACCATTTTTATTATTTGTTTATTGGAAAAAAGGTGCCGGAGCGCCGTTTCGGTGCGTTCCGCCAGAAAAAAAGCACTGGATACGACTGAACTCCAACAAGAAGTGTTGAATCTCTGCCTAGTGGTACAGTGTAACAGGAGTCAGAGGGTCGTGACTATTGCATAAGGTTATGATTTCTCTTTCCAGTTGACGGTAGTGAATCGATGAACCAAACTGTTTTCATGACGACTGAGAGCGATGCCCTTCAGAAAGGCAGTTATTTTAGCTGAATAACAGATTACTGTAGAAAAGTCTACAAAGGTAAAGTCCCGCACCCGCGGAGAACCCAGACAATGGATTCTCATTCAAAGCTGATGGTTGGCACGTTATTCAAAGTTCCTGATCTCGTTTACAACGTCATTAGAAGAGGAGCGACGACATTCGATGAGAGTCGCAACAAAAACACATCGATCCCATTGCAGTTTCTTGCAGATGATAGAAGACTTGCGTCCGCGTATCCATCTGGCCATTCCTACATAGCAGCCGGTGAATGGTCGAATATCGTCACCGACATTTAATGGTGGACCTTTGTTGCTCATGAACAACCCGAAGACCTCTTCAGCGGGCGAAGCCACATCTCAGGCAGTGTCACTGATATGATGGCAAAGGATGACAGCGTCAGAAACGCATCGAAAACACTCAGAAACAGCGGAGAACGAGAAAGCTATCTCCGTTTCAACGCATACTATGCCATTTTGAAACTCGATTAACTGGACTAATAGAGCAACCACTCCAGCATTCTCCACCAGTGGCTAGCGAGGCAAAGCGCCGCCTGGGGCGAAGGTATAAAATGCCGCCCCTGCCTATTTTTCCATCACTTCGTTCTTGTATATATAGGCCTACCCCGAGATGTGCACAAGAAGATAGGCATAGGGCGCCTGTTTTGAGTGCTTTCATTATGCTCTTATATACATTATGATTATTCTATTCAGTATTCAAATAAGTGTAGGACTTATAGTTAGTAACAGCGTCAGCATGCACTGTCGACATTAAAGCTGTATGTCCTTTGACTAATTAAAATGCATTATCATCAGATATAAAGATATGAAAATAGAATAAGATTGTATTAATTAAGAAATTAACCAGTTATAAAACAAACAAATAAAGCAATCCTCACAATAAAGTTACTTAACGTCTTGCAGGCTAGATCGAAAATTATAAAAAGTTTCCCGTAAAATTAAAATTAAACAATACAAATCATAGGGCCTATACTTTCTCTATACGTATTGAAAAGAAAGTCCTAGGCATAAACAATAGTTTAATCATAGTGAGACCAGAGTAAGTATGGTACTTAGAATAGATTAGTAACTGATAACTTTGAGTAATTTGAGCGCTCATGAGTAGTAACCTTGAAGGGGCGCTATATAAATTTTCGTAATGAATGAACTTATCATACGGATTACGGATACGGTACGGTCTCATACTTTCATTATACATGCTAGCAGTTACAATTTAAAAATTAACTTTTCTTGCTTTCCCTGCAGCAAAATTACTAATAACCTTGTCAAAGTTAATTAATTGTGCTTGTCAAAGAGCGTTCAACTGAAAGAAATGCTAAATTGGAATGTAGTGATTCTCTAATTGTGAGTCTTAAGTAGGTTTTAAATAGTATATTTTAATTAGTTTTAGTTTTGAAAATCCAAATTTTCCAAATAGAAGAAAGATTTTTTGATAAATCCAACTTCTATTTAGGATAGACTTCGATTGGGAATCCAACTTTGCATTAATTTTTCATCACTCAAGGTAGGCAGAAACGCCTTTCATTACTCAAATTTCTGATTTTCATAAAACTTTATTTACATCAATACATGATGCATTTTGCAAGTTTTTTCATAAATCAATTTTGTATTTAAGCAGAGATTGTCCTTAATTATTCCAACTATTTACTTAGGAAAGAATGATTTTTTCATCAATCTAAGAATTTGCGCATTATTATTATTGCAAAATTTATTTCATTTGATAGGTGCGAAAGTCATGGCAAGATAGACAGGAGCGGCATTGCCATTTTGCAGCGTATCTATTAACACTAAGTGCCATTCGATGGTCCTTCTGTATATTGTATATTTTAGTTTTAAGTCGAGAAGAAGCAAGAAATCATATGGTGCCTGGTTTAGACAAGAGCAACAAGAATCTCGAAGAGTGCAATTTATACAACAAGAATTTTGTATTTATTTTTTTCCAAAAATGCCGCCTCTAGAACAAGTGCCGCCTGAGGCGGCATATTGCGCATTATTATTATTGCAAAATTTATATCATTTGATAGGTGCGAAAGTCATGGCAAAATAGACAGAGGCGGCATTGTTATTTTTGCAGCGTGTCTATTGACACTAGGCGCCATTCTATGGTCCTTCGGTATATCGTATATGTTAGTTTTAAGTCGAGAAATAGCAAAAAAGCTTTAGGTTTAGACAAGAGCAGCAAGAATCTTGAAGAGTGCAAGTTATAAAAAAATATTTTTTCATTTATTTTTTCCCGAAAATGCCGCCCCTAGGACAAGTGCCGCCTGGGGCGGTTCGCCCCCTCGCTCCCCCTCGCAACGTCACTGTTCTCCACCAACCGAGTGACCAGAATTGACATGACACTGCATTGTAAAAACATGTTGCCGATTATGTTCGCTCTGATCACTCGAAACTTCCATAATTTCATCGACACCTTACGACTGTCCTTTTTGCTCGGGCCTGGATCGGGGGCGTCTCTGAGTAGTTGTCTTGAAGGAGCGCTATATTAAATTCATATAGGCCTAAATTGAACTCAATTCAAATGAGATCTTCCGCTGGTTGAAGCTCGTGAATCACGACACCAGCCTTGTTGACTCTTTTCAGTGTTACACCGATTTCCGTGTCTTCATCGGCTACAATTAAGTGTTCTATATAATTCAGAGTGTAAAGATAATAGCGTTCAATCGTTACTGAGTCCACGTGACTTAGATGAAACTCGAAATGCATCAATTATGAAGGAAATGGAAAAGGTCAAAGCCTTCTAACATTAGGGCCTATAGCTTCAATTGACTGGAACCATACAGTCACATATTGAAACGAGTTAACAATTACTGTCGACCTAGAAATCCATTTGAAATGTCTTACATTTGTAATTTTAATCTGACGTTCATAAAGAGCCCCTTCATAAGAAACTCGTTAGTGACTCTTCTGATCCGAACCAGTGATATTGCAGTCCAATAATAGTAATTAGAAATCAGTTAGCAATTACTGTCGACCTAGAAATCCATTTGAAATGTCTTACATTTGTAATTGTAATCTGACGTTCATAAAGAGCCCCTTCATAAGAAACTCGTTAGTGACTCTTCTGATCCGAACCAGTGATATTGCAGTCCAATAATAGTAATTATAAACTTCAGGCGCTTGTGAAACTGTGGAAGGGACAAACTGAGGAGCTCGGGTCACAGCTCTCGAGAAAGGCGATTCCAGCTGCATTCTGTGGACAACGTAGGCAAAGCTTCTCGACTGAGCTGCAGTAGAAGGTATATGCATTACTAAGGACAGTCAGGAGACATTGGGCAGCCGACCGAAGACTGTAACGACCCAGAAACGAGAAGACTGAAATGAAAAAGTCCTAATATATGATGGAGCGGAGCCATCAGGACAATTGCACAACGCTCTGGTAACTAAATATGCTGCTGGATGGGGAGCCAGCGCAAAGTATTCTTCATAAATAAACCTATTATTTATGGCCAAATCTGGGGACACCTCCAACTGAAAATATCCTGGTTATATAAATAAATAGTAGTAAGGAGTAGCTTTATTTCCACTCACACTGTAGCCTGCATTTAGCTACTGCATTTAGCTAGGCACTCACGAGTCTAAATCTTTTGGTCAAACAGATGTAATTCACTTTGTTATAAATGTGTCTTTAAAATTGCAATTGCTTTTGAATAAAGTCAGCCTATGAAATTTTAAGCTAGTTCTTATTACAATGGTGTAGTCAATCTACTGAATCATTTGTGTCAGCGCAAAAGATAGTGCAAGGTTTGTCGATCCTCCTCCTTCATGTATTTCGTAGGCATTGTTGGACCAACAAGAACGTTGCTATGCCGTCAATAGGTAACTGATGGTTCTAGCATCCCTCAGTGGTCACAACAACCCTCTGGTTACCAATCGAGGGGCAATTCGGCGTGCAGTGAGTGTAGCGACTTGAAAGGCATGATTAATGGTTAGGCATTGTGCAAGCGTCAACAAATGATCGTTAAATTTGCATTCGAAGGGAAGTCTCGTCGTGGCTCATATCTATGTAAATGTTTCCCGCTCATTTCCGCTTTCGCTTCAGCTCCGCTTCGTTCCGGTTCAAATGCACCGAATCGGTTTCCCTTTTTATGTGATATTGCATTTTTTCTCATAGCCCATTATTCCGTCTGCTCTTGCTTCTCTTCTTTATTAATATCTTTTGTTCTACTTTTCCACCTCCAATTCTTCGATTCTTATTCCTTATCCTTGTTTTAGTTCTTCCGCTGTATTTTCCTTTATTTCATTGTTTCCTTGCTCCGTTCCACTTTAGCTGTCTGCCTGTGTGATTGTGTCCTTCTGTTTCCACTTCTATTTCCTTGTTGCCAGCGTATCTCTGCACACGAGTAGGCTATGCATGAACTCCGACTACTTACTTAGACCACTCGCCTAGTAGCGCCGAAAGTAAAGTTCATAGGAGGAGTTAGAGGAAGAGATGAGGTGGAGGCAGAGAAGGAAGAGAAAGTGAAGGAAGGTGAGAGGAGTGGGAAAGGAGTGGAAGATGAAAGTTGATGGGAATGGAGAGGTGGGGAGCGGAGTGGGGAGGGCATGGGATGGAGACGTTCACTTTATAGAGACTTTGAGCACCTCCTTCACTCACAAAATGCTCAGCTCTATCGATCGATTATCGGTCATAAGATGGTGGTGTTAAATAAAAATAATGTGCATTGTACAATAATAGTAATTAATACTGTAGAGGAATAATGATCCCGTTGGCCAAATATATTAATAAAGCAGCAAAATGATGATTTTAGTTCAGTTATACCTTTTACTTCAAAATTTTCGAATACGTTCTCTTAAAAATGAGAGCTACCAAATGACTAGTACGCTATAAAACGTCCTTTACAAACATAAAATCAACAAGCTCCCAAATTCAAATTGCTCTAGAAAGAATCAACTCCACCAGTCATTTGTCCCTCGGAAGAATTGTCTAACCTATACAATCTGGATCTGTCCCTGGAGGAATTTACTCCTCGATTCAATTTATCTTCGGAAGAATCAACGTCACCAGTCATCTGACCTCGACATCAAAAGGATACACTCCCGGAGTGTTTATTCACGGGTTGGAGTGCTTTTGTTCTAGTATCAATAAACTCAGGAGTCAATATATACTAGGATAAAAACTCTTTTGTATTTTGTACTGGATTGTATTTTGCCTTCTACTCCAGCGCCGTCAAACGAATTTCGCAGTGAGAAAGGAGGCAAAGAAAGATTTGGAGGAAGAGATGAGGCGGAGGAGGAGAACGAAAAAGAAGAGAAGGAAGGGGTGAGGAAGTGGAAGGAGAGTGGGAGAGAAAAGTTTGTGGGAATGGAGAGGTAGGAAGCGGAGTGGGGAGGACAATGGGATGGAAAGGGCAGTTGCAAAATTGGAATGAAGAGGAAAGGGGAAGAGGACTCAAGAGTTTCCAATGAGTACCACAAACGACTTGAAAGGCAACTTTAAGATCATGAAGAATTTATTATCAAACAGGGTGTAAAGTGTTGGAGTACATTTCTATATTTATCATATTGAAGGAACACCCGAGATGTTAAGTGTTTAGGAGGTTGAGTAGGAGAAAGAAGAAAAAGTGAAGGAAGGGGAGAGGAAGTGGACATGATAATAATTATAATATTGCATGCTATACACCTGCCTGAATATATACTATTATGCATACATGCAAACATATAATGCATACTTACATACAATAGATACATGTGGCCGATTGGTTAGAACGGTTGCCCGTAACATTCAGTGTGCGCTGAGTGAGCGGGTTCGACCCTCGTCCGGGGCGTCACTGTGTAGGGACCTTGAGCAAATCCTTCGCGCACAATTGCTCCTCATTACTACTGCAGTTGCGTCGTAGGGGCGTGTGTATGCACTTCTGAGCAAAAAATTTGGGGAAGAAGGGCGATATCAAATTTCAGATAAAATAAAAAATAATAATACATAATTTTATATGCATGGTATGCATACAAAGGCCCTTTTTGGCATTAGACATTCGGATTTTCACGGGATTTCTAAGAAAATGAAGTTTTTCACAACCAGTTTACCACAAAATTCCCAAGCAATAGATTTCTAGTGAATTTAAGCAAGGTTATTATATAAGTCATCAGATTATATGGTCGCTGCATCATGGCCCCTTTCACAAAGGGACTCAAGGTCACCGCACTTTTTTTATATAGCGCCTCTATGGGGCCGCTATCTGAAGCACGTGATCGGGCGCTGACGTCTCCGTTTGTTTATTCCTCCTTTCTTCAATCGTTTATTCGGTCTGTTATAACCGTAGGGAGTCTTTCATCCAGTCACGACGCCCTCCTGCATGCATCGAGACAACGTCTAAAGAAGAACACGTTCGTTTGATTCTGCCTTTGGTTGCCTTGTCTACATCCAGTCTATTTGTCGTTTCTAATGCTTGCAATTACATGATAATAATTATACTGTTGCATGCTGGACACGACACACATCATTTACATTGATGTATGCGTGTGGTGATGTTTGCATTTCTAATACGTGGCGCATAGACTAATAATAGCTTTAACATGACGTGTGTAATACTTCGCAGATATCAATTGTAACTTTCGACTATAATTTTCAACTAGTTTAAATGTCATTCGAGGGGTCAGAGGTTAATGCACTCACGAAGGCAGAAAAGTATTTGGAGATTAAACTCCCTCTGTACACAATTAAGTATCATTAGTAGACTATTACACCGACTGTTGCAATCATCATTTAACCAAACCTAACAGAGAGTGGTAGGAATTGACCACAGGGGAGACGACTCGTCCTCAGATGCTGAGGTGAAGCTGTATACATACCTGTAGGCCTATATATACTGTGTGTACTCTCTGAAAGCCGGATGCTCCTCTAATATCCTCACGTACATATTCGTGCCAATGCATATAGGCATATCTAGTAGCCATATTTAATAGCCATATTTAATAGCCATATTTAATAGACATATTTATTAGGCCTATTTGACAGAGCAATGTAATGCGCCTGTTGTGAATAGGAATAATGCAACTGGATCGTATTGTTAAGCCTCTTTAGATAAAAACCAACGCAATATTGATGAGCTCCTAGCTCTTTATGGATAAATCTTTGTGAGGCGCGACAAATAACAATTCACTTTGAACGTCTCCAAAAGGCCTGCAATTGTTTCCCATGTATTTCACAACCTCCTTCCGATTTTCTTCGGCTGACTATAAATAGTTCTACCGGTTCAATCTTCGATGGTCTAGGCAGTCAACCGCAAGCAGAAGAAGGAAAAGAGGAGGAAGAGAATGAGGAGGAGGAAGAAGAAGAGGAAGCAGGCGAAGAAGAAGAAGTAACAAATGGAGGAGGAGGAGGAAGAAGAAGGGGAAGAAAGGAGAAGGAGAAGAGGCACGGGTGGGAGACCCTATATAGACGGCCAGATGCCTAAGTAGACCAAGCTTAGGATTTGAATAAGGGTCTTGCTTTCACCTCTGATAAGTGCCTTCGAATCTCGGTCGCTTCATAATCCACTAAGCAATATTGTATGCTCTGCCGAGTTATTCTGTCCTTTAAGAACGAGCTGCACAAGTTTTCTCATACATTTCAGTACACGTTCGTCGTTAAAGGGCTAAAGCCATTCACAGCTCAACCTTACACTAATCACCGACATGTACATGTGTCAATCTGCTTATCGATCGCATAGCCTCCTGGCTTTGCTGTCTCTGACACAGGAGATGGCATCTCTTCTAATAGACAACTATTTCTAAAAGCACCTGAAGCGACCATTAACTGATGTCTTTTGCACTAGAATATTGGCGCTATATATATGTGGAAGTAGTTAGGGTAATGTATGGAGCACTTCGTGTAATGTAGATTAGTCATCAATCACCTGCCTCGAAGTGCTGTGACGTTGCGGAATCGTTACTTAACACAAAACTGTGATAGCATTTAACAACAACGACAACAATATCATCACCATCGTCATCATCGTCATCGTCATCATCATCATCATCATCTTCATCGTCATCACCATTATCGTCGTCGTCATCATCATCATCATCATCATCATCATCATCATCATCATCGTCGTCGTCGTCGTCGTCATCATCATCGTCATCGTCATCGTCGTCGTCGTCAGTTTGTAGTCATGATTCCAAGTGTCTTAAAATAACGTCTGGATGCGATGAAATCACGTGTGATATGGATCTGACTCTTCAATTTCCGGTCGAATACATGTGCCATGGATTTCAAAATCATCCTGATGATGATTATTAATTTGTTTAGAGCTTTGTCCTCTCTCATCAACCAAAACATTCGCAAGACAATGATAACAGATATGTATCAAACAACTCATGACTCATCCTCTGGAACATCAGTGATAATGCTGCAAAAACCCGCAGAGTGCGTACCCGGTTACCTGACCGCGAGGACATTTTTTAGGAAATGTAGGAAATTGCGAATTTTTACGGAATGCCGACCACCCGAGAACCGATTTCATTGCCCTTGTAGTCAGCTAATAAATATGAGCAACGGAACATTTTGGGGTATATGTTCAGGGCAAATTGCGCATTTTTATGGAATGTTTGGTACCCGAGAACCAATTTCATTGCTCGGACAGTCAGCGAATATGACCAACGGAACATTTCTGGCATATGTTCAAGTAAAATCGCGTTCTCTTTAGGCTGTCTCACGATGCGCCCGAAGTACCGCAGTTTTCTCGATTTGATGTGGCCCAACAGTTTGCAGTCAACTTTCGCCATTTGATACATTTGTTCGGTGGTCACCATTGCTGTCCATGGAATTCTGAGCAGTTTCCTCATGCACTTGTTCTCAAATGCTTGTATGCGTTTCTCTTCTACGTTCTTTATTGTCCACGCCTCACAACCATACGTTATATTAAAAACGGATACAAATTAAAATAATAATAATAGTAAAATGGCTTTATGGATGGATAACAATGATAATGCAATAAAAGTAATAATGATAATTTACGCCTATTTTCTTTATCCAAGCAATGATGCCGTGGCACATATACAGGCTTAGCATAATAGCAGCATACTGATGTAGGCCTAATAATAATAATAATATAATAATAATAATAATATAAATAATAATAATGATGATGATGATGATGATGATAATAATAATCATAATAATAATACCATTTATACAACGTTATAACGCCATAGCGTTCAAAGGAACTTTCGCCGTTTAGGAGACCGATCAATAAGGCTTTCCAGACAACCAACATAATTTATTAGGTTTATGTTCTAGTCCCTTAGGGACCATATGTACCTCGGGGCAACAAATAATAATAATGATAATGATAATAATAAAAATAACAATAAAATAATAATAATAAAAATAATAATAACAATGATAATAATAATAATAATATCAATAATAACAACGCCACAAATAATAATAATAATAATGCATCTTAACTCAACTTTCTTACACCACTTATGCTAATACATTACCGACTTCAACCTATAAATTGTCAACTTCTGGTGGTACGTGGCCAGTAATTAGCATTGTCGCAGCTACAAGTTTTCAAATAAGTATTTCTTCTTTCGTTTAAAACGCGAGAAACCAATTAGTATTAAACATCAACTCAATCTATTAAACGTTGACAGCGCACATATATATAAATATACATATTGCACACAATTCCAGTCGACTAGACATGTACACCAGCTACTTAATTTTTGACGCCATCGTATTACGTGCTCTGAGTAGGCCTACGCCTATCCGGCCAACAAACTACCTATGACTGTCAAACACAAAGTTTTGTTCAGCTGAGCGTATATACACTTACGCATCATGCATGCCAACATATATATATATTGTCCTACATAGTACATACATACATATTGTTAGATAACTGTTTTTGGCTTTACATTTATTTGGCTGATCTACTGGGTGTCCGAGGTGTTCCCCTAGCGAAAGGCAAAGGCTTCAAGTGAATAGCTGTAAAAGTTGGAAAATGCATGAACGGAGAGCGGGACACATACACAGAATCTAGATATACATGTAAATAAATAGTGTTTATAGTACATACCCACGTGATCGACTGTGCAAACGATACTGTATACCTGACAAGTGTACGATATGTCGCAGGTGACACGATCCTGGCGAATAAGAAGGAAACTTTGCTTTAATGGGTGTGTGAGCGGTGCGCCGTAGGTTTTTGGCCTTGGAGACCAAGAAGAGGGCTGCTGTTGGGTTCACGATTTCCTCTACTGCGTGTCCAAGGTGTTCCCAGAGCCAACGACTGAGGTTTCGAGTCAAAAGCTGTAAAACTGTGAAAATGCATCGCTGGACAGAGGGTCACACAGAAAGTCTTCCTTATTTATAAGATGAACGGTGGTTCTGAGACTTTGGTCTCCATTTTGCGTATATAAAGACTACTCGTCTATCTCTCTTGTATAATTAAGATAATTAAGACGATTGAGGCCGTTGAAGACGCTTCCGATGTTCTGGCATCGTTACTTCGTTGTCGCATCTTCGCTTGCCATCCTGTTGACGATGGTAATGTAAAAACATTTATACAAAGTGTAAATCGTTTAGCGCCATGTTTTGTTAAAATATACTTTCTTTACACATTTCCCTAGCGTGTGTTATAGCATTTTGTGACTCTAACAATATATGCATACATACATGATACGTTACATGCATACATACATACATATACATGCAAGCGTTGCATATATACATACATTGTACATATATTCATCAAGGTATACGGTAACAAAAACCGTGAAACGTTCCTTGTATATGGTTCGGAAGCTGAAAAACGAAGGAAGCGTGTGTATGCGATAAATTGAGCTAGTAAGTTTAGACAAAAGATTCGCTTGAGGCATTTGTAAGTCGTAGACTGTCGTCGTAAGCCGCATGGCTAATAGCGACGTAGAAGACGACATTTGCAATTCTCTGACTTACATAAATGTGAATGAAGCTGTCATTTTCTGCAAACATGAACATCAGTCGCACCCCGGAGAAAATGACATCGCCACCATTTCTAAAGGAACTGGATTCTGAAATGGAGGTTGAAATCATCGAGACTAACGAAACCAATAATTAATTTAACCTGGATCTAAACAAACAAACTCACGGTTCAAGCAGTGACGATAAAGAACACAAAGTTTACAGTATATCATCCTAAGGATGTTGGTCAGTGGTCTGGTATATAGTAGCCCATAGCAATCTTGTTATCGCTGAGTATGCTTTTGAAAAGTTTGGTCTCAGTCTTGAGACCAAAGGTCTTGGTCTACAGTCTTGGTCTTGATCTTGAAGTTCACAGTTTTGGTTTTGCGACGCCAAGACCAAGAACAGCGATATGAGCAGTGACAAATCAGAGCCATTTTATTTATTTATTTATTACCGAAATTTGATACCGCCCTTCTTCCAACATTTTTTGCTCAGAAGTGCACACACACACGCCTCGACGGCGCAATTGCAGTGGCACTGCAGAGCAATTGTGCGCGAAGGACTTGCTCAAGGACCCTACACAGTGACTGATGCCTCGGACGAGGGTCGAACCCGCTCGCTCAGCGCACACTGAACGTTACTTGCTGACCG
Source organism: Bimastos eiseni (assembly GCA_959347315.1). Classification (NCBI taxonomy): domain Eukaryota; kingdom Metazoa; phylum Annelida; class Clitellata; order Crassiclitellata; family Lumbricidae; genus Bimastos; species Bimastos eiseni. The sequence goes on along the minus strand of OY365806.1, from coordinate 49,734,307 downwards.
CTCTAACCGATCGGCCACTGTGCCTTTAGGTCAAAGTAGACGCACACAAGGACACTTGCATTTGTAAACACCAGCAACAAAACTATTTCAATTTAAATATCAACGGACGGATTCGATTCCTGCTTGTTTAGGAAAACCATTGGCAGCAGCAACAGTTATGCTATATCTGGAAGCCTTGACAAGACTTGTTTCGTCGAAGGATATAAAAAGGATTCAAGACTTGCTTTAAGAGCTCAAATTAGCTGTAAGTGCTGTAATATGCCAAGCAAATTTTTGTCGACGGCAACGGCCTTTGTTGTCATAAGCTGCCGTTAAACCCTGGATCCATCCATCCTTTAAGAGCTGCTGTAATCTATGCCAGCGAAATCTGCCGTTGTATAGAATGTATTTATAACATGGCGGAATTGCTATAAGGCTCCAAAGAGTACGACTAGGTAAGAGAATTCTGAGCGAATTGCTTCTATCAAATGCAACGGGCAATTTAAATTATATTTCGCATGAATTACTTTCCTAAGTACAGTAGTACACATTTTGAATTCAATACAGGCTGCATTCAGAGTTGGTTTGCTTTGAATAATAAAATCACAGAATCATGTTTTTTATTAAAATAACGAGTTGACCCACTTGACATTTTTTAATAAGAAATAGTAGTCTGGGAATGATCGTGATTATTCAAAGTCTAGGTATTGGTCATAAGATCGAAAGGTCTTGGTGTTGATCTTAAGATCGACGGTCTTAGTAGTGGTCTTAAGATCTGAAGGTCTTGGTATTGGTCTTGATATCAAAGATCTTGGTCGTGAAGTTCCAAAGGTTTCGTTTCAGTCTAGGTATTGAGATGTAAGAGCCATAAGGGAACAATCATTGTTGACTGAGAAACCAAAGGATGTGGAAATGGACAAAGGCATGGAGGCCATTGAAGTTAAAGATCGAAATAGATATTTTGGAGAAAATTATTTACCTATAAGACATTCTTGCTTTTTTTTTACCAAACAATAAAACTTCCCATTAACTGATAATTAATTATCATTCTTACCCAATCATAATCACAGTCTGAATATCGCCCACATTATCGGCTTCAGGCTAAAATTTTTATCATATTTGTGGCACATGGTAGGCAAAACACCACCAGAGTCTACACGCTTTGAAGAAACCCAAAACGTTTCTATATATATATATATAATATATATATATATGGCCCCTCTGCTGTGAGCGCGCCCTCTGGTTGCCTTTCTCCGGTCAAGTTCGTAACAGTTGGTAAAAGTGAAGGGTGTGTATGGAACGCTAGTGATAGACACGCGTTGTCTGGTGATTAGTTGCGCATCTAACCTATAATCTATAAAAACTCTGTTGTAAATAGTTTGTCGCATTGAATTGCATTGCATTTCTTGTGTTGCATTGAATTGCATCTTATTATTGTATTGATAGATGTGTTTATCACCTCTTTCTTATTTGGGCCGCGTCTCTCTATACAAATCACTGACATCCTTCGAATGTAACTCCATATTATATTCATGGTGTCGTAACAAGTAATTAATAAAACTGTAGATCTATATAAATTATTACTGTGAGTTTCTTTGAATTGCAAATTGCGATAAATATAATTTCATACAAATAGACACTAATGAAGAGTCGATTCGATACACGTGACCAGTGATTTCAAAGACCTACTTGTGTTGTACGTAGGGTCCTTCATAAAAGCGTCTCACAAATGGACATAGATCTATACGGCTTCCTTGTTCGTTCATTACGAAAGCGACGTTTTACGAGCGAGTCATTCATTATGCAACGCCCTCGTTCGTCAGGTTTCGGCTCGTTTCAAAAGGAAATGACTGCCATTGGGTCTCATTGTATGTCAGTGTTCCAGCGCATTTTACGGCTTAATTCCTCTCATCTCCATCCTCCGTCGTCTGTTTTCTCTCTCATTCCCTTACTCCATCTCGTCCCTCTTCTCTCAATCGTGTTCTTCTTCTTCCTTCCCTCCCATTCTTCCATTACTTGCTTTCCTTTCCTCAAGCATCCTTCTGCAATTCCTCCTGTTTCTCATAATTAGCTACTCATCTACCTCTCATTCCTTCTCTTTCTCTTTCTACTCCTTTGCATCTATTCGTCTTTTACTTTCTTTTCCCCTTCATCCTCCTTCTGGTCTTCTTCGTGTATTTCATCTTCTTACTCTTCATTACTGTATTCTTTTTTATCGCCCTCTTCTTCCTGTTTGCATGAAGGTTACGAGGCAATACGATATAATGATGAAACACAGGAGAGAAGGAGGAGGAGAAGGAATGAATGAGAAGAAGGGTGGGAAAGAGGAAGGGAAGAAGGCAGAAGGGAATGTGATTGAGAAGCGTGAAAACAGGAGGAGGTTCGAGTTAACGGATATTTAAGGGAAGAAGAGGAGAGGAGAAAGAAAAGGACAGAGTCATTTCTCTCTTACACTTTCTTTATTGCTTCTGGCTGCTCTTTTTCTTCCTCCTATTCCTCCTCATCCTCTGAAGTGCAACTTCTTTAATAATTGCTACTTGCATTGTACTTCTTAATAATTTAGTGAAGCACTGAGTGTTGTTTTACAACAGGGATCCTTATACGCTTTAGTTCACCTGTACATTACCTATATATACACCCAGGCAATTACTGTGGCTATTGGTCCTGTCCGAGTACGAAATTAGCTTTGCTTTGTTGCCAGTCAAATGCGACGCACGTTTGCATCTTAAAGCTTGGCAATCTGTAATTCCTAAGACGTTCGTTTTAAGACAATAATTTTGAGCGTTAACTGTTTTCTGAGTAGTTTCCTTGGACGAAATTATAATTTCCAACTGGAAAGTGTTCCATCAGAAAGGTTCAGCGTGAGAGGAAGGAAGGGATCGCGTGACCGGGAGGTTCATTTTACCGCGGAACTCAATGTTCGCTGACATCACTGACTCAAAAGAGAAACTCAGAGACGTAATCTTAGCTTATAGAGGCTACACGATCCGTCGTATCCCATGGACGACGATCCTAAATGAAATTCTAATCTCAAACAGGAACCAGCAGACTGTGTCGTTTAGTTTTATACATATGAGACCTTTGACATATTAACTATGACCGGATGAACATCACTAACCGGGTAAAATGAACACATCACAGTCACAGTACTAGTGTAAGATATTACCAGACATTATAAGAAGCATATGTGTGCTCATGTCAATGCAGGATTATCGATGATTTTTGCACGTATCTATTGAACAGCACACTTTCGCCTAGATCTTTTTTGACAGAGAAATCCAACTAATCAAAATGTTATTACTTTTTCCTTTATATTTATTATTAAGGGAATTGCTATTTATTATTACATATCAGATCAGATGTGTATGACGGTTCATCTTGCCCAGCTGATGTTTTCGTCATTTCTTCCTTTCCAATGGTCACGTGCGTTTCATTTCGTCGTAAATCACTAGTTTCAATTGAATTATTAAGCCAAATTATTGCTACCAATCTCTTCAGGTCGAATGCTTTCTCAGCGATTATCCTCGCAAAATGTTCCGCTGGGAAATTACTGGATTCTGGAGAATCCATGTTGTCTTATTACAGTCGGTTGTACCTCGTTCAAATAGATTTGATTGAACAGGGAAATTGAGCGATAATACAGGAAGAAACGCATGTAAAATATAACGAAATTCAAATGTGTTGTTCTCGATTATTCCATTGTTATTTTTAAACTCTATATCTTATTCAAATTTTATTTGTGTGATGAAATGGAAATGATTTACCTTAATGTATCTGCCGTACTAATTCGAAATCTCCCTTTGTGTAATGCGCATTAAATTCTCCCGATTACTATAAATTTGCAATCAATATAGAATTGGTTGTGCAGCTTTCATCGCAAGTATTCACATTCTATACATCTCATTAAAGGTTCTACGTCCTGAAAGTCCTCGTATTCATCTCACCATTCACAGGCCTTATTATAAATCCTTAATTGCTGCTACTATCCTACCATTTGCCATTCACAATCATTGGCATTATACCAATTGCTATTCATTTAGAAATATTGTCACTGATACTCTACTAATCGCCATTCATGTTCTTCCAATCGCCATTCATGTTCTTCCAATTGCCATTCATGTTCTGCCAATTGTCATTCATATTCTAATTAAGCAGCGATAGGTCTCCCTCTTGCAACGACGGGCCTCCCTCGTACAAAGACGGGCCCCTAATTGCAAGGATGGCCTCCTTATTGCATAGACGAGACTCCCTCTTGTAACGATGGGCCCCCTCTTGCAACGACGGGCCTCCTGCTTTTGAGTGAGGATGGGTCGAGTCCCGCTTCTCAGACACGGGAATTGGTTTCCCATTTCATAGAGTTCAATTTTCGATGTTATTGACATGGCCAATTATATTTTTATCGACCGATTAAAGGCTATCTCTCTAAGCGAAGATGTTGAGAAACGCGTGTCAAATAAAGCAGATCACGTGATATCCTGAGGGGAATTCCCACCAGACGAGCGTTGGGGCCAGCCGCCCCACAGTCTGTGAGCAGAAGAATTATTGGTAACAGCTGGGAGCCTTTGATCGGAGACACATTTGATGATGTATCTTTTAATACACGTGTATGAATAAATGAGTGGTTGCGTTGATGCGTACAATCGACGTCAAATATAAGCATTATTATTATTATTATTTTTCCCCGAGGTACATATGATCCCTCGGGATTCAAAAAATTAGGGGGGTATTGTTCTGAAATGGGTAGTCTTCGCAGATGGTTTTATTGATAGAAAAAGTGCTACAAAAAGCGACTGTGTTGAAGCGCTGGATAGTCATTGACAAGCGCTGGTAGAGGAAGGTGGTCTCTCTCCTGTCGCCTGATACCTGGGCAAGCCGGTGGCCAAGGAGATTGATCAGTGATAGGCCATCCCGGTTAACAGGACCCAGAGTCTCGAAGGCCAAAAATAATAGTAATAACAATATTATTATTATTATTATTATTTATTATTGTTATTATTATTATTATTATTATTATTATTATTATTATTATTATTATTATTGTGACCCTACATAACCATGTGTAGACCCTATAATAATATGCTGCTTCGTGTCTATTGTTCCGCTTAGGCTTATGCTTATGCAGAAGCGTTGATGCTGGAATATATATTGTACATAGACTAATTCATATATAATATATATATATTATTTTATACTGCATACATGCGAGCACGATGCGTGCATGTTTTAGGAACGTCTTGCACATTGTGTCAGATGTCAGTGTCGAATATATTAGCAGACAAAAACCTCGACGTGGATGTTCTTGGCGTCATCACATTGACGTCATCACACTGATGTCATCACCCTCTCCTGCTCAGCTTGTCCCACTTGCTGGACGCGGTGGATGGCTGAGGTGTCACTTTAAGTTTGGACATAATTTTTATTAGGCTGGCAAGATCTCAGCGCTGCTTTCGAAAAGGTCGACTTAATATGCGATTAGAATTCAGCGAACAGAGTTGCAGTGAATTGCTTCCTTTTTTACGTACGGGATTCTCTGAGTTAGCTTTCAAAGGTCTTGTCATCGATCAACCAGTTTAGACTGCAGCGTCGCTTGAGGGGCTCAATTCTCTTTCGAACATCCGTTTATCATATTGTGGCTGTGTCTCTGGCTCTCTCTCTCTATCCAGGCCCACTGAGAGGGGGGAAAGGAGGACAAATGACCCGGGCCCCACCTCGAAAAAATTAAAAGGGGCCCCCACCCTTTGATTATTTGTAAAACTTTTCTGTAATTGATAAAAAATTTATTAACAAAACACATTTGGTTTTATTAACTAGATATTTCTATTTCTTTAAACCCTATTTTTACCTCAATATTCTCAATCAATTGCCTTTCTGGACGTTTTGCTTGCAAATGAATCAATAATTGAATCAAAATTTAAGGTTTTTGTCAACTCCGCTTCAATGGCCAATGTTGCCAATTGATTGACTCTGTTTTGACACGTTGTTGTCCGCTAATAGTTTTTGACTCGTGTTAATACACTGGATGATCTCTCTGCACTGACAACGGAAGCTGGAAGACAAAAAAAATCCTCATGGCAACAATTAAATTTGGGAAGAGAGTTTGCAGTGAAATCTCATGCAGTTTTAACAACTGAAAGGTTCAATAATTATTGAACTAACAATTTTCTGATAAATTCGTTTTAATGAGTCAACGTCGTCTATTAAATCCTTGCAAATGTCTGCAGAGTAACGTTCACAAAAGTTTTCACAAATGACACTGCAGTCACAATCTTCTTGGAATGCTTACACACAAATTAAAATTTGTTGCAAAGACTTTACTCCGCAACAAAACATTTTTTAAGTCCAGTTACTATAGGGCTACGGAATCAATAATCGGATAAAATATTTCATCTCCGAACTCATCCCTTGCAGTCTCTACAAGTGAAACTGTTTCGACAACTGCAGTTCGTTGATGTTTGTAGGTTTTTATTTTTTTTTCCAGCCAGCTTTCGATCACGTACCTGAGCAATTTCATCACTCTTATTGTTGCGGGATTATTAACAGTTTGAGAAGAACAACTGATGCCAATAGCTTGGGCAAAAAGTTCACATTCATCATATAATTTGTCCCAGGATTCTCGTGATTTTAATAAATCTATGATGAGACCATAAATGCTATCTGTTTCTACATCAATCAATTCTACAAAAAATCATGATGTCGGAGAACTAAATTTCTCTTTGACTGATAGTGATGAATGATGATGAATAGATTATAACTTTGATAAGTGAGTATGTCTCACGTAAGTTCAGTACTTGAGATTTTGCAATATTTTCTACATTTTCAGTGTATTACAGTATACATGTATAATTCATGCTAAAACATATAAATTGTACCTGGTCCCCAATTTGCTCTCGACAGGCCTGTCTCAATCTCTCTCTCTTTCATATACAGATGTTTATGTATTAATTGTACTTGTGTATATCTCGTCTTGTATAAATTATCTGCCACTCTCTTTCAGAGTATCGTCTGAACGGATGTTCGAAAGTAATACACTCCACATGCACTGTTAATCGTTGCACAGCGGATTGATATGAACATGATCGACCTAGAAATGCGCGATCAATCCTCTACCTTCAGTGATGTTGTCTAAGATCTCAACCGTATAACGGAGGAAGCGCAACGGACCATGTAAATTGCACATGTATATATGTATATATACATTCATGTATAGATACATACATAATGTATCATAGACATACACACAAATAGATTTGTTTCTGTTTGTTTGGATAAGAGTGCACGGGATTTAATTAGATCACATCATAGGTCAGATCATGGATCAGATCACAGGTCAGATCATAGATCAAATCATAGATCAGATGAGACGATCCTCAGATCAGAATCTTTACAGATTTGAATCAGCAAAGGCTGATTCTAATAGATAAGATTTAGACTTAGATTTAGATTTAGACTTAGACTTAGACTTAGATTTAGACTTAGACTTAGCTTTAGACTTAGACTTAGATTTAGACTTAGATTTAGTCTAGAATAGAGTTTGTTCTCCAACGTTTGTCTGTAGGTTAAGCACTTCCTTTATAACGTGAATCGTCACTGCGTGTGTCAGCATTCAGTGACTTAGTCTTCACTACTCTGCCCTCATAAAAAAGAACCACGTAACTGAAAATTTGGCCGTTTTGAGTTAGATGCAGTTTTAGCATGCTATGATGGTCTTACACCTTGGTAGGAAGTATGAAACTTCTATCTCAATTAATCACCGAGATATAGCACTTTATAATTCCACGTATCTGCAGACATCGTATCTAATACTAAGTAAGAACAACGCATCTGCACATGCGTTGTTTCTTGCTAGTACGACACAGCGTGATTCACAGATACGTCATCATTCGTGCTACTCGCGCATGCGCAAATGGCACTTGCATGCAATGGTTTCATAACATTTCACCGATTGTAGTTATTATTAACTTAATTTAATTTATTCATTTATTACACTGCAACGGTAATCAAAATTTGAACTAAAATTATCGTATTGTAATTTCGAACATTTCGAATGATTTAAATGAAGTTGAATGAACCATATTTCAGATATCGGATGATTGTTTTTGTAGGCTTAATCGACTAGCGAGCCTCACGTTTTAACGTTATGGTGACATATTATTTAGTTTTGATATTGCGACCCAGAATATTAAACAATCATTAAGACGCGGTACGAATAAAAAAATAGGGATTATTCTGTAATTGTTGTGATTAATTTATGTAAGTTTGCTATCTGCTGTCGATATACTAGGCCTACACAGCGCTTTCGTGCAAGACTTGTCTTGTCAAAGCGTTTTATAAATGCCTAGTTGTATTGCATTGTATACGGACGCAGATTTAACACATCCATCTATATCCAGTTACCGGTTCGTCAACTAGACTAAGTGTCCTAACTTCTCATAATCAGCCTTTCGTGTGTTTAACTAGTCCAAAATATTTATATTTTCTGGTTTTCTCGTAATTTTATTTTCATTGCAGGCTAAGCAGCCGGCTGTTTTTTCTTTTCTTTTAGTTTAGTCATTTCTCTATTGACATTACTTTTGCATACTGTTCTGCATAAGTCCTGTTTTGTAGTATTACATAGGCTTTTAGCTATACGTAGAAGCCTCTGGCTAGCGGGATCATTCGCTCTCTTAAAGGGCTCTCTTATTATGTTCACTGTATTTTTTGCATAGGTGTTCCTCTGTTCTTCCAATCAGGCTAAGAATAAACGATTTGAATGCTCATCCCTTAAAATATTGTGGGTTCTTTCACCCATTGGCTGTATCATTATTTTTATACAATTCGAGTGGCGCTACATAAATATTTGGTTACATTACATTTATTTTATATCGGAGACGCCTTAGGATTTGCCTGTCCCCTTTTCCTAGCACAGACGCCCGTTGAGAGTGCAGCTGATTCGAGCGGCGCCATATAAATGTGTCATTTAAAGGTACTAATTCTAGTCGAGCTATATAAATGTTTGGTTACATTATATTACTCACCATTTCACCTTGCCTGTTTCGGATACGCCTTAAGATATTCCTGTTCTCTTACCCAAGCACAAACACCCGTTGAGAACGCTGCTTATTGGAGCTGCGCTATATAAATGTGATGAATCGAGCGGCGCTATATAAATGTTTGGTTTACATTACATTTGATCTCAATTGTAAGTAGCCTATTATTGTTGAATAATTCCACTTTAAAATATGATTTTTTGCAGATGCGTTGCTCTTAAGAATTATTGGCTTGATATCATATGTGGTCGGCACTAAGAAAAAGCACATAATCGCTAATTATCAATATTAATGAGAGAAAACCGTATGGCGGATACTTGTTACAAATAATGGTTAAAAACTATAAAGAATATAAATATGTTATCAACTTGGCAGAAAGCAATTTAGTCTTTTGCATATATCTCAAAATGAGCTTTTTGCAGATACGTGGTTCTTTCTTATGAGGGCAGTACTCTCTCGCAGTAGATGAATGCGTTTACACTAATTAAAATAAATATATATACATAAACAATTATTGCTGACCAGCCAAAAGAAATAATTGAAGACGGTGTCATTGCGGTCCATTGTCAACAGATGACTGTTAATCATTCGACGTCGTGCCCTATTTGTGCACCCGTCAGAATGATGCTTATTGATGCTGAATTGATAATTGTTTTACGCAACTATTCCAAAAGCCACGCAGTTTGTTGTCAAGCTGCAATATAATGTTTATGATATATTGTTTTGCTAATGCACTGTATACTATAGTCTGTAATTTCTAAAGCAGGCTTTCATACCATGCGTCAACGATTCCTGATGATATTCTGCAAGCAAATTAAGGTGTGGGTTACTCGTACATGTACTTCTCTATGGCGACTATGCCTAATCGTTATCTTACTTGTGATCTAACTCTATGGCCAGAGGTGTAACAAGGTTTCGAAAAGTGGGGAGCATAATTTGCAAAATATTGCGCGAATTGTCCCCCCCCCACTTTTTGAATTTTGCCCCTCCAGAAATTTGAAAAATGGAGTGGCACGAATTATTAAAATAATGAATTAATGTGTTTAGAATAAAATAAATTTGGAAATCGAGCCAAATTGGTCAAACGATCATTTCGTAGCTGTCAATCCGGCTCAAGATTAGTGCAGCAAAAAAATCCTGTCGCGCTTTTACCATAGATAATATTTTCAGTGTTTTCAATTTTTATAATTGTCTATGGCGACTACGCCGAACCCTGAGGCTCCAACCTCGGTCAAGAAGTCTAATAGAAGCAGACAAGAGTTCTTCAGTTTTGCAGATTTCATGAAAGCTTACGACAAACGTCAATCTTCGTCAGACGATTTATTTGAGTTCTGTGAGACAACGACGGCTGCTTCTGTACCCAGCCATTATCAAAGGATTTCCTCGCTCATAATAATTCATCTCTCTATCGGAGTTGGTACATGGTTGATCGATTGGCCTGTGGTTTGTGGGTCGGACGCAGATATCATCCACAGTGGAATGGCCTGCTCAGGCCTGTTGGACGCGGTAAATTGTTCAAATATCAATATACGTTTGATGGGAAGCCATAGACGCATATTTGCACAGAAATATGCTTCTATTTATACGTATCATATGCACTTATAAGCTGGATATTGTGCGGATTTTCTGTGTGGAAACAGTAAATGGATGATTGGTGTAGAGAAGAGTAGCACAGAGACAGAGGCAAAGGTAGAGACAGAGATGGAAAGGGTAAGAATTGGGAAAGATAAACGAGATAGAATAGAGGGAGAGAAAAGAGAGATAGGGGAGAGAGTGCAGAAGATAGATAACAGAGGGATGAATATATATATATATATATATATATATATATATATATATATACAGAGGAAGCAAAAGAGAAAGTAAAAGATCAATTTATGTATTAGGAGGATTTATATTGCGCCTCTTCAAGAGTATCTACTCCGGAGCGTCATCCATCCAACCTCTGCTAAATAGGACAGTTTTAAGGTTGACATAGAACACGTTAGAGTTGCAGTCGGGGAAGAGTCACAGGAAGCCCATTTCACTCACACTCAGGTTGCAGAGCCAGCAATTGAGAAGGCTCTGTGCTGCCTTATGGAAATCCGAGAACGAGATACAAGAAGCTCGTTCGTATGTATCATGACGATCATCGAATGAGCTTCGGCGTTGGACGCCCAAGATAGAACAGCAGCATAGCCTCCTCTGCATGTACCTGGGAGCTGATGATCTTTCGATGTAACGCCACACCAACGAAGGAAGATAGACGAGATGGAGACAGGTGAGCCAACGAAGGACGTCTCTCCTATATTCGGATACGGGAAAAGATAGTAGGGCAGAGCAATTAATAAGAGAGCGTGTATATCAAAAGAGAAAGGGTCAGAGAAAATGGAGATAGTGGAGAAAGAGAAACGGACAAAGGGACAGACATATAGGCACAGAGACACAGCACAAGACGGGCAGGCATGCAGTGGGCGCAGAAACAGATACGATACACAGAGAGCAACGAAGAGACAGGAACTGAAACCGAACAGGATAGACAGACACAACCATATACAGACCGATAAAGTCACATTAAACACATCTATATCAGTGCATGCATTATGCTATTTACATAGCGCCTTTAGATGAGAATCCAAAGGCGCTTTATAAATATATGGAAGTACGGTTATATTTGCAGAAATGAGTGCAGCGGTCCACATTAGATATACGTACATGTATTTCGATCTTCAGAACTAACGATTAACAATCGCAGAAACGTTGACAGCTTGCTTTCGTCGATCGCATAATAATTATTATTTGCACATCGAAGGGATTCTACGGTCTATTTGCTGGGCAAATGAATTTCAAGACCAATCATAGAAGTTATCGGTGTCTGAAAGCAACAGCCATTCTCGCTGTAGAGCGATCGAAGCCCACACTAAAGAGGTCGCCTGCTGACTCTAATGAAACATGTAGTGCGCAACACTAGTTCACTCATTAGGGTGGACTTAGGGCACTGAATCTGTAGGCAAACGATTGCTCGTTCGATACTGTTGTCTCAGTCTCGGATTAAGATCAATTGACGAAGCGCACTAAATAAGTAGAGCGAATAAATTACTGAAATGCAGACTATGTTCATCTATACCGTAAACCACAATGAATGATTCTGTTTCACGAGAGAAGAACATTCTTGTGGAAAGTGTCACTCTGGTTCATACGCCGTTCAAAGAGATTCTCATTTAAGGCGTTCGATTGATCGTTCTCCTTGGTTGTTCAATTCAATTCAATATTCGTTTAATCGCAATCAAGCTGACAAACCGCAACTTAATTTACAGAGTAAAGTTTATTACAGCTGGACGCCAGAGTCAGACACCTATAATTCTTCTATAGTTCTTCCATAGTTCCCCTTAATTCAAAACATATCTCTGTAGAGGAGGTGAGGCATAAAGTTGCGGTCGTCCTTGCGTGGTAAGGTGAATTCACCTAGCTAGCTAGCATAAGTCAGATGAATCGGTAAATCAATCGCCTACGTTCGACGTCCTTAAGCCAATCAACCCATTCAGACCATCAATTTATTTGCCTAATTAACTGTACTTGCAACAATTTAATTTACTTACGGCGGCGGCGATGGATGCTGCAGAATGAATTTTGTGACCTAATGATTACAGATTTGATCACTTCAATTTTGTGCAATATGATTGGCCAGAACATGTTGGACCGGCCAATCATATTGTCAGGCTGTCACCTCACGCCGTATGATGGGAATGAAAACGGCAGTTTTAATTACTAAAAACATCACCTTACACTATGGAAAAAAAGATCAAATATCATGCCATCCATAATGCCACATACTTACAGCGACCGTCAATGATTGAGCGAGAATGTGTCAAAGCGACGTTAGAACACAAGTGAGCTACAGATTATGCTACAGTAAATGTTATTGTTTAATTTACTGTTATTGTGCAGCTTCCATTAACCCCTTTCGCACATCGATCACTCGATCCAATGCAATCGATTTTGCAATCGCCTGTTATTTCATATGGAAAGCTCTGGTCGTGTATCAATTCAGATGGATTGCCCACTGAACAAATGAGAAAACCACACATTCAACCAACCATCCACCCATCCATACATTCATTCACACCCGTCAAACCCGTCCATCTGTCGTCACATTCACACATTCTCGCTCATTCAGTGACGGCTACTGTTAGTGGGTGACATTATGGATGGCATAGTATTTGATGCTGCCATCCGTTCATTTGTCAATCTCTCTACTTTCAAATGGTCCGTCTCTGCCTTTCAGTATCTCTGTCTCTGTCTTCTATGTCTCATTCTCCATCTTGCTTTGTCATTCCTCATGTCTCTCTTTGGCCAAGTCATCCCCAATGACCCGCCTGGATGAAGTCCTTCCTTCTGTTCCGTTTAGACACTTCATTCTGCTGCTACTTCTCTCAATCATTTGTCTTCTCTCTCCTTCGATGCCTTCTTTTCTTCTCTCCAAAAATCGACGACGACCAGTTAGTTAGTTCTTCTACTTCTTTCCTCGCCTCCTCCTCCACCGCCTCCGAGGCAGAGGCCCTCTCTCTGCGGTCGGACAAACGCGTAAAGCACGATCTGCTTGGCAGCCATAAAGGACTTGTCGCAACCGACGACGTTGCTTAGACGACGGCTGCAGAGGCTGGGAATGGAACATCTGTTCCGCGTCCGAGAGAAACGGATGTAGTAGCACCAGTCTACAGATCGCTTGTTCAATATCGACGACGTTCTAGGCAGTCGTTCGACAGACGACAGTAAATGTCTTCTTAGTTCAGACATTGATGGTGCCGCGACGCTTCCGTGTCTGGTGTCACTTTACCCTATTAACGCTATTAATAATTGCATAGTGACCAATTTGAAATATAGCAAGTGAACAGATTGTTATCCATCAAGTCATCTTCCGGTCTATTCCACAGTCTGTCTATATATTATATCGATCGATATACATACGCGCACGAGCATATACATGCAGATCGATCGGAAAGTGGGTCGCTGGGTAGAGATAAACTGGTGAATTGATGGCAGTCTGTCGGTCAGCATGCGTGTGTTTCTGACAGATGAATAGACAGATATTGATATAAATATTCAAATAGGTTGGGATTGATGGGTGCAGACATAAAACATACAGTGGTAAGAACAATGATCTGTAATAGACACCAATAACCGTAATTTAGTGTTAGACAGTTTCAGCCAGAGCACCATTCGCAGAGACCACACTAATCGCTGCTTCATTGGCAGACGACTCTTCTCCCAGTCGTCGCAGGAAATCGTTACAAGCCATCCTTCCTGTCCGCTAGGAGGCCAAGTGAATGAGTGAGTACTTCGCTGTCTGTGCATAAGTGGAAAAGGAACTGCAGCGTATTTTCGATGAGGAAGGATTTTGCTTACACGCCGGAAGTAGTCGGCAAACATGCCTCGCTGTTGACCAACCCTCAGCCAATTCCTGGCCAACTATAGGTCAACTTTCGGTCAGGCTTTTAAAGGCCATAACTTGGTGATTGATTGTTTGTTTTCGATGACTCTCAGTCAGCTCTACGCCTAGTCTTGATTATTGTTTTCTATTCCTACCTTGCCTATTTTCATTAAGAATTATTGTTCTCTGAAAATAATAATTATTTTTCATCAACGCTATGATCTCAGAATTGAAAGGAGCTGTCATTATTTAGAGGAACAATGGCTTAAGTCTATTATTGGCCTATTGTTATCCTAGAACTGATAAAACGTTTGTTGCTTGAATATCAAATAAATCACGCGTAACTTTCAACAACAGAGGAATCATCTTTCGCGCTCCTTCTGCATTTTGATCCAATTGCTTTTAAAACCGTCCTGCGTCCGCTAGATATCATCTCGATGGTATTTCGCATCATGCATTTGCGACAGTCACAGCCACTAATGAGTTAAACTTCGTCACGTTCCGCGTTGCCCGTAGCAGTCCAACAATTAATTAGTAATTAGTAATCGTGTGAGAAAAGGAGGCAGTCCACTCTGAGAGTTCTTTTGCTGTTCCAGCGTTCTGACGATTGACTGGGACCTGAATTTATTTTAGTCAGAACTTTGCATCATATGAACCAGTAGGCCAATGCGTAGATGTTTTGACTTTAGATCCTGTTGCTAATGCTTAAGTGCCTACTCAGGTCACGTGTGGTTCATCGGGGCATAAAAGGAGCAGTGCATTTCCAATGCCATTCGTGTGTACTTCACTTTGATTTGATGATTCTCCGCCCCTCATATCCACAGCGCAAGGACGATGTCTGGAAGAATAATTTCAACAGGATGTACACCCTGTATTGTCAGGCAACAGGATGCATCTTATCTGTTTGTTGTCTCGATTTTAAAGCGGATGAAAATCATTGTATTTGATCCTCGTTTGTCTCTCTTTTGTTTTCGGGATACATCTGGAGAGTTTTGTGATAGGCTTATGATATATATATATATAATTATGAATCTTTATTTGTATAGTATGATCTTGATCCGTGATTCCTTCGCAGAGAGCGAGACACAAAGAAATATGAATTCCTTGCGACTTCGTTTCTTTTAGTTTTGACCCACGACGTATATGGCCAGTGCACTTCTTCAATCCATTGTCAGTGCATATACATGTACCTCTGAGTATCTCATATAGACCTTGCTCTGAAAAGTTAATGGAAAGAATGCGTGGAATGTCTGCTTTCTCTGCATCTCTGACCCGGAACATCAAGCACCAGTCACCATCGAGCAGAATGTCTATGTCCGGATGAATGTCGATCATTTGTGTTTTTCGTGTTTGTCTTTTGTTTGCTCTATATATGAATCTTCGTTTCTTTCTGTGAGTCTTTGTTATGTTAAATTTTCCATTCTGGTTCTTTTGTTCCTCTCAATCTGGTGTTCGCTACCATCTGCTTCGTCTTTCTTCTGTTGTTTTTCTATTTCTCATCATGTATACGCCACTATTTGTAATATGTGTTTGTCTGCCTGTCTCTTTGTTTGCCTGCCTGTCTCTTTGTTTGTCTGCCTGTCTCTTTGTTTGTCTGCCTGTCTCTTTGTTTGTCTGCCTGTCTCTATGTTCAAAATTTTTGATCTTTCCGCCATTCCTTATTCTTTGGAAGTAGTCGTCGTCAGATATGACGTGACGCACGTGAATACCATCCTGCAAGACAGCAGATAAACTTTTGATCAGTTTATGTTCTTTGCGATTGGAATGAGAGGTCAGCGAGGTCACGACAACATCTGTCAGGAAGTCCCGACCTAAAGACCATTAGGTTGGCCAAACTCCTCGAGCCATTGACTTCATGACGGTGAACCGGAAACAGGAAATCAACCGATTCTATTTGAATTCATGTTTGATTACAACAGACTCTAATGTACACAATACATATAGACATCAATAACATTGATAAGGGTTCTACGTATGCACGCGAGCATGCATCTGTATATGTGCATATATATGTATTTATTTGTATTTCGATGTGTATATATATAATATATATATATTATACATGTATGCTAACGTGCACATATACGACGTTGTACGTATGTGTGTAAGCCTATCTAGGTATGTATGTGGGTATACATGGATGCTTAAATTCGTGCGTGTAGGTATACTTTATGTATGTATTATGTGCTATTTATGTATGTATGTACATGTACGTATAAAGTGATGATTTGCATACTGTCTTTTGGGATTAGTATATTGAGTTTTTAGCAGGAACAGTTAGCGCTATAGCCTACTGCAGATACTGTTTAAAGATCCTTTCTGTATGAATAATTTGCAATTTGGTGTTGTGATGTCATTTCATTTCGTTGTCAGTCATAGCATCTTCTAGACTTGTCGTCTTGTTTTTAGTGTACTTGAGCTCGGACGAAAAATGCTGCAAAAGAAAGCACTGATTTACGAAAAACTTGTAGTTGAATAATTTTAAGGCTCCGTTTGTACTCACAATCAATTCACTGATATTGCTTTTCGCGATTCTTTCATTCGGTTGCAACAGTCTGAATTGTTACTTTGATACGAAAGGAATCGTTGAATGGATTGATTGTCAATGTCCAACATATCCCGTGTCCTATCTCAGCCGAAGACTTACAGCTGACCAAACTCACTACCGACGATTGAAAAGAAGGAATCGACATTGCATGTAAATGTACGCTGTTTCTATAGCGACCGCACGCCTTTGACCCAACTCAGTTTCATTGAATTGATCAGAGATCCTTCACCGCTGTTGTCCAATTGAATAAATGCCACGCCTTTCAATGTACACGAGATTAAAATCTACGAACCACCATTGGTATGCGAACACTCGTGCTCGAGCAAGAAGGGAATTTACAGTCTACGCCCTCTTGGTGTTTTTCCGCGGCTGCAACTCTCTAACTGTTTACACTGACCACAGCCTGATAAACGATAAGGTCAAAACTTTCTAAGCTGACACGATGGTGTCTGGAACTACAAACGATACTTTTTGCATATCAAACATCACCCTGCATGGAAGCTTCAATTTTTTTAATCTGTTGCTGCGCATTCTTAGTCGGCCACCAAAGTAACTGATTAAACTTAAACTCTATACTCCATATTAAGTATGTACAAATATGCCTAATATGTATCTATATATATAAACATATATTTCATAAACATAAAACCGGACTTTATGTATATATATATGCCACCAAAGTAACTGATTCTCTTAGAAAAGACTCAGGTTAAACTTAATCTATCTCTATACTCCTAGACAGCTTGTGACAACGTGTATATATATATATGTACTTAATATGCCTGACATTATACAGAGCCTGTATTTGATATATAGTTATATGCCTGTGTTCGTATGTCTGCGTATGGTGATGTATTCGGCGATTTGTGAGGACATTTAAAGGCATTAAAGCTCCATTAACATTGGTTAACAGTTGAGATTGGAGATAGATTGAAAGTATTTCTTGAGCTATTTGTGATGGAACAGTGCGTGGCTCTAGCACGAGAAATTTAGAAAGAGTTTAGCACGATGGTGTTCCTACGACAACTAATACTGCAAGAGTGTCTGTTGTGTCTTGTCATTGACTCATTGGTCACAGGAGTGTCATCTTTTTAAGCATATAAATATTACCAACTGCCCCGTCCTGTCATCACCTGGGTTCACAATTGCTGAAGGAATCTGTTTTCAGACTCATTATGGTAGAGCACAGCAGGCGAAAACAAAAGAGTTAATACCAGCAAACGACCAATTCATGTTAGAAATGCTTTACACGCGTTGCTCGACCACGTCAACGACCGTTTGAATATGTATGTATGCCGATCGCAAATGAATCCGTGTGTGCTCACTGCTGCCACTTCAGCGCCGTCTGTATATTTATGTCTGAGTTCATGCATATGTATATGCATATGTATATTTATATCTGGGTTTGTGCATATCTCTGCTTTTGCGTGAGTGCATGGGTATACGGTACATTGGAAACATGTGGGAAGCCTTTCCTAATCTTCGGTTCTCGAGCCAACAATAGATGAATCCAGGGACTGAACACCAGACCAGAGCATCGCAAATGCGGTAAACATGTGTGGATGCAAACTGGCATACGTAAATTCATACAAATATGCACGCATATATACATATTATGTAGGCATATACATACGCTTGGAGGAAGAATAGAGTGTTGGAAAAAGACGGGAGGAGAGAGGACAGAATGAAGATAATGCGGAGAGGGAAAAAGAGGAGGAAAATGTAGCAAAGGTAGAAGGGGCAGATGAGGCACGGAATACTGTGGGGAAGTCCAGGAAAGAAGAAGAACGGAGTGAGACAAGCGGAGAGGAGAGGAGAAAGCACGAGGGGTGAGATTAGGAATGAATTTGAAAAGTACAATTGTGAGCAGGGAAGGACAATGGGAGGAGGGTAGGAAGGGAAACAGACGAACAGTATCAACAGGGAACCGGAAAAAGGGCAAACCAGGCAGCTGTGGAAAAACGGAGAGAGTTAGAGCGTAGACAAAAGAAAGAGAAGCGGAGGGAGGTAGGGAGGAAGGGAGTGATGAACGATCGTCCCAACTCCGATTAAACAGTCGTTAAGACGATGCGAACGAATAATCGCTGATAGTCCTGCGCAAAGCCAGGATGTGCGATCATTAGGCGAACAGTTATAGCGGGAAACTTATTGCGCACTTCACAAATGCACCCGATGACCTCACTCATCAGAGCAAACACCCAAAGATGAAAATGCAAATTAAATGCCATACCCTTGACGCTGATGTCCTTATGTTAACGCGGTCACTCGCTCTCGTTAAAAACGACGCTAACAGCTAACAATTGCCTGACCATAAAACACGAACTTCGTAAATCCAGATGTCAGACTGTTGTCTCTCATCACACCATAAATCCTCTAAGCTAACATTTACTGTCAAGAACTGTGCAAAATGTTTTCGAATCGGTAGTGCATATTGTAACAATTGCCAATTCGAGTCTATTCCGTAAATGATCCCAGGACAGTTGTCCGCCCATTATTATTATTATTAATTAAACGTGTAGCGAGTGGCAAGATCACAATGAAATGTTGGTATCTCAGACGCGTTTCTCCTTCCTTTCGCGCGTATTAAGTGCATTAAATAAAAGACAATAAAAATCGTTGCCATAGTGAACATCGTCCGTGAATAGACTCGACTTAGCTTAACTAATTTTAGGAAGAATTGCAAACCGTCTCGGAATGGTCGGGACAGTCCCGGAATAGACCTGAGCCGTTCCGTGTCTCAGGAAATGCTTAGTTTGTCCTGAATTGCCCCGAAATTGAAGAATATTCAATATAGGTAAATTATTACAAAAGATTATGCGATTCAGTGATATTATCCAACTCTAGGCAACATGAACAACACTGTAATACAACATCTTAATTGTCAAATGTTCATTACTATAACTTAATCGTAAGCGTTTCGACTAAATGGCTTTCGATTAAGGGTCCGAAAGTCTTGAAGTCTCAAACAACATTCGAAAGTCATAAGTTCATAAGCCTAGCGGAATGCCGAAAACTTCGCTGGTGTGGGGGGGTTTGCCGCTTTGTCCGATTTCAACGGTTTGGTATGTTGCGGGTTTATCTTTTCACAATGGTAGGCCTAACTGGGAAATGTCCCGGAATGGGTTCGTCCAGAATTGACATCCATCCTAATTTCAGGCGTTTAAGAGATTCGTGAAACTTTCACAACAGAGTCACAGGGCATATATTTAAACGGTTGAAAAGGAAAAGATTAAGTATTAATTACAAAAGAGTTGTAGATGAATATTTATCATTTGACCAAGATCCTGGGTTTTGTTATCTTCGTCATGTGAAGCCACACGATGATAGTTCTCCCAGTCTGAAGTTAGCGATCATTTCTTACGTTGAAGAAAAACATTAGTGGGAGTTGAGAATTAATTGGCGTTGGAATGCAATTAAGCTGCAGAAAACACTTGTAAGAAAAGAGGCGTCAAAAGGCTTCTGGAGATGTTTAGGAACATCTTTACGATGATTTGCATGTCTGTCTCACGCTAGCGAACTAAACCAACGACACTTATTTGAACATCTTGTTGGACGCATGACAGAATCAAACAGTTTCGCAGGTCCTACGGTTCATCTTTACAACAGAAAGAGGAAATGTCCATTGCTGTTTTTTTTTGAGTCAATCTCCTGGGACTTTCCAGCCGTTGACGCTGATGACCCAAGTACTGACCAGCAAGAATATAGTCTTACCTAATTAGTTGACGAATGTCAGGCATTCATCACCAGCAATTGTGCTTTCTCAGTGTGACACCGCCAGCCTGGAAAACTCGTCATGTGTTGATGGGTCCTTCGCCTGTAGTCCTACGCTGAAACGGTTCCCATTCATTTCGTCGGAGCTCATTTCATCGCATTGTTATGGTTGCACACATTTGAAAGAAACTAGAAGGTTGGTTGAGGAGGGAATTTCTGCCTGAATGGAAGCGAAAATGATGAACCAGAAGCTGGATTGATGAACAGAATTCTGTCTCACTAGAAGCGGACATATTGAAAACATTTTTGCGAACAAGATTTTAGTTAAATAGAAATCTCTCCATCATTTCCGCTTCTGTTTCATCACTCCAGCTTCTATTTAAACATAATTCTTTTCATCAATTCACCTTCCTGCCACGCTTCCATTTTAATGGCATCATTTTCAGCAATGCAGCGACTTGGGTTATTCGGTGGTTTGTTTAAAAATGTGCGCAACCCAAAGAAACTGCTACCAAATTAGCAAAAATGCGACGAAATGAACTGCGTTGAACTGCGATGAACGGTCACTCGTTGAAACAGAAAAGTCTAACAATGATCTGAAGGTGATTTCTGAGTCTATTGTCAAGATGAACAATTTTCACATGCGCCAATGTGGCTCAGGATTAAGGCGAAACCTTCGAGTTAAGATAGTTCCAGACAGTTGCTTGTCGACAGATTTTAAAAGCCTGGTTAATCCAGTGATTCAAAGTAACAGTCAGGGACGTCAACGGATGAATGACAGCGTGTCGGAGAACTTGCTTCGAACACTGTGAATTCGCTATTCAAAGTCACGTGAGCGTGAAATAAGATGCTTCTACGTACTATTAATCAATTTCGATGATGAAGACTACTTCAATTTTATTGATTTGCAAATGAGAACGCTGACAGAACCTCCAATTACCAAGTCTGTTTCTGACGATGACCCCGAAAGTCTTCTTGACCGTCGGACGTTTCCTGTTATCGATATCCCTCGATTGCCTTGTCATACACAAGTTGTGGAAAGAGTCATCGTGTTCTGACATTGAACAAGAAGCCAGGGATGGATTTTGTAGGACCAGGATAAAATTAATGCTCGAGCTATCCTACGAGTTTTCGAGGCAAAGGGCGACTATCACAGATGCTTGATGTTTTCACTTTATGCTTTTACTTTACGTCCCGTGTACCAGTGACTGTTTATTGACGTGTAATGTGTATTGTGAAAACAAATATAGATTTTCTGAATGTTCTCTTGTGCTGCGTTATTTCATTTGTAAGTATAAAAAAACGTCTTCGCTGGTCATTATTTAGAAAGTGTACCTGAGTCAAGCATAATATCAAATATTCGGGCTTGTGTCTTCGTTTTAACATTATCTTTTTTAATTTCTGGTCGTATAGACCTTTCTCTTCTAGCTCGCATCTGTCCTTTTCGTTATCAATATATTCTTCCTAAACTCTGCTATTTTTGCGGCATTACGTATTTTTCTGCGTTTTGTCGTGACATGTGTTAGGTGTAGCAACAATCCCTGTAGTGTATACTTGTTCACAACGATAAACGATAAATCTGCAAAGGCATCAGAAGAGAAACATTTCATTGCCTATTTATATAAAGCACACTGTTAAATTCACTCTGGCAATGATTCCATGAAACGACCTGTGGCCATTAAATGAAACAATTTTTCATAACTGCACTTTCCTACAATGACCGTTGTGAAAGAACAAAATGTCTAAATCTTGCATTACACAACGTAGCCCAACTTCTTTAGCTTGCAATTTCTTTGCCACAGCAACCAGGTACAGAACTATCGGAATGTTTAAAATCTTTCAAAATGTTTTCTCAAAGTTACAACTGGCCTATAATTAAAATCGATTCAGATCATCCAAACTTCTGTAATCATTTAGGGGAATCTTTGGGGAACAGAAATGTATCGAAATTACAGTTCAGCACTAAAAGTATTATAAACGTCTGTAATGTTTCAAAGTAAAAAGAATTTTGGCAAAATGAAAAGAGGCGTCTTTGGCAGCATCATTTAATCGGTGGATAAATTAATCTGATTTTCAAATATGATTTTCTGCCTGTAAGCCTTTGCTTGCCTTCATCTCATCACCCCATTCCTATTGTTTACCCTTTCTTACTCATATCTTTGCCATATCATACTGTATTCGTCTGTTGCAATTTTATTGCTGCTCCAGCAACTTTATATTATTTCCATTAGCCTTTGGATATTTGTTCTCGCTTTCTTGTCATTTCTGTGCTTGGACTTCATTAATTTGCAATCTTATTCTTCTTTTCTTTTCACTTTTGCCTCTCTTTATTAAACTGCTGTTTCTTCATCTCAGTTTGTTGCTTCTGAATCTACATAATTATATGGCGCAGCTGCTTTTGATCTCAATTATGTGCCGGTTTATTGTCTCTGAGTAACGACTTCCCATTATCTGTAACTGCATTGGCCTACTTCATCTTGGTTTCTTCTCCTCCTTCTATCATTTGCTCCGTCCTTTCTTCCCTTTTAATTCCCTATTTGCGTTGAAATATCTAGCTGTTGTCTTTGGCTCTCCATTTGCTTCCGTTTTAGTTCGTTTAAATTCCCACCTGTTTTATCTGCACTACTATCAGCTGCATCATTGCTTCCATAATTATTTATTGGTTGGGAATAGATTTTCAATTTGTTTACGCTGTGTTCCGCAAATGTACCCGCTTACTCGGTTTCCTATCGAAGCCAATTGTGTGTGTGGGTGGGGCGTATCGTAATGGCTAACGTAGTGAGTTCGCTTCCCGTATCCCCATCGAATTAACTTGCCCTTTATTCGTTAAGCGGCGTTGTTGTTAAAGTGCATTTATAGTGTGACGGATACATCGCATGGCTGCTGACAGTTATATTTGACTCTTGCAATAGCTAGTCATCATTCGTTCATACATTACTCGTACTTACACTGCGGTTAATGAGTTTTAAATTAAAAGAAAATTTTATTATTATTATTATTATTATTATTATTACTATTATTGTCATCATCATCATCATCGTTGCCTTCGGTTCCGAGGTAAACAGGATCCCTCGGGGACTTAAAAATTGTGATATGTTGATTCAATTTGTCTGGAAATCGTCACCATGAAACGCGACCTCGTTAAAGCATTGTATCAATATTATTTTTTGACATATTACTGCTATTGTTTTTATCATTATAATTATTATTATTATTAGACCTATTACTTTTATTATTATTATTATTATTGTTATTATTATTATTTTTACATTGTTATTTTCCTTTTTATTTACAAATGCTTCTTGTATGGCGTCTTTGCTCAGTTCCGTTAGCTGGCCAATCATTCAGACATTCATAATTAAGTCCTAACCGAATCCCTTTTTGTGCCGATATTCATCGAATTGTTCTGACAGTTTGACAACGATAAATTGAGCAATGTAGGGACTACGCGAGAAGGCATTCTGCGTAAAAGGACACTTTTTCAGCTAAATGATATTCAAGTAGTACATTGGTAGTGCATTGAGGGTTTACTCTTCTGAGTTTCTCTTGATTGTCTTAAAAAGGTGCATGCACGCTTGTGTTGTTGTGTTGTTTACGAGTCAGCCTATGTGCGTAAAACATGTCATGCGTGACAAAGGACAAAAAGCAAATCCGTGACTCAAGAGACAATTGAAGCCGCGTTCACATCACATCGGATGCCTGCGTATGATGAAGTGATGATGTTGATGTCATCGAAGAGTCATTAGGCCTAAATAGATGCAAAAGCGTAGGCCTGCGCATAGCCACCGTAAAGCGCAGATCATTCCTAGCTGTTGTTGTTGTACACGCGGTGATAGAGTGCCCAAACGAAGAACATAAAATTGGATAGAACATTTCCAGAGGTGGAACTCAGTCACTACTCCACCCGTGGCAGTGTCAGTCCAAAGCCTAGAGAATGTAGGAGAGCGACGCTAGACATCTTTTTTATGACACAGTGCCGCTAACGATTAGCTACATATCGCCCAATAAGCCAATTAACCAAATTTAAAGCCGTTGTTGGTCACCAAATTGGGTTCTGAAGTATTTAGCCTCCGAGTCTTCATTAGTGAGCGACACAATCGGCGCTTATCTCACGACTGATTAACTTAAGCCTTATAGGCATAGTCGCACCAGAGACAAATTAAAAGGAGTCATATGAACTCAACCGACAATCTTCAAATGATTGCAGTTAGATGCGACTATCAATTAATGCCCTTTGCCTCAGCAGACCCTTGTAAGGGTGGCCAAACCAAAGCGTATGCAGGGCATCCTAATCTCACAAGCAATGTCTTTCACTAGAACCCCAAAGCATCGTCACTATTAATTACTTCCTCAAACAAATCGCTCTGGCAACTCTCATGGACAACCTCTCTGATTTTTCGACTGAGTGCTCTTAAATTTAAGCTGCTACAACGATTGGCGCTTTAGAAGTTTAGAGGATGCGATTACGATTTAAGGGCTGCTATATTAAATTAGTTGGCATAGATAGAAGTTTTGTGGGCCAGAAGGAGCAGCGAAATGTGTTGATGAGGTTCTTTAAACGCTGCCAATGTTGCTAATGGACTGATTTTGTCCAACTTAAGTAGCTACACTTGTACCTTGCACGTAACTATAAGGTGTGAAATGGATATTATTTCGCCCCAAGGTAAACGGAAGAATTGCACATGCCATGTCTGTAGGCCTACTCGTGTCTACTGCCGCTTTGACTTTGTGTGCCTCGAGCAATCTTCATCTCTCTCCCTCTCTCTCTCTCTTTCTCTCGCTCACTCTCTTGATATCTTCTTGTCTTTTCTCTCTTGTGGCGCTTAAAAGCTGACTGAAATATCGTCATATATATACAGTATATTATCATATCATATTCTACAGTAAAGGTGGTTGAAAGTGGCATTTATAGAAACAGATAAACTTTAGACAATCGTGGAGAGAAAAAGTCCTACACCTGTCGTAATCGTAATTGTGATCTCCAGGCTTCTATAGCGCCCCTCGAATGCCAAGCGCAAGGCATCAGCTTATTCAAGATCGCTCCGTCGAATCAGAGGTGTCCGAGGAGGTCAGAATCCGGTTTCCAGACTATCAGAGGGCGTCAGCTAGTAGGGCCAATAGGATTTGTCCGAGGGTTAAGGCAGATAAGTAAGGAGACTAGTGGTTTGCTGAGAGATACGGTGAGAGACAGAGAGATACAGGGACAGGGACAGAGACAGAGACAAGACAGAGAGAGGTGAAGGACTGATGGTAGTTGGAGTTTAGGAGAAGCGAATGAGGAGAATGGGAATGAAAATGGGAAAGAATGGCGTCATTATAAATATGGGTTAAAGATAACAAAAGGAAAAGTGTAAAGGTGAGACCAGAGGTGAGGCATGCTGGAAAAAGATGGATTAATCTGAGGTCATGCACCTGGAGAGGGTTTGAGTGTTTTTTAAATTAAATAGAAATGATCTGATCTTCCACCGTTTGAATTGATTGAGAAGAGTGTCCAGATAGACAGCAACTGGATGTTACAGAAGACACAGCACTCCAAACAGTCAATACGCTGGTACCCTGCTCTCTGTGTCTGACTGTTTCTCTCCACCTATCCATGATTTTTCGTTATAAGTCTCTGTTACTACAATGCTTTCAGTCTTTGATGACTATGCATCTTTTATTGTTGAATTCTTCTGAACCTCTGATGTTCTGTCTCTCTCCGGTTTTCATCTCATCTTCCAAATGATTCAACTTCATACTCGTCTGCTACGCACGAACACGCCTCTGGCAATGCGTGCATTTGTTTAAATTAACACCTCTGAAACTTTTCAAATATCACTTTTTCTTTTAGAATATAATGACCAATATTAAACATCAACTCAGTCCTTTATAAGCGTCTCCAGTGCAGTCGACTATTAGGCAATAGTACACAATTCAAATCGACTAACTCAGCAACTAAATTTTACCGCCAACTTTGTGTAAGTCTGTCAGTTAATTTCATATATATATATATATATATGGCGGTAAAATTTAGTTGCCGAGTTAGTCGATTTGAAATGTGTACTATAGCCCAATACTCGACAGCACTGCAAACGAATATATATATATATTCATCTATCCATATATATATATATATATGTGATAACCAGATTTCATATACCTCTTCAGCTCAACGAATTATACTGACGCATATTACATATAATTATACGCACGTCGTTCACAGAAAAACATTTTCGCGGTATATCTATCTATCTATCTATCTATCTATCTATCTATCTGTCTATCTATCTATCTATCTATCTATCTATCTATCTATCCATATCGTTCTTTCTGTCTGAAATCCATCCATCAACGACAATCACAATAGCGCTGCCCATCCATCTATCCATTCATTCATCCATCCATCCATTCATCCATCCAGTCATCCATTCACCCATCCAGTCATCCATCCATTCAACCATCCATCCATCTATTAATCTTTATATGAACTTATTTATTCTTCTATATGTTCATCCATCCAACCATCCATCCATCTGTCCATCCATCTGTCCATCCAGGCATTCATCTACATGCTACCTCTACCTCTGCTTTGTATCTCTGTCTATCTTCCTGTCCTATTATTATCTGTGTCTATGTCTGTCTATCGCATATCTCTCGGTGTCTTGCATAATGCATTGACACACCTTAGCTAGACATAAATGATACATTATAATTACATATATATATAAAACACCATTTGATACATATGACATGCTATCTATTCTATATTATATCAGACTTAATGTAGGGAATTCATATGGAAGCTTTGACGGACAGATTGCTGTCGTGACAAGTAAGGTGCTATGTCGCTCAATCTTCTTGGACCTGATGGATATCTGAGATTGTGCAATACTTATCTAGGTGCGGTGTAGCCCCTGCATGTCTATATATATACATATATACATATTATATACTCTTGCATGTCACGCGCTGACTCTGTGACTCCAGGGATTTCATTCTTTATTGCTAGGATTCAACAGTAAACTCTAACATTCGTTTGCGGGTTTTTTTTGTAACAGGCCAAACGTTGAGCGTTTGGCCTCAAATGTTACTCTGGTTCACTTTCAACATAACTTAAGAGTTACATATTTCCCTCAGACTTGAATTAATCACTCAATGTTTTATAGACTTTTGACTTAAAATTAATATCGAAACTGGATCACCAACATCACATTAATCTTGCGGCTAAAATAACACACACGCCTCGGCTTTCTCTATATTCCAACTCCACTTTCTTCTCTGCTCGATACTCTCTCTCCCATAGGCTTGATTCAACTTTCCCCTATGTAGGAATTCAGATTGTTAAGACTGTCGTATAATTTAATTCGATTTCTCTAAAACCTGTGATCAACTGTTACTACATGTAATGAAATCCTATTATATCGGCCCATTTGTTCATTTGAATTGATAAACAAATATTTGTTGTCGATATAATATTAATAATAATAATAATAATAACAATAATAATAATAATAACAATAATAATAATAATGATAACAATAATAATAATAATAACAATAATAACAATAATAATAACAATTATAATAATAATGATAACAGTAAAAATAATAATAATAACAATAATAATAATAATAATAATAATGAATCGATTTGAGGCAGCGGACGTGGTGGGCGGAAAATTTTTAATGTCCGACTATTTAGCAAAAAATACCGCGTAACGAGTAATCGTCAGAGTTGGATTTTAGCATCGTCTAATGGATTAACAACTCGTGACCCGATTGATTATATTCACCACATCTTATTCGCCAAGACCACAACACGATTGGTTTGTCAAACTTTCGTTTCAACTTATATGTAGCCGTGCATTTGAATTGATGGCCGCTTGCCATGCTTTAAGGCCAGCGACGTCAACGTTGCCAATGGCAACGATTACTGTTTAAATGGCGGCGCATTTGAAAACAAACCGATTTGAAACTCAGATGAGTCAAAAACCTTGTAAGGGCCAGGGGGTTTGCGGGGTGTGTTGGTTGTCCTTCAAAACCCATGCCTCAGATGGCACGATGCACCGGCACGGCCCTCGAACCGCCCCTTGTCCAGGTTCCGACCAGCCACCGGCGGACGGCCCTTTAAAGCATAATACCACAAGACAGTCGTCTTCTACCACTAGCGTGCAGATCTCTTACTCACGGGAGCTGTCGACGGACGTTGGGCCGATCGCTTCTCAGCTCTCACATCCTGTTTCACCCGGTCTTCTGATTAAGAGAATCCCAAAAGCAGCAAGGCCATCTTGTGCTGCTCTTCTGGCCGATATAATCCAAGCAATTGTAAGAGAACCAAATTGCGTTGCAAAATGGTTCGATTTGCTGGCCTTCGGTGGAACTGTACTAGTGAAGCCAAGAAGAGGTGGACGAAAGCACAACATGACCAAGATGATTTTGTCCCGCATTACTGAATGGGGACTGCAGGGACCAGACCAGTCGACTAACGATGAATTGCCACTGACGTCAAGTCGTAAGCTCAAGTCCGCTAAATGCGACCACGCCAGGTATTTAGCCTCAACAGTTGCAAGCAAGCTGGAGGAAGGCAATTTCAAGGCAGCCATCCGTCTCATCTGCAGCGAGGATAAACCGGCACTGGACACACCTGAAACTCTGGCCGCGCTTAAGAAAAAGCACCCGCCTGCACCAGTGGACAGGAGAACCCCATGTGATCCAGACAGTTCCGATCGCTTCATCCCACTTCAAGTTTCTAAAGAAGATGTCGCTAGGGCAATCTCCTCTTTCCCTGCGGGTTCGGCTGGTGGTCCAGATGGCATTACTCCACAACACTTAAAGGATCTGATGGCCTATGGAGTAGATGACAACATCGGGCAACATCTATCTGACCTTGTCAATCTGCTCCTAAAGGGAGGTCTATCCGAAGAGGTGAATGAGGTCATCTATGGGGCAAACCTTTTAGTCCTGAGCAAGAAGGACGGAGGCATAAGACCGATCGCCGTGGGCTACACATGGCGTCGTCTGGCGGCAAAGTGCGCTAATTCGCATGCGGTAACAAGGCTGTCTCAGCTGCTCGCCCCCATTCAGCTTGGGGTAGGCATTCCAGGAGGCGCTGAGGCAGCTGTCCATGCGACACGTCGCTGGATTTCCACAATGCCTGAGGACAGCGTCCTAGTGAAACTCGACTTCGCCAATGCCTTTAACACTCTGCGCAGAGATTGTCTTCTAGAGGCAGTTGCTAGAGAGATCCCAGAGCTCTACCACTTTGCTCACGCTGCCTATTCAAACCGTCCACTGTTGCGCTATGGTTCAAACACAATTCGATCCGAAGAAGGAACGCAGCAAGGCGATCCTTTGGGACCTCTGGAATTCTGTCTTGTGCTGCAACCGATTCTGATGAAGCTTCGCTCGGATCTGCGTATCGGATATCTGGATGACCTGACATTGGGAGGTAACAAGGAAACAGTGGCCGACGACGTTCAATTAATCGAGCAGGAATCAAAGAATCTGGGATTGCTATTGAACCGCAGCAAATGCGAAATCGCGTGTCACAACACCCAGATGCCGAACAATGACCCTGCGTTCCAAGAGTTCACGAGCACAGTCCTCGAGGACATGACCTTGTTGGGTGCACCTCTAATTTCAGGTCCAGCTGTGAACATGGTCGTTAATTCAAAGGCCAATGCAGTCCCCATTCAGTAATGCGGGACAAAATCATCTTGGTCATGTTGTGCTTTCGTCCACCTCTTCTTGGCTTCACTAGTACAGTTCCACCGAAGGCCAGCAAATCGAACCATTTTGCAACGCAATTTGGTTCTCTTACAATTGCTTGGATTATATCGGCCAGAAGAGCAGCACAAGATGGCCTTGCTGCTTTTGGGATTCTCTTAATCAGAAGACTGGGTGAAACAGGATGTGAGAGCTGAGAAGCGATCGGCCCAACGTCCGTCGACAGCTCCCGTGAGTAAGAGATCTGCACGCTAGTGGTAGAAGACGACTGTCTTGTGGTATTATGCTTTAAAGGGCCGTCCGCCGGTGGCTGGTCGGAACCTGGACAAGGGGCGGTTCGAGGGCCGTGCCGGTGCATCGTGCCATCTGAGGCATGGGTTTTGAAGGACAACCAACACACCCCGCAAACCCCCTGGCCCTTACAAGGTTTTTGACTCATCTGAGTTTCAAATCGGTTTGTTTTCAAATGCGCCGCCATTTAAACAGTAATCGTTGCCATTGGCAACGTTGACGTCGCTGGCCTTAAAGCATGGCAAGCGGCCATCAATTCAAATGCACGGCTACATATAAGTTGAAACGAAAGTTTGACAAACCAATCGTGTTGTGGTCTTGGCGAAGAAGATGTGGTGAATGTAATCAATCGGGTCACGAGTTGTTAATCCATTAGACGATGCTAAAATCCAACTCTGACGATTACTCGTTACGCGGTATTTTTGCTAAATAGTCGGACATTAAAAATTTTCCGCCCACCACGTCCGCTGCCTCAAATCGATTCGATAATAATAATAATAATAATAAAGCATAATAATCTTTTTGGCACTCTTCAAACCAACTCAACAAAGATGATCCATTCCAGATCAAGGAAATCCAATATAATAACAATAATAATAATAATGATAATAATAATAATAATAATATTAATGATAATAATAATAACAATAATAATAATAGGAGATAGCCACCGCTAGGAAGCACGCAAGATATTTGGAGCTTGAGCAGAGGTACACACGCCTTCGTACCTGTTGCTGTAGAAACATTTGGTCCCATCAACACTCAACAGGGAGGAGGGTCTCGCTTTCTTGTCGGAGACCGGACGCCAACTGGTGAAGACTACAGGTGACACCCGAGAAATAAGCTTTCTCTTCCAGAGCTTGTCGGGAGTGATCCAGCGGTTCAGCGTGGAGGCTTTCCAGGGAACCATGTCAAGGCTCTAAGTACCTGTTAAGCGACCCACCAGATGACCTGAGGACAGAGCTGATGTCACGTCAATGATGAACAATAATAACTGTCATACTAATAATAATATTTTTTAAATAATAATAATAATAATTGTAATAATAATAATAATAATCATTATAATAAATAACAATAATAATAATAATTACTATTATTATTATTATAAAATAATAAGAATCATAATAATAAAATAGTTTATCATTATTAATAATATCATCATTATTTTTAGCCCTAGCTGCTGCATAATCAGAAGAGTTGTTGTCGCTAGTACAGACACAGACTCACTTGTCATTATGTAGCTCGGGAAACCACTCACTATGATACGTTCATGTTATACGAAATCAGTCCTGTTACGGTATTCGACATAACGAGATTTCAACATGTCATAGAAGTCCCTTTGCTCAGCACAATATCACGTCGGTGCAGAAGCGTTAGTTCTAGCAATGTAACACGTAGTCGCAAGAAACTTGGACTCATCCGAATATCGATGTGCAGTCAAAGCAAAGGTCACTGGTCATACTTGCAGCAACATTTTATTAGATTTTAATTAAGATGCTAACGACGATCACATTAACACTGCCGTGAAACAAAGCAAATTAAGCGAACAGCGATTTCATTTATATTAACATAAGCCATTTCGATGACAAGCTTCGAACGTCATCCATAGTTCCATATCAATCAGAAACAACCGTGAAAGAGAAAATAAAGTCAACAAACGAATACGCTTCATCACATTACCCGGTAGCAGTCTGCGAACGAAAATTATGCAGCAAAGCCGCTTTGTGGCCTCTCAATTAACGAGAAATGGCATGCTTCAAAACACATAACCAAAACCATCTCGAAAACCTATAAGTGAGATACCAGGTAAGTAACACCGTAGTAGGGCTCTGCGCCTACCTAGAACTTTCGGCGTCGGCGCGTCGGTCATTTTAACCCAAAAAATTCGGCGGCGGCGGCGCGGCGTGATCGGCGCAGTGTTCTGTCAGTTTTAGCAAACCTGCTTCAAAAGTTGTTCGGCAAGGTAACTCGCTTTACAATGGTATGCATATTCTACATTATTTTTTGCCGTTGTCTGATCTCAAGTTTTTATTCAAGCGAAACAATTATTCGCAGAGACTCAGAACAGACGTTTAAGAATAAAAAGCAAGAAGCAATAATTTTATTTTCCCTTATCAAAGCACACCGAGCAGTAAAGCGTGATAAGAATTCACCACCTTTCTAGATTTATTAGTCAATGACCCGAATGACTTCCACACGAAACCTTTTCCATCATTCTTAATTATTATGTACTATTCGTTCAACCTAAGCAGCCCATTCACAATAGTAGTAGTCGCTGTAGCAATGGAAGTAGTAGCAGCAATAGCAGCAGTAGTTGTAGTAGCAGAAGTAGTAGTCGGATCAACTTGAAACAACTTACGGTACGAGCAGCGGCAACAACAGCAGTACAATGGGTAGCATTTATTCGTATCCATCGCCACCAAATGGCTTGGGTCTACCAGAGTCTCATCGTGATGATGAAGATGGAATGTCTTTTTTATTATGTTACCTTAGCTTGTTGCGGTATGTCAACTTGTGTTTCAATGAAGCGTATTTTATAGCGCATATCTCTCAAGGTCTTTTTCTCTTAGCAAGCCATACTAAAGAAGAAAAGAAGAGGAGCAGTTCCTCAAACGAGATTGAAGTATGAAGTGTTACCGACTTCATTATCTTAGCCTCATTATACGAGGATGGATGGCCCCCGCTGATTTGAATCCCAAAACACTCGATTGACAGTATAGTTATTAGGCCTACAATATCGAGCGTATGGTGCATGTTAAATGACATTTGAATCTAGACTTAATATTACATTAGGCTTAGGAATGCACAATGACCAAGATAAAATATCTCCAATTATTAGGGTCCCACTACAAACAATTATTAACGTAATGTAAGTATATGGTACTTACACATTTCCATAAACTTGTTGTCATCCGCCAAAATGATGTGTGAATAGGCCTACTTGAAATAATCCAGGCAGTCGATTACACGGTGAAGACGGTGCTATAGTAGCACGCAAGCGAAATTAGTGTTGTCGTAGGATAATCAGTAAAACTTTTAGTGATTGCCCTAACACTGGCGGTTATGCCAGATATCCTATGTAGGACTATTCAGGATTCGATATCGATGGTTGGGCAGCAATGCAGTTACCATTTCCCACTGCAACCCAAGGCAGAGCGGATCATTATATGTCCCTGTGCAGAGGAACCGCTAACTGAATACTTAACAGTCCTCTGTAGAATCCTATGAATATATCTGCTTAAACTGCGTATGAAAAAAACCAGTCTTTTGTGGGCCTAGGCGTAAGTGACCTGTGACCTGTGACCATAGTCTTTCCGGACAGCAGGACCATCGACTTGTGTGAAAACGCTTTGCGGCTGTGCACAGACCACGGCATAAATTATCTAGGGGTCAGTGACTGAACTTTACTAATGGAACTGTGAGTTGATATCTATAATGGAATAATGAATGAAGCATATGGAAAGAGTAAGACCACATAGGGAATGGCAGATGACTTTGAAGAATGTGGTGGAACAAGTCTCCACAAGTTTTATGAAGGTGTGGAGAGAAGTGGCTAGAAAGGTATCCGACACAGGTCTACGGGCGATGAGTCCATGGTTGTTGATTGATTGAACATATGCCAAGTTCACGAAGGCCACGGACAGACGGTATATGTGGCCAAATATATAAATACACGAATATATATATGTATGTATATATGATTATGTACATATACGTGTGTATGTCATGGTGGATTTGCATATCGTGCATAATGTGCGTGCGTGTGTTTGTGAGTGTGAACACATCAGCGTGGGTCGGCGCGCCGAGTCCGAGAAATCGGCGGCGGCGGCGCCAACAAAATGTCGGCGTCGACGGCGCCAACGAAATGTCGGCGTCGACGGCGCGGCCCGGTCGGCGTGAAGCTCTACACCGTAGCGTACTGTAAAATCCTCAACAGTAAGGTCGTTTACATTGTTGAATCTGGAATCCTTAAATGGACGGTATCTTTTAGGACTTTAGTAACCAATGCCAAACGTGTGTGATTTCATGGAATGACCTCGTCTGACTCTGTTCCCAATTAAGGAGAATCACCGCTAAGACCCGCTTTTCTAGCTCCATCTTTTTGTGAATTGGAGATAGCGTTCGTCGTATTTTTTACTTTTCCGCCGTACGAACGTTAAATAATCCTATTTGTCAGTTTCGACAGCGGCGCAAAAGCCGATTATCTGCAGGAAAATCCTCCGAATCGATGACAACATCCGACCCGATAAATAAATCCGGATTTTATGGAATTATGCGAGAACGTTGTCTTACTGGCAGTTTTCGTTTAAGCCATGCTGGATGGAAACAGAAAGGAGGCAATACAGAGAGACACCAGACTGACAAGTAGGCAAATCAACACAGAAAGACAAACAGATGCTTTGACCTACTGATAGTTACTCAACAGACAGACAGGTAGGCAATGCTGACTTACTAATTGACTAACATTTCTATCAGATCGTCTGAAATAGGCAGCAAGAAGGAAATAGGGACAGAGGGAGACAGGCATTCAACTAGCCAGTCAGACAGATACACACAGAGGTAGACACAAAGTCAAACGAGCATCAATTCAGAGTTCCTATCAACTATACAATAGGCAATAAACTAATTTTAATGTTCTCATTAACTTTTAGGCCTTAAATCTAATTCAGCCGAAGAGGCGTGTATATTTATATTTGCAAGTGTATCTCTATATGTGCATGTGTATACGACCCTGCATGTGTGCGTGTATGTGTTCATCTGAATGCTGTTGAATAATTATGTGCCTATGAGCGGCCATGTTTGCTCTGCGTCGAACTTCCCTCTCTTGAACTCAGCGGTTGTCCTAATCACTCACTGGTGTTTTAAGCAGCTTCACCAACGTTTTATGATCCATAGTCAAACATCTTTATTTTCGTCCCTTTTAAAAGTTATTCACAACTTGTCGTATTTAATTGTTACCCGTAACTTGCTGCTGTACATGTCAGCATAATGTTTCAATAAACGAATATAAGTCTATCATCACTTGCTTCAGGTGTTGTTATAATCAGAGGCTGAAAGTCTCTCGGCAGAGAGAAAACGTACAATTTAAGAATTCCATCAACAGCCGACTCTGTCCTCCTTCAGCAGAAGTTGCTCTCAGTATCGCATAGACGTTTGATTGATATATTTTATATGACACTTTCTGCTCTATAATAATAAGGATACGTTCCCATTACAGACTGTGTGTATTAGGAGCAATGCTTACTTACTCTCTCGCTCGATGCGGAGTGGACAGGACTATGCTCGATCCAGGTGAATCCAGCTTGAGTGGAGCGGAAGCTCAGAGGAAGCATGAATGTCCTAAGAACACGATGCAACCTCACTAGGTGAGTCCTGATCACCCATGTTTTCAAGGATTGTCGGGGACTCTGGAATGATCAGCCATTTCGGTCTGTTCTCTACCACCCACCTCCTATTCACAGCAGCCTCGAACCTAAAAAAGTTGCATTGGTCCATCGCTCAGCGACAGAAGCTCTGCTCCATCCTTGTCGACTCCAATCGGCTCTATGCATTTGAAAAGGTGTAAGATTTATCATCGCTGCTTTTGCCTTCGCCAGAAAAAGTTACACGTCGCTTGACCTCATCTATCGAGGGAATTTATTGAAGAGCTGCTGCCATTACTTAGGTAGCAATGCATCTTCGGCTGAGATATTTCCTGCCGCAGTCAGGAAAATTGCATCAAGCTGCCATAAATCAAGGAGCATGGAGTGTACACGGAGGATATCAGTAACCACCAGCTGATGTCGAATCTTGCGTTTCTATCAAGGGTAATAGAGAAAGGAATGACGCATCAGTTGTTGCTTATTTGGAATCCTGAAACCTAAGGCGGAATCTACAATCCGTCGTTAGGGAACCTTATTCGACAGAGACAGATTTTTATTATTATCTCTGATATGTGTGACGCCATGGACATTGGAACCCAAGACTCAGTCAATCATACGGTGGATGACCACATTCTGCTGAACAGACAGAGCACCTCGTGTGTAGCATTGGGTTTGTCGCTTGAGTGGTTTTGCATTTGTCGTATTCACGAACAGTTAGAGGGTAATCGGTTTTGACAACTTAATTTGAACATCTGTTAAGTTTGTCATTCCGCTTGCAGGATTAGATTCATCGGACGATTTTATAAATTCTGTACACGAACGATTTGACCCTTCAGGTCATTTCTAGTCACAAGTCAGCTGACGTCCCACCAGCAGACTACAGTCTCACACGCTGGCGTATGTGTTCATGAGGTAAGTAAATCATCATTAAAGTCTTGACTCGGATATATTCAAATCGGCTGAGAATTAAATTGGGAAAAGACAGGTATTTGGGCACAAAGAGAGCGTGAGCAAGAATTAACTCTTACCCAGACTCCTTATTGATAGTCTACCTATCAATGCTCTACCAATGCGACACCTTCTTTAACAGCTACTCTGCCTCCCTGCTGACCTTCTGGGAACCGGACTCTTACCTCGCTGCGCTTAGCTTTCGAGTGGCGTTTTAGAAGTTTGGAGATTTCGATTACGATTACGAATTGACAGCGAAGCTAGAGCGGCGAATTTCTTCGATTTTAAAGTGATGCCTGTTGTCTGGTGCCTTGGTTTACCTCTGCATGGATGAAGATCGACCTACATGACTTATGCGCAACTGCCTACTAGGGTTGGCCCCGACATGTACCTAAGATCTTTCTGCACCTCGGTGTCCTGTTTACATGCAAGGGCTTCCTTGCGATCTTCCACTCGTGGCCTGCTTGCTGTTCTGTACATGTGCTCTGCCATGGCACAGACGCAGAGCTTTGCCTATGTTGGCCCTTCAGTTTGGAACTGTCTTCCTCAGTTCCTGCGCCTGGAGTTACTGACCCTCTCACCTTGTCAGTTTCGTAGACGCCTGAAGACCTTTCTTTTCCCACGCACAGACGCCCGTTAAGAGTGCTGCTGATTTGAGCGGCGCTATATAAATGCTTGATTAAATTACATTACACTACATGACAATGTATGTAGGCGCAATATATCAAATCCCTTCTCACACGTTGTGTGCTATTAAATGCGTGTAATAAAAATCACGCGACAACATATATCATTTGACTCCGCTGCGACTTTCCATCACTAAACATTCTCGCATGTTTCGAGCAGTAAAGGAGGAACGCTGCACTGGCTTCCTTCCGGTGAATTAGACAGAGGAAAGAAATCTCCTTAAGATCCTCGTCATGGAAGGGCTCAGATGGTCGGTTCGTCTCCTCACTGCATCAGATATCGTCCTGCTTCTATAGCTTCCCTAATCGACGGTCGTTGCGTTCAACGGCCAGTGGAGATCTGTTGGTCCTATGTGGACATATCATGCTTTATCGTGCATTGAACCGTCCTCCTCGAACAGTCTTTCATTAAGCATACACAGACATCTTAAGATACATTTTCAACCTATATTAATTAAGACGCATATCTTCAGATCTGTTCAATTGCCGCATTTAAGTTCCCTAGTCAGGCTCGCAAATGACGCTCATTAAATAACTAGAAATTAGAAGACTACATACATACATGTACATGCATACACACGCAAATATATAGCCTGATCTTTTTTAGCTTATTGTAATGATTCCCAACCATAAATTGATAGTTGATTTAACAGAATTAGCATCCGAAAGTTATAGAATACGATTATAGATGTAGGCCTATACATGCATGTCCATAGTCCACATATATAATACATTGTTCGTGTATTTACATAATCACATGTATGCCCCCAATATTGAAACACAGAAAGTCTACGACGATCCTGTGATATGGATAAATCGATCACTCACTTTCTGTAGGCCTACAATTCTAACCCAATCTAATTACATGACATCTACAGGATCGCAGCATTGATGTAATCATCACAGCGTTTTATGTCATTACCTAACTACGTATTTTATGATATTTGATTGTTCCTCTTTCAACTGGAACATGGTCCTGTACATTCAATTCGGTTACGATAATTTTGAGTAATGAATTCTTCTGATCTACCTTCGTGAAGTGAATGCGTTCGTTGTTCCTGGATGCTTTCCAATGCTTTACTTTCGGACCAGCTTTATCGCACGGCTCTGAAGTTCTGCTGGTAAGGTAACGCAGATGGTAGTGGCACGTCCCGTTGTCTTCAAGTATCTGATCGATGCAGCAGGTGCTGCGTGATTACATAAAAGTATTTTCTTCGTGATCCTTGAATATAGATTGATCCTTGAAGTGCCTTGATATTTCAAGTACTTCGATGTTCCAAGTTGGCTATTGTCCAAGTTCACCTTTCATGTGATCATGTGTCGAACAGTCTACTTTCCTCTTGCATTTAAACAACATCGCCGCTTTAAGTGCATTTCAGCATCGACGCGCACTTCCAGATGACTGCTACTTCTAATAAGGATTTTCTGTTGCCTCGAAAAGTCTGATTCTTTCGGTGACCTACATGTATTTTCACGATTAGTCTGATGCCTCGAGTAGTCTCTTGCGTTTAGTATTTTCAAGTATTTTGTAAAGTGTCGCATCAGCGTATTGGTAAAGTGTTTCCCTCACATCGCAATTTACGCTACTGCTAATTTGGCCATTTTAATCGAGCTTCCTGTCATAAATTTGTCTCCGATTTGTCTATGAATTTCGCCATGTCCATCAACTCTCCCTCGACTTATTCCCGGTTTCCCATAATGCGTAGCGCAAGACAACGATCAGCCAAGCGACAAGACCTTCTTGTGTCAGTTCCATCTGCTTCAGGCAGCACAGCCGACCGCGTCACGCAGAGAACAGAGACGTATCAGAAACAGACGGTTAGTAGGCGGCTCAATGCGTTTTGGC
The DNA here is from genome assembly GCA_959347315.1 of Bimastos eiseni. Classification (NCBI taxonomy): domain Eukaryota; kingdom Metazoa; phylum Annelida; class Clitellata; order Crassiclitellata; family Lumbricidae; genus Bimastos; species Bimastos eiseni. The sequence continues at coordinate 49,694,792 of OY365806.1, read as the reverse complement.
TCGGGTCAGTTAGAGTCGGCTTGACGCGACTCCTCTCGGAAAGTTTCGTCTCCGATCGCTACGTTTGGCCCATTATATAGAAGCCAGAGGCATGCATGACCGATGGGATGCAGAAGTAATAAATAAGACGTAATACAAACGTGTCGTCCTTGTATCTTGTTTGTCGACCCTAGACGACAAACGATTACTTTTTGACGTGTTTCCGTCGTGATCAAGTCAATGAAGTGGAATTGCGAGAGGCTTAGGACTAAATGGCTTTCGGAAACTGATGAAAGGCCGACACATAAATAGTGAGACAGGAGGCAAAGGACGGAAAAACAAAAGTCTTCAGCTGTGAAAATACACGTCAATCATTTTGAACGGATGATGTGTCAAGTTAAAAATATAGGACAGTAAGGTAATCCCTGGACAGGAGGAAGAGCCCTTCCTCCTTTACCTAACAGTCTTAGATTCATATCAATCAATTTGGCTAGTTGACTTAAAATGCCAAATAGACTAATTAAATAAAGAAGTAGGCGTACAATATTTAATGTTTTCCGAATATTAATATTTGACTTTACCCACTTTCATTAAATTGATCTAAGTAATTTCTCTATACAGATCTGTCATTATATGCGACACACAGCATCATCGATGCAGGTTAAACCGCATTAAATAATCAGAACTCGTTGAAAAGTAAGTCTAAATGACACACATTGAATAGAAGAAGTGAAGTGATCAAGATGAGCATTACATTACCTTACCTCATCGGCGTATTTATGGATTAACGGCTTCACGACCACCAAACACACAAATACATTGTCTAAGAAACACCAAGCTTTTAAAACTTGAAGTCCTGGGCCGGAATTGTGTCCAAGCTGCGATCTCACCCTCATTCTTACCCTCACCCTCACCCTCACCCTCATCCTTACCCTCACCCTCAACTTCACCTTCAAGTTCACCTTCACCTTCACCCTCATCCTTACCCTCACCCTCACCCTCAACTTCACCTTCAAGTTCACCTTCACCCTCACCCTCACCCTCGCCTTTGCCCTCATCCTCACCCTAACCCTAACCCTCACCCTCGCCCTCACTGTCACTCTCACTTTCACCCTCGCCCTCGCCCTCACCTCACCTTCACCTTAACTCTCACCCCCACTCTCACTCTCACCCTCACCTTCGCTCTCATTGTCACTCTCACTTTCACCCTCGCCCTCACCTCACCTTCACCTTAACTCTCACCCCCACTCTCACTCTCACCCTCACCTTCGCTCTCATTGTCACTCTCACTTTCACCCTCGCCCTCACCTCACCTTCACCTTAACTCTCACCCCCACTCTCACTCTCACCCTCACCTTCGCTCTCACTGTCACTGTCACTTTCACCCTCGCCCTCATCCTCGCCTTCACCTTAACTCTCACCCTCACCCTCACCCTCACCCTCACCCTCACCCTCACCCTTACCCTCACCCTCACCCTCACCCTCACCCTTACCCTCACCCTCACCCTCACCCTTACCCTCACCCTCACCCTCACCCTTACCCTCACCCTCACCCTCACCCTCACCCTCACCCTCACCCTCACCCTCACCCTCACCCTCACCCTCACCCTCACCCTCACCCTCACCCTCACCCTCACCCTCACCCTCACCCTCACCCTCACCCTCACCCTCACCCTCACCCTCACCCTCACCCTCACCTCACCCTCACCCTCACCCTCACCCTCACCCTCACCCTCACCCTCACCCTCACCCTCACCCTCACCCTCACCCTCACCCTCACCCTCACCCTCACCCTCACCCTCACCCTCACCCTCACCCTCACCCTCACCCTCCCTCACCCTCACCCTCACCCTCACCCTCACCCTCACCCTCACCCTCACCCTCCCCTCACCCTCACCCTCACCCTCACCCTCACCCTCACCCTCACCCTCACCCTCACCCTCACCCTCACCCTCACCCTCACCCTCACCCTCACCCTCACCCTCACCCTCACCCTCACCCTCACCCTCACCCTCACCCTCACCCTCACCCTCACCCTCACCCTCACCCCTCACCCTCACCCTCACCCTCACCCTCACCCTCACCCTCACCCTTACCCTCACCCTTACCCTCACCCTCACCCTCACCCTCACCCTTACCCTCACCCTCACCCTCACCCTCACCCTCACCCTCACCCTCACCCTCACCCTCACCCTCACCCTCACCCTCACCCTCACCCTCACCCTCACCCTCACCCTCACCCTCACCCTCACCCTCACCCTCACCCTCACCCTCACCCTCACCCTCACCCTCACCCTCACCCTCACCCTCACCCTCACCCTCACCCTCACCCTCACCCTCACCCTCACCCTCACCCTCACCCTCACCCTCACCCTCACCCTCACCCTCACCCTCACCCTCACCCTCACCCTCACCCTCACCCTCACCCTCACCCTCACCCTCACCCTCACCCTCACCCTCACCCTCACCCTCACCCTCACCCTCACCCTCACCCTCACCCTCACCCTCACCCTCACCCTCACCCTCACCCTCACCCTCACCCTCACCCTCACCCTCACCCTCACCCTCACCCTCACCCTCACCCTCACCCCACCCTCACCCTCACCCTCACCCTCACCCTCACCCCTCACCCTCACCCTCACCCTCACCCTCACCCTCACCCTCACCCTCACCCTCACCCTCACCCTCACCCTCACCCTCACCCTCACCCTCACCCTCACCCTCACCCTCACCCTCACCCTCACCCTCACCCTCACCCTCACCCTCACCCTCACCCTCGCCCTCGCCCTCGCCCTCACCCTCACCCTCACCCTCACCCTCACCCTTACCCTCACCCTCACCCTCACCCTCACCCTTACCCTCACCCTCACCCTCACCCTCACCCTCACCCTCACCCTCACCCTCACCCTCACCCTCACCCTTACCCTCACCCTCACCCTCACCCTCACCCTCACCCTCACCCTCACCCTCACCCTCACCCTCACCCTCACCCTCACCCTCACCCTCACCCTCACCCTCACCCTCACCCTCACCCTCACCCTCACCCTCACCCTCACCCTCACCCTCACCCTCACCCTCACCCTCACCCTCACCCTCACCCTCACCCTCACCCTCACCCTCACCCTCACCCTCACCCTCACCCTCACCCTCACCCCTCACCCTCACCCTCACCCTCACCCTCACCCTCATCTCATCTCACAATGACATTGATATTGATATTGATATTGAGCGCACTGAATTCAAGAATTTCGCCTAAATTTAATAGAAATTGCTTTTAAGTTGTAGCAGATCCTTCTGTAATTACTGATCGGATAGAGTTGTTGCCGTCTTTTACGTAGGCCTACTCCTTGTTTGATCAACATGGGGCCTGCGCCCTTTTACCCTTCTTTGATGTTTCATGATTTGCCGCAGACGATTTTCTTGCTGAGCAAGCTTCTGTTTGAATGCTCGTAGGAGCGCCCGAGCACTCAACCGTCTCTGTAGAGAAGCTTTCAACGTTACTTTGCATCCTATCTCTATGCTCAACGTCAAATAAATGCGATATGACAGAGACGGATGACCTTGCAGTTACTTCGATCCCATTTATAAGAATCTGAACAGCCTGATTAAATCCGCCATTGTTTGCACTCTGACAGTGCTAAACCCAAGCCTGGATAAAGGAGGAGGACGACGCTAATGATCATTGTTATCACACAGTGTCTTTAAACTACAATACCACCCTGAATAGAACAGCTGTAACTAAATATCACTGCAGATGCACGATTGCCGTTATCGAGTGCCAGTCCAAAGCCTGGATAAAGGAGGTTGGCGACATTAATCAGGTTTTTATGATTTTTTATTGACATAATACAACAAATATACACACAGGCAAAAAGCAATGACATGGACATTCGACCACTGTCTGTTCTTAGATCGTTTGTATTGTCTGCAACCAACCGTGTCTCGGTTATTGAGTTTTGCGCCATGCATGATGATGACAACCTGTGTTGCAAAGTTTTCACCATGCTGCATCTTGCGATGAAGCATAATCAATTTCAGATTATTTTTTCAGAACCGCATCCCAGCAGCCTCAAAGTCATCAACCACTAATGAACCATCAACCATCTGCAGAGCTTTCTTCATCAACAGCATCCCTGACTTTGAGCCATTTTCATATAGAAAAGATGTCTAATGATGATGAATTTATTATTTCTTATAACTATCGGCCTTCATTATGAGCTGACAAGCGTCATAAAAGCGTCTCATAATAATATAAGGACGACTCATCGGAAGACGGGATATATATATATTATATTATATATATATATTATATATATATATATATTATATATATATGTTATATATATATATATACATACGATAGCCTACCTGTATGCACGTGTACTTCGTATATATGCATGTAATTTTACGTTACGTATGTACGTTGTAGATTACTAATTACAATATTAAATTATGTTGTGACGTATAGTGATGCGTTATATATATATATTATATATATGTATATTGGTCTTAAAAACATTAAAAACATGTGTGTAAAATGTTCTGCATTGCACTACGTTTCATCAAAGCGTAGTGCGGATGTGTTTGTTCATTAAAAGACACTTTGCAGATTACTACTTATTAATATGTAAAGTGCCTTTTAAAGTATAAACATATCCGCACTACGCTTGGATGATACGTAATGTAATGCAGAACATTATACAATATACATACATGTATAAGACCAACATATATATGTAATTATATATATATAATTATATATATATAATTATATATATATATAATTATATATATAATTATATATATATAATTATATATATATATATAACGCATCACATTACGGCATAAATCGATCCATCACATCCTTAATCCAACAGGTTGTATAAATCAAATCCGGCTTCAAATAAACCCTTCCATCATCAATTCAAAGCATTTTTATTCGCAAAATGGACCTACTGGATTGGAGCCCAGCAGTTTCGCTAAATCCTATGACAGCAAAGTCGTCCCGTGACGTCGACAGCAATTTATTCTTTTATAGTCCTCGCCGTAAAGCTTTTTGTAAACACTGTCGTCTAAGAGGACATTAATTTGAAGCGGGAAAAAACCGTCGCTGCCAAATGCAAACGCCGCAACATCTGAAACAAGAGCCTTGTTACAAATACAAGGCAACCAGACATGTAGACATGTAGACTGATCTACGCAGATGTAGATAAGTAAACATTCAGACAGACGGCTGACGAATAGACTGAGTTACAGACACATACATACATCTATAGATACTCAAGCAGGCACGCAGCCAGACAGACGTAAAGATAGACTAACGTACGCCAATAGACAAACAAACAAGCATGTCTATTATACAGGCATAGAGAGACAGATGAGCGAAAACAAACAAGAAACACAGAGATAGATATATATATATATATATATATATATAGAGAGAGAGAGAGAGAGAGAGAGAGAGAGAGAGAGAGAGAGAGAGAGATAGAGAGAGAGACATAGAGACAGACAGAGAGAGGCAGACACCAGTGGGAGTGCCCCTGGTAAACATACAGAGAGCAGCAAATAGTTGTTATTGGCAAGAGACACTATTATTATCCCTGGATCGGCGAAGTGGTCGACGTGTGATGAAATTATTTGAGCCAAATAGCGACCACTGACGGATGCAGCCATTTCGCTTCATCACCCTCAAACGGAAAGAGCATTCGACTTGTAGCATGCTTTATAAAACAAAACAGTTCTGGTTTGTTATATTATCATAAGCCAAGAGAGTTGTAAAACTATTATGTAATGATTCTCTAAGACGCTCGCAACATCTGAATATATCCTAAAATCAGAGGCACTTCCAGTGCAACTCCAGTGATAAAGAACAGTTTCCACTTTCCATGTGCTTATATATAGATGCATGTATACGTAGAATCTCTACATAGAACAGCTTGCGGATCTGAATGAAGGTTATTACATTGAAAATTCATTTCACCGCACTTCAAAACTGAATACAAAGAGAACAACAAGTTCACCTCGAGATGTAGAACGAAGATTTCCGTGGCTAACAAAACCCGAAGTGAGACAACAGAGTTTCCTCAATTAGTCAGGAACATTCCGTTACTGGTTCCATCAGTCACAGACTGAAATATCCTAAATTCAGTGCACTGAGACATAGGCGGCCAATTGAGCACATCACGCATATAATTCATGACATGGTCTAATTTTGAAGTACCATCGACACGCTCAGCAGCTGCATGCACCTTTCGCATGAGCAGCCAAATATGTCTCTAAGGAAACCAATAATTATAATTGTATGGCATTTTGACAGTCAATCCTACTACAAACAGATTCATGAACAAGGGCAAGTGCAGCATTGGGTCAAAGTGGACGGAAGTGAAGCGCAAATAACGCAACTATAAACACATGGCATTTGATAACTGGAAGTTCAGAAAAAGTAAGTTCCCGGTAAAGAACGACATCAAAATTGTGGACAGATGTAGAGGAGATAAAGTAAGAAAAGTCAGCTGTCTTTTTTCGATGTTAGTAGTAGAGAATTGGATAAACTGGGACGAGATCTAAACATTGGTCAAAAACTAACCTATTACAGTGACCTATGGGTTAGTTATTTGATCTATGCTTAGGTCTTGTCCCATTTTATCCAATTCTCTACTACTGATGCTGCTGGTCAACATTAGTCATTTATATATAATTATATATATATATATATATAATTGTGTTTTGGCTGAGTTGAGCCGCAGAAGATTGGACGATATCCAATTACATGTGCCAGGTGCTTTTGAGGTATGCTGCCTATTGGCTACTGCACTAACAGCGTTAGATACAGGGCGATGCATATACACGCAGGTCTGAATATCACCAGCACAAAGCTGACTCAAAATACCACAAAAGGCCAGCAGGACAATAGCAATGTCACAAAGTTGCCGAGAACATTATCGCTGCAGCAGATAAAAAGTAGTGGCTACCCAATGGGACCGAATGGATCCAGAGACACTGCAGAAGCGCTGATTCACAATAGATGCATTCTTCTGGGTCAGTCAAGCGGTCAACCAGAAATGTCAATAAAAACAAGCAATCGATAAATTACAGACATGGCGCTATATGAATCTAAAAAAGCAGAGTTAAGAGGGACTAGGTGGAATGGTTTAACCTTTGCAACATCTATGTAATTCACAACTGATCGACGTAGCTTGTTTTCAACTCGGCGGCGCTCTAAAAGAGATTGGACAGAAACCAACAAAATTTTTATAGGACTTGAAGTTAAGAGCGAAGGAAGCCTCAGGAAGGTAGTTGAAAGATTCTAACACGCATGATATCCGTGAAGGCCTGGTTAGCTGAGTTCGAGTATTAAGTACCCTTGTACGTACAACTTAAGAATTCGGTGAAACTATTAGGCTTATTTGGTAAGACATTATTTTTTAAGAATCAAATTTTCTTATTTTAATTAAATTGGGCTTCATTGAGTTGTATGGACCACTAAAAGGATTAAAGCTTTGAGCTTTTACGACTGCTTAAGACGTGATCAGATTTAACGGTCTTCTGTTTCCAACTGAGTCGAAAGCATTCTGAACATTATGTTTTTAAGTACTAGACACTGCGGTCGGACCATCCATAGAATATAGCTGCAGTATATTGCCGATCCGCCGGTGCCCGCATTTTGATTCTATGGCTAATTGGATTTCGAACGGACTTCTTAAGCGATTTTTTAAGCAACCGGCGATTGATGTCTTGAACATTAGGCCAACGGCACTTTTATGTGTCTCTATTTATCCCATAATTATTAGGCAATGGTCTCACATGGCCTAAGTATGCTGGCACTGAGCCATTGCGTTTACATATGCAGATGTGCAGTTCCGAACGTGCATCCTGGAGGACGCATCTGGAGGTCATCCTGTTTCTGAGATGCACTTAAGATCTCTCTCTCCTTCTAAGATTTTTCTATGTAGGAGGACGCGTATTGGGGTCACCTTGTACCCATGAAACACCAGAAGAATGCATCATGAGGTTACCCTGTGCATGAGATACCCCAAGTGGATGCTTCTTGTGGTCACCTTGTTCCAAAGATGCACCTAGGAGGATGCAGGATGCATCTGAAGTTATTATGTTCCTAAGGGACATACTCTTTGACTTTATGTAATTCGCAGCATCTAGCTTTACAAGTCAGTGCATGTAGTTACCCTCTTTGACAGTGCAGATGTCTTGAACCTGAAGAGATCACATAGAGTGCATATCATTCTTATGAATACATAATGGTATCAATTATCATGTTACAACCCAGAACAGAAATGAGGGTGCTTCATGTGCCACTCCCTAAAAAACGGCGCTTTAGAGATCACTACATCGCATCATGTCGTCTAATGATTGATGACGCCAACGGTTTTCCAAACAAATCTGCTTTAGCACTTCCCAAGAAATTCATATTAGTTATTATTTCTTGCTTTGTCACAGCCACAGTTAATGTCTGTAATCTGCCAGGCTGCAATGGACAATATATTGCAACGCAATATGTATTGTTACCATTGTATTATATTTAAAGATGTCTTTAAAACGACACAAGCATTACCCGCATATATATAACTCCACAAGAGTAAACTCAGTGGTGTGCTGTTCTCCATTTCGTAGACCATCGGGTCTTCGGTCCAACGATTGTCTTAAATTCTAATTTTACCGTCCTGAGAAGTGCAACAAACGAATGAACGAATAAGTTAATAATAATAAGAAGCTGAGAGCGTCTCAACATCGCAACGACGCAGTCCACTTACGGGAATTAAAACTGATGACTCCTATAGTCTCACTGGTCATTGGAAAGTGTGCTCTGTGACCAGTCAATAATATCTGTAAGCCATCTGGCGAAACGTGTGTCTGCTGTTCCAGACATTGCTTTGCGACAGCAGACAGCCATGAGACCACGTGAATGAGGCGCAGATGGTAGGAATCGAGTGGCATAAAAATAAATACTGACGTCAGGAGCGACTCTCTTTGAAGGCAGCTTAGTAGGCAGGCTGGCAACTGCTGTCAATTAAGGCAACATTGTGATGCAGTGTTTCATGTTGGGCAATCTGGTGCGCACTGGGTTTGTAAACAAACGACTGCGGGTTCGAGCCATGCAGACGAGTCTATTTTGTGAAATGACACTGCAAAGTATATAGCTCCTAGACTCTTGTCCAACGTCTCAGATTCAGATTTACTCTTCCTGTCCGAGCAGCGAGTGACATAAGCAAACAAACAAATAAATAAATATTTATGATTTCAAACAGCACATCAATTTTTCTCTTTTTGAGAATCAAACGACAACATGGGAGACTTCTTAGTTTAACTCGGTTCCAGCCAACCGTCGTTACCTTATAATGTCACTTATAAGCGCCAATGCAATTATGTTGGAGATTTTCTATTGAATCTATTGGGATAGCGAACTCGGTCAAACTGTTCTGTCCTAAGTTTTTCTCACAGTCGCCTGAAGTCACAATTTTAGAGTCGGTCAGATTCTTCTCTACGACGACGACGATCAAGTCAGTCGAGTTGTCTTCTTCAGCCTTCGGTGATTTCGGTGACTTCTGTGACTTGTGAATTGTAATCAACAGTGTTCTCTGATGGTCCTTGTGATGCAATAAACTTATAAAGAACACTGCGAACAGCAGAGTTGTGCATTCGACGGAGGTAATAGAATTATCACTTGTATAATTATGTAATATTTAGTTAAAACTGCGACTATTATTAAGTGATATGAACATTTGAATCAGCCCGATTTGAATCTAGATTTTACATTTAAACTTACCGTTATATATATATATATGTATATACATGTAACTATATTATTTATTACCAACATTTGATACCGCCCTTCTTCTGAAATTTTTGCTAAGAAGTGCATACACACGCCTCGACGGCCTCGACGGCGCAAATGCAGTTTTACTGCAGAGCAATTGTGCGCGAAGGACTTGCTCAAGGTCCCTACACAGTGACTCTTCGGACGAGGGTTGAACCCGCTCGGTCAGCGCACACTGAATGTTACGGTCTGAGCACTCTAACCGATCGGCCACTGCAACAGCAACGTATATAATTGAACATTAAACTACATGGAATATAGATGATAGATCAATTGTGATAAATCGCTAATGGATTTGCTAAGCGTTCCCTAAGCCCATTTCTAATCGTCGCGATAGCGACATCGTCAATTGCTTTAATTAATATGACACCAGGCGCATTACCAGACTCGCCCATCTGACCGAGAGAGAGAGAGAGAGAGAGAGAGAATGTATGTGTGTGTGTGAGAGAGAGAGAGAGAGAGAGAGAGAGAGAAAGAGAGAGAGAGAAAGGAATGTATAGTGAAAGAGAGCGAGAGGAAGAAGGACAGACACATTAGGAAGTTATGGGACAGGACGGAGGCGTGAGAGAAAGAGAACGACAGAAAGGAAGTGTCAAGGAGAAATGGAAGCAAGAAAGGCGGTGGGGACAGGCGAATGGAGAAGACAGCCGACAGTGAAGGAGAGATAGACGGGTGGTAGACCTATAAAAGGAGGCGAAGCTGGAAAAGGAGATTCGCCCAAGAGAAAGTCAAGACAGGGACACGGAGAGCTTTCGAGAGAGAATAAGAAGCATCTCATAAAACGTATGACCTAAAGCCGAGGTGATTGACTGCGGGCGGATCAATTAAAAGACAATTTAATATACTAGAAAACAGTTGCTGTAAATACGTTCAGCATTTTAAATATAAACATCTTAACATCAAAAGGTCCTTGTGACTCCGGGTTCCAACGAACACACCCGCCGAAGATTAAACGCCTGCATCCCCATAGCACCGCTCGCCGCCATAACTTGGAAGAGACGATAACTAAAATCATCTCTACCAGGACAGTCATCGTTTTCCAATCTACTGCTACTATTCCTCTCTTGCATAAACTCGTTGACACAAACGCAACAAGGCTCGAACGATGGATTCAAACGGATCAATCTCCTTTATTAGATTTTTACAGAATTTGTACCATTACCTTCTTAGTTTTGTTCCAGTTGATCTCCAGGTCGAAGCTATTGGCCCATCTGCCCGTAACTTCCGGTACCGAGATTTTCGTGGATTTCATTGCATGGCGATGCAAGAATCACAACAACTAGACACATAAAACGTTACACAAAGTAACATATATTTTCGCGGCGACAGTGTATATATTGCATAGCTGATGTAAGCAATACAAATGACGTCATTTTATGACGAGTAACATAGCACTTGGGTCCCTGTCATATGAGGCTCTTTAAATAAGCAAGTGAAAATGATGGTTCTCGCTAGCATTTCTGGCTGATTTTGAGATGAATTTGTCTGATAATGTGAACTCCAATATCGGTCAGTACATAGGTCTAATTATGTTGGAGTTGTGTATAATTAACAGTTTCGGTTTATTTAGTCTGAGTTTCATTGGTAAAATTTAGAAATAGCCTTAATCACTAGATACAGGCCTAAGCATGACAAATTTAATTTGATTTCTTTTTTAACTGTGGGGCCACTAAAGTGTGAGACCCTGTTCGATCGACCACGTTGAACATGCTTGAAAGGCTCCATGTAAACGCTTGATACATTACATACATGTAAGTCCACTTATTTACACGCCAAGCAGCACATGCAGAGCATTAAGTCGGTTCGTGGGGTGCACCAGTCCCAGGATGTCTAAAGGAGTTCGTTGGACCCATTGCACCCGACCACGACGTACATATGAACCCCTGCGGAATCTCTATCTCCAATGCAGATGAGATCAGCAGGTGCAATTCACTGCGGCAATACGATTCAATGTTATGCAAATAAGCTGCTTTATAGCCTCGTTTATTTCTCTTAACGACACAATTTCAAGGCTTATTATCTGTAATGTTGAAATTTACAGCTCCCGTTGCTAATGGCAGAGCATCGATTGTCGTGTTGCATATGGTCCACCATCGTACTATGGTGTTGTACTCAATCGTTCCATGTTGTAAATCACGGTGTTCCATCATATGATTATATATTGCATTGGGCTTTCTTCTGTTCTATGGATAGGCACAGTGCAGATGGAATGGACGGACATAGTCCAGACGCACACATCTACATCTTCAAGTGGAGCTTTAATAACTATCAGGGAATCAGATTACAATTACATTAGTCGTCGAGTTCCATTATCTAATGTAATGTCAATCAATCGATCAATCAATCATTCAAAAGTACTTGATATTGCGCCCCTTCAAGATATCTACTCAGAGGCCTGACCCTCGGCTGAAAAGGACAGTTTTAAGAGAGGCGTAAAATGAAGATGAGGAGTTCTTGGGTAGGACACGGAGCTCTATTTGAAGTTCATTCCAGGTGGTTAGGTCCCACGACCGAGAAAACTCGATTCTGCATTGCATCGAGTGCAGCTGCATATTCGAGGAATATAATTGTCGTGTCTTGTATGAAATACAGTCAATTGCTATGCAAATTAAGGTATCATTGTGTATTGTATTACACTAAATTGTAATACATTGTATATCATTTCATTGCATTCCGTAGCATTCCTTGGCATTCCATAGCGTTCCATAGCATTCCATAGCATTCCTTAGCATTCCCTAGCACTCCATAGCATTCCATAGCATTTCATAGCATTCCATAGCATTCCTTAGCATTCCATAGCATTTCGTATACCATCGAAACATGGTATTTCATTGCATTTCATTACGATTACTAACATTGTATAACATTTTATGCTTCGTCCATTGTCTCCTACCGTAAGGCGTCGTATTTTGGTTCACTCTGTTTCATTTACTTTGCATTTTATTTCAAATAAGAAACCGTACAAATGTGGTGAGGCGGTGTTGTTCCAGCTTAGAAGACAAATTATAACGGATATTGGCATGGAGAATATAGAAACATTTGTGGTCGACGAGCAGAACAGAGAGAATCTCGAATCCATTCGAGTTTTCTGTGTCGTGTGTCCGTCTCATCAAAATTTCGTCTCATTAGTTCCATATAAGACTACATGTGCGCATTGATGCAATAGGTGGTTGGGATGCCTTCTCCACTTCGGTCTTCTGCTGATCCGGGCTTCAATGTCGCTGAGAGTGTCTCTTCCTCCGTTGTTGCCTGTTCTTACCTCTGTCCCTATCTATGCTTTAATCTCTGCCTCTGCCTGCGTCTCTATATGCTTCTGCTTCTTGAACCTTCTTCGTTTATAATCATCTCTGTCTCCATCTCTGTTTCTGTGTCAGTTGCTGTCGTTGTCTCTTCCTCTGCTTCTGTCAGTATAATTGCCTCTGCTTCTGACTCTGTCTCTGCTCGGCATCCTTGGTCACCTCTTCCTTCTCTGCTTTGCTCTGATCCACTGCAACCAGTCTTCATCTGCCATCGACTGATGCATCATTTAGTCGAAACCAGCCCTACAGAATCTGTTAAAATTAATATTAATACGATCCGATCTTCTCACTTCAGTTCCAATTCAATCCGATCAAATTCAGTCCGTTCAAATTCAATCCGATCAAATTCAGTCCGTTCAAATTCAATCCGATCAAATTCAGTCCGATGCAATTGGATTCGATCCCGTTCAATCCGATTAATTTCAATTCAAAATAATCCAGTCTCACCTAATCCGTTGCTCTTTTTAATCGTTAACATCCTGCCTCTGTTCCCAAACCTTGGGCAACATTTTCCAGAACTCCTGGTTTCTGAATGTCTTTTAAAGTTGTCTCTCTAGATCGTGTTCACGCTCCATTTATCAATATCTAAATCAACTCTCTTTCTGTTTCTTTCTCTCTCTCTGTCTTCATGTATATGTCTCTCTCAATAGCACTGTTTCTATCAGTCTTCTGTTTCACTAAATTCTGCGGTTTTCTCATTGTTTTGCTTTTGTTTGACAGATATGATGTCACTTTAGTGATTCTTCCATTCTTGGTCTTAATATTTCTTTGGTTTGTTTTCCATCTGCTCGCTGTGTTTTTCTCCGTGTCTTTACCTATCTCGCTTTTTTCCATTCAATTCTTTATATAGCACCGCACAATTTTAGCTATTGGTTTCTTTGAATTCTTATTTCTCCACCTGTCTTTCCTTCTTATTCTCCTTCTTTCTCTCTCCTTTCCTTCGTCTTTTTCCGCATCTGCATTTGATGTAGTTTCTGTTTGTCGGGTCACAGCTGCCGCAATACATAAGCCTTGGTTTGACATTTTCATAATAGTCGCATTAGTTAAACCCATAATTATCAATAACTCTGTATGTCTATCTGTCTGTCCGTCTGTCAGTCTGTATCTCTCACTCTCTTCCTACCTTCCTGTCTACCTACCAATCCTTCAATCTAATTGACGCAGTTTCGTCATTTGTCATCATTTTTGCTTGGCTCTCAGATCCTACTTGAACTTGTGCCATTCGTTTGGTCAGTCCTTTTCATCCTCTCATCCTTTATGTACGTGTGTGTGTGTATGTCACTTTATCTTTCCGTGTATAGGCCTACTTATGTCCCTTGCACGCTCATTATCATTATCTCATCCTCCCATATATACTCCCTTTCGTATGGTCAGTCTAATTGTCAATTTGTCTTTCTAAGATGGATACGTTGGATATAGGATATGTGGATAGTTTGATACACCTATATGTATAGAATGTACTTTTCTGTATGTATTTTCTGTATGCTTTAAAGGTATGTAGGTCTATTTTGTGGATGAATGATTCTAGGATATTTCATCAAAAGACGTTTCATCACGAATAATCAATGTCTCATTGCTTCACTACTTCGTTGCGATATAATTTTTCAATGCGACTGCTGCTAATTAAGAATTGTTTAGCTGAAGTCATATAAAGGCAGACAAAGTCAAATCAAGCGAAACATTTAATTTTTGGCATCAATTAAGGTTATGTATTGTATATGTTATATTTAATATTAGGCTTTTGAGAGAGCTTTTTGGCCGAATTTCGTAAATATTTCCGACTAAATATTAATGTATCAACCTTAGTTTGCCCTTCTAATTAAGACTTCTGTAGACCAGAATCGCAAAACAAATGAACTAAGAGGCGTGTCAACTTTAAGTTGCGATGCAGATGTAGACTTAATTAAGCAATTAATGGCTGAAGTAGTGGCATGAAGAGAGATGAAGCGTCGTATGATGAACCTTTCACTTGATGAAACGTCCTGTGATGATCGTAAAAAGTCATTAGTAAAAATTCACATAATAAATAATCGTTTGCAATATTGCATGTTGATGCTACTCACATGGTTTTTACATTTCTTGAAAAATTAAATTGCTACGTAACAGTGAATCAATAAAACAGTAATTATTCGTGATGAAACGTCCTTCGATAAAACGTCCTATGATGAACAGTCCACTTTACGAAATGTCCTTTGATGAATTGTCCGCGATGAATCGTCCGGTGGTGAAACGTCCGTATAATGAACGGACAAATGGGAACGGATGAAAGCGAATGGATAGATGTATTACAGTTCACATTTTCGTTTCCTTTTCTTTTACAGCCTTTCTGTAGGTCTACCGTTTTAGTAGGCCAACTGTCTCTGTTTTGCGACATCTGAATCAGTGAATCTTTTTGCCTTTAGCCATATAATGTTCTGTCTGTCTGTAGGCCTATATCTTTCAATAAGCCAATGAAACACACCGCCAAAGGTGATTATTTGAGATGGTCCTCACATTTCTGTTTTATTGTCTGTTCTAATCCAGAAAACTCAGGTTTTTTATCGATTAAATCTAATCAGCCGACTTCTATAGCGTTACTATGGTAACGCAGATTCATGTAGGCCTAAATCAATCAACGGTCGCATCAAATCAAAATCTCAATCCAGATAGTATATTATATATATACATTAAATCCGGATAGTAATCCATTAAAATGGCTTCTTTCACCTCCCTTCATCGTCCTCAAACACATCCCTGCGTTCCTTTTCTTTTTCTATACGAGAGTTGTTATCCTCTTTACAGCTCCCTTTCCACGAACATTCCCAACTCCCATTCCATCGACACTTACATGGAAGGCATGACCCGTCCACGGCTTCCCTCGAGACCAACTGCCTCCATCGGCGACATAGTCGAACGCATCACTGCCTCGGAATTGGTCTTTTCCGATTATTTCCCTGGTTATTAAACTGGACCGCGGTACGCACGAAGATGAATAGAAGGGTGAAGGACAAGGGAGAAACAATAAGTTAAATATACGAAGATATTCGGGAAGAAAAAAGGAGAGATAGGCAAAGTAGCCAGCAATCAGAGGAAAGAAATACACACGGACAATAGAAGAGCTAATCTAAGAATTATCAGACAAAGAACGAATTTGGATTAGGGAATGAAAGAACGAAAGAAAGCAAAAGGACGACAAAACATCCGATGGAAAGAATAATAAACAAACGGTAAAGAAAGAAGTAGGAAGTAAGTAAGAGAATGAGAACAGATGGACAGATATAAATACGTGGACTGATACATCGACAAACAAAAGTAGGAAGATATACTTAGATTATTGTAGACGTTACTATGCACCGTATGTAAGCGAATAAATATATTCTTAGATGATGCTATTAAAAGATGAGGAAAACTAAGCATCATAAAACAAATTATTTTCTCATTATAGACCAATAAAACATCAACATTACAATCTCGTCAGTTTTCGGAGCAGTACATTTTGGCGCAGTCCTTTTGGCGCGACCGTTTTGGCGCAGGACGTTTTGGCGTAGGACGTTTTTGGTGCAGGACTTTTGGCGCAGATATCTGATACAATATATAATGTAACACGAAGCATGATCGATAATGATCATTATGCTAAACTGAGAACTGGAATGATGAAAAGAATCATGCTTAAATCGAAGCGGGATGAATATGAGAATTCTAATCATCATGGAACCTTTTTAGTCCCCAATTTTTTTCAATCTTGCTTCCAATTAAATGGCATTATTTTTCATCAATCCAGCTTCCATTTAGGCATGATTTTTTCATCAATCCAGATTCCATTTAAGCATGATTATTTTTGTCATTCCAGCTCCCAGTTTAATTTAACAGTATCCGTTTCATAGATTCAGCTTCTAGTTAAACACGATTCTTTTCACCCATGCCTCTTCTACTACCGACGCTTCCGAGACTTAACCTGATTTGCCATGTGGAATAATTTACGAAAATATATTGTAGATTGCCATATAATAAATTTATATAATACATAGGCCTAATATACAATATTATTGTATCAGTGGTCTGCGCCAAAACGTCCTGCGCCGAAACGTCACGTACCGGTCAGTTTTGACATCGGTCTACATTCAAATTGACGTGACCGTGGCTTACAGGAATTTCTATCCAGCAATTCAGTTGGTCTGATATTTGAACTACACAACTCGATATTTGGCAGTCCAACTTAACTAACTCAGTCAGCAACAGGCCTCAACTCTGTTTGCCAGCTATGTTTGCCAAATCATTCTTTCCTCACCATCTACACAGGCGAGACTACACGACCACTTCTTTAGGAACTGGTCAAGCATGATCCTCTGCTTAAGTTTTGCTATCGTCAATAAGTACTCCCTAATTCCACTTTAGGTATATAAGTATGTAGCAATATATGTAAAGCTAAATTTGTATTATTCGACCAAGTAGTAGAAGTTATGCTTATGACCCAGATATATGGTGAGGGTTGATGGAAATTAAGACTCTCTACGCTTTATCCTCGATTGCCACCTTTTCTCGGATTTCGGCATGGCATGATAACTGACATAATATTTTCACGTTACTTGATGACTGGATATGACTAATCTGAGACTCTGTCACTTAGGAGACTAAGCTCGGGTCTCTATGACCAGCTTTTCTATAGCGCTGTGATTTCTACGATTAGCATTGCGTTACATTAACCAAAATGAAGGGTGAATGAAGGAATCGATGGATGGATGTCTGGCGTGCGCAGCTGTTTGGCTACATGCGTTGCTTCTTTGAGCAATTGCAGTTCTGTTTAAGTTGGCTGCAGCTGTAATCTTCAATCGTAACTCAGTCGCTAAATGGCTTCAAGGGAAATTATAACAATAGATGGTCACGCGACTTGGTGGATGAATGAATGGCTGATTGGCTGGCTTGATGGATGGGTGGATGGATGAATGGATGGATGAGTAGGTAGATGGATGGATCAACAAGTGGATGAGTGGATGTAAATGTATGGATGGATGAGTGGGTGTATTTACTGACTGACGGATGAATGGATGGATCGATGGATGAGTGTTTGGATGGATGGAATGATGGGCGGATGAATGAATGGTTGGATAGGTGGGTGGATGGATGGATTGATGGACGGATGGATGAGTGGATTAAAGGATAAATGAGTGGATGAATGAAAGAATGGATGGATGGATGGACGGACGGATGGATGGATGGATGGGTGGGTGGATGACTGGTTGGATTGGTGGATAGGTTGATAAATGGATGAATGTATGGATGGACGAATTAATCGATAGGTGGGTATTGGGTGGGTTAGAATGAGTGTTTTATTAGATGGGTGGACGGGTGGTGGGGCTGATAAATGGATATTTGATCGACCTAGATTTATTGCTTATGAGTTGAGAGTTGAATAAGTCCTGATGTCATTCTAAGATGTCACTGCTGAAGAAACGAGTTGCATTGCTCTTGGTAATTCGTGTTCGTGTTCATTTGCTTTCAGTTTGTTGGCAATTCATTTGACCAGACTTCACAATTCATTTGATGAAACTCCACAATTCAATTTATGAGACTCCATAATTCAATTTATGAGAATCCACAATTCACTTGATGAAACTCCACAATTCAATTTATGAGACTCCATAATTCAATTTATGAGAATCCACAATTCACTTGATGAAACTCCACAATTCAATTTATGAGACTCCATAATTCAATTTATGAGAATCCACAATTCATTTGATGAGACTCCACACTTCAATTTATAAGACTCCACAATCCGTGACGTTCCGGAACAGAGAGAGAAGAAACGGAAACAACTGTTTGGATGAAAAGCTGTAACAGATGTCATCGAAGAACATTAGCCGACGTCTGCTAAGAACAAATCAACGCCAAGCCTTACAACGTTTGCCGAGGCAAAAGTATGCAATGCCTAAAGATCAGGCAAAGAGGTATTGTGTTGCATTCCGTTTATTATGATATTATGATGTTATCAAAACGTTTACAAACTAACAGACTTTTGGCTTTAAAAAGATAATTGAGGGCCTAATGTTCCGGATGTGTTGGCCCTATAGTCGCTTCGTGTGAGGTAAGATCATTTTAGCTAGCGGTTTAATACATGCCCTTATGCATCATTCGGGGTAGGAAGTTTCCCTTATCCTTTTTTGGGTAGGACGAACGGACGAGGCCGTGCACGCAGATGATGTTTAGACGGAGGCCTTAGGCTGGCTAGAATGCGTTTGTATAAATTGTAGTAGTTTAGTCAGATGCCGTTAGACTTAAGTAGGCCTATATGGACGATCACATTATACCTAAACTACACGACTGGTACTATATCTGATTATTTTAAACTACAGACACCCAGCTGTTGAACTTCGTTCATATTCTGCTTTTCTTAAATCTCTTAATATCGTCAATTGCCAAAACCATGTTGTATATAATTGCGTTCAAGTACATGAGTATATAGTAGGCCTACTCAATACCAGGACGTGATACTGACGATATTAAGAGATTTAAAGTTTTGAACAAAAGAAGATTCACAACTTCTCATTTCCATCACAAACTTTTCTGAATGCGACTAAGAACGCCGATTTCCACTTGCTCTGAACATTCTCTTAACCACCCAATGTGCCTTCGCTGTTGTTAACCACTGTCCTTTTACGACTTTAATTAAGTGACAGGATGACTTTACTTAAGTGATAGGATGAGGGCAATTGCGTCCGTTTCCGGCTGTAAAGTTGTTCTATCGAATTGTTCCAGAGAAATGCAACTGAGATCGGTTCCACGCCAACTGAGATCGGTTCCACGCCAACTGCTGTCATAAGAACTGCTGTCATTGCCGAGTGGAATCTCGTCTTCTATTAACTTATTCAAGGTGAAAGAGATATGTCGCGAATTTTTCTCTCACCAGCTCCTTCTTCTAGATGACGAGATTACCGCCGGTTCTTTTTCCTCAATCACCAAGACATACCGGATGGTGTTAATATGTATATTTAATTATATATATATACACCAATCATCCTATCTACACTTACTGGAGTCATTAGTGTCCTTTAGAAATGTTTCCCTGGTTTACGTTGGAGACGGGGTTCCCCAACCTGTATTGAGGCCGTCTCCCTCCGGCGAAGCCCACTGATGTCTCCCCTCTCAGGTTTCAGGTAGACAACTTCACTCGTAGTCCTCCCACGCCTCTGCTGTCGGTCGATGACTTTTATATAGCGCCATCGTCCAGAGTTTCGCGCGTAACAAGGTAAATAACTGGCTGCGTAACAAACGCTGAAGTTGCATTGTATATCATGCGATGTTTTACTATACCGCACGTCTTCATCTTCTTTTACCTTACTATGAGTTATCATACCATAACAATACCTGAATCTAAGGTAGAGAACCTAGTTTCGGTTTTATAGAATTTTTAATATGTATGTTTTCTGGCAGAAATAACTATAATACAATGAAAACTAAAACACGGATTAGATACCCGCATATTCACGGAATAAAACTTAGTAAAAAGTACGAGCCACAGTTTAAAACGTAAAGTTTTGGGCGGTGTCTCATCGAACCAGAGGAACCTGTCTCATGACTCGATAATCTACGAATACTCCACCCTCTCTTGATTAAACAGCCTCTGCACCGGCATTGTATATAAGCACACCTCTAAGAGTAATAAGTATGCAATCATGATTATTCTCATTTACGTCAGCTCTTAGTGCATCTAATGAAAGGAAGATGATGCATAGGTTGCACCCTACATAATGAGACCAATTGTAACATCACAAGCTATAATGAAGGTGGATTCGGATGTAATTATAATTCTATATCATAATGAAAACGAATCTATGACATGCACACGTCGCCTGACACTCTCGCCTGAAGACGAGATAAGTCGTAACAAATTAAGTGTAATGGAAGTTGCACCTGTCGAAGTATAGCATAATAATGCTTTTAACTTACACTAAAAATAAAACAAATTGTTTGCTTCGCCATCTGTATCTAACACTATACGATATTAATAATTAAAACACCAAAATACTAAATTTATATATACTAACAAATTAAAAGTAGGCCTACTGAAAGGAAAACATGCTTTGTAGGCCTACATTATTACATAATGGTTTTATAAGCTAATAATTAACAATGATCTTCCGAATCCTATGCGAGGTGTCCCCATAATTATAGCTAAGAGCCCAATTTTACTTGTAGCAGCAACTTTAGAAAATGTGCTGGCAAAGGTTATACGTAGGCCCTACGTTATAAAAAATTTCAATTTAGACAAAATGTATGTTCTTTATTTAGCCGCATATTTTAAAACCATAACAACTTTTACTTTAATGTTTCTTGTGCCGAAGTTACAATTATGCTTGATATTAGTAACCATTTCCAAACCCGACAGCTCACTCGGCAAATAAAACAAACAGTCCTTTAACGTTTCTTGTATTGGCGAACTACGTTATTGTAATGTAATTAATTAGGCCTACTTAACGACGCACCATTAATTATCACGAACACAAAATTTCATTGCAGACTGACGCAGTGTGACACATTCGTGTTTTCTATACATGAGTATAACACAAGGATATAATGCACTCCGATATAAATAATAGCTACAATTAGAACAGTGACAACGTATTAAACGATGGTCCAGAGAAAATGTGCATGGTATACGTGCTTTTTGTACCTGCAAAGTAAAAAGGAATATCCACCGTAGCGTGGCATCATTGATGTACTCCTGCACTTCTTCTTGGCAGCTGCAGTAAAGATTGACCTACAGACAAACCGGTTTCTGATAGGGATAGATGGAAGAGAAGAGAAGTAGAGAGGAGAGGAGTGCAGTGGAGATACAGAGATAGAGAAAGATATATAAACAGATACAGAGACAGATAGAGTCAGATGGAAGCAGAGACAGAGATGGACTCCAGCCGACTGAGTAATCCACAGCAAGGATGTCCTCCGCTATAAATACGCAACCAGTCGTCTATTTTATGTTATGAGAAATATTTTTCTTGGCCGTTGATACAAATTAAATAGAGCTAAATTATGCGTTATAGGGCAACCTGCGTCATCAATAACAAGAGTATTCTCCGCTAAAGACACCACATGGCGTCACTTTCATTAATACTTTCCCCGGTCGTTGATACTAACGGAGATAAACAGTCGCACAGTGCATGCAAAGCGTCGGAGATTGCTAATAGTCAGCATTCTGAGAAGAGTGCCGATATAGATCGATATGTCTACTCTGTGCAATGCAATTATGGCGCCATAGAAGTTTATATTTGACTACTGAATTGTTTTCGATTAGTGAAAATGTGATCACAGCTGATTGTTTGTTAGTATCGCATTGGCAGATTGTTTTGACACTTTGGAATAATTATGGGGTTCGAATTCCGATGCGTTATGACAACTGACGGTCTATCGTGCAGATATTTCCCTAACGTCCTCATAGCTAACATAATGAGATATTTTCCCTCTCAAGACAGAGGATGAAAGGTGTGGAGTAAATTGTGTTACCGTTTCATACCTTGCCTAATCTTTCAGTGTCTGATCTCATTCTGTCTTCCATTGCATCGATTTCCTTTTGTCTTTGTATTGCTTTTCTTGATTAGCCTTGTTTTTCCCTAACGTCATCCTAACTAATAGTATCTTCTTAACCTGGCCTGTTCTGTCTTGCCTAACGCTGCCTTATTTAACATTGTACGATCTCGCCTACCTTATCGTTGTTTACCTGCCAAGGCGTTGAAACGTAGATATCGGACAAATTTGAAAACACAATGGTGATCAAGACTTTCTGGAGATGATTCATTAGGGACAGCGGATGCGCGAGAGACTATGATACCTATGTTTGTTATTTGCGTGTGTGTGTATGTGTGTGTTTGCGTATACAGGCCTACTAACCGAACGATGTCAAAGTTAATTAAAAAGGAGATAAATTGATAGTTGATGCAGCGTTCAGATCGTCTGCTCAGCGATGCGATGGAAAGGAGGCATATCCGAGACAGTCGAATATCGCCACACTGTGGATTGCTCAGGAAGTTATAATTGATCATAAGATGGGTTGTCAAGTCATGAGTTGTCCATCAAAGTGTTTACGAACATCCAACGAGTGAGTCGTAAAATTTTTATTAGAAGCATCGATATAGAGCAGACAGACACATCAACGCAAACGAGAAGCAGCTACATATATTTTCTGGTTGAATGCCTTCATCACTCGGGGTGGCATAAAAACGGCGCTACATAAATGTTGTAGGGAAAGTTCTTGTTATTGTATACATGTGTTATACTATGGCTGTCGTTGGATTTGGTGCACTTGTTAGAGTCTGCAGGAATTCACATGCACGCGCCAACCCGTCTAATCCAGTCTAGAAGGTCTAAAAGGTCTAGAATAGACCATTGTGGTCTAGTTTACTCAAAAAGTAAATAACGTCATAGAAATTCATTAGATCATGACTGATAAGATTAGCATAAATCAGATCAGATTAATACTGCTCATATCACATAAGATAAGATTTGAAGAGACAATTAGGCCTAGGGAATAATGGCATTCGTCCAAAAGAAAGGGGACCGTAGATATTAAATTACAAATTAGGTTTTAATATGATTCATGTGATCAAACTCTTTAAACAAATATATGGTTAATTGTTAATATCATTCTAATCTTGAAGTTATTCTACGTTAAGAAATTAAATACAATTAAACATTGTCTTTTAATGTGATGGGATTTATTTTAATGGTAATTTGGGATGAACATCGAAAATTCCCAAGTAAAAATGTAAAGGAAAAGTCGCTATATGGTCAGAATCAACTCCAGCATTCAAGACCTAGGAATCTCAGACACACTTTTTTACTAATCTAAAACAGCGATGATCCAGGAATCCCTTTTCTAATTTCAGATCGTTTAGAAAATTCTGCGGCTACCAGTTTTATGTACAACTGTTCGAGCAAATCCCTGTTCTCATGGCAGAATTCTGACCTGTGCTACTTTGCTGCCAGTTCTTCAGACGCCTTAAACTATAAAGTGGTCGCTCAGCGCCACAGGATGAGATGGAAAATAGCATAATAAGTTTGATAACTTGTTTTACTGCTAAAAATAGAGTACGGACCTCATTTTCCACTTTTAGACTCTTGATGGGCATCTTTAAGAAAGTGAATTGTATAGTTCCTTTGAAACATCTATTACTAAATAAATATTTTCCTTTTCTCTTTCAGAAATTACTATCTTTTGATCTTTGCACGCATTTTCTCTGAGACTTTATTGGGGAGCACAATTGATGCTCGAGCACCTCAGCTCAAACATTGGAGGTGCTCGAGTTACCAGGGCTCCAACGGATTGACGCCTCTGGCTGAAAGCGATGCACATAAAGCGACAGATTAGCAGTTTGATTGGTGGATAAAATGGTGAAATATATTTCGTCACGCAAAGCATACACAACTTATGCATGTACCATATAGCCTACTAAGCTTATTGTGTTACGAATTTACTTTGCGCTCAATGTGCTGTTGAAAACCCTGTTTTCAGAAGTGACTTATATAAGATCATCAGTTCTATGGACACCATGGCAATGAATGGATTTAACTAATAAGATTAACATTGGATATCAAAGCAATGGATTGCTTTAAGTGATGACTAACGAAATAATATTATATATCTCCTTCAGGCTTGAATTAATCCCTCATATGGGAGGGGTTAGTCACACGAGTCCTTCTTTTCCACTTGACTCTGTCACGACTGTCTTCACTTCTTTCGTATCGTATCTTCCCATCTCTTCTTCTGTCGTCCCCGACTGCATCTTCCGTTGAGATCCGCTTTCATAATTCTTTTAATGCAGCTTTCATACTCTCTTCTCATCACATGACCAAACTATCTCATTCTGGCCTCTCGTATTTTTTCCGTAATACATGCCACTCTCATAATAATATTATAAGCATTGATTTATGATTGTTGCAAATAATTATGTTAGCGGAACATTTTGCTTTTCCCATTGTTCGTGAGTCATGACAGTCTAAACTATCTGCATTTGTTGACTGTTATGGTCACCAATTAAGTAGACAGTGAATTGAACTGAACTGAAATGTGTTTCTGAATTTTACGACGAACCTTCCGATTGCTGCTAAGTGCGATGGCGCCACATAACCCTCTTCGGAAGATCCGTCTTGACCCCGACGGGAAACGCAGACAAATCTATTAATAATCATTCACTCGTCGTCTGATTTTGATTGGATCGCGCACCGCAGGAACCCATAGCAACGGAGATAAATAATAGCTCATATAAAATAAGCCCAACAGGCGTATTTCCATGGAAATCACTCTCTTCTGACTTGAGAAGTCAAGGCTTGGAAAGCCTTTGACCGCTCTGTACCAATTGACACCCATATAGGTTTTAATCCTATTGTATATCATTGTTATGCCTGTTTATATTCTATTCGTTGGACAATTTACGACTAATATTTTATCAGTAGGCCTATGTGCGAAACTGCAATCAAGGGGTTAAGCGTTCACCTTATGACACAGTGAGGGGAGGAGGTTTGAGTCGTTTTGACCGACGTAATTACATTACAACGAGGATTATGATCATCAACCAGAGAGCACCTACATTTACGCCAGGTGTCGCTGTTGACAATCATCCAGAACATTCTGACACCTAGCCATATTGAAACCATCTGTTGTCTGCGTGATTTATTCAGTGACCGATTGTCAGACTGACAAAAATGCTTGACTGACTGACATAATAATTGACTGATTGAGTTTTATATGAACACAGAAGTTTCTGCTTAGCACGAAGCACTGAAGCACACGATGACATATCTGGTAACGATGGAGATTTGAATCGGGTCAGTTGAAATTTATGCAATGTTAAACCACTGTTACCTATTATAGACAAATAACTTTTGCGTTTTACGTCTGACACCATTGCTTTTGTGGCGCCTCTGGCGATTGGAGAGGTTGCTGCAATAATAGATTATTTTATGAACGCACAGAAGTGCAGTCTCTGGAGCCAACAATGATAGGCAGTGATGAGTAAGACAGGCGGTCATCATTTGTTAGCGACCTAGGTTTCTTACTCTCGGCATAATAATAACAAAAGCAAAGAAGAAAAATTACAAGTTTCTTATGTTAACCCAGATGAAACTGCAACTTCATTTTCTTAGCCTCAGCATATGAAGGAAAAGCAAAGACAGTGAACAGAAGACTCGAACCTTATCCATCGCGTAAGAAGACAGGCGCTCAACCCTTTGGCTAACAGGCAATAGCAAAAACGGAGAGTTAACGGGCGTCATCGCCTTTGGCAATCCTCGGTCAGGTATTTGTGTTCGATTTTGATCTGTTTTACATCAAATACATTCTCCTCGGCGTAAACTGATAATCAGATGACAAGATGGCATTCAGATACCTCCATCCCAATGAAACGTATGCGGGTTGTCCTCAGCGTCCTTTCTTGAATTTCACATTAAGCATAAGTTATGCGCATCGCTTATATATCACAGGTTTGCGAAAAATTTGAATATGCAGCTAAATGCACTGTGTCGCGAATTTTTCTCTCACCAGCTCCTTCTTCTAGATGACAAGATTACCGCTGGTTCTTTTTCCTCATTCACCAAGCTCAGCAACACGACATACCGTTAATGTTTGACTAGCGGCTGTTATGGCTAGGCCTTGTTAGTTTCATAGACAGGCAATAGGTTCCAGGGATTGAATTACATTATTATAGTTATACTGCCTAACAGATTGCGCCGTTAGTATCGGAATTGTCCCCTATTCATGATCCGTGTCAACAAGCCGGTTCAGACCAGATCTTCAGCTGGTCCATGAATTTCTTGTCCGTGTGACGCAGCAATGGGAGGAGTAGGCGGCTCTAACGTCTGCATCGAGGTGTCGAGTTTCATTGCTTGACACTCCATTGATCTTTGCATATTTTTCGCCGCCTGTATTGAGGCCGTCTGCCTCCGGCGAAACCCACTGATGTCTCCCCTCTCAGGTTTCAGGTAGACAACTTCACTCGTAGTCCTCCCACGCCCCTGCTGTCGGTCGATGACTTTTATATAGCGCCATCGTCCAGAGTTTCGCGCGTAACAAGGTAAATAACTGGCTGCATAACAAACGCTGAAGTTGCATTGTATATCATGCGATGTCTTACTATACCGCACATCTTCATCTTCTTTTACCTTACTATGAGTTATCATACCATAACAATACCTGAATCTAAGGTAGAGAACCTAGTTTCGGTTTTATAGATTTTTAATATGTATGTTTTCTGGCAGAAATAACTATAATACAATGAAAACTAAAACACGGATTAGATACCCGCATATTCACGGAATAAAACTTAGTAAAAAGTACGAGCCACAGTTTAAAACGTAAAGTTTTGGGCGGTGTCTCATCGAACCAGAGGAACCTATCTCATGACTCGATAATCTACGAATACTCCACCCTCTCTTGATCAAACAGCCTGTGCACCTGCATTGTATATAAGCACACCTCTAAGAGTAATAAGTATGCAATCATGATTATTCTCATTTACGTCAGCTTTTACGCCATCGTCCAGAGTTTCGCGCGTGACATACTTGATCGTCAATTTTTGAATACATTACCTCTACAAATTAGAAATATATGCAACTCTATGGGTTTTAAGATACTCATGTTTTGCAATTAATGTATACGCAAATTTTTACATATGTAGACTACGTCCGAAATTATCCAGCGAACAACAAGTCTGATAGAAGATAGAAAGACGATTTCATATATATATCAGTTTGAACTTTGAAGTTAAGGCCTGCACGGGCAAACAATTATACATAGGCTTAAATGCATGCCTACATAGACTCAGATATATATTCCAAGGCTCATTAGGCATAAAGTTATGCAAACACAGTTTATTAGTCGAAAGCTTCGTCGGAGCTGCGTTATAAGGTTATATATATAATTTTTGTATATATGCATGTAGTTGCTGTCAGACGACGCTGCATGTATTGCCTGTGGCATAGCTAATTTTTTAGTGTCGTCCTCCTCCTTTCACCATGTTTTGGTATTTGGACTACCAGAAACGAGCAGTCTATAGGAACATGGCAATGCGTTCATTAATACCAACTTCGAATTACGTAGTAGTTTCAGTTTCACGACACTATGATAGCAAGATTCATTAGCGACGCCCTATTACTTTATCCACACTTGGGATAACATTGTCAGCGAAGCTAGAAGTGGTGGAGTTAGCCCTGAATAACCATAGCAACGTCCTAAATGTGGGCTTGGCTGGCCTAAAACGAGTGGCGGCATCTGTTTGATCAAATGACGTCCAACAGGTAATTGATTATTGAATGAAGAGCGAGAGAAGGAGTGCCCTATTAAAGTGAAAATTGTTAACAATTTTAACAATTTTCACTTTAATACGCCACTTCGTAATAACTATACGAACATAACTTAAATAAAATGATTTTTATTTTCAATTTTACGTTAATTAAATAAGTCTTTAATAAAAGAAGGGCCCGCACCTGTCCGTGACAGGTGCATAGGCCTAAACTATCGAATACCTATTAATTAGTTTCTAAGTTGTTATTTCATTGATCAATTAGCCTAAACTTGCAGTTCATTAGGTCCACTTGACCCGCCTACAAGTCTGTCGTTGACATTTTAATCAATTCAGATGTAGTATATCTCGAGAAAGATCGATGCATACACACTTTGCTCGACCCTTCACGAGTTGATCAGATCATCGATGGCAACACAAAATAGCGACACCTAACATCTGGCATACGGAACGATTACTAGGAGGGACCGTCTCTGTCTGAATAACGACGAAATCAGATTAACTGACGACAAACCGTTTCAAAGATTAATACACAGCGGCAGAAGGGGTGAACGAATCCGACGAAAACTTTGTATCAACAAAAGGTATTGTAGTATTTACTCTTCAGTGGGTTATGTATCTATCGCACTGGGTAAAGCAAGATCGCGAAAATAAGTGCGGTAAAGAGTAATGTGTAGTATAAGTTGAGGTAAGGCACTTTATCGCATGAGTCTCATGAGTGATATATTTAGAATAATAAGGCACAGAAGAAAAATGTAATCATTACAACCACAGCTATCTATCACCATAGACTATACAACTACCACCACATCCCTCTGCCAAATTACTCTCCCTCCCAAAGACTAAATGCAACTGGTGCGAAATAGAGCTCTGCGCCGACCTAGAACTTTCGGCGGCGGTGCGTCGGTCATTTTTGATCGGTGGCGGCCGGCGCCGACGACCCAAAAATTTCGGCGGCGGCGGCGCGGCGTGATCGGCGCAGTGTTCTATCAGTTTTAGCAAACCTGCTTCAAAAGTTGTTCGGCAAGGTAACTCGCTTTACAATGGTATGCATATTCTACATTATTTTTGCCGTTGTCTGATCTCAAGTTTTTATTCAAGAGAAACAATTATTCGCAGAGACTCAGAATAGACGTCTAGGAATAAAAAACAACAAGTAATAATTGTATTTTCCCTTATCAAAGCACACCGAGCAGTAAAGCGTGATAAGAATTCACCACCTTTCTAGATTTATTAGTCAATGACCCGAATGACTTCCACACGAAACCTTTTCCACCATTCTTAATTATTATGTACTATTCGTTCAAACTAAGCAGCCCATTCACAATAGTAGTAGTCGCTGTAGCAGCAGAAGTAGTAGTCGGAGACTATAACATCTTACGGCACGAGCAGCGGCAACAACAGCAGTACAATGGGTAGCATTTATTCGTATCCATCGCCACCAAATGGCTTGGGTCTACCAGAGTCTCATCATGATGATGAAGATGGAATTATACGAGGATGGATGGCCCCCGCTGATTTGAATCCCAAAACACTCGATTGATAGTATAGTTATTAGGCCTACAATATCGAGCGTATGGTGCATGTTAAATGACATTTGAATCTAGACTTAATATTACATTAGGCTTAGGAATGCACAATGACCAAGATAAAATATCTCCAATTATTAGGGTCCCACTACAAACAATTATTAACGTAATGTAAGTATATGGTACTTACACATTTCCATAAACTTGTTGTCATCCGCCAAAATGATGTGTGAATAGGCCTACTTGAAATAATCCAGGCAGTCGATTACACGGTGAAGACGGTGCTATAGTAGCACGCAAGCGAAATTAGTGTTGTCGTAGGATAATCAGTAAAACTTTTAGTGATTGCCCTAACACTGGCGGTTATGCCAGATATCCTATGTAGGACTATTCAGGATTCGATGTCGATGGTTGGGCAGCAATGCAGTTACCATTTCCCACTGCAACCCAAGGCAGAGCGGATCATTATATGTCCCTGTGCAGAGGAACCGCTAACTGAATACTTAACAGTCCTCTGTAGAATCCTATGAATATATCTGCTTAAACTGCGTATGAAAAAAACCAGTCTTTTGTGGACCTAGGCGTAAGTGACCTGTGACCTGTGACCATAGTCTTTCCGGACAGCAGGAACATCGACTTGTGTGAAAACGCTTTGCGGCTGTGCACAGACCACGGCATAAATTATATAGGGGTCAGTGACTGAACTTTACTAATGGAACTGTGAGTTGATATCTATAATGGAGTAATGAATGAAACATAGGAAAGAGTAAGACCACATAGGGAATGGCAGATGACTTTGAAGAATGTGGTGGAACAAGTCTCCACAAGTTTTATGAAGGTGTGGAGAGAAGTGGCTAGAAAGGTATCCGACACAGGTCTACGGGCGATGAGTCCATAGTTGTTGATTGATTGAACATGTGCTAAGTTCACGAAGGCCACGGACAGACGGTATATGTGGCCAAATATATAAATACACGAATATATATATGTATGTATATATGATTATGTACATATACGTGTGTATGTCAAGGTGGATTTGCATATCGTGCATAATGTGTGTGTGCGTGCGGGCGTGTGTGTGTTTGTGAGTGTGAACACATCAGCGTGGGTTCGGCGGCGCGCCGACAAATTGTCGGCGGCGGCGCGCCGAGTCCGAAAAATCGGCGGCGGCCACGAAATGTTGGCGTTGTCGGCGCGGCCGGTGTGAAGTTCTAGTTCGAAAGTAGAAACCGTTCTCGAGCATTTACTGTTTCACCGACGCCATCAATAGGTGTTGCTACCAGAACGAGAGGACTTACGCCTACGTAAGTCCTCCCGTCATATCAACGCCGTCACCAGGAGACGCTAGAACATAAATACATGGAGAGTCTGCGCACTAATGTAACAATTTAGTAATGAATTAAATCTAAATAAGTTTACACTAAAAGGTGTTTTAGTGTAAACCTAAAACTTCTCACGCTGCCATCACTATGACTACCACAACCCTACACGTATGTTGACCATGCTTCACGTTTGACTGAGATTTTTACGTGACGCATTCAGAAGACCTGACAGTTATATAACTGCTCATCTGCCAAGTCATGTACTCGTCTATCGATCATAAAGTGGATAAAACTCAATCTCGTCAACTTCGGTCTCAGAAGTGCACCATAAAACCATGATATAAAATGTATGTAGTGTAGTCACTGACACTGTTATTATTAGGTACTCGTGTCGATCAATGGCCATCGTTAGAGATGCAAAGGTTTAGTCCTCTTGTTGGAAAGGTCTTTCGCGTGGGTCTAAAACTGTCTACTATTTCATGCGAAGATCGTAAATGCAATGCTCATATATTATACACAATCCAAAATCAAAACACTTTTGCCCAGGTTTTTGATAGCTTGAATACAACGGAATATGTGTTGGTGGTCAATATCTCCAGTTCGTAAAGTAATTTGTGGTTTATGGGAAGAAAATGACACCTGGTGCACCATGGCACGCTTAGATATCTTGAAGGGGCGCTATATAAAGTCTTTTCTACTGATTGATTTGTAACCAAAATCGTAATCTCCAAATGTTTAAGGCGCCACTTGAAAGCGGAGCGCAGGGCACCAGCTTATTCACGAGCGCTGTGTGCATGTGATTGTATGTTTGTGTGTGTATATGTGTTGTTATGTTCGTATGTGTCTGTGCATCTGTCTCTGTCTGCATACTTTAGCATTGCTTCAAAGTAGGCCTACCTCTCAGGTGTGCTGGAACGGATCAAAGTGAATCGATCGTTAAATCGATGGCTGTTCATTCACCGATAGACTCAAGTGTTCTCAAAATGCTGACATAAATCCACATTATTATAGGCCTAGCACACATCTGAATATTTATATTGCGGCTTTAGCGACTACTCAAAGGGATTTCCGCAGTCGTGAGGCTGGCCACACCCGGTCTAGTCTAGATCGCTTCTGACTATTAACTCATTGTGAGAGAACGATATATGCAAATACTCTGAATGAAGGGGTGACTGAATCTGGTCAGAGTTTCAGCGTAGGCTGAATTGAATCAAGAAGTCACGAGGTTCAAAGGGGAAATTGAAGACTACCTTCCGGTTGAAGGAATGAAGCGGATGCGAAGGAAATGGCATCGATTTTTTGGCCAGACTGAGACAGAGACAGAGGAAGATGGACAGGAATAAATGCAGAGACATTAAATGATAAAACATGATGATACCGAAAGAGAGAGGTGGAAAGAGAGAAAAAGAAACTGAGTGAGAGAGCTTAAGAAAGAGGAAGAGTGACAAAGACGGAAAGACAGAAATGGAGGCTGTGATAGAGAGATCCATTGAATGGGAAATAAAAGAAATAAATCGATTCTTATGCGCATGTCAGCGAACAAGTCGTCATTGGTATAGGCCTACTCGTCCGATGATTCATTTCTGATGATTATTCTGTGTAACAATATATCTAACCCAATAGCTGCTAACATATTTATTTACTGAATTCGCACGTTGAATTATTCATCGTTTTTGCTGTGGATTGTTACGCTTTCACGATATTTATTCAAATACTCTCTTGGCCTACGTCACTGCATAAGAAGGAGATGCCTCTTGGTGTGCTGAAGGAGCAATAGCAACATGGATAACCTCGACGACAAAGTGACCTCGACCGACTCTTTTCTAATGAAACAACAGACCCCTTTCACTTCTATAGTTCGATGACTCCCTACCGCCTTTTTCGGACCTTCAAACTCTATAGATCTTTTTCTGTCTTTGTCCTTTACCCTCTGCACTTCTCTCTTTTTGCGTTTAGAAATTCCACGGCTTGCTGACACAGACAAAGAGATATGGGTCGAATTGCCAATCGTTGGATGCAGACCAAGTGTTCTACCGAACAGACTATTGTCACAATCTTTAAGAGGTCCATAAAATTTGATTCATGCTAGTTGTTTTAATTATTTCTTCTTACACACATAGAGAACGTTACTATACATTACGAATTTGCGTTTTCAGGAGAATATCGTTTGGAATCCAGATATGGACACGCGATCGAGCATTCAAGGAAAAGCGAGAGCGCTGGCTACAGTTACGAGGGTCTCGGAGAGCTGTCTCGGTATGGCTCTACTGAGGAACCACGATGGTGAGGACCGAATGTATATGGAAAAGCTTCGAGGTCTTGAGAAGGAGAACCGCAGCGTCCAGAACGAATTGGAACACCAACGGAACCAGTTTCTGAAGCGAAGACTTGGAACGCCTGGTCCGATGATCATTCTGGAACAGACTAGACCACCACAGCCGTTCTCCAGCGATGAAAACGTAAATGGAAACAATGGAAGAATGCCCAGACCAAGAGGAAGAGAAACTGTTAAAATCAGATTAGCAGATGGAAGAAATGTTTTTCGTCCAGGATACATGATGCCTACCATGTCTCGTGGTAATGTGACATGTTCAACCTCGACCATCGGGGCATTTCGGATATCCACCGAGAGACCGCTGGACAGATGGAATCCAGCAGCTCTTCAGAAGGTCTACTTCAAGTCGGCCGTCATGCCGTCCTGGCCACTGACGGAGTCCGACCTTGGAGAACTGCGGACCACTCTGAGTCGACACTGCTGGATACGAAAGTTCAGGGACCCTGGACAGCTATCGAGCGCCGAAAGTGAACGTCGGTCGAATAGGTCGAAGCGAAACCATCGAGGAGCTGGACTCATAAAAGCACCGAGTGATGAACAGTTAAAGACTGACAGCAGAGCAATTGACAAAGATGAGCGTCTGAAAATGCCAGCCATAAATAGCAGTCAATTGACTTACTCCGGAGGAGTTAATGTGAGATCAAGGAGTCATAGGCAGCCTTCTGACGTCGAACTCAAACAGTTAAATCATGCTGCGATTAAGTCTACAGAGATCGAACTGCGTTACCAGCTTTTACCACGGATCACCGACAATTACGATCCCAATGCGGCTAAACTAAAGAAGGCAATCAATAAAAACAGTTCAACTCTCTCCAAAGTTCAGCATTTGCCTAGCAACGAAGAGCATTTCTTTCAAACGTCGATCGAATATTCCATTCCTTCTCTTGTAGCTGACGTCAGAAACCCTGGTAACCATGCCGACTCTAACACTACGATCTCATCAGAATTACGTTCTGGTGAACCTACTTCCACTGGCGATGTTCTTCCCGAAATGACGACAACGCGGAACCTTCTGAAGAGTTTAAGGGCTGTCTCTTTCTCGGATGACGTCATAAACATAGACTGCAGGACGTGAGAGACAGACGGCGCCTATAGTCAGTGAGAATTCGAGCTTTTAATATGTCTCATTTGTTAGTTGTTTAATCTCTCATCTGTAATCTTTTGATTTTGTCATTAATGTCATTCACTCCACAACACAACGGCCGTCGTCTGCTTCACTTGGACAGCATCGATTGACTTTTTCGTTCATCTGATCCATTGAATTCCGAATGGGTTCTCCAGCTGATGACGATATTAGACGACGATTTTACTTGATGACTAATGCGTCATTCTAACTGCGCTATAATAATATTATAATTTGATTAGATTAGAGTCGATTCATTAATAGTTCTCCTCCTCCTTCTCCTCCTCCTCTTCCTCCTCGTCCTCTGACCATTTGGGAACTAGACTCGGGCTTCCCTATGACTTGATGCAGCGCTTGATGGTACGCTTGGCTTTCGAGTAGCACTTGAGAAGTCTATAGCAGTGTTGTATGCAAGACTAGGAACTTCGAAACCAAAATGAGACCGAGACAGCGAGATACAAAGACCGAAACCAAGACAATACGTCCAAGACAGTAGAAGACAGTAAAGGAAAAGTGATCTTATATAAAAGGCTGTAAACTACTCAATGATACTCATGTAAACATCATGAAAATGTAATTTTTAGGGATTAAGGTTCATTTATAATTTCAATTTCAAACTTGTAATGTAGTACCAATTCCTGAGAACAATTGTTCTATTGCTGCTTTATCTTTTTCTTTATATTTTCGTCAGCCTATCTTCTGAATAGTAGTCTATGTTAGACATGTCTGAAATCTTGTAAATGATTTTAAACACGCAAATTCCATACCAAATACCGAACGAAATTATAAATTTGCGACATATTCTCATTCATCTCGAGAAACTCAAAGTCGTTTCTGTTATGGTGGCTTTGCACCATAGGCAAACGGCACGCTATAGCTATTGTTTGTTATTAACTTCACAAAGCATTAACGCTAACTTCACAATTTCAGGTTTTCTCTCAGACATTATTCATCTCAGACATTGCATTTTAAGATATACGAAATTAGTTTAGTATCGCGTTAACCAGAAAGGCAGTTTTTCAGAGCTTCCGGTTCGAGTGCATAGGTCAAGAATATAAGACAGTTTACGCGAGATTTATCGAGGCCTCTTGTTCGAGACAAAACAAGACCAAGAAAACAGGTTTCCGAGACCGGGACACAAAAACCTGTCTCGAGACGTCTCGAGACCGAGCCATTGTCTCGAGACCTCTGGTTTGTAGATTACTCTGGTTTCTAGATTACGATTAGTCAAAGGTTATCTCGCGGAGCAATAATATAATAATCCAATAGTACAGCGTTCAAATGAACGGTATGACACAGATTTTATTTTTGCATCGTGATTCAGTTCAATACACCCGATAACATTTGAAGTGATGTGTATTTAAGAGAGTGATATGAAATTCCTAAGAACCAAATGAAGAAATTAATAAGAAAGAAAATAGAACTTACCAGCACTGTTACTACGAAAATGAAACCCAGTCAATATTTAGTTTAAGACTGAGCTGAGGTGATGTAACCAAGGCAGACTCGCATTAAAGCAATCATTACGGTGATCAACTAGGCGCATAGACTTATAATGTAAGTCTTGGTTTGTATTGGGCCATAAAGAAACGTTTCGTATTACTTATCAATCGTTGCATGAAACCACAACCGTAGTAATTATCGTGAAATTCAGCGCAGAACAGAGTTCAATGTCAGGTTTCCAGTCTTTCCAATTTTCAACTTCACATAAATTATTGACTGTTATTAAAAAAAATTACCGCTGCATTGGTTTTGGTCAATTTCTGGCGTTCACTCTAACTTGTACCTTTGCCCAGGTTTCGCTCCAAATCTCTAACTCGATTCAAGGGACTAAAGTAGGCCTACTGCCTTGATCCTATTTTGTTCTATGATGACAATTATGTATGCCTTAGTTATAAACCACTATTGACTACTGTTTTGCAATTTGATCTTACATCGTATGCAGCAATTGCTAGGTAAACCCATTTTTCAAATTGAAGCTTTAACCAAATGTACAAGTTTCATATTGGCAATTTTTGCAATATTTGCAGATTGTAGGCTTATTTATACGTGCTAGAATCCATGTTATATCGACCTACATTCTAGATTTCCCAAATTGTGTTCAATGCTACTTTTTATTTATTCTACTTTATCGAAATTTTAGTTTATAGCTTCATTTTGTAATTTGATCCATTTTTTTAGATTTCCTAGTCTAATCCAAACTGTTGATTTTTCGCATTTATACTTTATTCCAGATTTTAGCTCAATTTAATTAGTAATTTAATCCAAAAATGTCTAATATATTATTGAGCCTGGGTTAAAACGTTAGTTTCGAGGTGATAAAAGGTTGTAATATTAGTCCTCGCTGTGACTTGGTCCAAGTTGCAAGTCCACTCTTTTACCCCAATGCTTCAATTTGTAGTTAGGTTTAAAAACCGTGTTTCGAAATTGATGACTGATTGATGATGATTTAACCGGAACAAGACAGAACACGTACACCGTCTAGATTTGGACGAGACGGGAGTTTAGACCGATTGCATATACAATCACATGCTGCCTTTTCCTTACGTATCTCCAGCTTTATTCCATTCTACGTTTCGTCGCTCCCTATAATCCTCGGATACAGAAGAATCACGAGGGCCGATACAGTCATCAGAGTGAATAATAACCAGAAAAACACGCGGTCAAGGACGTGTGCCAGTTCGTGCCATTCTTCAACGCTGTTTCCCCTCTTCTTGTGTAGCACATGGCTCGACGTCGCCCCTGCAGGGCCAGACTTTGAACCGTCATTGACTTCCGCTTCCGCTTTACGTTTGAGCTTCTGAAGGAACCGAATCGTCGGCGTTACCGGTCCATTGAAATGCGTCTGTACATTCCCGCGCGCATGTTTCCACGCGCCATCTTCCGCCGATGAAGCGATCATGACGTCATCGAGCGGTTCGGTGCTCGAGTCGTGATTGGCTGTCGTCGCCGGGCAGCGGTGACGTCGTTTCCAGACATCGAGCCTCTGGAGTCTGATGGCGGAAGTGGAGGACCTTGGTCGGCCATGCTGGGTCTCGAAGCAGACGAGCCGAGCGAGCCAGATGAGGACGAGGTGCCGTACCCAGACGGGTATACGGTAGCGGGGTCCGCGGTGATGGATGTTGAGTACAAGTACCGTCATGCATATGGATACGGTTCCCAAGGTCATTGTTGCCATCAGATAGGTCACTGAATAGTCAAAAGATAAAACTCTGTCTCATGCTAAGCAGTGTTACATAGTAGGCCTACTACATCTTCGTCATTCCCGCATTGTCGCAAGTCACAACTGTAATTTGTCTAGGCCCCCGTGGATTATGCGAACGAAATTGGTAAATTATGCGAAAATATGCGAAATCGTATAATCGCATAAACCACGGGGTCCTAAATATGTCCTTGTAATGTAATGTAAATCTTAGAAAATTTCTCAGCGCCCTCGAAAGTCTTTTGTTCTGTTCACTATTAAGATTATAAGCCCAACTATTAGGTTGCATAAGCCTGCTATTAAATCATCCACTGTTATTTTGCATTCGATCGCACTTGAAAGAACCTTCGATGACGGATTCTAAACGACTGCTACCTCCATCTTTTCACCTCTGCAGACATCTGTCGATTATCAGAGAAGACGTTAACAAGTAGAGAATAATAATAAGCGGAGTTACACAACCACTAAACACAGGGTGCGTATTGGTACTTGCAATTGGAGGGACATTCAAGCTCCCGCGTTATCCGTATACGGTGCGTAGCGATGGCGTTCATTTCCTGCACATCTTTATAAGAGTCTTGAAGATAGGTCCAAAATGACTTGATATTTACTCATCGCCATGTGGCGCCATTGAATTCAACTGCTCGGTGACAGGACAGTTGTGCCCTAAGCTCTTGTTCATGGTGGTCAGAAGAATTGCATTCAATTCACTTAAAGTCTGCCTGCGAATTGGATTCCCTGGATATAACAACAAGCGTGTTCCAAAATGAACCGTTAAGCCGCTCTATTCTAAAACATTCTAAGAAATCTTAATCTCGATTTTGTTCAATGGTACGAGACAACCTAACACAGCAGAGCACGTGATATAGGCCTAATTATGTGATGTAAATAAGGTTGATAATTATGTTTTACCTATGAGAGGAATTGCAAGCGACGTCCTTGGAATGGCATCAGCGATCATGAGCAGAAAGACAGTGAAGGCGAGAAGAACGGAGATTCCGAGCGAGATCTTTTCTCCTGCGTCTGGAGGCAGGCAGAACCCTATCATGATGAGCACGGAAAGCATGACGCAAGGCAGAACGATGTTCATGATGTAGAACTTGCATCTGCGCTGTAGATGCAGAGTGAAGATAACGTGTGGGTATCCGTCCTGAGCGCAACTCAGCATCGTTATATTCCAGACAGCGGATGTTCGGTAGACGTGCCACTCCCCGTTGATGCGGAAGTCGTGTGTCGAGATGAGACTGGAGGCGTTGGTGATGTTCATCTTAAGACTGTGGTAGGAGTAGGCGCCGATCAACAGAGGACAGTGCTGGGTGTCGAAGGGGAAGAGGGCGATGTCGATGTCGCAGGTCGTTCGGAAGATGCCACCAGGCTCCCAGTGCAGTCGACCATCGCTGTGCAGCAGAACTCGGATGCGCTCGAAGTCAGGCATCAGCTCCTCCGCTCTGCAAGACAATCGTATATCGTTAGCGTTAACAACAAACCTGTAAAGCGCTACGCTGAAGCCAAGCGTTGGGCAATAGGTAATTAGGGAGAGCGATTTTGCGGAGATGTAAAGCATCACGCGCGACACTCTGGACGATAGTGCTATAAAAAAGTCATCGACCGACAGCAGAGGCGTAGGAGGACTACGGATGAAGGTGTTCACCTGAAACCTGAGATTGAAGACATCAATGGGTTTCGCCGGAGGCAGACGGCCTCAATGCAGACGGCGAGAATTATGCAAAGATCATCGGGGTGTCAAACAACGAAACCCGACACCGCGAGGCAGATGTCAGAGCCAACTACCCCTTTCATCTCTACGACCCACAGACAAGAAATTCATGAATCAGTTGAGGATTTGGTCTGGACCAGCTGTTTGACACGGATCATGAATAGGGGACAATTCCGATACGAATGGCGCAACTCACTAGGCGGTATAACGATAATAATGAAATTCGATCCCTGGTACCTGTTGCCCGTCTGTGACACTGGCAAGGCCCAGCCATGATAGCCGCTAGTCAACATTAACTGTACGCCCCTAGTGATTGACGTTATGCTAGGGACATCAAGATCCGACCAACCCGGTCTAGGAATAGTTTCAGGTGATTTGTCGTCCAATAGAGATACGAGTTTTGCGTTTGGGAGGGCGAAGGATATCGCCTCTAGAAGGGTTCTTTTAGTGTAGCAAGGGAAGGAACAGGGACTTGTTTCGGAACTGGGGGAGACGTTAAGTCGTTCTGGCGATAAGGGTAATTAACGTAGTTGGGAATCCCGTCTCCAACGTATACCAGGGAAACATTTCTAAAAAGGACACTAATAACTCCAGTAAGTGCAGATAGGATGAGTGGTGTGTATATATATCATTAAAATATACATATTAAAACCATAAAGTGTGTCGTTTGCTGAGCTTGGTGATAGAAGAAAGAATCGGCGGTTATCTCGTCATCTAGAAGAAGGAGTTGGCGAGAGAGAAGCTCGCGACATAAAGTAAAGACGGTACATGAGCGCAAGAAATGTTTTAGGTGAAACCATTAGTAGGCCTAAATGGTTCACCCTTTTATGCGCAGGTCCGAGTTGAATGCGATGATGGTTAAGTTAAGACGATATCTAGGAGTCTATGGGGACCTAAGAAAAGTCGCTTGTATAAAATAAATAAGGGGACTCATCTGCCAAGGAACACATTTTCTGGAGTAGAGTAGGCCGCAGCCGGCTAGGAAACTCGGTTTACTCTTTTTCATAAAAGAACTCGTGACTCGTTAATGTGTAAGAACAATTTAAAATGTTGTGCGTGCACGCAAATTCTTGTGTGCGCTGACTCAACGACTAGTTTGCGCGCGCGCGCGCGCAGCTTCGAGGGATCATTGATGATGAGGTAAATTAAAGCAAAATACGAACACTGGAGCTCCAACAGTTCGTAAGTTAGATGTAAGATTGGCATTATATTGCATTGTGTTTGCCATTATTGTATTCTAATGCAAAAAGAGAGATTCATGCATGTAGAGGCAGCGATCTCGTTTGAGAGGTGGGGGGACACCCATTAAGAGTAGTAAGAAATGTGGGGAAACAAACGTATGACGTATCCCCTCTTTGTAAAAAATTAGTTGGACTTGTCCCCTCGTCCCTCCGGGATCGCTGCCACTGCATGTATGCATGCAAAGTTGCATACTGGTCATTTGTATGGCACCAAACTACTTAACGGTGCATAGTTGGATCTCAGAAAACAATGAGCTTTGCTATACAGAACCGTATTGCATTTAATTAGATACAATTCTATTTCATTTTATCGGTCAATTAATTTCTGCTAAAAGACTAGAAGCAACTCATATGAAGTCGAGATTGCCTTGGAGGAATTCAGGTTGAGCCAAATTGCATGCGCTACAGAAAACATTCGAATCAATTTTATGAGATCAGTTAGGACGAGGGAAGAGCGAAGAGTGATTAGCTGTCATTTTCATTTGTTTCGTCTCATGATTTCATTGTATCTGAAATCATTAATTAAAACGTTCAATCCATAAAAAAGATAGGATGATCCGAGTGTGGTACCTATAACAGTTGACAGCCTAACCTTTGACCACACTGGTCAAAGGAGGCAAATGCAATCCGTTATATACGCACTCCCAGAAGAGTGTTTTTATCCAAGTATATAATGACTTCGTAGTTAATTGATTTTAGGGCCAAAACACTCCACCTCGCGAATAAACACTCCTGGGAGTGTCTTCCTTTGAGATGGGAGCAAATGATTAGTGGAGTTAATGCTTCCTCCGCTAGCCTTTTGGTCTCAGGAAGAATTAGCTCACAGATTCAATCTATTCCAGGAAGAATTTATTCCACGGGAAGTCTATTCACCGTGAACAAATTAAATCGGAGAGTTAATTCTTCCTACGATTGATTGAATGTGTGAGTTCATTACTTTTATGTTTTTTTAATACGTCGTAGGCCTATAATGTACTGCATAAATCGACCATACAACAACGCCCGACGTCAACCTATATACGGGACTCATATAACGTTCGCCAAATATTGGTCAATGAGTGTCAATGTCAAAATTACTAATGCGGCGGAGGGTTTTCTGTCATATTCTATTATGATGACCACTGTACTAGTCGAATCCCATTTCTGACCATATTGGACACTCACGACCAGACCCGACCAGAGAAATCCCGGACCCTAAGCAGAGCAGTCACCGAACTTTAGTTTTTTAACTATCTTTAGGCTCAATGAGAAATGGTGTGCAGACCCTGCCTGGGCCCATAAAAGGTCGCCGGGCCCCTGGGCAATTCCTCCTGTCCTCCTTCTCGGCGGGCCTGCTCGCGATGACTAAACTGACCCAAACCTACCATGACAAAGAAAATTATGAAATTTTTTTTGAATTTCTTTGAACTGGACATTACCCTGGTTACTCTTTCTTGCACAGACGACCACCCATTACTTATTTGATTTATCCTAAGAAATATCAACTCCGCAAGTAATTCGGACCTAAACAGAATTAACCCCATTATTCACCTGGCTCCAGGAAGAATTGACTCCCTGATTCAATATGTCTTAGGAAAAATTAACTCCACGGGAGTGTCTATTAAACAACTGGAGCTTTTCAGTCCTAATAACAATACATTACACAGGTCAATTATTCCTGAGAAGAATACTATTAACCCCGCCTGTCAATATATAGCCGACGCGGGAATGGGAAGTCTGCTCAGCCTACTCCAACGGCTCTGTTGGCAGGCGGAAACCCATTTCTTCGGGTCTGTGTTGAAAAACCCTGGGTGTGCTTTACATAAGGAACCCCCAACAAGAAAATGAACTTCCTACACGTACGTGTATGTCCTTGGTCCACGGCTTTGTGACAGGATCTTGACTATTATTGACAATAAAAATATTACGTAGAATACATTTTAGTAGCCTAAAGGAATAATGCTGAGCTATTGA
Organism: Bimastos eiseni; assembly: GCA_959347315.1. Taxonomy (NCBI): domain Eukaryota; kingdom Metazoa; phylum Annelida; class Clitellata; order Crassiclitellata; family Lumbricidae; genus Bimastos; species Bimastos eiseni. Next base: position 49,651,991 of record OY365806.1, on the reverse strand, counting down.
TCAGCTATTTGTCCTATTTTGTTTGCATAATATAGAGAGTGCGGCTCTTCTGCAATCAATTTGATAAAGTATATACTAACTTAATACCTAAAAGGTAATTTAAACCAATTTAAAGTTATATTTGTTGGGATCAGTTGGACAGTTTACACCTAACATCTCTACTACATCAAGTATCATGATAAAATGCTACATAAATTATAAATAATTATACACGCAGAGAGAGAGAGAGAGTGAGAGAAAGAGAGAGAGAGACGAAGATTATAGTGGCACCAATTCCATCTGTCAGGTAGGCTCTGCAGTTGTAAACTACTTGGGTTTAAACGCTTTTGAGTGGTACAGATTATATAAAGCGCTATAGAAGTGAGATTGAAGGTAGGAAACGACGGCTACCCGTTCATCACAGCCAATTCTGGCAGCCATAGTTTATCGGCTTTTATGATGATGTTGGAAAGATTTCCGAAGCTGGAAGGTCTCCATGTCAATCGAGCGTCCGTCCATTCCTTTGAAAACACAGACACAAGACAAATCGCCCATTCTAAATAATGCACTAGAAATGTACCGAAATGCGCTGACAAATGCGTTGGTGCTCTGTGCATATAAATTGTCCATTACCCACGCCTTTTAACCCCGTGGCTTTGAAATCGGGATAAAGGCGATTGGGTCGGTTATCTCTTCAGAACTGGTCACTGCCTTCTTCAAACATTCTTCAGTGCCGGAAATCAATGTCTGGTAGCATCAAACGCTGATGTCTGGTAGCATCAAACGTTGTTATTGCTATGATGGGTCCAAAACGGAAAAAAATCCTCGAAGAGGTTAACGACTCCCGAGAATCTTTTGAGTGACGGAGTCTATGTGCATACTATACAGAGCAACGCTACCTCAGTCAAAATACACATATCGAGTCAGACAAATACCGTAAGGGCGGTAAGGCATATCCCTATATAGAGAAAGGTCGATTATGATAAATCTACAAAAGAGGTTACCGAGAACCCTTTGAGTGACGAAGTACATACATATAAATAAATATATAAATCATATATATTTATACAGAGCAATGCTGCATCATGCAAAATATACATATCAGGTCATAGAATAGCGGAAGGCATCAATCTTACGTTCTTATGACTTCAGTAGACGAACAAAGACGGTCTATTTATGAAGGTTCTCAAACATCTTCAGGTTCCGCCACTCGGCTACTGCTAGCACTCGGGTAGTGCCAGTCGCAAGCATTAATAAAGAAGGAGGGCGACGCTAATGATCTTTGTTATCACACAGTATCGTTAAACTGCAGCTATTATCTTCAGGTTCTCGCCCACTTATGTACTACTGTACGCTAGTCTGTACAAGCACATAATACGAGAAGACAAGAACAGTTTATTTACCGCAATCACTAATCCAGTTGTCGTTAGTACTTGGCTTCTTTCATCCTAAAATTACAAAACTCACAGAAATCTTAATTAGCAAGCTACTTTTGTCCATTCTTCACTTGACTGAAACTACGATTGAACTTCTCTAAATCAATCATTCAATCAATCAATCAACGAAACTTCACATAGCGACTCTTCAAGTAATCTACTCAGAGGCGCCCGACATTTAGCCATCTGTCAAGATACGACAGCCACTATTGCCACAAGAGCGTTCACATAAATATAAGTCATGTCAATATTGTGTATCACATTGTATCCTTGAATCTGCATAGCGCCACTCACAGTGCTACACCAATCAGAGACGATCCCAGTGCGAGATACCCCAAGAAAATAAGGTTGTCTTTAAGCAGCGAAATGATGCAGGGAGGCCCCCAGGTGAAGCAACGAGCGAGTCGCGAAAGGAAGTTGGTTCCAAAGAGTGAGGCCAATAAAAGCGCATGGGATCATGGCAATCCTCGCATATATGGGACAAACAGTTGAAGTCGGTTAACAGAGCGGAGCGCATGAGTCGAACTGAGGAAGCGGAGGTCGCCAGAAGATCATTTGTATGCAATTAGGGGCAATGCCAAAAGATAAGTTCAACGACCTTAGTTGAATACAAGTCTAGAGGTAGCAAATGTGATGGTGAAAAATATAAGACATCAGCATTCAACACAGATTGAAAAGGAGAAAGAAGGGCTTTAGGAAGCCGACGAAGACGGAGAAAAAGTAGCTCATTTGGGAGGAAATGAACGCATGAACGATAGAAGTAAAGTAGGAAGAGGAGACAGAGCGACATATTGCTCTGCGCCATCTCAGCTTCATATTCAGGTGCGGTTGACAAAGTGGACTGGAAATGGTTAGCAGTGTTGTCCAGAATAGGTCAAGAACACTAGACACGAATGACGGAAGATAATAGTGACGAAGCACAATCAACGTATCCAACAGCCAGGTGCAATAGTTCTGACTTTTTGTAGTAGATTATTATTCCGGAAGACCTGTTGCTGCCTTCTACAAATTAACTTTTTTCTATTGGCTATGGCCGAAATTTCATTTGTCCGCAATTATGCACTTGTTCAGATCTTCATTTTTGTTTTTATTCGTCACTATTATTTACTGTTATTTCTATTCGTTAAAATGTCTGTTGAAATTGCTTGCAAACATTCAATACTTTATCTTGAACATGGACCTGCAAAGCAGCAGCGTTCAATAAGGAAGGTGCTAAGCAACATTTCTACTATACTTTCTCCGTTAGTATTTGTGATGAAACGAAAGCGATAGGCTCTCCACAAATCGCCTCTAATGGAACCTCGATAAGCTGGAAACTAACCTCAACCAAGAAGGAATAAATTGTTATTGGAAACGGTTGCGTCGGTGGAAAACAACATTTGATTTCGATCAGAAATCTTTCCTATTCCAGTTTAAGAAATTGGAGACCCGAATTATATCGGCTTTCTTCGACAACCCCTCAACAATCATTCCGACGTAGCTGTCTTTCCAATAGCATCCTAAATCTACCACACGGGTGCAACACAGGCATTAGCAATGGTGTCTAGAATCCTCAGACAGTAATGCTGCCAATCATATACATCAACTGATCTGCTAGCAGACAGTTTAGTGTAATCTTTGTCGCTCGTTAAGTTAGTGGCTGCTATATAGGCAGACACTAGAACGCTCGCCCACATGAGTAATCAATAGATGGAACACTTCTGTGCAGATAGCAGTGATGACAATAACAATTACGTGAATATATAGAGACATTTTCAATCTCTGTTACGATATTGGGCCATGATTGATCTGTTTGACCCATGATAGTACTGATGCAACCCTGTTGAAGCGTTTAGTGAGTGTAATTTACGAATTTTAGAATTAATAGGGTTACACGACCCTGGCCTTTACCTCTATACGGCACTCCAAAGTAATGTTGATACATTAAGAGTCCCAAGTGTAGCCAAATACATGTATGTTATTGTTGAGCTCTCTTATACATAGTGAACCCACAGATAATTCTGATTGCCCTTTAAGTATATGGATTAAGCTATGCTCTGCCCAGAAACAATAGTATAATAATTTAAATGAGGCTGTAAAAGAGCAGTAAGCAGCAACTCAAAAAGAGAAGGACTGGCAGGGATCATTTAAGCCTATGAATAATTCTTACGATTTTTGAAACCTTAATTCATACATGCTTGACTCGAGCTTTCCCTTGAGAATCTCTTCTGTGGTGATATCCAAAAATGTGTCTAGATATCTGAAATGGCTGGTGTAATCAGGGTAGGGTTAAAGGAGCCCGGTTACCTCTATGCTTTGAATAAAAGATAGTTAGATTTCTTAATGTTCAAGGTTAATAGGCTATTGGCTTGCAAGTTGCAGCCAATAAGACAAAAGGTAGAATTCTAGATTCGTGCTATGAAAGTGATCATAGGAATATTCCGAATACAAAAACTGGCAGTATCATATACAAACAGCACCAGCGTGAAGATCGAAGAGAATTACATTTAGTTCTATGCTAACTAAAATAGCAAAGATCCCAGGCTGGAACCTGGGGTAGCTACGCAGAGTGATTCTAAGACAATTATTGTCTCCTGGTAAATTGCCCTAGGACAATCCCCACAAAGCCAATTCTCCAGGTTAATTTCTCCCGAAAATATCCCCCTTGTAGCATGCAAACGACTAACAATTTCATAATCTTTGCCTTACATTCAGCTTCGTAGCGATGATTCTGACACTTACTAAGTTATTCTGTTTCACGCAGCATTCATACAGTAATTATTTGTCATTTTATTTTTATGATATTATTTCAGTCGAGTGCTCTTACAATAGATGTGATTTGTTGCTGTTGAACCCTGACACTCTTAACAAGGACGTGTTACTTATGACATACAAACAGCTCTTACAGAACGTTTCGTAGAACTGGTATGTAAATTAAAGAAATTGCATAAATCGATAGGACTGAAATGGTCCCTGCCACCAGCCAGCCGCGTTCGCCCTTAGAAATCGATTTTTATTTTTAAAACAGTAGTTTGATAGCTGCTTGTGGACATATTGCGATTGGACTTTGCAACTATGTCTAGATAACATTCAGAAACGGTAGGACATAACGCCATTTTTATTTGCTTTTCTCCCAGCGGATGACATTTAGTGTAATTCTAGCAAAAGTAAAAATTAATCCCTGGCTGCAAACCACAAAGATGTATTTAGCAATTCCTTGATGGATGAAAATGAGAACTAGTTTTTTAACACTTAAAGTGTACTGCAAGTACCTGGGAAACCATTGCAGCTCTTGTCATTGAAGTGCTAAATTAACCCTGACTGGCAGCTAGGAGTGTGAAGCGCTCTCAATTTGATCTTTCTTCTGTTGGTTGGTGGCTTGTCCTCTTCCTCGCTGACTGCAGACCGTGCCGCCAAGTGACGCACGGTGACGTCGCTCAGAATGCATTTTTTACCACGAAGATAGCTATGGACTCAAGTGGAGCTCAGATAACGAAACATCGTTCTAGCCTCGGTTGACGCGAGCCACTCGACTCTCCTCAGGCGATCGATCGCTACCAGGAATTTGTTTATGAGCGTTTTTGGCCTATTGTCTGCTTTTCACGGATATTAATCATAAGGGTCTAGACGACCCCTTCACCCAAAGTCACCAACCCTCCTCCACCCAGGTACTACGGCTCTCCGTCTCCCAACGGGGTTGTAAAAATCGCCTGAGATAGGTCGCAGATCTTTCCCGGCATATAATCAAAAAATACACCTCGGATTATTGGTTGACTGAGTTGGTTTAACCGCTGTCCGGAAAATTGCTCTCGTTATCTCCCCTGTTCGTACGTCCGTCCGTTGGTCTATCTATCCGTTCTTAAGTCTGTCTCTTTACATGCCCCTGTAGTAATCGTTTTGCACGTCCTTTTCCCTCTTTGCCCGTCCGTCAGTTTTATTTCTTTTCATTGTCATTTTCCGTCCGTCTGTCCATCCTTTTTTTCTATTCTCTGTGTCCTCTGGTTTCTCCTTATTCGCAGTAGTGTGATAAATGTCGCTTTTAAACAGTCCGATACCATTTTATTTATCTAACACCAAGTAAGGCCCTACGATGCCCCAACAACCCCCAGAAGATTTTACCATGAAGATTTTAATCGTAATCGTAATCTCCAAATTTCAAAGCGCCACTTGAAAGCCAAGCGCAGGGCACCAGTTTATTCAATAGCGCTGCATCAAATCAGACGGGTTGTCCAAAGGATAGTCCGTGGTAGAGCATAGTCCGGTTTTCAGAAGATCAGCGGAGTCAGAGTAGCTGTTAAGGAGTGTGTCGTTTTGGTCGAGAATTGACAGAAGAAATATACCATCGGTTTGAGACCCCGCCGAGCATCCTCCCACAAGGCTTGGCCCATAATATGGTTACGGTTAGAAATATACGTTAAATAAATGTTCAAGTTATCGTATAATAAATGGATGTCTTTTAATAGCTAAATGAATCTTTGTCCCTGCAGTTCTATCGGAGAGCACTTTATTGAATATCTAGCGCAATTACTAGCTGGTGGTATAAGGTAATATGTTCTACATGTGGAAAACGTGTTAAGACAATAATAAGTCTATGCGAAAGTGTGGTTATAATTATTTGGGCGAGAAGATCAAACAGTTGACAGTAGTTAGGTACATGTATGTAGCTTCTCGAGATTGCACAAAATTATCTTCTACATTGGGGTACGTTTCCCTTTCCCTTAGGTTTTGAATGATGATCATGTAATTTCAGAAATATCCTGTACTGGAGTCATAGAAACCACAGATAGATTGAATAGCAGACAGGGAGTTACAGTAATTGTCAACAGGGTTCAAAGATTCGTCATTTGACACAAACCGTCATTTAGCACGTAACCTTCCCAGTCAGTTTCTGTCCTATTTAATTCCATTCATCTTTTCCTTCCTTTATCTTGTCCTTCCGTCCGTGCATTGTCCTTTCCATTCCTCCGTCCATCCTTCCGTCCTTCCGTCCGTCCGTTGGTCGGTCTTTCGGTCAACTGAAGAAGGGCGGAACTAGGGTGTGGCTGCCCTGTCTGCCTGGATGAGGTGACTTATGAACGGTGGATGGCTGGGTCTGTCACTCGATCCAGTAGGACGGGTTCAGGACCTGATGAACGAAACCGAGCGACGATCCATCAGATTAACTTCACCTTCTATTCGCACCGCAAACGATGGGTTCTATATAGCAACGACGCTTTTTACTCGTCCATGGTCTACTCTTACTCTTAAATCCAGTTAAAACTGTATAGTCGAAAGAACTGTGATGCTAGATAAAATGGGGTTATAATTATTAAATTATTAAGATCCAATTAGACTAAATTAAATCAAATTAGATCGGATTCAGACCATACGAGCCATGACCACATTACGTAGCAGGCGTAGCAATTTAATAGTAGGCCTATAGTTATAGGGACGATTATAGCACCCATATGTATCATACGAAATCGCAAATATCATTCAGAGGTTGTATATCACATTATAGCTTACCAAACCGTGAATTCTTAGAAGGACGAAGTCGATCGACACGACAACCGTTCTGTCCGTGTTCATGACGGCCCTTGCCACCGGGTCATAGTCACGAAACAGATAGGCCAACAATCGCTCCTCATGAGACGCATTTCGAAACACGAAATTCGCTTAAAACAAACACGCAACAATGTCTAATGCAGAAATTTGCCGATAAATTACATCGGTTAAAGTCTAAACTATGGCTAAATTCGTAGCTTTGGCCGAATGATCTAATAGTTAAACCACAGTAGCAAAAATGGATCGCATCATATTATGGTGGCTAAACTTGAAACAATGGTTTCATCAGAAACAATTAGTGTGTAACACCGAAACGCAATAATGACTAAAAGCGAAATACAACGATTAATTAAAAAATTAATGCGTAAATATGACCAGTGACGTAAGCTTAAAATAAAGACTGAAAGAAGCACACTGACTACATCGGATGATCGGAAGCAACGGGCTAAACCGGAGCGCAACGGTGTCTCAAATTCTAGTAACGGCTACAGTAGGAATGACAAATCAGTTCCGACTGGAACAGAGATGGGAAACTTGGCTAAACATCTGACTTAATCAACTGATTGCTGAGCAACAGAATCGGAAGTCGAAGAGAAAAGCATGTTCTAAATGAAGAATGCGTAGTGTGTGACTTAAGTACATAATATGTACTAACTTCTAAGAAAGTGATTAATAACTATGGTAATAGTGATACTAGTCATAGATCTGCTACACGTCTCTTCGGAACAGGTTCATCAGAGATGCGCCCTCGATTTGACTAACAAAGGTCAAGCCAGGAGGAATTGTTAGACTGAAGGATGGACGTGCTAGTGCGAAGTTTTATAATGCTGCGTGGAAGCTCTTGTTTGCATGGCTACCACGAGACCAGAGCAGAGAGAGAGAGAGAGAAAGAAAGAGAGAGAGAGAGAGAGAGAGAGAGAGAGAGAGGGAGAGAGAGAAAGAGAGAGAGAAAGAGAGAGCAAAAGAGAGAGAAAGAGAGAGAGAAAGAGAGAGAAAAAGAGAGAGATCTGGCTAGAATGGATGAGATCGAGATACACAACTGCCTGTGATCAAATCAGAAAAGTTTACTAGGCATTTAATTATTCATAAGTATTAACATCATTTGTGTAATGTGATGTAATGCATAAGGGATGAGCGAGAAATCTCCCACACGTAGCTTAACATAATTATGTCCAGGTATAGGTTCATTTAACATTTAACATAGGCCTACATGCAGATAACGGTTGGTTAACCAGATAACGAGTTAGACTCGAATAGCTATAGCATCTTCACAACGGAGCCTGGTTCACATGAACGCAAGATTTCAAAGGTATGACAATGCGAATAGGAGCGAATGTCAAGTTGTCCAAATCTACCGACAAGTACTTTGCATCTGTACATTAATTTTAAGGCCAATTCCCAATTCAAAATGGCACAATCATGTATATTAGCGCAGATCAAGCAGAGTAGTGAAGAAAGAGACACAACGAAGACAATGCTGCGATTTCATTACTCTGCTAGCGGCCACAGAGCAGCAGCGCAGCCAAGTTTCAGCGCCAGAGGGAACGTGTACGTAAATAGAAAAAGACCCCACAAAAAAGATATTTCTGTCAATTAGTCACATTCTTTATGACCATAGTCTACGTATTTATTTTTAGCATTTCATACAAAGACGCTTAAAACACCAAAATTGAACAACAATGATCCGATGGGATTTATTATTGACATACCTAAATAGCTGCATGAGATTAAAATTGACATTTTAATGAAAGTTTACTAACTGGGCCTATGTTATTAATATAGAGGAACTGGTCGTTCCTTTGGGTTTGTTTCTCTTTGTTCAAATCACGATCGCTTCAAACTTATTGCATCGCTACTTGTCTGATTATTTCTTTTTCCTTCGGCGAACAATAAGGGATCTTTCTAGATTGAATGGTAATTTAATATAGCTACAACAATTTTTCTCTGCCCTCTGTTCCTCTGTCTGTTCCTTTGCCTGTACCGCTTTCTCTCCACCTGTTCCATCTTCCATCTTCAACCTTCCTGATATTTAAGGTTATACTGAGATCGAAGCGCCGAAAAAGGCACTTGCGTCCAAAAAAGAGAGAGGGTGAATGTTGCGTTCTTGTGCAGTAACTGCAACGAAACTTCGTTAAACCCGACTATTATTTCAGGCAGGTGGCACTTGTGTTCAAGATGTCGTTTAACCTGCATCGACGCATCTTCTCAATTAACAGGTCGATAATCGAGCGTCCAATCGCAACACTCAGTACAGGGATATTATTTCAATTTAGTACCAATTTAGGTTGAGTTACTTACTGATTTCGTTTAGCTCCTTTTCCCTTTTTTCCTCATCCACTTTATCCAAATTTATCGCAGAGCTCTTCACAGTCATATCCAGTTCTCTTCCTTTACTTAGCCTGGAACCTGAACGGACCTTGGTTCCTAAAACAACAAAATGGAAGGCAAGACTATTACTATTATTATTGTTATTATTATTATTATCATTATCATTAGTATTGTTATTTTATTATTATTATCATCATTATTAGTATTATAATTATTATTATTATTACTGTTATTAGTTACATTAGTTACATTATTATTATTAAGGCAGCAATACATGGCATATAATGCAATAGAGGGCAACGGATACCGATTTTTGACCAGAATCAAGGCGCTATAGCAGTCGTTAGATCACAACGAATCAGATCAGATTATAGAATATCAACTGACCTTTGCACTCTATTCCGACGACCATTTGAAAGAAGATGATTAACTGCAGAAGGCTCCAGATGCTTTTCATCTTCATTAACGACTTCTTTCTTTTTCTTCGAACTACTCTCAACCTAGAAAGACAATTGAATATAATGTGATTCCTGCAACATAACGACTTATTCAATAGCGGACTGAGTCTCTACCGCTATATGATTGCGAACTTTAGTCTGCTGAACATACTTGTTGGCTAAACCTACAGCCAGGACATGTTGTTGGCACAAATTGGCCCTCGCCACAGATTCAGACAACGTGCATAATGAATAGAACAACGAATGATTAATCCTTCATTTCTGTTACTCTCAGAACCCGGAGAACCGTAATCGTAAACTCGCAATCGTAAACTCGTAATCCTAAACTCGTAATCGTAAACTCATAATCGTAAACTCATAATCGTGATAACTGACTCGTCAGCTGTCATCGCTCTTCTCTTTCGACTGTACGTAATCCAAGAATGGTTTCCACCATCACCCCTGGTGGGAATTCGTCCGTTGGGTTCCAAATGTCTGCAGGAGCTCGCCAGTGGAGACATCTACATTTCTTAGCTCATCCGGATATGCAAACAAGGTACAATTACATCTACACTGTGTCGAGAAATAACAGGACCCCCCCTATTGATAATATAAAACTAAACAGTAAATATTCGTCGATTTAAAAAATTCAAAAACCATTTTAGTTCTGACATATTTATCCACATTTTTAAAATTTATGAACGTCCAGATTAAAAAGTTACGTCATAGTGACGTCTTTAAATAGCGAAGTTAATGCCTCGAAGGAATTTAATCAGCTGGTCATTGCTGCTGTCATTGAGCAATGCGCAGGCGTCTTGAAGCTTGTGTTGAGGCTGAAGGTGGACACTCTCAACGCATCTTGTTGTCAAATATTATTTAAGTATAAAAACTAATTTGAACAAATTTATGGCAGACAATCGACAACATTTGAAAACAATTGATAATTTTGTAGATGACAGTTAAGCCGTCCTTAAAGCTGGAATTTTGATGCAATTGACGTCAATATGATGTCATTACTCGATGACAGGAGTTATCGTATTTTGTGCAGCACTAGATAAGTATGTCAGGATAAAAATGATTTTGGAATTTAAAAACAGACGATTGTTTACTATTTATTTTCATATTATAATTAGGGATCCCTTTATTTCCGGATACAGTGTAGTTTAAAAGTTGAGTGCTGCGATTATTCCTCGCACAGCCCCTCCCAATAACATCTCTCTTTCCACGATCCTTTTAACAAACACGTTCTTATAACTACCAATTCTGCTGTCACTATAATAATCACTGGAGCAGTTCTAATTTCTTTTCCGTCGTCGCTTCGAGATGACTCTCAAAGAAACCCATGATCGATCTTCGACAGCTTTGCTCTAAAAATAGCCGAAAATAAAGGCCATGAAACGAACCTGGATCCTGAGTTTGCTCGCTGATAAACGTACGGAGGTCAACAAAAAACAATCCGATATAAGTTTAATGTATCCTTTTTCTTCGTCTGTTACAGTACAAATTGATCGTATACTAGGCTTGTGACTAGTTGCTGCGCAATCCGGTAAGGAACAGCGCGTAGGCAATCACAGCCCATGCGATGGCCTCATTTAGGCCTCCATACAATGAGTGTTTGCGTCTATGCACCTGATGTGTATGCGCGCCTGTCTGTTTGTGTCTCAGATTGAGACTTATTGACTGCAAGCATAACTGCGGAATGTACGACCCTCATCGCACAACTCTCTGTCTCTATCTCTGTTTCTATCTCTATGTCCGTCTGTCGATTTGTCTCTCTCTCTCTCTCTCTCTCTCTCTCTCTTTCTCTCTCTGCCTTGTATCTGATAACTCCCATCTTCCAGTATTTCTTCCTTGGCATATTCCTAACTCTGTCTCTTTATCTGCTCTACTTCACTTCTTTATTCTTCTCTGCTGTTCTTTCGCTCGTTCATTGTCCTGATGCCATCCTTCTTTATATCAGTATCAGTCCCTCTTCCTCTTCCCACCCTCCGTCTCTCTTGCCTTTTCAGTGGCATTCTTATCACCTTTCTCGATCTCTCCTCAGAATATACATGCACCTCTCTCTACATGTACGTATACCTCAGTCTTATCCTCCTGGTGTCTCTATCTCAACCATTCACCAAAAGTCGGTCCAATCGTGGGACGATAGGAAGACCAGACGAGTGGCATAGGTCGATGTTACAACAGCGTTTGGGGTGATGCAAAAATCAGTAGGGTAGCGAGGCAAAGTGTCTTTTCTTATCTGTCAACAGTTACAATTTTAAAATGTACTTTTCCTGCTTTCACTACAGCAAAACCTTGTCAATTGTGCTTTGCCTACGAGCGTTCAATTGAAAGAATTGCTAAATTAGAATGTCGTGATTTGCTCATTGTATATCTTAAGTAGATTTTAATTAGTTTGAGCTTAGAAAAGCTTCTTCCGCAACCAAAAATGCCACCCTAGGACAAGTGCCCCTTGGGCGGTTCGCCCCTCTCGCCTTCCGTCATTACGCCTCGGTGTAACATTTCTGTAGGCCCTACAGGCCTAATTGGCATTTATATAGGGTTCTCTTGACTTACCTCGAAGATAACCTACGCAGACTGTAAATGATAAAGATTTTAACAGTGATGAGAAGAATGAGGATTAATGAAGAAAAGATGAACTTCATGAAGAAGAAGAAAAATGTGAAGAATTGAAAGTGGATTGCGAAGAACAAAGCGCAGAAGAACAATGCGAAAAAAGAAGAAGAAGAAAAAAATGATGATGATGATGACGATAACTATGGCGATGATGATAATGATGATGATAATGATTCGTTCATTCATTTAGTCATCCGCTTTTCATTCATTTTTTCATTCACTGCCCATCCCATCCATCCACTCGTTCATCCGTGCATTCATTCTTCCTGATCTGATCTGTGCGAAGACGTAGATAAGCCTGTTTCGCCTGGTGCCGTTTTAATGTCTATCGTTCGAAGTCTGATTCAGAAAAGGAGCTATAAGAAGCAGCTTTCGCTTCAGCCGACGACCAATTCCTCTGTTCGGAAGCTTTGTCGGCGAGCTTACAGAATATTTATAAATCCTTCACGTCTCATTTCCAGCATTCATTCAAATCTTTTTATGACTTGCTACGTAACGCCCATTCAGGGCATCTCACCCAAGAGGCGCTGCGGGTGCGCATCAGCGTAAGACCATGCTCTGCTAACTCGTCACGGTCCTATGATTAAGCACGCATTGATGATTTGCTTCAATTAGCCCAGAGTTATTGTCCCACATGCTCTAGGAAGTTGAACCTGCCTTCTGATTTAGGCTCTTAGCTTTATGACATTGGTGGTAGTTCACCGCATCTGGTTATAAGAAGGGGGTCGCTGAACCACGCACAGAGAAGGAATATCCTTTATATTTTACTTTCGTTGTCTTCTCGAACGTGCATATACTTCGCGAGAGTATATAAGTGTAATAATTTCGATGACAGCGATATTCGATTACGACAGCAACGATGAATTGAAGATGCACTGGCCCTCAGATGATCAGCTCTTATCTGCCCAAACGAATACTATTATTGTCTGTAGATATCAGACATAGTTAAACTCTTCCATTGTCGCCTGATGCACTATAGCAGACCTCTGGGAGGTTGCCACGGCTGTGATTCACTCTCTCTGTTTTAACTCTCTCTCTCTCTCTCTCTCTCTCTCTCTCTCTCTCTCTCTCTCTCTCTCTCTCTCTGTCCCTATCTATCTGTCAGTCTCTCACTCTGTCTATCTCTCTGTTTCTCTCGCTGTCTCTCTCTATCTCTGTCTCTCTCTATCTCTGTCTGTCTATCTCTCTCTGACTCTGACTGAATTCTCCGTCTCCTAAATAAAGACTAATCTTCCCTTGCCTCAATCAATAAGCAGCAGAAGCCTTAATTAGTATTACATTAAAATCTATATTTAGCAATTGCATCATATTTTAAATTTTTAATCTTTGTTTATCGATTGAACATCGCATCAAACATGTGACTATAACTGCTCATTTACAAGGGTAACGGTGCATTACGTATACGACACTCGCTACTTCCAACTCATTATTAGTCATAGAAACTTCCTTTCTTGCCAAATCCATTGTTCACCGACTGAAACTGTAAATTCATCTCTAACTTTAGCTATTAATTTAAGTAAGAAGGTCATTATGACAATACTAGAACAATGTGTGGTTTGGCAAGGCACTATATGTTTCATCATACCTGTGTTCCTACATTTACATAGCGAATTTTATACTCTGTGATGACTTTATGGTTATCTAGAATTTTTTAGATCTGTTCGAAGCCGTGTCATCGCTCTGGAAAATGTTTTGATAGAATCGGTGCAAAGAGTAAGTCTAAATCAGGCAAATGCATTTGGCAATAGTCATTTCTCATTGAATTGAGAAAGGATTTGTATTCCTTATTTCATTTTATTTGTATTTCAAACCAATTTGGTTTAATTCTATTTTAAATCTGTTTATTTCCAAATTTCGTCAACTACACAATAAAAATTATAAATAAATCTTTGCTAGTCCTCTCCGTCTCAATCGATCCACTCAAAGTGACACGCAATCTAATCTAATTTCAGAAATGATAATTTTAAAGGTTCCTTCTTTAATTGCAATCCAGTCTTATAAACCCATATCGTCAAATCTCATCTTATTAAAATATTCCTCAATAGCGCTATATGAATATTCGATTATAGCTCACATGCATACACACATCTAAAAACACGATTCAGCGATATCTTAAGGTTACTCTGTGCCACATACGGCCAAAACTGTCATCTGATCTCATCCACAGTAATATTCTATATTGCCTTTGTAAAAATAGCCACATTTATAGGCCCTACACTGAATAACTGAGAAGCTATATGGTACTCGATTCCATTATGGTCGACAGTTGGAGACGAGATTCAAGATCACGTTTTATTCAAAATACGCAAAGACGGGACATGGCGGATATATAGCAGAAGGAAAATGGTGGACTGGGACACGGAGAGTGAATTCGAAAAATATGGATCAAGAATCTAGAACATGATGGATCTGGAAACCTGCATTCATTTATTTATTCGGAAACTCATATAGCGCCTATTCGTGGAAGCAGTTCAGATCTGTTCCGTCTCCAAAGCGCCCAAAAAGAGCAATTTTAAGTTTGATGAGGAAGATTTCATCTAGAGTCTAAGTGTGTAGTCCGCAACTCAAAAGAAAGGCTGCATCTTCAATATAACTTGGCCCACCACAAGAAGGGCTCGATTCCTTATAATAGCGGTACGACCGAAAGGAACCAAGAGAAGTCTTTTTTCCCCAAAACGCGCTGTCAGACATCTTAGCTCTCTGAGGTAAAGAAATGTATGGTAGGTCAACGATTTACTGTTCTATATCTTCCATCCATTTGAGCCAATATATGCATAGCATCGTTATCGTAAAACACAAAGCAACAGTCGGCCGTTGCTTCGAGTGAAACCGTCGTCAAGAATCCTAATCCGCTGGAGAATCACGGTCGAAATCCAATAGTCAGAGAAACGAGAATTCAGTTCACGTTGGGTGAATAGGTTGAAGCAGATGAGTCTCAAGTGTAGACCTCAATGGCTGCAGTAGAGCACTAAAATAAGGCATAAACTTGGCAACGAATCCAGAAGCTCGGATCAGCCAACGAGAACGCTCGAGAGCACAACAGTGCCCTCGTGTAAAGCACAAAAATCGTCGATACGATCCATAACCGTGTAATTATATCATGTATATTATGTATCATCTGTAAGACTATCAGCTGATATAGTCCGATATCTTACCATCAACCTACGTATGTGCGCTATCAACTGTCGTCTATAATCATCATACATCATCACCTATGGACTGCTTAGAAGATAATAGTGTGCGGTCGTCGGTTATAGGGACATCGTCACATATAAACCCCTACAACTTAACATTTGCACACAGATTTTCATATATATGTCTCACCGAACAATACATTATTCTAGTAATGTCGTTGTAATTGTAATTGAAAACGTATATAGCGCCACTCGTAATCAGAGGCGCTCATAGATACCATAACCTTCTTACTTAAATTAAACGCTAAATATTTTACGATCTACATTTCTTCCCTCCTCCGTCTATTTTAAACCTAACTCTAAGGCTCTCTGTTTAAAGACATTGCTACAACTTATCTATTAAATTTCTCTATCTACTACATAATACACGTTGGAGATAAATGCTTATTATCCTATCTTTCCACTTTATTCTACCATTTGCCATTATGGGAGCTACTATCCTACACATGATACCCCTTCACCTATTAGGATAAAACAACCCTGTACATGTAGGTGTGAACGCCGACTTCGATTGAATCCATGTCCGCCCTTACTACTCAATCAAACACTATACTCTGGCAATCACAGGCCATTCTCTATCGTGTTATTTGAACCAAATCTATTTACTGACCCAGAAAACTTCTTAATATCAAACCCGTAATACTTTAAACGGTTTCACACCTCCTTCTCACTCTTAGACTCAAATATATTCACTTAGGAATAGGCCCTACGCTTCCTTAGTTGGCCTCTGCCAGTTTAAACACTCTCTTGCTTTATATTTACACCTAATTCGATTGCTTCTCCAATCATCCACACAATAACCATCTACAAGTCATTCGTCGTCTTATTACGATGAAATCATTTGTATTCTTCGTTGACTCTAACCAATTCTTCATGTTCAGACAATCTCCTCGGTACCTCAGTCGATGATTATCTTGGCTCCAATCGCCTGTCTGTTGATCCCGCCAATCGGTTGTATAAGACCTCTGATAGCCTATAATACATCGCATCTTCTCAATAAGTTCCTTCACCGATATATACTCCTAGCAGTACTTTTTCGATGTATTGATATTAGAGTCTTCTATTTTCATCTATCCTGTGTACTTCAGCTCTATGTTTTGCCACATTAGGTCCCTTCCATTTCAACACGAGTTTATCTACTTTCTCACTGTCACGTCGTCGACTCATCGCATCTTTTTGATTTGGCTTCAGTATCAAACACATAAAGAACATGTCAGATCAGAATTCCACTGCCAAGGTCTTGATCATGTACCATGCATGATCAAACGTAGCTTCTTAAATTTTATCTACTTTCTACATCATCTGTCATGCATTGTATGTGTGTGTATATATAATGTATATCTATAGTCACTAGTTTTCTAAACTTAGAAATTCTCGTCAGTAACCTCTCATCTTTCTATCCGTCAGATAGACGTTAGACGGACGGTCTGTCTGCTGTCTGTCTGTGTGTCACTCTGTCTGTCTCCCTCAGAATCCAGAGAACAAAGCGTGTTGCTTTTGGATGATTGGGAATTGAGGAAATCAATATGGATCTGGGAGACAGCAAGCATAGAAAACAAATTGATCTTTTAAAGTCACGGTTAAACGCTTTCCGTGACCTTGTGGATGTTAATAGAAAGCGGAAAGCTTAACAACAGCTTCCAAGTAACCCACCTCAGTCTCTGTCGTTCACTGTCTACGTCTCCCTCTATCCGTCTCATTCTGAGTGGCAAGATTCGTTCGAATAAATTGTCATGCAAACATGATACAGAATGAATGCTAATGGCGTAGATATTCAGCTAGGCAGACACAAGATGGCCGAACGCCTAGCAAGGAGAGGGTTTCAATGGGGGAAGGAAGCAGTGAGACAGACAGAGAGAGACAGACTGGTCATCGAACCGACTAAGCGAATAACCGACCTACTGACCGGTGACCAATATCCACAGTCACAAAAACAGAAACATGTAAAGAAACCGACGGATAGTCAGACAGACAGATCGACAGACAGATAGACAAAGAAGAGGCATTATAAATTAGTAACGAAGTTCGTCGCATGGAACTGAGAGGACCCGATGCAAACTGACAGTGGCAGTCGAATTCCCAGACCACATATACGTATAGGCAGATGAGACCGACGAAAACCATAGGTCCAATGTTAATGCGACGAATCGGTTGGGAGCGGGACCTTCAGAGAGGATTGGTAACCAGTCATCCGTTCCTTATCCCACCTTCGCATAAACTTACAGCTGCCAACCAAGACTCCGACACGTCTGCCATGACTAGGTATACCTTCAATTTCGATATATGCCTGCCTGCCCGCCCGCCCGCCTCCATACTTGTAAAACTCTCGTATACCCACTGTTTTACAAGCCAACCTCAGCCTTGCTATCAGTCTTTCTGTCTGACTGCGTGTCTTCCTGCTTGTAGAGCTGCATCTATGCCTATCTTTATGTCCCACTATCTCTTTAAACCAGCCATCCACAGCCCCGTTATGCGTCTGGCCTGACTGACCGTCTGCCTGCCGCTCTCTGTATATCTCTTTGTCTTTCTGCCTAACCATCCAAACGAATAAGCCGACAAAATATACAGCGCCAATATTCGCCACGGACCTCGCTTCCACTCCATCTAAATCATCAACGGTTTCGTCTGAGTATACGGTTATCTTGGCACTATATAAAATACGGCTTCAATTATACATTACGTTACACATAACAGGCAATTCCAATTAATTCTATTCAACACATATTCTGTCTTGCTTAAAGTCGCTCTTGCTCGGATAAGTGGAATAGCGTCGTGTGCAGCTGCTCTGCGCCTGTGAGCGATTCTAATAGGCGCCATACTAAGTCGCTTGATACACAAATGCATATATTCTATATGCACGCGTTTGAATGAGACGCCGGTGGAACCAACGAAATCCCACGAAGAGAAATACACGCATACCCATAAACAGCGACGAAAGACGGTTCTACAGAAGACCATCGTAATCGTAATCTCCAAGCTTCTAAACCGCCACTTGAAAGCTAGGCGTAGGGCACCAATTTATTTACGAGTCAAGTCACAGAGACTGTCCGCAGCAAGTTCCTAGTTTCTGTATCAGAGACTAGGAACCTCTGTGTCTAAGTCCGGTTAAGTCCGGTATCAGAGGGTCAGAGGAGAGAGAGCAGCGGTTATTATGTGGGTGTTATTTAGGTCGAGAATTGGAAGGTGATCAGATGAATTGGGGTTAGAGCTCTTGAAGAGGGGAGACATTCGTTTCAAGTGGAAATTCCCAGATTTGATGGGTAGAATAGCCTGAGACAGATGATGGTTTCTGATTGTCGATGATGGTGTAAGCATGAAAAACGTGCGGAATTCAGGATGCAGATCTCTCTAAAGACGTGGTTCAGCCGCTGTTGGCTCGTAACTGAATCGCAATCCTCAAATTTCTATAGCACAACTCAAAGACCAACCGCAGGGCACTAGCTCATTCACGAGCGCCGTATTTGGCTTGATGGCTTGGTTTGAGAACTTGAAATGAGTAGTGACCGGAATCAACTGAAGCAGCAGTATGATCGGGTTGAACTGTTTGGCTGGATGGTGAAAAGTATTTGAAGATATTTCGGCCGGGAGTCTTGCAAGGAGTTGTAGATTAGAGATAGTACTTTGGAGTGCAATCGCTCTGGGACATTGAAGCAATGGAGTAATAGCTGTGACGATGCTTGGACGCTCTGGTGACAGCTCTGTCTAGTGAGTTTTTGAAAAGCTGTAGGCATTTAATTTATGTGAATTCAAGGTGAATTGCAATAATCGAGCTATGAGTGGAAAAATGGAGGTAGCAATAGTAGAGTCAGTTTTGAAGTCGAGTATGGGTTAATGCGGCTGAGGTCGCGAATGTGCATGAAACAGAAGCGTGAGAGGTTGGAAGTGTGATTAGTGAAAAAGAGAAGAGGATCAAAGGCAACATCGAGATTGCTGACAGAGGCGTCAGAATTGAAGGGAAGGACGATGAGTAAGTAGATAGGTGTGGTGAGGAGTCGTGCATTGTCTTGATTTGGTTGATATAAGGCCGACGAAGATAAAGTTTGTATTAAAGGGTTGATACAGATCACCTATTAAGATATTAAGTTGAGCACCTTTGGTAATATACTGTGCGTTTGGATATGTGGAAAAAGCTTAGGCAGAAGGATTTGGGGCTTTGTCAGGTCAATCGACTATTCCATTATATGGCTTAAAGCTGCGGTATACAGTATGAAGAGGAGTGAACCAAGCAGAAAGGTGCGTGAGGGACAACGCAAGAGAGTGGGAGAGGTTGCGAATAGTGACTAGGGTCTTAACAGAGAAGGATCTGGTCCATCATCTGGAAGACTAATATAATTGAAACCAGAGTAGGTCAGCGCCAGAGACGCAAAACCAAAAAGATTGTTAATTCGATTAAGGAGGTTGTGATCAGTGGTGTCAAATGCGGCGAAGGTGTCAAGAAGACAGAGGTCGGAGACTTGCTGGAAGCTGAAGATAGAGACCAATAATGTTATTATATAGAGAGGCAAGTGAGGTTTCTGTGGAGTGGATTTAGAGAAGCCAGATCAAATGGGAATTGAGGAGTGACTCAGAAGAAAAGTAGACAACGGCATCATCGACCCATCGAGAAAAAATGACCGGACTCTCACGTCTCTCACGTTCTGAACAGAAACTAATCGTATGTAGACCAATCAAAAGAACGTCCAAGCACCATCAGTTAACGCAACACCTTATACCCCTCTGCTAATTGGTTATTCTGGAAGATGAGAATCGGGAAACCCGGAAAAGGGAGAGTGTGAGAAACTTTTTTTATTTCTGCAAATAAAGTCAATATTTTTACAGATGTCATGGACATCGCCATGACCTATTTTATTTGGCGAATTTCTGAGTACTAAGGAATGTGTTTCTAGGGCATAAATCGGGGGCCTTGCTGTACCATCGCACTACAGCAACCTACGAAGCGAGGTTAAAATTTAATGGTGAACCTGACATTTGGTCTGAAATCGGATCAGCTCTGGCCTCTATAGGCCTATACCATGTGGATGTAGCGATGCAAACTAGTGATATACCGCCCGTAACAAAATGAACTAGGTACGACAATGATGAATGCTGATTATTTTTGAGAATAACGATGATAATGACATAATGACAATGATGATTATCATCATGTTGATGAGCCAAGTATGAAAATAGGCAAGTGACTAGTCTTTACTTCATTTTTAAAAATTGCTAATTCTGCAAGCTCGAGCGGGCCACTTAAAATCCACCCACGGGCCACAAGTCGAGCTTCTGCTTTGTAGGCCTAATAACTTGTGTTTTTTTGGCTGATTGGAGGTTTTCATTCAACTTCTAGCCTTTCTCCTTTTGAACACCCTAGCAAACAGCCGAAGTCACACTCTGCAGAGATTCCCCAGAAGGGAATGTTACAAACCAGCACGCCCGGAACCTAGTAGGCCTGGGCTGTTTTATTTTATTTTTTATTTCTCCCTCAATTGGGGACCATTGGGGAGAATGAGAAGCCGGAGGATACCGTAGCTTCTCCCCATCATCTCAACGCCAACAACTTACTAAAACCAGGGACAGCGGATCAGGGATCACCAGCCAAAGCCGAGAGCCAGTAACATCGGCGTCACGCAACCTTGGTTAAAGTACGTATCAGGTATTAATCTGACAAGTAAACGCTTTGATCTTAGCCAAAAGACCGAGAAGCGATAACGACATACTATACAGAAGTCTTTTATAGCGTGTCTGGGCATCTAAAAAAAATTTTCCAATGACTAATCTTACTAACGGTAATAACTATTTAATTCGGTCCTTCACAGAAAAGTTACTTCAAAATATGAAAGTATGCAATATAATGCAATTTATAAGTAAGTCACATGTCATTATGGCATAGTAGAATACAAAATAACTCTGTTTCTCATCTGAGCCTATGTAATCAATTGTTACCATGTGCCACCATCTAACGACGTCGTTGTTAACTGTCACGTTATAATAATATTATAGGCCTACATCTAATTTAACCAACTTCGCCGCCTACCAAAAGAAGTCTGGTCAACCTTACCGTGGATACGGGTTTCGAACTCGGTTCCTCAGCTATGCGTCCTAATATTTTATCCATTATTTAGGCCGGGAAAGTAAGGTGTGAGTGGAATGAGGAAGGTAAGGGCAGCGAGGGATGGAAGGCTAGAATATGGAAGTTGCGAAAACGATATTTAAAGGCAGGGCAGAGGTCGGTAATGGGAAAAGTTCAGGAGTGGGTTCTGCTTCATCTTTACTTTGACCTTTGGCTATTGGCCTGTCATGAGATTATAGGCCTACGCCATGCATACCTAAGAGCAAATGCTCCATTCAAGAAGAAATATGGGAAGGGGATATACTATTTTCAGAGGAATTTAAAAAAAATTATCTGAATTTAAAAGCGGGAAGGAAGAGAAACTGGATGCACTGAAATTACTGCTTAAAGGAGAAGTTTTCTGGGTGGTCAGTTGTTCGATAAACTGCTTGTCAACCAAACCTGAACTCATTGAGTGGGGCTACAGTCAAGAAGTGCCATATTCAAGTCCACCGCCGGTCAATTCCTTTCAATTCAGAATGGGGCTGGCATTGTCTGTCTGTCTGTCTGTCTGTCTGTCTGTCTGTCTGTCTCTACATATACCTATCCTATAGGCCTAAACGCACGCGTACAGCGGCAGCACAGGTGTCGTAGGATGAGGCCCTAATGCGGGCTTGGTTAGAGGCGAATTGAGCAGGTGCGCTGAATGATGTGTAGACCCGCACGGGAATGACTAAATACTTAGTAACCTAAATATACCTTAGCCTATAGCTGTATGGGAACAACTCAAGAAAAGTCCACATCCCTCGTTTTACCTCAACCTTGATTCTTCATTCACCGACGCCTGCACTGCTAATTCTCATGTCATCGACCTAGCCATGACCTTTTACCAAAACCTTAGCTTCTCCGTACGTTTTATATGATTTGTTCAGTGTTCTTTTCATCGGCACATAGGATTCACAAGGGTTTGACTTCAGGCTGATTTTAAAGTTACGTAATAACGGCAGATATGCGTGTAAGTCAGAAATAGACTGAAAAGGATACTAGATGAATTCAATCAAACGCCGCATATATATATACACATATACATATATAGAATATGTGTATATATATGCAGAGAAAGAGAGCGAGAGAGATCGATGTCTGCTTAGTGTAGTCGTGTGACCCCCAGGTATTATAATAAATGCTCAAGTCCGAGCATACAGAGAACTTTATCCATGCAGCCCTTTTCAGAGAGCGCGGCTCTGAATAGACACATCAACCGATTGATCAGGGTGTGTATATATATTTATATGTATGTATATATATATATGTATATGTAAATATATAATTTGTGCTGTGCTATACATAGGGGATGAAACTATAATCATATTATATCTGTTCCACAACGACCACAGGCACGAAGACATATGAGTGGCATATCAAGTACAGGTGTGTAGATGCATATAATTGTAACGGAACGGGGCCTATTCGACAGTGACCAGGATGACGACTTGCAGCCCCGTCCGATATGGGGGTAATTCGAGTTGCAGTCCGCTGAGTAAGGCTCCAGTGATTTGCTGAAGACTAACCATTTAAGGTTTAAATAGCTCCTTTCTGGATGACGTTTGGAATAAGACACGCTTGTTCGATAATCCTCTTTTAATGTACAACGGAAAACAATACTTCTGTAGCGCCCATGCGGAAACAGTCCGTATCTCACCCCCTCAATACGCCCTACGTCGATAACTAACGAGTAATTGCAACGCTACGTCAATGGCTAACGGCGATTTTCGCAAATCTACGACGACTATATCCACGACGACTATCGCAAGCCACGACGACTATTCGTGCTTCCTAGGCGTCGAGACTGCAAGGCCGAAGCCGAATCTACAAGGCTCCCCGATGACGATCTCCAAACGACGACGACGACGACGATTCCCAGGCGACGACCACGATCCTACGACGACTATGATCATACCACGACGACCTTCCAGGCGAACTCCTTTTATACTAATTTGCTGTAGATAGTAGATGATACACAGTAGATAGGAGACAGTAGACAGTAGAGACCACACAGCAGATAGGATAAAGTAGATAGTAGATATCTACAATAGATAGTAGATAGACTACAGTAGATAGGATACAGTAGAGAGTAGATATCTACAGTAGATAGTAGATAAGCGTATACAGCAGGTAGATAACACAGTAGAAAGAACACAGTAGACAGGTGTACACAACAGGCAGACACTATAACAGGTCGACACCAGGTAGGCGTACCTCTGAACCGTTACATAATTATAAGGACTACTATGAGGCATGATTATTGTTTTAATTGTTATTTCCAGTGCATTTCCCTCAACTGTCTACTTGGCCCATTTCAGCCAATTCAGATAGACTGACCACAGCGGTCCATTTGTTTAAGATTGTACCCAAAGGAGGATGAGATGCTTTGGGGATATCTGATTGGTAACTAGCAGGTATTCATTAGACCACGCCTCAAAACCTTGGGCTTTAAACTACAACTACGAAGACTACTTCCCCTACTTTCACTAGCCTACTACTTCCACTACTTACCCCTACTCCACCTACTTTTATTATATTAAGTAGTAGCAGTAGTAGTTTTAGTTTAACGACACTGCGTGATAGCAAAGATCATTAGCATCGCCCTCCTCTTTTATCCAGGCTTGAGACTGGCACTGACGGAGTGCAAGCAGTGGAGGAATTATTTGATGTAGTATCAGTTGTTTCAGTTTAAAAGCACTGTACGATAAGAAAGATCATTAGATTAGCATCGTTCTCCTTCGTTAGTAGGATGACTTCACGGCTATATTTATACTAAGTGCACTACGCAGCCTACATGTAGTGACTTAAAATGTTCAGTCCACTTCGTGTGTCATACACTTCGTGTGTCATACACTTCGTGTGTCATACACTTCGTGTGTCATACATGCACACTGGAGAAGAACGATGAGGAAAGAGCAAGCAGAGGAAAAAGAAGAATAGGATGAAGAGAAGGAGGACATTGAGGATAAGTAAAAGAGAAGCTGATACTTAGAACGGGGATCTAGGAGAAGGAGGAGAACGGTGAGTGTTCGGCAACGGACTGATATGACTATAGAGAAGCAGTTTCGATTCTGGGAAAATAATGCGTCGCTCGATTTGACATGCGAATGAAAGTAAGTATGATGGACGAAGTTTGTTCAAATCGATCAAGGACCAATTAAACGCTCATCTGATATCTACTTAGTCCAAAATATGTGTCCCATGAGACGTAGGGACCTACGAAAACTTCTGTTTTGATCCAGATTCACTCATTGTCTGATATTAACAGCTTTTTTACGTTATTCCACAAGTTTTCTTAAACCTTTGTTACCACGAATTCACAAAGATCGTGCAAATTAACATGCGCGGCAATTCTTGTGATTTTCCTTGAATTTTCACAATACACTGCACCTTTTTCGAAATCCATGAATTTCTCAAGTTAAAAATAACGGATTGGACATAAAATTGCCGCTTTGATAATGAATGACGATTAATATGGAGCCGTTACATCATTTGTTTTGACTGTCTGACTAAGTTACAGTCTCTGCACTGACGAAACCAATCATTGAATCAACTATTACTGAACACGGGTTAATTTGATGTGAGAAGTCTTTATTAGTCACTCAGCGCAATGTTCCTTTAATACAATATGACCGTGAATTGATGTCGTGAATTTTGAAATTTTTAAATAATTACGATATTTAAGTTTTTGACGGCGAGTTTTACTCCAGCCCTAACTTTGGTATTTGTTCTGATGGTCATGATAGTAGACCCTAATAGACGATTATGATCGTCAGTAATTAGCTATTATTGTGACATCGTAATTTCGTAAACAATTGACATATTTTGCTGCCATCCGCGCTTTGAGGTGAATTGTAATATTATGAGTATCTCATTAACATTGATGATGATGACGACGACGACTACGACGATGACGACGACTACGACGATGACGACGACTACGACGATGACGACGACTACGACGATGATGATGATCATATCAACAATAACAATTGGGTCTACATACAGACATAAGGCAAATATTCTATGCCTGGTATACCTACTTATAAACATGCATGCTTGCATACATAGATGCAAACAAACACATACCGTGACAGATTGCTAGACCTAACGAAGGGCTTTTATTCGTCTGTACCCGAAGTTTCAATCCCTGTGAGTCTTGGTGTGTGAAGTGACAAATCGTTGCTAAGTCATGCCGGTCCCACAAGGAATGATTGACAGCTGGTTGGATGACTGTTGTCGAATTTTCGATTCAGTAGAAATATGTCTCAAGTTCAGGGCCACGTCTCTGAGGACTGCAGCGCTGAGCAAAGAAATTGCGTTAGGTGAGCTATTGCAGAAGGGCGGATGCCATAGAACCGGCAAATATTCTCTGTATGACATACACTGTACGAAAGTCTGGCTCAACACACAGAGACTGCTATTGTATAAGGACTGTTGACAATCTGAGGTAGATGTCGGGATTCGATTCGTCCAATCCTCTGGATTGCTCTGGATTGTAGCAAAGTGCTAACACGGGTAAAAATGTTTCCTGATTCCCCCTCTTCGCCCTCTCTTCCTCGCTGTTTCAACTCCAATCACCATCCACCGCTGCCTGATTCTATTGATATTGACTTCTGTCTATCGATTTTGTTCTGGTTAAGCGCCTGTGAATAAGCTGGTTCCAGTGACTTAGCCTTTGCTGGGGCTGCAGAAATGTTGAGATTACGATTACGATTACGAAAACTAGAATTCGCCATCGTGTGATTATAGCCTAACTACCTTACAAGCTGTTGCAAATAACTGCTCATGACAGGACTGCGTCAGGTTTAAGCAATAAAACTATTTTCACATTACATTAAGATTTGATTCCGAGCCATAAATCTCGAAAAGTGACGCGCCAAACAGTGACGAATTGAGTTGGGAAGCATGACGGATGGTTAGATTCGCTATCAATTAAGCCAGACTATTATAACTTATTAATAATTGTAGTCGCTTAGAATACTGTGTTGACGTTGGCTGTATATTGAAATAGAAAAGAGAATACACAGCTGTAGTAATTGATATTTAGGCAAAGGAAGAAGACAAGTCTGAAAACGTTAGAGGCGGTCAACGGAAGAAGTGGAGATGACCTCATCAATCAATGATCCACTAACTTAGCGCACTCCTATAAATCATATGTGAAGAATGAATGGGGAGCAAATGGGGAGCATCTAAATCAAAATGACCTCAGATCCAAACTAATAAATCACAAACCTGAGAGGCAATTTTCCACCGCATTCAATTTGTCTTTACGATGTCTCACTTGTTATAAGACAGCCAACACCGTTTATAACAAGTATCGCAGATTTAGACAGTATGAGGTCAAAGTTGTCGACTGACATAGAACAATAATTATGTATACAACTCAAATGTAGCAGAACAAAAACTTACAGACGAAGTAACTATAGAATTAGTTTCTCTTTACATAGTTCTGAACTTCTGTTTTTCAGTCAGTTGTAACATATAAATAAACGCTTTCTTTTTAGACGTCTACTGTCAAATTGTGTTAGTATAACACCAACTGTAAAGTCTGCAGATGTCACAAAGAAAAATATAGGGTACATTATCGCCAACACTAAAAACAGAGGCCGAAGCCAGAACTTGAACACGAAATAATAACGTTGCAACATTTCAAATTAGTTAGATGTATCTGTGCCAGAGAATACATTCGAACTTTCCCACAAGGTAAGGCTGAAATAGGTTTAGCAATCGTTTAATAATCAGGAAGTGAAACATACACAGAGTCGCAGACTAATTCAGATACAGACAGTAACGCACATTAAACGATCAAGACAACCTGAAGTAAAGACAGAAAATTCAGCAGCAACAACAGCATCGTCATCGTCATCACCATCGTTGTCGTCTTCGACGTCGTCGTCGTCATCATCATCATCATCAAAAGTTCCGAATACATTATCATCATGCTTCTAAGTCATTATAATTTTTGTTCCTATTTTAGTCCAAGTCTTGTAGTGACTTCGTTTATAATATCTATCGAACCCCTCGTAGTCTACGTGGCGTCTCTGAGGCACTCCCTTCAATCTTGCATGTAATCTATTATATAGGCTACATGAAATTATTAAAATTATTGCATACGTATTCATCTTGGTTTTAGGCATTGGTATAAATCTTCGGAGTTTATAGGATAGGTAACATTATCCAATAGCATTGGATGGGATTCAGATAGTGTTACATGCCAATCTTAACATAAGATGATGGAAAGGGTGATTATAATTATGATAGCATCACCTGTAACATGTGGATTTCGAACTGCAGTTGGAATGAGAGCGTGGATAGGCGCTTAGACACTAACTGGTGCGAATCCATCCATATCCATCCTTCGAGTGAACTCTTTTAGTTGGGGTGGCAAAAGGGATGAGTTCATGTACCCAATTCCCATCCTGATTTTTATGTGCTAGATACATGTGTAATTGGTCGATAGTTTGTCAGTTAAACATTCTACCTTTGGATCTGGTGATCGTTTATTTCTATAAGAAAAATATTGGAAAGTTTTACTGTTTATATGGGATTACCGTTTGCGATCTCTGACTAGAAGCCTTTGCACTACAGCTGCAAGAATGACCAGTATGTAAAATCTGGATACGGGATTTGTATTGGATACCTTTGCATCTCATGACTCATGATGTATCAGATAATACTTTGACACGCGTCATGCGAAAAGGAAAATTCGCTGTCATGCCATGCCCCTCGATGTCATTCCCCTAAGGAAGGATTGTCCGCTTCTAGAATTGCTTGTTGTCGTGCTTACGCTTTAGTCGCATGATCCTCAGATCTCTCAGGACCACGCCTCCAATGAGACATCTATTGTATAATTAATAGCAATGTAAATGGCCTTACATGAAATGTAGATTGGATGTCAACTCTCTGATAGTCAATAGTGAAAAAGGAATCACGGATGAGCTATTCTCTTCTTTTCGCAACTAATAACCACTGAAAAGGCATAATTATAGGCTGGCTGCAATATACAACGCTATGTTAATCTCAAGAAACACACACAGTAGCACCAAAGACAATGAGATTGAATGTTTCGATTCTGGGTTATATTATTATAAATATCCAATGATCAATGGCCGTAACCCTAATGGGGGGTGTTACAAGGAGCCTATAGATGACCTATGACCTCTGTATATGCTGTTATGGCTGCGCCGTGAGATCTTCATATGCCAAGTAATGTAATAATAAAGCCTTGAAAATTTCTATGCACCCACAAATTCTGTCACTGTAGAGTCTAGAGAGATCTGTTTCGACGTTGGCGCTATATCAAATACAGTCCGTATTATCCAGGGTCCAGGTCAAAATCTGGGGAAATCAAGCCATGTAGGCCTATTGCAATTCATTATAAAGCGTATACACTAAAATTATAAATTATACTACATCTATCACGAATTAACCTTGCAAAATATGATTATTAAGAAGACCAACATACTTAACTTTGAATCCAATAAGTATTTCCTTCACTTGTGACTATAAACCCTTTCGACATTTTAGCACTGGCTATGGTTCCGAATAATAATAATATGTAGGCCTATTGTTTATCATCATTTCCTAGAGCTAGACCAGTATCTCCCTTTCTCGTGTTTGTTTCGGATATTCCGTAGTATATCAGAAGCGTCTATAACTCTTCATTAATTTCATGAATTATTACCATTTTTCGGTTTCTGACATTTTTCCAGCAGACAACCCTCAATCAACCAGATTTGGGAGATGACAACTCAACCACATAGCTCAGAAAGAGACAGAACACAACATGACTGGTTTGTACCATCGAAATCCGCCATGCATAGCGGTCAAAATATGGCAACTAAACCTGTTTCCAAATTTAAAAGAATTGTCCGCATCCAATCCACCACCAAACCATCTCCCTGGGAGAAACCCGATGGATGACTTTTCTTGGTCAGTGGGAAACAAATCTAGTAGGACCACGGGACTCCATCTGCGCTTTGCCATGCAGAGGTCGACCAACCGACCTATAGATCGAGCGACTAGCGCTATATCCTAGCGCTGCTTGTGACTAAAACGGAAATAAGACCGGTCGATCACTCGGTCGGTCTGTCGATCGATCACTCCGGCGGTCGGTAGGTCGATCACTCGGTAGGTCGATCACTCGGTGGGTCGATCACTCGGTGGGTCGGTAGGTCGATCACTCGGTCGGTCGATCACTCGGTCGGTCGATCACTAGATCGGTCAGTCGATCACTCGGTCAATCGGTAGGTCAATCACTCGGTCGGTCGGTCGATCACTCGGTCGGTCAATCGATCACTCGGTCGGTCGATCACTCGGTCGGTCGATCACTCGGTTGTTCGATCACTCGGTTGTTCGATCACTCGGTCGGTCGATCACTCGGTCGGTCGATCGATCACTCGGTCGGTTGATCGATCACTAGATCGGTCGGTCGATCATTCGGTCGGTCGGTAGGTCGATCGCTCGGTCGGTCGATCACTAGATCGGTCGGTCGATCATTCGGTCGGTAGGTCGAGCGCTCGGATCTGTCTGTCGGTCATTCACTCGGTCGATCGGTCGGCCTCTATCCATACCAGGCTCCTGTTGGCCCCGAAGGCGATGGCGGGTGAAGGCGTAGGACTGGCGAGCACAATGGTCGATGTAACAGGGTCCCAAGCGTTCTTTCCAGGGTATAAGGAGTGAGAGAGAGCCTCGGGCTCCGATGCAAATGATGGAATGACATTCTTAGAAACGGGTAAATGGTGGTAGAATAGGCCTAAATATAGTTGATGTGCGTTCGAGGCGGGCTATAGGATTGGGTCGCAGATAGTGGTGATGGTGGTAATTATTGCGTCGATAATGATGACAACGACGACAACGACGACACTGATGAGGTTGTGTAATGCGGTCACAGATGATGATAATTCGAGTTTAAAAGATGACTAGGCTGATTATAGATTCATGGTAGTGATGATGACGATGATGTTGATAAACTGGTCATGGTTCTGCTGCTGCAGCTGCTGCTGCGACGACGACGAAGATGATGGATGATGGATAATGGATGATGTTGGATGCTGCTGCTGCTGATGATGATGACGGCGACGACGACGACGATGATGACACTGATGATGATAATGATGACGACGACAACGATGATAGCAGCGGCAGAGACACGCCACCTGTATCTTGGTCAGGCCCGAAGTGCTGACCTGGCAGGCACTGTCTTTTGGTTAGGCCTTGTCATCTGAGCAGGCGACACGAGGGCCTTATGCCATTCCTAGCGACCATCAAATCTGATGGATATCGCATCTGCTGGCTGACCTGGTCCTGTGTTCTGACCCTGCATCCTGCCCAGGCCCTGTCCCCTAGCCAGGCCCTGTCTGCTGGTCAGGCCCTATCTGCTGACTAGACCATGTCTCCTGGCCAGGCCTTATCTTCTGGCCAGGCCCTGTCTGCTGGCCAGGCCCTGTTTATTGGCCGGACCATGTGTCCTGGCCAGTCTCTGTCCGCTGGCTGGGTCCTTTCTCCTGATCTGGCCCTGTCTCTTGGTCAGGCCCTGTCATCTGAGCCGACGACACGAGGGCCTTATGTCATTCCAAGCGACCATCAAATCTGATGGATATCGGACCTGTGTGCCAACGCTAGCAATTGCTGTTGACATTTATTAATTCCTTGAGCATTGCCTACAATCATTTCCCGTAACTACAGCCTCCAAACAGCCGAAAGAAACTACGTGAGCCATATAAATCACTCAGCGAACACACTCAGTACAATGGGTCCTCCATTTCAAGCGTCCTTAGTATGTAGCGAGGCGCTTAATATAACGCTCTTGAAAGCCAACGTCGCTGTGTGTAACATTATCAGTTGGCTTGTTTTAACCGCGAAAGACTACGACGAAGTTGCTTTTCTATGGATTATTTTATGCAATTCAAATGGCAATTATAATATTGTATTATGAGTATTACTAATAGTAATAACGAAAAACATTTGTTTCTGTAATTGTCGCTCTTTAAATGTCGTAATACAATTACAGTAGTATTAGTAACACCCATATATCCTGTTATAGCACCAGGGTAATCGTACTAACTGTGATAGCAGTTATTAGCTCTTATAGCTCTTAGTGTAATCGTGTTATGGCAATGATTGCTATATGGTAAATTTGCGTTGATTGTATGGTAAGAACATGGCAATTCCAATGGTAAACTAATAATGGTTATTACTTTTTCGCTGTTGCCTTGAACATGTAGTCCTAATAATGGTAACAAAAGCAAGCCTGATGTGTTTTGGACAGTGTAGTGCCAGAAATCACTGTAACGGTGAACGCGCTCTATGGAAGGTTCAGTGTAGTTCGGACATTAGCCTTGCATCGCTTGCTACCGGAATTGTCATAAGGGTAAACTGCTCGGTCAAGTACTTGCCATTTGGCCGCAATTTATATACCGCCATTAGTCACAGCATAGGCTTTCCAGATGAATTGCCTGAAACAATATATTGCTATATAAAATCAAGTCAGTTTCGCCGTTCTTGAAAGCGTATGTCATTTGTCTATCGCTAATCACTAAGCGTCTGTCATTTGGGTTGATTGCAGGCTCAACATAAACTGCAATACACTATTGAACATTGTACTACACTACACCAGACTCTGGCCACTATACTCCATTACAACATACTCCTGTAAGCCATTGACCACTGTACCTTTAAATTACATGCACTACGCTACAAAACGCTTCCGATATACTACGCTAGCACTTCAATTTCTTGAACTGCTATTATAAAGTCCATGCAACTATAGACAAGGTGCTGCATTAAGTGTCTTTATACACCTGTACACTACTCTACATCAGCGTTTCTTATACTGTGCTCCGCGGAACGCTAGGGCCCAGTGAGATGAAGACAAAGGTTCCGCAGAAAACGTTCAGTGTTACGATAAAAAATTTCTGTATCGGTCACTTTTTAACATCTGTGTATAACTTTATATGAGAGAGAGTTCATAATGTCATTGTCTTGGATATTTGTGCTGTTATAATTGTCTGCATTGTCAAGCGTTTGTACCTACAACCTCAGCTACAACAGAACAGGTTTAGTTTTGGACGAAGGTTCCTCCAAAGAAATTACGATCAAAAGTGTTTCACGGCCAAAAAAGATTGGGAAACGCTCGCCTACATAATACCATGTATCAATTCGCAGTACAACCTTGAATCTGCTCCCGAATCAATTCCTGTAATTCTCACTATAGGTCGGTCAGACCGCAGTAATAGCAGTGGACCTAATAGCTGTGATAGCAGTAGGCCTAATAGTTGTGATAGCAGTAGGCCTAATAGTTGTGATAGCAGTAGGCCTAATAGCTGTGATAGCAGTGGAATAATAGCTGTGATGGCAGTAGGCCTAATAGCTGTTTTTTTGCTGTTGCTTTGAACCTCCATGTAGTCCTTATAATGGTAACAAAGTGTCTAAGTGTCTCTAAGTGTCTAAAGTGTCTCTTTCCTCGTCAGTCTTTCCGGGCTGATGATTTCACCCGGTGTGGATTCATTATGAGATTACTATATATCAGCGCCTTAACCCCCATTGACTTTTCCTCCTGCCCGGCCATCATTTGCTATACGGCATTTTTTTATCTAGATGCTTTCGACTAGTTATGTATTATAGATGTTATTGTTCGTACTTGTTAATTTTTGTATGTCCTGCCTTCGCAGGCGTCTGATTAAACAATATATTTACTTACCTACTACTAAATGGTGTAACCAGAATAATAGCCCGACTTCCTCAGTCGTCCCACACCTCTGCGTACATGTTCGACCACCTTCATTAGCTCTACATTATTGCTCTGGTTCAACTCCGTGTTCTCACAATATTCACCGGTCGTATACTGGCCAGGCTGCCAAGCATCTACATGACCTCATCTGCCTGCCATCTTTTGGCATTTATCTTCGCTCACTTGACCGGCAAGATCTCTTTGTTCCGCAAGGACTGCTATGGCTAAAAAAGGAGTCCTTGCCTTCGATGACCTTGCACTGGAGAACCAGATCCCACCTTTATTAGTGGCTCTTTGTATTATTAAAATTGCACTTTCTTTTCTCAAGGTCTCTCGCGCCAGAAGCGAATCTAATTGATGTGCACTGTGAGAGATGACATATAAATTTATAGATAAACTGCAATAGCACACACACACACACACACACACACACACACACACACACACACACACACACACACACACACACACTAGCTAATATTACTCAACATACACGGTGTCCCAATTTAACTGATGCCAATTTTTGTCTTGGCAATAAATTTGCCAGTTCCAGAAATAAGCTTCAAAGTTGATAGAGGAGTAAATTATCAATGTTTCCCGAAAATTACATCAAATTCTATCAGCAGTGTCCAACTGTAGGCTATGCATGTTCACAGTTGGACAAGCAAAATGAACTGTCCAAGATGTTGAAGATTACAAATCTATTTTTGTAACCTGTATGCCTTACTTATTTAAAAAATATGACGTTATAATAACTTTATTTCAATTGAGCAGGCGATAGTAAAAGAAAATGATTTAAGCAAAAATAAATAACTTTATTTCAATAAAGTAGGCGATAGTAAAAGAGAATGACTTAAATTAAGCAAAAATGACTATTTGATCTTGTAAATTTTTGTCTTTTCATTTAATCGACTTCTTTTACTTATCCGTTCATTCCATCTCTATCCATATTCTACCTATTATAGCTCCATCATCTTTCCTTTAATTAGCTGTCCAACTCCTTCTTTCATTACATCTCTTATGACTCCACCCCTCCCTTTCATCTTCCCTTTCATCTTCCCTTTCATCTTCCCTTTCATCTTCCCTTTCATCTTCCCTTTCATCTTCCCTTTCATCTTCCCTTTCATCTTCCCTTTCATCTTCCCTTTCATCTTCCCTTTCATCTTCCCTTTCATCTTCCCTTTCATCTTCCCTTTCATCTTCCCTTTCATCTTCCCTTTCATCTTCCCTTTCATCTTCCCTTTCATCTTCCCTTTCATCTTCCCTTTCATCTTCCCTTTCATCTTCCCTTTCATCTTCCCTTTCATCTTCCCTTTCATCTTCCCTTTCATCTTCCCTTTCATCTTCCCTTTCATCTTCCCTTTCATCTTCCCTTTCATCTTCCCTTTCATCTTCCCTTTCATCTTCCCTTTCATCTTCCCTTTCATCTTCGAGCGCTCCTGAGTAGGTTATTGTACATAGGGGCGCTATTTTAATGCTCAGAATGAATGAACATCATTACATTTTCCACCATTCTAATTAATTTATTCTATCTCCTATCATTCAAGCTACCCCATTCTACCTTCTTTCTTTCCAACTCCTCCTATGTCTTGTTCAACCACTGCATACTTTTCCATTACGTGTCTTATCTGGTCTATATGGCGCCGTTTAATTTAACACCATCGTATCTCCCTCCCTTCCGTTTAACACAGTTCTTTGACCACTCCACCTCCTTCCATTCCATCTCCTACAATTCCACCTCTAATCATTCAGTCTTCTTCCAATCCATCTTCTATAATTCCATCTCCTAATATTATATCTCCTGCCATTGATTTGTCCACGTTTCTGGTTGTTTCGCCGCATGCTGTCGCCATCTCACGGTCTAATCTGTAATTAGCTGCAACTGAAACATTGCTATCAATGCCACATCTCGTCTTTACGTTATTCCTCCTACCGATCGCTAGAGGGGCATGGCTTTAGCAAACGCCAATACTCCTCGGAATTCTGAGAAAGATATACAGGAATGAATACAAGCAATGCCTGATCACACTATAATCGTCATACACAGACGAAAGGACGAACCTAAGGAAGTCGAGAGGCATGCAGACAGATATACAGGCAGACTAGGAGGAATGTAGTCTGACACAGGGACAAACATATGAACAAATACGGGAATAAAGCGTTTTGGGCGGAATAAACATGCATGCTGACAGAAAAAAGATGTAAACAAAGTGACATAAAAAATAGACAGTAAGGATCAATTGACAGACGAAGTGAGGCAAAATGGAAGAGAAACAAATCCACAGACAGACCAAACAGGCGAAATATAGACTAAGTAAAAAAACGTAAAAACCGACAAAACAGTTAGATAGCTATAGATACCCATTAGGGTGCATCCAATGCCCTTATGCAAAAGAAATGGCTTATCCCTAGTCCAGAAACTTTCCACTCTTTCTCACTAGTAACCCTACCAATTTTTTTCCAAATCTGATTTATTTTACGGGATCCACCTGAAATTAGAGCTATTGGCTACGAGCAATTCTGTCATTTATCAATTCTATGGGTGTTGTGTTGTTCTACTCTGCGTGTTAATTTAGGAAGTTTTGAGATGCCTAAAACATTGTATGTTATGTTAGTTATTCTGCAGTATATGCTTGTTTACAGCTTTAGCAAAGAAAATAATCTTTTTTCAGTAAATTTTCAGTTTATTCTCATGGAAATGTTATAACTTTTAAGCATTTATTTTGTTACATTGTTGTCAGAAATTTGTTTACCGCGTAATAATTAATAATAATAATAATAATAATAATAATAATAATAATATGGGTAGTGATGTTCATAAAAAGTATTAGAAAAAGCAACATTAGCCACAACAGTAATGATATTACAGATGTACAAATAACACCTAGTTTATCTGCTAACAATGACAAGAAGAATTTGGTGACATGAAGATCATCAACAATTTTATTCGGGGGGGGGGGCCTAACAGCTGACGATGACGCTAAAATGACTGGATCTCATTCGTAGTCCATCTTACCTTCAGGAGCTGAGCAGCTGTTGAATGTGTCATCTCAATTATAGTGCGTGTGTGAATCGTACGAGATGGGAGCTTACAAAATTAGTATTGCCTATGAGAAGGCAAACCTTCAAATGATCAGTGAACGAAAACCCTTTCAGAAGATACTAAAACTTGTAGATGCCAATGCAAAAATTAGGGCAATGCTGGTGAAACACAGATCAGCACCAAGCTGCCTCAAGAAGGTGATGGAGGATCTTCGGCCGGAAAATGTCAAGTATTTATCCAACTTCAAAATCGAGAAATGCACCTTCCGCACCCCAGTATACTCTGTCACGTAATTTAAAGCACGATCGACTTGAAATTTTCAGGGTTATTTTTAATATTTGATTTATTACCGAAATTTGATACCGCCCTTCTTCCAACATTTTTGCTCAGAAGCGCACACACACGCCTCGACGGCGCAATCGCAGTTGTACTGCAGAGCAATTGTGCGCGAAGGTCTTGCTCAAGGTCCCTATATAATGACTCCCCGGACGAGGTCGACCCCGCTCACTCAGCGCACACTGAGCGTTATGGGCTGACGGCTCTAACCAATCGGCCACTGATTATTGCACACACCTGAAAAATATTTAAGAAATCGAAATCATTTTGACCGAGACATTTAAGTTTGAAAACGGTGAACGAACTTTTGTGTCACCCTACATATTCTACTCTGCTGTTAATTGTGCCTGCAGTATCACCTTAAAACAAGCAGAGATTATCTAAATGTCTACACAACATAATAATAAAAGTTCTAATTTCCGTCATGCATACAGCCAATATTCCAAAATAATGTAAAAATTGAATTGAGTGGGAACCACAAAGACGACGTCCAAATGTTTTGAAACTTTATCATAAATTTTATTTAATTACTTGGAACAGAATTAAATGGAGGACAAAAGCTTATGACGAAGTTTTTGAAAAAATTGGGGCACATATAAAGCAAACCTATTCCAAATCATACTTTTATCTTATCTGGGCAACAATGGCCCTTGGAGGGGCGAATAGAGCGTCCATCCCGGTTGGATTGTCAAGAGGGCAGCAGCAGACAGAGAACAAAATGATATTTTGAAAAACACTTTATCAGTTGCGCCATCAATTCCAAAAACCAATTATCCTTTCAAGACAAAGGCAGCTTTTGTCCATTGACCCTGTTCATAGCCCATGCCAAGAAGATCTAACGAACTTCGTGTCGTTGACTGACATTGTCTTTTATGCGTCGATGAGAGCAATGTTTATAAATAATGTTTCATCAATGTCGGATGACCGAGGTGATAAATAGAAAGATGCCACAGCAGGTTCATCATTCAGTGACTAGGGGAGAAGAAGGAGTTTATTATGGAGTTAAATCCATGTAGAAGTATCGCAATTTCCTGGAAATGCAGCTATGAGTTATGAAAGCATAATCGACGTCGCAAGTGCACAGCCTCGACACTGCCTTGAACCTAAGTGCTTAACCGACTTGTGAACGTAATTGAATTTCACGGGCATAGAACATTTCCCCGGACATTTCCCCGCAGGCATTTTCACTAGAAGGACGTTTCCCCAGGACAGTCCTCCCCATTTGGTCACTTATCCAGCACACATAGTTACGATAAAATGCATCACAAGGTCATGTTTCAGCCTATATGCGTGATGTGTTGCACTGGCTCCCATCCCGCAGCCAATTGCATTTCGCATCGCCTCCTTGGTATGGCGCTATCTTGATGGGGCTGCGCCTGCTTACCTTCTAGAGCTATTCCGCCTTACTGCTCCCAGCACTCAGAGGGCGCTGCCCTCGCTGCGCGGGGCCTTCTCAGCGTTCCATTTTCACGCATTGCATGCTGCAGCATCGTGCCTTCTCTGTGGTGAAATGTGGGCCCTATATATACCACATGGAATGGGCTTTCTCTGGACCTTCGGCTTTTACCTAGGATCTCCTCATCTTCTCTCTACTCTTCTCTTAAAACTGTCCCCTTTGACCGTGGTTGGACTGGGAGCGCCTCTGAATAGATTTCTTGAAAGGTGCTATATCATGTTTCATTGATTGATTGATTGATTGATTGATATGGGCCATTTTAATTAATTATATATTAGTAATTCTTAAAATATCAAGCTATGTTTAATATGTGTGTATGGCGAACTTGAGTAAACCGTAGTTTAGGTTGGCAAAGCATCCATCGGCCTGTGTTTCTGAGTTAATTAAATTTGCTGCCCGAAGAAGAGACCCTGATGTAGGCCTATCTACAGTAGGCATTCCTGTCTGTGCAGGCCCATGCGTAGACGTCTTACGAGGTTGTCAAATGATTGTGTTTCAAACAGTCGACGCACCCGATTTGTAGCGGGGTGATAATTCGTGTAAGAAAATAGAGTCCTTGGTTTTCTCTTTTATTTTACATTAAGACGAATAGTTCGATCAGATTTTACAAGCCTCTAACGGTCTTTGTCTCACCCTTGACTGCTCGCATTTCTCGCCATCTTGACTACTGCAGCCCCATGTTTATATATGCGTAACTATAAGGTTTAAAAAG
Source organism: Bimastos eiseni (assembly GCA_959347315.1). NCBI lineage: Eukaryota > Metazoa > Annelida > Clitellata > Crassiclitellata > Lumbricidae > Bimastos > Bimastos eiseni. The sequence continues at coordinate 49,613,118 of OY365806.1, read as the reverse complement.
CTCGGGATAGCCAATACCATTGCAAAACTCTTAACTATCAACACATTACATCAATATTTAATTAATTAAATTGTGAGGTGCTCTTTCAAAAGCAAGCCAAAGTCGCATTTTTGCGAAATTGAGATTATATCATTATATTTTTCAATATTAAATCACTTTTCTAACTGTGCGAAAATCATTAAGATATCTCCAGTAGAACCGATGATATACTAATTTTAAGTCTTGTATCACAAGAATACCGAAACCGAGAAAATCGGATTAAAATGGTCAGCTTTCGTTTACTTTCATCAAAATCTTCTACAATTATGTGATTAAAGCGGAATAGAACACAAGATTTTATCATGAAATAATTTTTTGGGATAAAGTAATAACTTTGTAACTAGAATTTGATTCAAACTCAAAATACACATTATTGACCCTGCATGTAATTTTTGGCCGTTTACTCGAAATTGTGTCTGCAACATAAACCTGCTTTTGATATAACTAATCGCAATTTGCTGCCCATCGAGCACAGAATTCAATTATTTGGATGTTGTCTTATAGTTCAGAATACACTACACTCAAATCAGCCGACCTACCTCCACCCCTTTATATTGCCCTCGGCACTTCTGATTGGTGTGCACACGAGAAGCGCTAAATAAATATATGATAGGGAGGGGCGGCGATCCCGGAAGTCGAGGGGGACAAGTCCCCCAACTTTTACAGAAAAGGGACAAGTTATACGTGTGTCCCCCACATTTCCTACCACTTTCATTGGGTGTCCTACACTTGTCAAACGAGATCGCCGCTTCTGATGATAGGCTTACAATACAACACGGTGCGTGTAAATGTTTCCTCGCACTAAGCGGTGCAGAGCTTCGGGATTCCCCGATGCTGGTCCAGAACGTGTAACTCACACTGACCAGCATTGTGCGTTCGGTAAATTTTCTTCTGTCGTTCAAAACTAAGCTCAATACTGATCTGCTGATCTGATTAATCCTCCGTTCATGGACTTCACACTTTTCTCAGTTATTGGATTTCGAACCTGACTTCTAAAATTAATTGTGACTTTTACGATGATCCATTGGCGCTTCATGTTTTATGACAACGGCCATATCGCTTATGTGTGTAGAATGTACATGCAAGTTTATTTCTGTTCATTTATGCATGGATAATGCGTATAGGCCTACAATTATTTCTGGATACGTGTGTGGGTGTCTGTAAGTACCTAGACATTTCTAGGGTGGCTATCATTAAGTAACTAACAGGAATTGTATTTAGAAAAGGAAAACCCGGATATTATTGGAATAACTGAATCCTGGGCCAAGGAATCAATACCAGAATGTGAACTAGAACTGGAGGGTTGTGTGATGTATCGAAAGAACAGGGACAAATTGAGGGAAGAAGACATGGAGGAGGAGTGTTGCTGTACATACGGGACGCAATCAACGCGGTGGAAAGAAAAGATCTGAAGGGTGAAAGATTCAGGGAATGTGTATGGTGTGAAATAAAGACGAAGGCTGAGACCCTAACCAATCAATCAATGTCAATTTGATATAGCGCCCCCTTAAGGTATCTACTCAGAAGCGCTTAACAGTAGGAGTGTGCTACAGAGTCCCGGACTCTACAAAAGAGAGTGATAGTGGACTGCATGCATTAATCAGCAACGCTACAAAAAAGTCGTGTTTTCTAATGGGGGACTTCAATCATCACATCGAATGGAGAAAAAGAGATGCTAAGAACAAAGCGGATGAACTCTTCCTGGAATGTTTTGATGAAAGTTTCCTTACACAGCATGTATTAGAGTCAACGAGGGGGAAATGTACTGGATCTATTTATTTCAACAGAAGAGGACCTGCTAGAAAAGTCATAGTCGGGGAAGAATTCGGAATAAGTGATCATCGGATAATAAGATTCAAGGTGATCTGTGAACATGAAGTGGAATTTGAGTCATACCAGAAGCAATTCAATTACCTCAAAGCAGATTATGACAAAGTTAGAAGCAAAATTTGAGAAAAAGTCAGCAAACAGACTGGAAGGACTGGACATACATGAGAGTTGGAAACAGTTTGTAGATTGCATGAAAGAGGTTGTGGCGGAAACAGCACCTGAGGCCAGTTGAATTAACAAGAAGAGACCATGGATTAACAAAAAAGTGCAAAAAGCTGGGAGAAGAAAGAATAAAGCATGGAAAAGGATGCAAAAACTGAAAAACACGAAGATCGGAGATGCAAACAAATGTACAGTGAGAGAACTGGAGCAAGCTAAGGGAAATTATGTCCGAAAAAGGAACTCTGCAATAGCTTCAAACAGAAAAGCAAGTAAGGAATGTGAAGAAAAACTGAGTCAAAACATAAAATTGGACAATAAAAGTTTTCATAGGTACATGAGAAGTAAGCAGAAAAGGAAAGACAAGGTGGGACCTTTAAAAAATGACAAAGACACAATTATAACAGAAGAGGAAGAAACTGCAGAAATGCTCAATAGCTTCTTTGGATCGGTTCTTACGAAAGATGATACAAAATACATACCAGATACCAGGAAACTATTAGAGGGAAGGGATGAAAATGCGTTGACAGAGGTATTTATCACAGAGGAAATGGTGGTACAATGCTCAAAGAAGATAAAACTCCAGGAAAAGACGATATTACCCGAAATTTTTTAATGAGGTGAGGCATGAAGTGGGATCGATTCTGGCTGACATTTTCAAGGAATCCATAAAGACAGAGGAAATTCCAGAGGGCTAGAGAGATGCAATAATCACGCCACTGTTTAAGAAGGGTAACAGGAATGAAACTAACAACTACAGACCGGTCAGTTTAACATGTATTATATGCAAGGTGATGGGGAAAATAGTCAAGAGAAGGATTGTTGAACATCTGAAGGAAAACGGAATAATTAATAATAGGCAGCATGGTTTTATGAAAGGAAGATCCTGTCTGACAAACCTTTTGGATTTCTTCGAGGAGGTGTACGATAATATGGACAGAAAAAATTCTTTAGACTTGATATATTTGGACGTTGCAAAAGCTTTCTATAGGGTATTTCATAAAAGACTGGAAAAGAAGCCACAGAGTTGTGGAATACATGGTGGACTGCTACAATGGATTACTAACTGGCTGAAGGATAGACGACAAAGAGTAAAGATGAATGGCAAGTTTTTAAGCTGGCTGGATGTCACTAGAGGAGTGCCTCAGGGATCAGTATTAGGACCTGCTGTTTGTAATGTATATCAATGACATAGAGGAAGGAATTGTCTCAAAGATTTCAAAATTTGCTGACGATACTAAACTCTGTGCAATGGTAAACAACGAGGAAGATGCCAAGGTGCTAAGACAGGACTTGGAAAGATTGTACAGGTGGTCGGAGGATTGAAATATGCTGTTCAATATAGATAAATGTGATGTAATGCACGTGGGGAAAAGGAATGAAGGCTTTGAGTACAAAATGGGCGACAGGAAATTAAGAGTAACGGAAGAGGAAAAAGACCTGGGAGTCATCATTCATAAAAGCACCAAACCATCAAGACAATGCAACTGGCTGACAGAGTTGGCTTAATAGGACACATTCATAAAATCAATAAGAAGCCAGAAGGAGCCATAAAACAAAGATTCTTCAGCAGCAGAGTGGTGAATGCATAGAACGACCTGAGTGAAGAGACAGCTGCTGTGCAGACAATTAACAGCTTCAAGGCTCGGCTAGGGACTTTGGGTTGTTGAGATGTGTACTATAGGGGTGGTTCTCACACTAGTGAACCCCCTAAAATCTAATTATTATGATTATTATTATTATAATTATTTATTATTATTATTATTATTAGTTTTATTATTACTATTATTATTATTATTATTATTATTATTATTATTATAAGCGTGATGTACGGTATTGTATTGCAATGAACGTAGGTCTACTGCAAGGACCTCGGTGCTAGCTAGAATAACTGCCTATTTTCATGCACTACTAACTTATATCCATCATCGTTACCTGCAATCATCATGATCACAAGTCTATTAGCTAGCCACGATGCAGAACAGTCACGGGCTGAGGACTCTCGTGCTACTCCATGACTCTGCTTCAATGGAACGAACTGCGTAGTTCAAGCCCACTTCCTTCCTTCAAAAAAGCGAATAGTTTTCCTGGGCTCTCAATGACGAGTCACATTTTTGGTGTAAACCTTTCACGTTACAAATCAAATTAATTAATTCAAAGTAGTAAAATATTACAAAATAATATTTTATGGAACTACACTCTACTGTACGTACTATAGGCCTAGGATTAATTGCTTTGACTCCACTACCATTCATTCATTTAAGAGATTTATATAGCACCCCATAGAGATCTTCTACCGGTACTCAGGAGCGCTCCATGCAGATCCAACCCCGGTGGAAGAGAACAGTCTTTAGGTTGGGATAGAACACAGCCTTAAGAGCCCTATTCGCATAAGGTGTCACAGAAGCCCGTTCCAGACGACAGGGCCAGCAACGAAAAAGACACGGTAGGCCTACTGCCTAATTCAATCTCATCGTAACAAAATCTGGTAAACCTCATTGACAATTCATAGAGCATTCACAAACCTGCAAATCAGGTGTCGAGTTAAATCAAGTTAGTAATTTATTGATTACTATATTTAGTCAGTTATTACATCCGTTACCTCTTTGGTCGATTCTTGAATGTTTCGATGTCCATTGTTATACGGCTCTTAGTCTTAAATGAGCAGTGAACAGCGCGCAGTAGCATGATATCCGATAGAAAGACGGTTCTCAGTCGGGTCATAAAACATCAACGCTATTCGTCTGTACGCCACGAAGGCATTTTAACGCCAACCATTTCCTGTGCCTATGCATTTGGTCCCCATTATTCCACCGTCCGTACGTCAGTATTTCCTGTATGAAGGTAACGACGCCATTCTTTCGTCATCATTTCTTGTTTACGCAATCAGATCTCTTCCTGTTGATCTGTCGCAAGAGTATAACGCGGCGTCGAGTTGCAAATCTCAGCGAATGTCACCACCAGGATTCGAGAAGACCACCATCACCACTACCACAACTACCACCTCCACCACCACCACTACCAACACGAGTCCTCCACCACTACTATTACCACCCGCACCACCACGAACAGCATCCGCAGCACCAACGGAGGCACCAACAGTCAGGAACGACCAGCCATTCTACTGCAGAAGCCGTTCTTACTCATCGACAAAGCGGCGATGCGTGTAGCACATATCGATATGTCCCTTGGTATTGGGTGGGGGGAGAGAGGGGTTTGGGAAAACCAGGGTGACTAATGCCACAAAGCACGGATGACCAAGCTCTTTCTACTACCCTAAACAACCCTTTTCGTCCGTCTTCTATTGTTATGCAAGTGCATGTATCATATGTATAAGTGTTGGCCTATGTGGGTGTGATTGTATGAACCCTGCATAGTGTATTACAGAAGTTTATAATAATTATTAAGTTGTGCACATTGATTGATGTCTGCATCAATGCATTTAGTCGTTCAGTTGTTTATTATCAATTTGCAAGTTCTATAGACAGCGCACAGGTAAAATAAGTACATGGCATCAAACGATGACGCCACACAAATATCCTCAAACCTGGCACGATATGACATTGGTCCACTGTACGTATGTATCGCTTTATGCATTTATATATCGCTGTATGTATGTGTGTATGAATGTATGTATGTATGTGTGTATGTATGTATGTATGTATGACATTGTATGCATGTATACATGTACGTATCTATGTATGTATATATGTATGTATGTATGCATGCAGGTATGTATGTATGTATATGCGTACGTACGGACGGATGGATGGATGAATGGATGGAATCATGACTGATGCAGCGTGATATATGAATGCATGTTTACGTGAATGCATATATACATATTATATATATGAGTTATATTAATTTATTCTCTTCAGATGCACATATACATGTTCAATATATATATATATGTATATATATATAATGAATGTAAAGTACGTGTGAGAGGATACAGAACAGTTTCTGATAGAAATTGCGTATTGAGACATTGACTCTAAGGATTACGGGTTTCACACTTGATGTCATCATTTTACGCATTTATATGACGCCGCTATTAAAGTGCAATTGCATAGAGACGCTTTAGAAGTTATTTGATTAGATTGGCGTGCATGTATTGAGACCGTGTATTGTGTGTCTCAGTGATGTATTTCCCCATGAAATTCTCTCCCACCCACAGATACTTCTTCCCCACTCAGATCGTTATTGCATAATATGTACATACATACCCATGCATTTTTATCGACACAGAATGCGATGTAGGTCTATACATACGCGCAGATATATGTATATATATACTTGTGGGTGTATATATACATTGTGTGTATATATATACATATATATATATAGGCTCCATAATTACACAAATATACGTATACCTATGCATGGACAATTTTGGACATATACATAAAATAGCTGATGATATTCCTTTGTCCTGCTTCTCCGTGTACATGTCTTCAGCGTACATGGTCATGGGTTTGTTCGCTGCAGGCGATGTCCTGTGTTCGTGTCCAGCGTTTGCGCAGTTCAGTCTGTTTCCTCAGGCAACAACTTCTATTGAGACCCATTTGACCAGCAAACGTCAATGACTATGCTGCGCTGACCATAGTGACCACTGACCAGGTGCACTTGGGTAACAGAGCGATTATTATCTCCTGTTGGCCATCGTCTCCTATTCTGTGATTCCCTATTACGTCTTCTCCTCCCTTGCCAGCACTTTCCACATTTCACTCCCTATCGTTCTCTCAACATCATCGATTCTCACGTTCCATTCCTCTTTTCCGCTGACTTCCTGGCTTCTTCGAGAGATTCTATTGGACTCATTCTCCTTCATTGTCTAACTCGCATTATATCGAGATGATTATAATGAATGTGCTTAAGTGTCTAGTTGTGTGTGAGTGTGCAGATGCATGCGTATAATGGTATATATATATATATATATATATATATATATAGGTGTGTTCATGTATATATAAATGCACGTGTGTATGTGTGTGTGCGTGTGTGTGTGTCTGTGTTTTTGAAATATCTCCGTCTTTCATTTGATGATTTCCATCGTCTGTGGCTACGTGTTTTTGGTTGTCAGTTTCCCTTCTTCCCTCAGCCACACTTTCTGCCTCTTCATCTCAGCCTCTGTAAATTAATCTCTTCCTCTGACTCTGTGTATCTCTGAACCTTCTTCTGTCGCTTTCTCGTTATATCTGTTTTTCTTGCGCTGTCTTCGTCTCTGTCTACGTATATATTAATTTTGTCAGTCAATCCGTCTCCATAGTTATAACAACTCCATCTATCTTCAATCTTCTTCGTCTATTCTCTCTTTGTTTGGCTATGAGAGAGTCTCTCAAAGCCAACATATCCGAATCTGTCAGATGTCGCTCCCTCTGTATGCGTGTTTGTCTGTCTATCGATCGGTCAATCTCTTTGCTTGTCTGTCAGTCTGCGTGGCTTTCGGGTGACACTGGTCATTGCCCTCAACCGACATTCGACTTATAGCTGAACTCAGTGTCTTGCCCTTCACTTAAACGTCTCTTCCCATAATTCCTTTAGCCGGATGCGGCCATTTTGCTATTCCGGTTCACGGCCATCTTGTCTGTTGATTTGATGCAGTCGTTCGGTAAATCTCGACATCAATATTGCGCTTGAAATGGTAGCCATAGCAACAAGTGAATGATACAACTTCAACCGAAATCATTAAAGTCCACTCCGACTCTTAACCATTTTCAGTGCATATGCATGACTGAGTGTGTGCTTTTGTTGTTGTGCTTGTATGTGCTCATGTTTGTTTCTTTGTATCTGTGTGTACTGGTATGTTTACATTGGTGTCTGGGTTTAGCATACTATATCCGGTAGACTACAACGCATAAGAGCCGTGCGATATATGGGTGAATTTGCGTTTAATAACAGATCTGCAATACGGTCGTTTGATGTCCACTTAGATTAAGAAGCGATGAATTTCAAGTTGAATTTTCAGATTTCTATTTTAATCCAGTAAAAGACATTCGTTCTTAAACAGTATACGACTATATGTGCTTCTTCATCGATATTATGTAGCTGTTTGTGTATGCATGTATGCAACCTGCATGTATACACAATACATATGTATACACAATACATATGTATACATAATACATATGTATACATAATACATATGTATACATAATACATATGTATACACAATACATATGTATACATAATAATACATACCGTATACATAATATGTATACATAATACATATGTATACATAATACATATGTATACATAATACATATGTATACATAATACATATTTATACATAATACATATGTATACATAATACATATGTAGGCCCTATACGCATGTATGTATACACCCTTCCATGTACGTACGTATGCACGTATGTATATTTATGTATATACATGTGTATATTCGTATGTTTGCATATAGTCTATGCATGTTTTCGTCTATTGGAATTGTAAAATATATTATATGTACGTTTAATAAAAATGAGATGCAGTATATACTATTTATTGACGCCCAGGTTCAAGCAAGTAAATAAGATGCCACAAACCACAAAAAATTATTCACGTGCCATCATTTCTACCTAAATTTTCCCTTGTGGTAGAAAGGCATTTAAAGAAGTAGGTCTAATTAAGAATGCTATTTGCATCCAACTAGATAGAAAGATGACTATTAAAGTAGTTCATCCGACAGTTATTGTCACTTCCTAATATATTTCTCTGTGACATAACTTAACTTTCTTATTCTACAGATATACTCATTATTGTTATATAATATATATATATATATATATATATATATAACTCACTTCTGGTAGTACCTGGCTATTGGAACTCCAAAACTGTTTGCTCTCGTACAGTGTCCGACTGCCCGTCCCAGTCCTGGATGAAAGAGAAGGGTGACACTGATGATATAATTATGTTATCATGTATCATAGAGTGTCGTCAAATTGAAAAACCTACGTGGCTATTGATTCACATGACACCGTTCAACGTTTTCAAGTATTTCTTCTTTCTTTAAAACGCAAGATAGCAATATTGAACGTCAGTTCAATATCTGCTCACCATCAGCATTAATCGACTCTATGAATTATGCACCTAACATCGACTGTACATTGTACCTCAATCTAGGCACTGTATACGTGCGGAACGTAAACGCCAATCCGGCCAACTAAAACCTAGGCTTGCATATATCCAAGCGAACACGTTGAATAGCTGTTATATGAATAACCTTCTTGTTTACAACGCGTCTATAATTTTACTCTTTCTGCTTTATTTAAATCGGACGGACAAACAGACCACATTAGCCTTTTCCAACCGATAAATCAGAGTCGTATAAATTGAGACTTAAGTTCTATCTTCCCTCTTCGTGCATCATCAATTCAAAACACATTTATATAGGCCTAATATATTAGGTCAACTGGTGTGCTTTCGTAATAAAAGTAAACGACGAAATTAGACTTAAATGCAGGAATGTACACATGTGTACAACTGTACATTAACGTATTTTTAATGGATGTAGTGTATACACATGCATATGCATATCTCTACGTATTTGCGTATGTACATGCAATGCATGTATGCAAGCATGTATATAAGTTATGTATTGCATAGGTCTGCATGTATGCGGTCTACAATGTATATATGTACCTGTGCACTTGCGATTGTTTATTAATAGATAAGCCTATGTGTTTCTACTTATGTGGGAAGTGCATTGTGCATGCATGTGTGTGTACTACTGTTCGTATGTAATATGTTACATATGTAATATGTTACATATGTAATATGTTACATATGTAATATGTTACATATGTAATATGTTACATATGTAATATGTTACATATGCATGTGTCTATGTACGATTAACTATACGCAGGCCTATACTATTCACATCATTTATGCTGCTCATTTAAGAAGTCTGACGCTCTCAGACTAATTTCGCATCTGATTATTAGTAGGGCCTACAATGCCCTACATTATTATTATTCCAGGCGAATCTCAAACATGCATGGCAATGGCAATAATATGGCCAAATAAGCTTACCTGGATAACAATTTTTAGGTCTTTTGTAGATCACAGTAACAAAACAGTTGTACATAAAAAAATGTTTTATTTTGTTAGCGAGTGAACTTTTACTGATTGTGGAAATCCACGACTGTTAGCGCCAGAGCTTAAAAAGACCAGAAGCGAAGGAGGTCTAAAGAGAGACGATGTTCGTTTTCTGTCTTTGCGTTGGTCTTGAGCGACAGACGTTGACAGATTTTATATAGATCTGCGTCACATCTGGAGAGATGATTAGAATGGAGAGGAAAGGAAAAGACAGATATACAGATGGGTAAATAGACAACGTGCGATCTGACAAATACGAGGTTGCAAAGAGATTGATATCTATAGAGATTTTGCCCGTCGCCTATGTGTACTAGCCCAACGCTTCGTTAATGAGGCGCTGGGCTGGTACATAAGCGGCAGTGGTGGCTGCGAGGGTGACGATGATGATGATGATGATGATGATGATGATGATATTTGGAGAGGATTGTTTAATAGCTGTAGTTAAGATTGCTAACTGTTTAGTAACGCCTTAGTTGCTGGCGAGAAATAATTTGTGGATTGCCGAATGACGGAGTGAATTCGTCACTCAATTGTAATCCGGAGAATTCCATGTAGAACCTATATTCCTGCTGGACAGACAGAATGGATAATCGAGGTCGTGAAGCTAAAGAAAGGTCTCGTAAGGGAAAATGGAAGGAAAGAGTTTAACTTCCATGGGTTTCGTATCCTGGTTGTATTCAGTTCATGTCCCAGTGAATTGAAGTTTAGCAAACATGATAGGATACGAACCATAGACTGGTGACTGAGGTGGAATATTAGACAGATGAATAAGTGGAACTGGAGGTGCTGTCCCAACCGGTCATTGCTTGTGGTGACTTTGAGTCCAGTCGACTCCCAAATGCAGTCGAGAGGATTGAATGGAAGCGCAATAATGTCCTATATGCTCCAGTTTTCTGAGAGCTTTCAAATGAACCATGAATTGCGTTCTGTGTATTTTTGGAATACATTGTTATACGACTGAGCGTAAGCCTGTCGTCTTTGTGATTGATGAAGGAAGGGGTTGACGTAGGAGAGAGAGAGACAGACAGACAGACAGAGAGAAACAGAGGGAGAGAGACAGACAGAGAGAGAGAGAAGAGAGAGAGAGAGAGAGACAGACGGACAGAGAGACAGAGAGACAGACAGACAGAGAGAAACAGAGGGAGAGAGACAGAGAGAGAGAATGAAGAGAGAGAGAGTGAGAGAGAGACAGACGGACAGAGAGACAGACAGACAGACAGACAAAGAGAAACAGAGGGAGAGAGACAGACAGAGAGAGAAGAGAGAGAGAGTGAGAGAGAGACAGACAGATGGACAGAGAGAGAGAGAGCATTCAGATGATAATAAAGGTAGTAAATGGATCTACTATAAGCTGCATATTAAAACATATGCATATTCAGTTGATTATTGAAATCAGTTGATTATCACTGGTAGAGGTGGTGAGAATGTGATAATGATGATGCTGTTGTTGTTATCGTTGTTGCTACTGATGCTGCTGCTGATGATGATGAAGGATTGAGGTTGCATGATTCACAGAGCATAGGGATGAACCGTTGGACACTTCATGCCTATGCTTTGAAGAGACAAGCCTAATAGTAATATAACTTTTTTCTCATTCCAAAATCCAGTTTCTACTCCTAATCATATTGATCTCTATGTCAATTTATATTTGCTTATAATTTGTTTATTACATATGAATCAGTTCACAGGCGACTCTGACCTGGCGAATATTCGGCAATAGTCGTGCGTGATCTATGTGTCCACTATAGGTCCTATTGATATTTGGCTTCTTATAAGGCGACTCATGCCGAATGAGGCCAACGTTCAGGTTCCCACTCCATGCTCGCATGCACTTGAAAGTATTCTAGGCTCAGCGGGTTTTATCCAATATATCTGTTTGACAGATTTTTACTTCATTCAGCCTCTTCCCACCGTCCATCTTGTCCGTCCATTAGATTCAACCTTTTGGTTCCTCTTACTAGAACTGCTATGACTTAGTCTCGATCCTTAGCTACAATTGATCCTCCTCTCTCTGGAAAGCGTCTGCTTCTGCTGTTCGCTCTTAATTTCTATCTAACAACAATCTCTCATCTACTGTTGCTCTTCTCAAAATCTTCGTCTCGCGGCCCCTTTGTGCCCTGGCTGCGCTTCAGAACGGTTCACCTTATTAGAGGCGCTCTATAAATGCTTAAACTCAATACAAATTATACAATATTCACAATTTCACAGGTGGATCATCTGCCACGAAAGCCCGATACCTCCGCCACAACCATACGTTTGGTTGTGCCAGTACCAAGCCTGGAATAAGAAGGAGGGCATCACTAATCATCTTCCTTATGACACAGTAGGCCTATCGTTAAACAACAACTAACTAACCAAGCACGATGACCCGACTTTCCTGCCAACTCGCTATATATCATCACTTAGATCATTATATTGTGTCAAGACTCTCTAATTTACTCGGGCTAGCTATGATCGACACTGTCCTGACATTCGTGTAGACAGCCTCAGAGTCAGATCATGTGAATCTAATGACAGCACCTGGCACGAGAGCTTCAGTCATGCATAAATTAATTTAATTAGCATATCATAGGTAGGGTAACATCACGTGTGAGTATCATGATGGCCTAAAGTAATATGTTTATCTGTTTATAGAATATAGAACAGTAGACCATACTACCAACTCAGTCCATCGCTGAGTGGCATATTTCGTGTTTGAGTAGCCTATAGGCGGCCTTTGTGTGTAGGCGTGTGTGTGTGAGGCTGTGATTGTAATATGAAAAATAAATCTATAGACATAGCGAAGCCCGTGATGAGAAGAGATGTTCAAAGCGGAACGTATTCTTTCTGAAAAGTTGGCTGTCGAAATGTCAGCAAATGGATTGATCTATACGAATTTTACATCTGAGAAACTTGGGTGCGTTTTATTGGCTGACGGCAAAATGCTGTTGCTGTGCGCTAAAATCCGTGACATATGATTTACAAACGCATAAAGATGTCTCGCACGAAACATGTTACACTATCAACCATAAACATCCTTGCTAAATATATATATATATACAGGCCCTATCTATCGAAAATAGGTTGCTATACAAGGCTGTAGTGTGGTATATAATTAATAATGCATTGTGGAGTATATGGTATATTTGTATACACAGCTACGATATCATTTTTTTGTCAATTTTTTTTGTATAATGCATTAAGTTAGAATATGTAGGCGTATGCACGTAAAGATGGCTATATATACTTATACATAGAATATGATTGCATATGGCAATAGCTGGAAAATAGAAGCTCGCCGCAGGTTCACTTGTACCAGCTTCAAGCATGTGTAGAGGTGGAGACTGGTCGGTAGGGCGCAGATAAAACCGGTATTAAAACAAAGGAAATCGATTGCGTGATGTCAAAGAGTGGAGAGGAAAGATGCTGGCGCGGAAGATGCTCGGTCGAACAAAGTCAACGTTTGTAATTGTGGCTGCAGGATCGGTCAGTTGAACACCGGAAATATGCAGACGAATTAATAATGGTTGTCACTCTAATGTTGAACATAGGCACAGTGAATGTTCATGAACTCGGAGGCAATGGCTACGATATGTACGGAATGAACGCTATTTGTTACTTGTAACGGTACGCGTACTTTACATGTGCCATACTTTGACACAAGTAGCCTACTTGACAAAACTAAAGTACATAATATCAAGCCTTTAAAGTCAACAAAATAAAACAAAACTGGCCTACCGGAACAGAAACATGGTTGTAGTTCTCTGTCGTTGGCGATCAGTCACATAGTCACACATTAATGAGTTTATTCACTCAAGTGTTCAACACTCAACTGTTCACCCAACTGCAGTCATTAAACAAATTATTACGTAATAATATTATTACGTCATATTTGCGTACGTTATTCGTTTTGATGACGTACATATAGGGACCTACACGTTATTCCGACAAGTGACGCACAGTCACATATGCTCATGGGCATTGGAAAATTGGAGCTGGTGCCTAGGGGGTTCGGTGTCTACGACCGTGACATCCTGGAAATACTGAGAATACGCAGGCTATAATCATGGTCTGGTGATGTGAATGGTGGAGAAATTATTCGTTTAAGCAAAGAGCAAGATCATTGATGGGAAAATAGTAAGAAGGAGCAAATTGGCCATTTATGAAACAGTTTATATCTATCCAGAGGCATGCATGGAAAGAAACGTATTAACAATTTTTTGATCTTCTCTACTTGGCTACAACCCGATGATTATGCTTAAAATATTGATATTGTAACAAGATTTCAACTAACACCTCGAAAATAACAGCGATTCAGGTCTTCAGAGGACAGCACAAAAGAGGATGAAGAGGAATTCTATGATCTCACTGAGAAAGTATTTCAAAGGAAATTGCAGAATAAGATGCAAAGATGTCTCATGCGATTCAAAAAAGGTAAGTAATGACTACAAGGGCTGGGAATTGGTATTGAGGAGATACAGTCAAAGTGCTAGAGAAGATTGAGATGGAATATATACCAGAAATTCATTGTCAAGCAAAGCATGTTCAGTGATCGTTTTCTAAGTCAAGATCGTAGGCGATCTGTTGAAGGTTAAATAAATGTTTGGCTCCTACAGTGTTTTATTTGTGTCCCATTATAAATTGCTTAAAATAATGGAGCTGTCAGATCCAAAGAATCTGCAAATCGGCTTCAGTTGAACCCATCCAAGATGCAATTTATCTGGCCTTGCACCATATGGCAGCTGGCGATGCTTGATCTTTGTGTCCTCTATACCCAGTTGCTTCTCTTCACTTTCCCCATCACTATTCCGGATTTAGGGGTTAATCTCGACCAAGAACTCACCTTCGCTCAACACAAATCACGTTAGCACTGTATCCCGTGACTCCTTTCACCAGGGGCGCCAATTGCCATTAATAATGTCGCTCTCTCAGCCTCAGCTCCGCAGCTACTCTAGTTCATGACTTTGTCACCAGTCGTCTTAACTAATGTCCCTCGAAATATGCTGACCTTCCGCAATTAGTGGAATCCCCAGAGTAGGTTATGTATTCGACTACATGCAGGATGTCATGCGCTACTTGCCTCTACCCCAGCACATCATATTTATCATATCCGCCTCTGTTTCTGGTTGACTCGGTGGTATTGCGCCTGCTTGTTTGCAGGAGATTTTTATTCACTCGTGTTCATCACTCAACTCTTCACTCCAACTGCAGTCATACTTTACGTCATATTTGCGTACGTTATTCTTAGGCCTATGGTACGCGCTCGTCATTCCGGTAAGTGACGTACACTCACGCTATGCTCATGAACATAGGAAACATTTGAGCTGTCTATCTGGCGCTATCTGCTGAGTGGTGGCTCAAACGTGTGCCGTGAACGCTACCGCTTACACAAGAAATTCTGGACAGCAATGCTCTGGAAGATAGACGAATAGTGGGAGATAAACGAATAGTGGGAGATGGACGAATAGTGGGAGATAGACGAATAGTGGGAGATAGACGAATAGTGGGAGATAGACGAATAGTGGGAGATAGACGAATAGTGGGAGATAGACGAATAGTGGGAGATAGACGAATAGTGGGAGATAGACGAATAGTGGGAGATAGACGAATAGTGGGAGATAGACGAATAGTAAAGTGGAGTCAGTAGTGTCCGACGACCACTTCGCTCTGCAGTTCACTGTTACCTGATCGTCTCTTTTGCAAACACTTCTGTAATGCAGCATTGGGCTTTCTCAGTCGTGGGACCTACCGCCTGGAATGGGCTCCCTTAGAGCCCCGCCTCATAGACAGAAACTCCCATCTTTATTTTACACCTCTCTGAGTGCCACCATGTAGATATCTTGAAGGGGCACTAAACAGAGCTATCTTGACTGATTTATTGAGCGATTGATTGATTGACTGACTGATTGATTGAATTATTGATTATTTAATTGAGTGATTGATTGATTGAAGATCAACAGCGATTGTACATGTTTCTGTCTCGTGTGCTGGGAGAGCCGTTTTTGTGCCAGGAAGCCAGGTCAGATTTGAAAAGTCACCTTGCTCAACTTTTGGCTGCAAAAGAGGCAGCTGTATATAGAGCTTCCAATGTGTGACTGTGTCGTTGGGACTTAAAACGCACATCGACTACTATTCGTCTATTTTCCAGAGCAGTGAGTGCTATCCAGATTGTCTTGTTCAAGCGGTTGCGTTTTCGGCACTAGTTTACGCCACCACTCAGCAGTCTTTCATTCATTCGTGATAGTCTGGTAGAGTCCGGTTAGCTCTCTCAAAGAGGTGCGCCAGAAAATAGTAAAGATTGGTATGCAGATTAAGTGATAGTAGGTGAACGATACGTGATAAGATACCCACGTGTTTTGCTACCCTAGATGTCACTTTGTTGATGTGGACATTCCAGCTAAGTGATTTGTCTACAAGTATACACAGAAATTTTGCAGAGACAGTTTTGGATATTATTTAACAGCAGTGAATACTAGAGTCGGGAGGTTTCTTACGGTGAGAACCAATTTCAAGTAACTCATGAATTACAGACCAATATTGATTTGCTAGTACCCGGTAGATGACTTTGATGTATAATATCTAAGCCAATTTAGATTTGGTAGTAGATGGTTTAAACCAATAGGCTTATACATCTAAATCAATATCAAATTAGTAGTAGATGGTTCAGATGTATGAACATCTAAACCATCTACTACCACTGTGTTTTATTAGTTTAACTCGTCCGTTCATTTACAGTATTAACATATTAACCTTCACCAGGGAATGTAATCAACAAAGATCCAGACTGAACCGGTAGTGATCTTTTCAGCGATCGCGTAAGTAGCTATAAATATAAATATTCCGTTGTGTATAATAACGATGGATTCATGTAAATATTTCAAGAGTATTTGAATCCTTTGATGACTGAACAAATCGCTCTCGATTTAGAGAATGCTTCACTCTTATCCACTCCATCGTTTCTTAGAGGCACTTAAAGGCAATACTATGACAAGGAAGTTTTAGAATGTGTGGGAGAACTAAACAAAACATGTAGAGTAAAACATGTCTCCGTGGCACAAGGGATGAAACCGTGTCTGATAGTTTTCTTATAGATGATGTTGAAAGTAATCATGAAAGTCATGCAGTTAATAAATTTTATAAAAATTGAACCTAAATTAGCTGAGAAGATCGCTCCGAAAGTCAGAATTTATAAAAAATCAAGAGACTCCTTTATCATTGAATCAACTTCCCCGTCTGAGATATTACAGTTATCCAAAGAACTCCATACTCCTTATGGTGAAGGCCTATTTAATTCAATAAAAATTCTATTTAATTTAATATCAATTTAAAAATTGCTGAAACTTCTGTTGAAGTTATTGACACAAATGATCAATTGCTCCATCGCTTCTAGGTATGGCTTCAGAGAGCTTAAAATGGTTATTAGAAGCAATTAGTGAATTACGGACCAATATCGATTTACCAAACTTTTTAAAATAAAACAAAAAATTATGGGAGAATGATGAGATAATAATATAAATGTGAATCAACGCCAGTATGGGTCTCGAAATGGTTCTATACTATCATGTCAGTAATAGAATCGTATACAAAATTGGCAGTCAAAGACAATATCCACTTTCTTACGGCGAGACTGAGCGAGATAATCACTCACAGTTGCCCAGCTATATCTACCTTGATCTATAAAAAAACTTTTGACACAGTCAGCTTCGAAATTTTAATCTTGAAATCGATCCACAATGGTACATGTCTAGATTGGATCAGATAATTATTATCTTGATGGCAGAGAATATCTGCTTTTTTATTTTGAGCAAACTTCGATCATGTTGATTGTTAAATGAGTCATTCCCAGTGCTACATTTTAGGTCATCTGCTATTCCTAATTATCGTATATGATATCACGCGTTTTTCATCAGTACTTCAGTCCATCATGTTTCCAGACGACACCAATGTGTCTATGCCCAGCTAATCACTAATTGAGCGAGGCAGGCAGCTAAATACTGAGTAAGGAAAGGTGAGCATCTGGTCCAAAGCAAATTAACGCTTCCAAAAACCCTGATAAAAAAGCTGCGTCGTGTTTTGTGCGAAGCTGACACGTTCAACTAGCAAATATGATTATAAATTTGCCATCAACACAGACGAGAGGAGCATAACTAGAATCTAATCATCCACATTTTGGGGTACATCTAGATGAACATTTAACATGGAATGTACACATGACGTAGGCCTAAAGATAAATAAATGGTTCTAACATTGGCACAATCACTCACATAGCCTACGACTTATCTTGCCACATTATGCACTAATATCTGTACATGTATACTACTCGCTAATATATCCCCATCCAAGCTACTTATTATGGGCATCTACCTGTCGCACTCGATTGACTTGTCTGACATCTCTTCAGAAACGAGCTTTGAAAGTCGATTCTCGTTTCTGCTTTACGACACTACATGTGCAGTAACACAAACAATTAGCGTCACCCTCTTTCTTCTTAAAGGCCTGGAACTGGCACTATTCCCTGATGGACAATGCATGGACGTCCTTTTGAAGGTCTCAACATCTTCATGTTTAAGGTCCATAAGCGCTTATGTGTGTCAAAAACTTTAAACAAATGGTTCTACACTTAACCTCACGTGAATAACATTTGACCCGTTCGAAATTAAGTACCATTAACATTCTAAGCGCATCAGGCAACATTGTGTCAGTGTCTTTGGACAGGCATTCTCGAATTCCCTGTCGAGAGCATTAACTGCCGCCCTACAGGGTGGGGGCCCAGAGCAGTGGATATCATCTTGGGACGCAGAGCTCAGGAACCGAGTTCGATTTCCGTATCTTCCATGAAGTTGATTACTCCTTGTTTCGTTTGGCGCTGGTTAAATTAGATATGTAACGTAATGTGTGACCTGTGTGGCTGTCGACAATTAAATTTGATCTCTGTAGTAACCTGTCATCATTCGCTGAGTCTATGTTTGTAATCATTTTGCGGCCTATCAGCTTGAAATCAAACGACAATTATCATTTGGCCTATTAGCATCATCATCATTGTTGTTGTTGTTGTTGCTGTTGTCATTATAATTACTTTTATTATCAATATTATTATTATTGCTGTTATTATTATTTTTTTGCCCCGAGGTACATAGGATCCCTGAGGGACTAGAACATTATTTAAGAAAGATATAAAAACGTCTGGAACTGCTCCTATTCGTTGTCGAGGTATCATCATCATCATCATCATCATCATCATCGTCATCGTCATCGTCATCGTCATCGTCATCGTCATCGTCATCGTCATCGTCATCGTCATCGTCATCGTCATCGTCATCGTCATCGTCATCGTCATCGTCATCGTCATCGTCATCGTCATCGTCATCGTCATCGTCATCATCATCATCATCATCATCATCATCATCATCATCATCATCATCATCATCATCATCATCATCATCATCATCATCATCATCATCATCATCATCATCATCATCATCATCATCATCATTATCATTATTGCGTTGCGCCAGTTCAAAAAGAGGTTGAAGACGCATATAATGCCCATACAAAGTTAGAAAATGACCATAGTTTGTCATATGTTGTATTGTCGGTTGCATAGTGCGTTTCATCTTACGATAGGCCTACTTTGCTGCGTTAAGTATAGATAGCTGCAAGTGATGTAATATGCCAAGGAAATTTCTGTCGATTGTAACAGCCATTGTTGTCAAAAGCGGTCGTTAAACTCTGGATCCATCCATCAGTAGTATCCATAAACTTCGTTGGGCTACGTTTTACCGGTGAATAACTACGTTTGTGAAATGTGTAATTTATATCAACGACGTCAAAAACATATTATTTGCACGTTAAAAAAGGCATAAAAATTATGATAAATAAATTACTTAACATGTCTTCGTGTTGGAATAATCCATTACTAGACGAAATGGACCACCAGATGAAGACAGGACAGAAGGAGGTCATCAACAAAGAGCTGAGTGACATGCAGTGGCTGCAAGCGTCGCTTCCTATCAGAGATGGAGGACTCGGGACCAGGCGGATATCATCAGACTATATGACGTCAGCTTCAGTGACCGCCGGACTCGTGGGTGCCATATTGGTCACGAAGGACTGGAGCAATGTGTGGAAATGATGGAGTGACATGTTAAGTAATTTATTTATAATAAGCATACATTTCACCACGAATCTACCAAAGCGTGGATTCTGCTGAGTAAGCCTAAGCCTGATTGGATGAAGGCATAGATCTCTGGTATGGTGTCGTGGATTGTCATCAACGTAATATCTCCTCATGGGGTTGCAATGTCTGCCTGGTATCGGGAGAAACATTGTCCCAACCTGTTGGCAACATACTACTCGTTGGCGCATGTCTTTCTTCGATAGGCCCCTTAATCAGAGTGCTCCTATATTACTTGAACATTTGCCCCGGAGCATCGCGTTAATAAAATCCGTCACGGCCTGGTGCAATGTGTCCGCCGACTCTCTGTTGTTTATTGAGTGGAGTAGATGTTGGGGCGTAGTCTATCCGGTTCCCCAGATGACCCGACCTGGAACGATCTAATCGCACTCTCGATTTCTCTCACCGAGACTTGAGACAGATCAGTTTTTGCCATATCCGGTTGATTTGCCATTTGGGCATCCAGGAGTTCTTCGCCTCAGCTGAGCGCTCTTAGCCGCCCTCTAAAACAGCACCCTAGCGTCTGCCCTTCTACGTCTTCCGAACTCAAAATCCGCTTCCGGTTCCTCCATTCTCATAAAGTCCTGATTCTCGATTCATTTCTAAATCCCATTCGCCATGTTACGGATGCGGCCTCCCCTTGGATGTGGCTACGCAAGGACTCTGGAGGCGAAGCGCAGCAGCCGGTGCCAGGTCTCATTCCCAACTCGGTGGCTGTTTATCGAATTTAGGATACGGTCAAGAACCTATGAGCAAGCGTCAAGCGCGCCATTTGGGATACGTTTCATCACTCCACTATATCCAGGGTGTCGGTTTCCTCCCTCGTCGCGTCGTAGCTCACTTAGATCCGGTGGATCCAGTGGGATCACCGTCCCCGGTCCCTCCTGTCAGGCAACTGAGCGCCATCGGTGAATACACGCCCGGCCGCTTGTCGCGACTGAGTGAGCGGTGACTGTTTCGATCCAGGGCAAGGGCTGTTCCACGGTCCATGCAGGTGTACTGTACCGTCACGCTCGAGCAGCTATCTAGCTGATATGCATCGGCTGCACACTCCGCTAACCTTGTTTACTCGCTGTGCTACGAGTGCAAAACAGGTGAGGTGCGTCTTATTATAATTATTATTCATTCAATCATTTTTTATTTGTTTCCCTAACAGGCAAATGTTCTGCTTTATATAGTAATCATAAAACAATGTCGTGTCAGCTATTAGTTAATATTTGGCAGTAGATAGCCCAGCAATCGTAGAACAAATGGGCCCCAAAAGGAAGAATCCCACTAGCGGGGCCATACGACAGATAACCATAACCATCAATTGGGTTTACAGTGATGACGGAGAGCTGCTTTGGAACTATAATTATTATTAGTATTTTTTATCCTCGAGGTACATAGGTCTATGATACCTCGAGATTCAAAAGAATTACTATTATTATTATTTCTTTTATTTTTTTTACTATTACTTTCGCTATGTCTATCACTATCACTATCGCCAGGGCTGTTAATATCGCGATAAAGTTTCGCGATACCTTGGTATCGCGATACTTTTGTCAGTATCGCAGCGAGTATCTTGATAGTTTTATTTTGTTGGTATCGCATGTGTATCGCGATACTTTTTTTAGGCTGTCAGCGATACTCGATACCAATATTTGTTCTCACTTAAATTTATGTGGTTTCTCAAGGAATATGAGAAGTTAATCGTTGCGCTTTGATAAGTTTAGGCCTATATAAGTAAGTAAGTAAATAAGTAATTAAGTATATACTTTATTGAACCACTTGCAAACGCACTGCGGGCACATCATAATATGAACGTTCAAAACAACGTTCACTCTCGAAATAAACATATCAAGCAATTACACAGCAATTAGACATCCTCAAAGTAGTTAGAGTAAAATAATGTAGGCCTTCACTCATAAAATAATCATAACTAGCAATTACACAACAGACATCCCATGAGTAACTAGAGTAAATAGAAATCAAACAACACTAGGCCTAGTTACACTCACAATAGCATTCGGGTGATAAAACCACATCGAGTTAGTGCGTCAGCGCGCGGGATCTCTCAATTGTGCGATCGAGGACTGAGTGAATAGGTAACAATCTTTAAAGGTGGCAAAAGACAACTTAGAACATGGCAAGGATTGTGTAGCACAGAAGAGAAAAGAGAGGAATCTGCACGACCACAGAGGTCTTCAAACGTCATCTGATCAAAAGGCAGAAACTTAAGCTGTATCAGTTTCCTTACAATTGTGTTAAGACGCATTCTCTGGCCAGCATTAGCAAAGCCTGACCATGCAGGGGAAGCATAGAGGAGGCGGAAAAGTGAGGTGGCTCGAACTACATCATATAAGCGAGTCCCCGACAAACCATGAGCAACAAGGATGCGTAGTGTATAGAGTGATTGGCTAGACTTTATACAGATCAGGTCAATATGTGGTTAGTCTATCAGTAATGGTTACCCCTAATATATACATGTATTTTATAATTTTATAGCCTCATTCGGCCATATAAACCTTGTTGCGAAAATATGGAATAATTTATAGGCCTAAATAGAGAAATGGCCGAAGTTGGCCTATGTCCTTTTGCGGTAGATCACTGGTAGAAGTGGCTTGCCTAATAAATGTTAGGCCTACAGTGCTTGCAATTTAGTTGATCTTGAAAATTAATAGGACTGAGGAAGCGAAGATTGCCAGTGCTTTGGCGCCTATGTCTTGAAGGTGCATCTGGCCCCTTCATTGTGAGGGTTTAATTCAAACATGATGAAGAATATATAATATTATATATATTTATAAATTATATATATCAGACAATTATGTTTGAGCAGGTTGCTGAAAAGCATGTTCCTGAAAGTCTACTTCAAAGACATTGTGATTGGCCCAAATACCAATATGCACAGGACTGGAAAGTCCCTATGTTCCTTCGTGTCAACAGTTTCTGGGCAATATTCAGGAGCCATAAATTTTTTAGATCCTTTAAAAATAAAAAGCTGATTCATCAACCTTTAGTCGTGAAACCAAATTAACAAATGACTATCGGGTATGTCAGCAAAATACAAAAAAATGACGTTGTAGGTTTAAATCACCATATTTTCAAATAGAAGCAAAATTTTGCTTGCGGCGACATGTATTTAAGAGAAAAACGTCTACGCAGAAATTTGACGAGTAACCATTCCTCTTATCTAGAGTCCTTTTGATTGGCCCAAGCGATTCCTTAGGAAATTTCCTATTATTATCGGTGCATGAATTATAATAATATATTCACGCTAAGATCGAATTAAGCAAGCATATTAAAAAGTATTGGTAAAGGTATTGGTTTTAGTATTGCAATACTTTTCAGAAAAAGCTTTGGTATTGGTATCCCGCTACCTTCAATTGGGAAGTATTGGCATCGCTTTTGCAATACTTTTTTCCAGTATTGTTAACAGCCCTTGACTATCACTATCACCATCACTCTCACTATCACCATCACTATCACTATTGGTTTCACTATTAGTGTCACTACTAATATTAATAGTAATTGTAGTATTAGCAGTATCAGTAGTAATATAAGTTTCATTATATGAACCTTTGGAAAGCGCTCAGAGGCGCTCTCAGAGGGACAGGTCCACGAAAACGAAAGTCCTCAACGCAGATGAAATTTCACAAGTATTTGCTATGGCTGCTGAACTTGTGGAAGGTTTTACTGCAGTTACTGCGTTTAATAGCCTACTTATGAAATTGCCAGAATAGTTTACTCTTGTTCGTTAGCTCCTTCACAGCTACATGTATGAGCTGCAATGAGCTCTGAGGCTTGAAGTTTGAAACTCTGAAGATTTATAATCTCGGCTTCTAGGGAACATTGGTTAATACCGACTAAGAGTACAGCTTCGCTCGAGAAAATGATTCAAATAAGCAATTACATAAGTTACGCTGGATACTTCTTATCCTACTTGATTTTAGCATCAATGGAAAAAGCAGGCCCAAAGCAGAATGTGACCGGGGGGAAATCTGAAAACCCGCTACAGGATTCTGCATAAGATTTAGGCTAACAGCTTAGGAACCTAATTGGTACGTACTTGTCTGTTAATTGACCCCCAAAAGCATGACATGGGAAAATATTTATTCTACTTTTTTATGTAACATGGAGCATAGTGAGAGTCTTTTAGGGTCAGGGAATGTCAGTTAGGATCAGGGCTAGGGTTAGTGTAATTTATAGATATTCCTATTTCTTCGCCTTCTGACGAAATCCGTATCTATTATCTACATGTGCACTAACCCTAACCCTGACTCTAACCGATCCTCACGATGCCTACCCTGGCCCTAACCAACATGGATAGCGGATATAGGATAACATTTGAATGACATAAACTGAATAAACTAAACACTTGCAAAATCTTGTAGCGGCTTTTCATATTTGCGACCGGGGGATTGGGGGCGCGTATATGCGTTATACGCATAGCGTGGTTGCGCCCGTGTCACGTCAAATGTTTCAAGGGCGCATGATTCAAGGAAAAATAAAAAAGATAACGACAGATAGTTCATGACGAAAGGTTCAAGGACAAAAGGTTCACGACCAACATGATATTTGTTATTCGCCCATTGTATTCGGTAAATAGAACTTAGATTAATGAGGAAATGCGTGTAGGAATGAAGGTAGGAGGAAGATTGTTAAATACGCTGAGATTTGCAGACGACTAAGCAATGCTGGCAAGTAGCCAAGAAGGACTACAGCAAATGATGACCCAATTAATCAAGACTTCACTGGAGTACGGAATGAAAATAAATATCAAAGAGACAAAGGCCATGAGGATAAGTAATGACGAGGAAACAACAATCCACATATCCGTAGAGGGAAAGGAAATGGAGGAAATCGGAAAATTCTGCTACTTTGGAAGTGCGATCACAAGTGATGTCAGGTACAGCACAGAGATAAAGAGAAGAATTCCCATGTGAAAAGATGCCTTCTACAAGAGAAACGAACTACTTAGAGGAAAGCTGAATAAGAACTGGTAGAAAAGAATGGAGAAATCCTTGTTATGGAGGGCGGTATTGTACGGATCAGTAACGTGGACCCTCAGGAAGGAAGAACATGAAAGATTGGAGACTTTGAGATGTGTATCCGGAGAAAAAACTGGACAGAACACCAGACAAATGAGGAGATATTACATATGGTGGAAGAGAAAAGGTTCCTGATAGTAAGAATCAGAAGTACACAGAAAAAATGGGTGGGACACATTTTGAGCGGTGAATCCCTACTGAGAACAACAATGGAGGGAAGAATAGAAGAAGAAGGAACTAAAGGAAAAGCCCGAGTGATGCTCCTGGGTTGGATGATGAAGGACAGTTACAGCAAGCTGAGGGACGAGACAAGACAGCATAATAATTGGAGACAGTGGAGGTTCAAACCTGCCTAAGGGCAGAGAACCTAAGGAAGAAGATTAATTAGAGGAATTCTGACTAAGCGCGTTTCGTATTGATGAAAATGATGCGTGCTGAAATAGAATTCTGATTAATGAATGACATGATGGATTAATGAATGACATGATGGATTAATGAATGACATGATGGATTAATGAATGACATGATGGATTATTGAATGACATGATGGATTAATGAATGGCATGATGGATTAATGAATGACATGATGGATTAATGAATGACATGATGGATTAATGAATGACATGATGGATTAATGAATGACATGATGGATTAATGAATGACATAGCGCCGGTGGTGAATAAATTGGTCTCGCTGACGTGGCTTTTGTGTTCACTGAGTAATTTTCGAGGATTTACATTACATAGTTTGTTTAAATAGAAGATGGATTGATGAAAGCTTGCCTCAATTGAAGCTTGATTGACGAGGAGTACTTGCTAATCACATGTTGTAGGCCTATATATTTGATGAAAATCGATCGTACTCAAATCGAAGTTGAATTGGTTACAGTTAACACGAACATAGCATCTGAATGATATGCATATAAATCCAGCTTCTATTTAAACAGATACCTTTCATCGATCAAACTTTTTTTTACAAGGTAGAACCTGTCGTGAACGTTTTGTCGTGAACCATTGGTCTTAAGATTTAGAGTCCTGGTTTTGCTCTTGAGATCAAGTTGCTTGCTCTTGAGGCTCAGCGTCGTGGCCTTGGAGCCGTAATGGTCTTAAGGTTAATGGTGCTGACAGCAAGACTGGAGATAGTAAATGTTATATAAGCTAAATATAATATGGCCCTACGCTTAAGACTGTAAGCCAAATGCAAACTGCATAACTGTGACAAAACCTTATAACGATTCAATTTGTAAATTTGCAGCGAGAAGTTAGACGCGATGTCGAACACTCTGCTCAAAGTTCAGTTCGAAGGGATATCCGCAGGAAAAATGAAGGACGAAGTCAACTGTTTCTTCAGATCTGTGGATAGCAGAATCACAGAGATCGACTTATCCACGGATGGCGTCGCAACTGTTACCTTTGCCACAGCGGACGGTGGGTCTTCTTGTTTAATCGGTAAAGCAAAGCAAGAAGACTTAGCCTTTTCCTAAGTGGAAAGTTAGGCAAGATAATGCGAAGTAAGGTAATGTAAAGTTAGTCAATGTATGAAGAGTAAATGGTTAGGCAATATAGGGCAAGTTGATGTAGTTTGAGCAAGGTAGAGACATGTGGAAATAGATAGTGTACAGGCTCAAAAACATAGTTCATTACAATACAAGTCGGCATTTTTAACGCGCTTTATCACGACAAGTTTTGTTAACCCCTTCTTCCCTGCGTACGGAAGCGTCTCTGTCCCTTTACAAAAGCTAATTATGGGAACTAAAGTCATTCAAAGGTCATTTTATTTGACCTTGTGCTACTATTTATTTATGTTAAACATCACAATTTGCTAGCTGAATTTTTTACCATGAGGAAATCAAATACTAGCAATGCTAGCTAGCACTTACATGTCAACGAGTTTTGAAACAAGGTCTCTGTAAAAATTTAATGGGCAGCAACATATTAAGAGATTTGGTTTTTAGTTCTAATTTTCAAAATTTTACACCTTTATCTGAACAATATAAACAGAATTTGACTAGACTAAAAATAAAAAATTGATATTTCAGATGCATTTCAAAAATAGTAAATTACTTTCCAACAGCCTCGATTCTCGAATGCTCTTTGCAGCCATTCAAACAAATTAGAAACAACTGGCATATATATATATACATATATATACATGTATATATATGTATATATATATCATTCCTTCTGAATCATACTTTTCTTCAACAGACTTTGTCATAACCTCGGATGACTTGAGCATACGTACGCCCTACGTAATATAAATTTATAATTTTGATGTTTACATTTGCCCATTTATAAATTTGCTAATGTGGACATCATAATTATAAGTTTAGTGTGTGTGCATCCACATTCTGTCGAGACTCCTTCCCCATCACCAACACATCCGTACACAAAATCTCCAAAATCCGATCATCCCGTACATAATTTATGGATGGGACCTAAGGTGACGACGGGTCACGTCAAACAATATATAATTTAGAGGAATTTAAGGTACTATAGTCTAATCTTATCATAAACTGCTGCACAATGAAATAAAATCTATGCTTCATGGCTATTATTTCATCTGATATAAATTTAGGATCGCTCGTTGAATCATGCCTAGCAGTTCGCTGAACTTACTCTATATATTAATTTCAATCAAATTAAGTTAAAAGGAATCGGGTGAAGAAAACGTTTCGTTTGATTTATTGCAGACGCTGATAAGCAGCTGAAGATTCCTCCAGTTTTCGATGGAGTTCAGCTAAAGGCCCGACGCTGTTCACCCAAGAAACTGCTGGACCGCTCAGAGGTTCGCGATCACATAAAACCTCCGGTGGCTAGGAAAAGCTCGTTAAGTGCAAAATCATTGTTGACAGCGGCAGCAACGGATTTAACAACAGCAGCATCGTGGTCTAGCATCATCTCTGCGCAAAACGTATCGCAGCTTCAGCAACAGGCTACTGACCATACAAAGGGAGATACAAACGTCATAAAACTTTTGACAAACGCGAACACAAATGTGCAGCAAGCTGAACAGGTGATGGCAGAATCAGAAAAAGGCGGAATGTTTGTAAAGTCCTCGACAGAGACCTATGTCAGAGAATTGGAAATACCACCAGAGACGATTGAACTCACAAAGATTCTGATACACGCAAATGCGTTGAACATCGCAGATTCCCACTGTCGCGTCACATACGATGAGCAAAACGGAAAGATCATTTTAACAGGACACAGCTGCAACGACGTAGAAATCCGTATACGGGAAAAGCTAGACGCCATGGTCAGCAAAGTATTTCCTGTAGCATATCGATTTCTGCAAACGACGAAAGGAGAAAACTGGATTACAACTGAATTTCGCAATCGTGGGCTACGAAGTGTCTACTGCAGAAGGAACGAAGCGTCTCTGGTGCTGGCAGAAGATGGTGTATATCTGGGAGCGACAATCAAATTTCTCGGTGATATTTTAGATAGCGCTAAAGTTTCTGTCGATAACGACTATTTAGAAAGATCAGAATGGGACGAATCGGTGATAGCATTCAATTCTGAATACATGGTTTTTGTTAAGACTGATTTTGTTGCGCGGGAAATTACGGTCGAAGGTAGCGCTGCGGATGTGAAAAAGGTGACGAATTTGATAAAAGCATCCATTAAAGAGATCAGCGAAGGCTCTAGAAGAGTTCTACCTACTGTGGTCCGAAGCCCTGTTGATAAAGAACTGAGGTACGTCATCCTCTTTTTCGTCTTCATCGCCATCTTCATCATCATCGTCATCTGGTTGTGTTTTTGTTTATAACATTAAAAAACAATATCACTGTCTAATTCTGCGTAATCGTTGTTCTCTGTTTTCTTTCTTGAACCTGGCTCCTGATGCCATCCTTTCTTACTTTCACTCAGACATTTTTACACGAATTCCAAACACTGCTTAAATTCCTGGTCCATTTTCTTTCTGAACTTAAAATAACGGTCGACTTCATTAATTTTACTCCTGTATGTTTTCGACTATGCTTTACATAAGTAACTGAAGCCCCTTCCCCATCTTTGATTATAATTATTTCCTCAAAATCATGATAAGAGCTATGACCTTATTCTCTCATGACTCAATTCAGTTCTGCATCAATATTATCTCTTCATCTGAGTCATAATTATCTGACAATTCGGCCACCATTGTTCATGTTTCTTTCCACTTTACTTCGCCTTCAACTCGTTCTCCCGTCGTTTACAGCCATTTGAAAACGCTCAACCCTCTGATATCCTTGCTTATCTCGATAGTCTAGTCGAGCACACACAGCAACTAAACCATCCACAAAGTTGAATTCGATCTGAACTCCTTGAATAGTGCATTCTTGTTATGATAATTCATTTTACCGTTCAACAACTTCAAGAGAAGAGCCGGTGCAATGGCGATGCTACGCCAGGGCAAATGCCTGGTGTAAAAATGCCACTGCCCTTGTCACTGCCCTTGTCACTACCCTTGTCACTGCCCTTGTCACTGCCCTTGTCACTGCCCTGCCACTTGTGCTGGCTGCCAGACTCCAATACTTTAGTTGTACACACTTGAAAAGAATGCTTGAACCCAAGAAACAAAACGGATCATTGTCAACATTTCGTGGCTTGAGAATATCCTTGCGTATGTCCAGTTTCGAAAATTCTGAGAAAAACGAGTTAGAAGAGTTGGCGGGAAAAGGCGGAAAATAAAAAATTCACTACAGTTAAACCTCTCTCACATTCTGTACATATTGTTATTATATTATTATATTACATCAAAAACCTCAAATAATGCATGATATAGTTGCATTAAGAAAATTGACAGTTACATGTACAGTTGTCTTTGAGAATTGTTTTATAAAATTGATTTTCTAAGATTATAGATCATCCACCCAGAAAGACAGACACAAAACGATAAAATACGGCCACGAATAATTATTTGCGAGTGTTTTCGTTGAAATGCTCATGAGTATAGTACGGATTTTAAAGGAAAAGTTTTTTAATTATCTGAATATTCCAATACCGCACCGCACTGTATCATATTCCAGCCACGCGCTCAGCGTGGCACAGTGTTGGATCCCAGATTCTCTTGTGTCCAATAAATTAATTATGAGCTTTCTCAGGGCATACAACAAAGACGCTGTTACATCGTGAAAACTTTTATCGTATCTAAATACAACTGTATTTGATACGACAAAAGGTTTCTGGAAGCAGGACATACGACAGTTAGTTTTCGTTGAATATCTTTAAATCGAACTGTCGTGTGTCTTTAAGTTATACAAACTGAAGAAAGATAACAAATGTCCTGCTAAAATCAGCTCTAAACTTTTGAAGAAATAGAGGAGATAGGCCTACGCGAAGATATTCTCAGGCGACGACATAAAGGAGGTAGATAAATTGATTGCATTCACTCGTTTCATTGCAGAATTTGCTGAAGCTTCTAAACATGTGCTAAACAAGCTGGCTTTAATTGCACGCAATAAGCAGTCACAAAATATTATGTTCAATCAATTGTCTGAAACTAGTAAGGGCACATTTTAAAATTACAATGCTCGAGGAAAGATTGTCAGATGTAGCACTTATGTCTATGCATCATTGTATTTTTTTATCATTGCATAGTTTGGACAATCGTGTACCTGTGTATATTCCCATTGCCGCATAGAGCTGACGTTATAAGCCGTCGTTTGTCTGCTTATAATGACTCGACTTAACTTGAGGATTGGCCTATAGAATACTTGACTCTGGGGCTCCATTTCTTAACCTTTTTATGACGAGCTTGTGTGTGCAAGGAGCTTGGCCGCATTGACGAGCTTATTGAGTCACCAAAATGTTAATGTCGTGATTTATTGTTAGATCTACTATTGTCAAAGCCATAAATCGCCCTGCATTGGCTAAAAAAACGACTGCCATAGCAAATCAATCTGGTTACCATTGCACCGATGTGTAATTCGAGTTGAAGAAGGTTCATCGAGACTCTAATATGCCTAGTCTTAGTTTGTAACGTAGTCAAATCAAATGCTGATAGGATGCGGCGACTGTGATCTTCGCTGACCAATAAGCTAGACAAACGGTGAGATTAAACTATTATTCAGATCTAATGACTATTTGGAATATTATTAATAGGTGAAAGATTGATTCCGTCATCCGGCGCCAAAGAAATTCCTCGATTGCAAACATATTTCCAGCTTACACAGGTGTCATATCTCAGACAAAGAGTTTTGTGATCTACTGCTATCCGCGTCATAGAAATCATTGAAATCACTGAAGTCTTTAAGGATGGCGTGGGTGATAGTTTAGTTACCTATTGTATTTCGTTTGGGCACCAATCTCATTGAGGGTTTCCTCTCGCCCCAATATATCGGGCGACTATTTTGCGCTCATCCAAACCCCGATGATTTGGAGTTTGAGGGATTGGCCTATCTATCATCTCTCGTATCTTGTCGAAGATGATTTGAAAGATTGTGTCCATGCAGTCAACGTCACTTTTTAACTTAGACAACTTTAATTTTGACCAAACAGCGATCTGATTTCAGAAAATCCATTCTACATAGTTTATGCTAACCCCCGAATAATCGTTGAGTTCTTAAGGACTTCCGCATGGGAAACTGTCACGCACGACACTCTGGACGATGGCGCTATATAAAAGTCATCGACCGGCAGCACAGGCGTGGGAGGACTATGGATGAAGGTGTGTCTACCTGAAACCTGAGAAAGGAGACCTCAATGGGTTTCGCCGGAGGCAGACGGCCTCAATACAGACGGCGAGAAATATGCAAATAGCAACGGAGTGTCAAGCAACGAAACCCGACACCTCGAGGCAGACGGTAGAGGCGCCTGCCCCTACCTCCTCTGCGACCCATGGACAAGAAATTCTTGAACCAGCTGAAAATCCGGCCCGTTGACATGGATCATGAATAGGGGACAATTCTGATACGAACGGCGCAATCTGTTAGGCGGTATAACTGTAGTAATGGAATTCAATTACACTAATAAGGCCCAGCCATAACAGCCGCTAGTCAAACAGTAACTGGACGCCCCTAGGGATCTGACGTTACGCTCGGGACGACAAGACCCGACCAACCACGGTTTAGGAATAATTTCAGCAGGCTATTTGTCGTCCAATAGAGATGCGAGTTTTGCGTTTGGGATGGCGAAGGAAATCGCCTCTAGAAGGATTCATATAGTGTGGCAAAGAAAGGAACAGGGACTTGTTTCGGAACTGGGGAGACGCTAGGTCGTTGTGACGACAAGGGTAATCAACGTAGTTGGGAATCTCGTCTCCAACGTAAACCAGGGAAACATTTCTAAAAAGAACACTAATAACTCCAGTAAGTGTAAATAGGATGAGTGGTGTGCATATATATCATTAAAATATACATATTAAAACCATAAAGTGTGTCGTTTGCGGAGCTTAGTGATAGAAGAAAGAACCGGCGGTACTCTCGTCATCTAGAAGGAGTTGGCAAGAGAGAAACCCGCGACAGAAACTTTGTGAGTAGAATGTGTGGTCTGGCAGAGAGGAACAACATGTGATGGAGTCACTGGATTGGACAACTCACCACACCGAACGACATAGCAACACTAGCCAAGACAATGCTTAGCATAGAAGTTCCATTTTTCGGCAGGGATCATGTCGTTCTATTCGCGAGTCGCAGTGTAGTTCGGTATTGGGAGCTGTGGTTAGCTGAGCTGTGACTCCATTCATTACAGATAATTGCTCTCTTTGATTCCTCCGTACTGACCTATATACCCGGTGTCAGTTTAGCTGCCGCTTAGTTCATTCAAGGTTCTTCTGTTTTACATTCTCAATGTTACTGACCTGAGTCATGCTTTCCTTCATCAAGCATTGCTGATCGTCATAATGCCGAATATATTTTGACAAAAAAAATCCATAGCTGAAGAGTAAGATAAGTCTTTCTTTGCTCACAGGTTTCTCTGGTCGAGGTACCAAGTAATTTGCGATTAAGATTACAAGAAATGCTTTACTCAAACGGTTACTTGAAGGAGCAATAAAATTGTTTTTATTGGATTCAAAAGTCTAATGCGAAATAATTGATTTTGAAGTGTTGCAGCCGATGAAACCCAGCATTCAGCATCAAACATAAATGTGGTCAAAGGTGACATCACAAGCTTTACTGTAAGTTGCATACCATCGATATTTTTTAATGCGTGAAAATAATTCAGGTTTAGAGGTTTGTTCTCATAATGCTTTGATCAATGGTGTTTAGAGTTGAAAAACTGTTGTCAGAATTGTTATCTATTGGAGAACCTGGTCTAAATCCTATAAACCAGAAGAACTCAGACCCGTGAGATCACGGTTGGAACTCAGGCTATGGTTAGAGCCCAGGCAGGGAGAACAAAAGGCTGAGGTTATTGATGGTGCTTTTTCAGCAGAGGCAATAAGCTAAATTAGTTAATATACTTACATACTTAGACCAGGACAACAGTAATGAACTTAAAGAACGCACGTAACGGGGAGTGAATAGGAAGTGCGGCTGGCATTGTTCTTGAGCTGGGGATGGACGAACCTTAGGTGTCGGACTCTAGGTCAGCGCGTCGCCATTAATATACCGCCCCATATAGTTCCAGACATTTGGCGGCCCTAGGCAAAGCCGACCCATAATATTATACCAGCGAATAAAATGAAGTCATTAGCTTGTTTTATTTTGTTTTTTACGCTTTCCCCTTAAGTATTAATATTATATATAAGTAGACCTATTAGGGGCCTAATGTAATATATAATAATTATGAATTGACTACCACTGTAACTCAACAAAGAAATAATCAATATTTTGATGATTTAATTATAAAGTTGTTATAATTAACAAGAATTTTTTTAAATGAGACAACGTTCTTTTTATTTAAAAATTTTAAATAATTTATTTTTTATGTTTATTTTGCAAAATTGGCGGCCCCTAAAAATCGGCGGCCCTAGGCGGCTGTTTAGTGTGCGAAATATACTTGTACTGCCTAGTTTGCGAAATATACTTGTACTTCCCAACTAACACTTCCACCAGGCTAACAGAAACAAATGCTCACAAACAGCTAGCCCAGATTCGTTTCAAGGAGTCCTCTCATAAGAGGAGGCTGGAACACGCAGTCGCAGAATTATGGCAGGGCCTATAGAAGTTTGAGTTTTTTTCTGTCACAAATTGTGCAGTTGACTTTACTGAAGTCTGTTGTGTACAATATTTGCAATTGAAGAATTAAGTAATGAAATCATTGTGAACGAATGAAACATTGTGAAGAAAACTTCAACTCAAGATGCTACCATAACAGTGTGGAAATTAAAAAAGTCAACAGGCGGCAAGGGGTACGTTCCCCTCCCCACACCACTCCCTGCACGGCGCTCATAGGCGCCTCGACGACCTTTCTTAGGATGCTTGCTCTTCTACCCTCCCCCCTCTCAGAGACACTCCTTGTCATGAACATTTGGACTTTTTCACTTGATTTGATGCACTGGATTAGGGGGCAAGTCGGTAACTGTACAGACCACGCCCGTGTATTTATATATGTTGAACAAGAACTACCATGAATTTCATGTAATTTATTTAAATTTTACATTAATAGTGATTAGCCACAGGGCCGATCATTACACAGGCGCTACTCTAGAGCAATTTAATTGTTTGAAAATATAAATCTTAGAACAACAACCGCATAAATCAAAGTAAAGGCAGTAAGATTATTTGAAACACACGGTACTCTGAAGGCCTTTGAAGAAAAGTTAAATTTTACAATACTAATCTTGCATATGTGATTTTAACATATTGAGGACTCACTCATGGACAAACTGCTTTGGTATGTGCTTGCGCAAACAGTTACAATTTTACTATAATTTTTTATTATTACAATTCATAGATTATTCAATGGTGCAGTATCAGTAAAGACTTCCTAACATCATTTTATTGACTTCACTTTAAAGTCTTTTCGTGGAAATTCTTTTCAGTCTATTGTCGTACCTGTAACAAATAAGAAATCCGTTTCATGTGTATTTTTTATTGCAGTATTTTACAATGCGGTTTGCATAATGAACTTTATTAGACTAATAATAGTATAGAGCAAGTAGAGCCCAGTAGCTGAACACACTTAGGCCTTAGTGCCTACGAAAGTAACGAAACCACGGTGCATAGGGCCATGCGAACCCTGCTTAGCCGTCTGCAGTCAGAGAATTCAAAGGTTAAAACCAGTGTTTACATAAATAGCACTGTTCGTTTAGCAACAAAAATTTAAATTCTTGAAATTTTGATATCGCCCTTCTTCTGACATCTTTTGCTCAGAAGTGCACACGCTTCGACGACGCAATAACAGAGAAGTGAAGCAACTTGTTAGAATTGGAAATAATCGGGTGATTTGTTTCACAGGATGCTGATGTTCTGGTGAATCCGATAGCTGCTGAAACGATCGACTTGAGAAGGGCTGGTGTTGTTTCAAAGATGTTCACGGAAGCAGGAACTGAAGCCCTACAACAGGTGTCTGCCTCACACGCTTTTATACCTTATACCTCAGACGTCTTCATTTAGCAATGTGCTTGATCCACTAGTGATTGTCATGTTACAAACACACAGCACATAGGACTTTTCGGTAGTGCTCCGGATCTGTGATCTTAACGACTGTGGGTTCGGACCTGCTAAGCGGAATTCGTGTTAAAACACTCGTTATTCACTCACACCAGTCTCAATTATCTCAACCGTATTTTTATCGCAATAAGTTTACAAAAAATTTATACTTTGCGATTCACTGGTTAGTTTTTATGAGAGGACTTTTTACTGAACCATGCTTCTTTCACCATTGTTGCTTAGCATAACTAGATATTTTCCTACAAGCGCAGTGTTACTTGAAAATAGTCAACGCAACATGGAACTGAGTCTACAGAGAGTTACCATGGCAACCGTGGATAGTCTCGCCTGTGAGCGTCATTTTTAAAGTTGGCCAGTCGAGGTCTAAGCTGCTCTACGTTCACTCTGCTCTTCCCCTCCTCTCTCGCCTCTGGTCGCAATGCTTTGAAGTTTGTCGCTCTGCGTCATCTCGTTTTTATGTTTGTCTATTGCAAGTTCATTGAAGCGCTGCGTGCATTCTGTCTCTCTCTGTCTCTCTCTGTCTCTCTCTGTCTCTCTCTGTCCCTGTCTCTGTTCTTCCTCTCTGTCTCTCTCTGTCTCTCTCTGTCTCTCTGTCTTTGTCTCTGTTTCTGTCTCTGTCTCTCTCTCTGTCTCTCTGTCTCTCTCTGTCTGTCTGTCTCTGTCTCTGTCTCTGTCTCTGTCTCTGTCTCTGTCTCTGTCTCTCTCTCTCTCTCTCTCTCTCTCTCTCTCTCTCTCTCTGTGTGTCTTAGACTTCTCTGGACAAGATTTCCCGCGGTCTGCCATTGTGTCCTCTTCCACTACTCTCGAGCCGTAGAACAAACGTTGAACTCGATCAGCTGTTGTGCATTCTAAGGTCATCTGGCAGACGACGTAGACCTGACCAAAAGCAGACAGACCAGAGTTAAGGAAGTGAGTAACAGACGAAGAGGAAGAAATCGACATCCTGCTTTGTTGCTCGACTGACGCATAAGTACAGACATACAGACGGACAAACAGACAGGCGGGCAGGTCGGTCGGTCGAAAGAGTGAACTGCCGCTGTTGCCTGTTACGCTCTCGTCTTCAGCAGAGCGTTGGTTCAACATTGTTCCTACGTGTGTACATATGACATCGGACGACATATATAGTCCCAACGTTTGTGGTTTTGTGGCATTGGATCACACACATCCTCCTACCGTTGAGATTGATCGCCCGCGATCAAGTCAAGACCACATCTAGACGGGACGAAGCCATCACGTGACCATTCGCGGTGACACAACGACCGTCACAGCAGACAAGAGAAGAAGGCAATGGGATCCATGAAGACGCTGTGCAGATAAATACAATAAACTCCGTTGTTTTCTTGTTGAATGGCCGTACAACTTCGTTTTAACTAGTTTATGCAAGGCTACGACAGAGTCTTATGGTTACATCTAAATATTGATTGCCTTTTTAAACTAGGAGTTTGAAGCGGCTGGTGCACCGTTTTGGTTTGGCAATGATGTAACAGTCACGAAAGCTGTTGGAAATATTCACGCAAGGAAGATCTTCCATCCAGCCATCAGAAAATACAGAAATGAGAAAAGTCTTAAGGTTCTAATACGATTTAAAACTAATGAATCTACTGAAACGGTTTTTTCATTCTAAATGATTTCATGAGTTTACCACCCTAGAACTATAAAATCCGTGCATCCATGTAGTACCCGGTTATATATATATATATATATATATATATATATATATATAACCTCTGGCTTTAATGTCCGTGGTAAATGTGAAAAACTGTTGTACTTGTAGTGCGTCTTCCCTGTCATTGTTTTGTAAGTTTCAATCAAGTCTCCTTTTGTTCTTCTCTCTCTTGCTATCAGTCCACATCTATTTAATCTCTATGTATTTTAGATTTGTTCATATCACCTTTTATCATTTCGTCGCTTTCCTCTGTATCCTTTCCAATTTTTCTGTATCTTGTTTCAAGTGTGGATTCTATGCTTGTACACAGTACTCAAGGTTTGGTCTGACCAGCGTTTTATACAACCCAGAATTAGTTTTGTTTCTCTGCTGAATATTGTTCTTTTAATCAGTCCTAACACCGTGTTGGTCTTTTTACTGCCTCTGAACATTGTCTTGATGGTTTTCCACTATTATATATATTGTATGGCCACCCCAATGTCTCCTTCTTCCACCGATTCTGTTATGCTCCATCCTCCTAATCATACTCAATTTTTTCATTTTTCTTACCCATGTGCATAACAGAACACATTACAGCGTATGTATCCTAAATTTCTATTAATTTATAATTACGGAGTTTAACTGTGGCATATGCCAGCGTGTTTAGCTTTGCTTGCAGTGATATTTTTGTCCAAGTAGGCCTACAACAAAAACCAGCATTAATATAGTGAAGAGTGTCCTTCTACATTTCTTGTCATTTATGTTTTGAGCAGTCTAATTGCATTGGAGTCTGTTATTTGATTCGTATATATTGCTGAAGTAGCTTGAGTTGTTAATTAAAATAATGTGGATCTAAATCAAACTCAACATAAATTTCTCATATTGCAATAATTTTTTAAGTCACTGTATTTTTTATCAAGCTGTTTACTCGTATGCTATCAACTTGCCTGAGGATGGCCGAGGAGGAAAATATGACCAGCATTGCATTTCCAACAATCGGATGCGGAAGACTCCAGTACAAAAATCGCGACGTTGCAAATTGCTTTATTGAAGCAGCCGTGGGCTCAAATCTTCAGGTATTCTGACTGACTGATATAAATTTATTTAACGACGCATCCAAAACAAGGATGATATACGTCTCTTCGGGTATTCAAAATATGATATAAGAGATAGGCCTAAGTCTATGACTCGGTTAGGCAACGCGTGATCGGGCGCGGACGCAATCGTAGACTTCGCATTGTGGTCGGTGCGCCATGTCTGTTTCGCTAAATGGCGCCACGTCACACGTTTGGGCTGCGGAGAAGAAGAGAATGGGAATTGGAGTTGAAGTAGGAGGGCTGGAAGGGCCAGGAGGAGTAGGTGTGGAGAGGGAAGAAGATGGAAATGTAGAGAGGAGGAAGGTAAGAGAGAAGGGGTACAGAAGGGAATGAGGGTGATAGGAGATACAAGGCAATGGGGAATTATGGCATGGAAGGAAGATGTGAAGGGAACAGAAATGGGCAGAGGAAGGAAAGAGGGAAGGAAAACTGGACGGGAAAAGAACGAAATGTGGAGGAGGGTAAAGGGAAGCGAAGGTGAGTTGAAAGGAATTAAGGGACAGGAGAGGTGCAGGTGAGAAGAGATAGAGGTTGAGAAAAGACGAAGTGTGGGAGTGGAGGGTAAAGGAAAGAAATGGACGGAAAGTAAGAAAGGGGAAAGGAACGGGGAAGGAGAGGGAATGTGGAATGGAGAGAGGAGGAGTAGAAAAAGAGGAGAGATGACAAAAAGCTAAATTTACCGTCCTATAGCGAGCAAAGCTGCATAAATCTGATTATTGAGTATCAAACGATGCAACTCGTTCTATCAACTATATTTTCTGCTTGGCATAACCTGCATCTCGCTTAATTGAATTAAATAGTGCTGCTCTTTTGAGAGTATCCAATGCTTAGATGCTAAAGAACTCTTACTCACCCAAGAGGCTCCAAGAAAGCTAAGCAAAATGTTCAGATATACACACTGAAACATACCGACACTTGTGATTGTTGTAAAAATAATTGTTGCATTAACTTACATGTACAATAGAAATGCGATCTCAGGTCGTTTTTAAATGTTTCTGCTCTTACAGATATACATAGTCGCGTTAACTGACGAATTGTATGAGGAGTTTCTAGAATACTTAACAGCCCATGATGAGCCAGGTGAAAGTAACAACAATATTTATTTTTAATTTTATCTTTTCATGTTTTCCACATGTATGTCACATATGGGACTTCTGCGCATGTCATCGGCCATTGTTGGTCGTTTGATCGACTGCTGCGTCATTTTGACTGAACAGACAGACTACTGTGAAGGATACCTTAATTGCTTCGTAGGCGTATGTGAACCAGGGCAAGTAATTACGTGTTCCCGTGGAACCTGCAATCACTTGATTTATTACTTTGTATGATCTTCAGTATTGACCAACCTGCCACATTGCTGTAATTCGTGAATCTTTTATCCATTTTTCAGTAAACGAGAAGCTCAGGCACAACGATCGACCGCAACGACCTGCTACTCAAGTGATCACTGAAGTTCTAATAGAAATGCCAATTGTTCACTCTTCAATTGCGACTCTTGCCGACGAAACATATCGGAGAATTCAACAATTTCAGACGAGTGAAATCGAAGTAACAATCGGTGAGTAAATAAGCTCTTTGTCAAGGACTTATTTTCGCTCTAATTACTAATTTGGAGCATCGCCTAATAATAACCGCATTCACGCGTCGTCTGTCTTTTGGACGTATTCATGTGATTGATACCGTTGACGCTATCTAGGGATTAACAAGTATTAGAAACTGCGTTAGCTGCATGTGAAAGACGGAATTGTGGGGTGAAGTTGTCATCTGGTCCTGTTTGCCGTGTTTGGCTATTGACTCATATCTAATTGGAAACAGAGCATTTCCCAAAGAAGGGTCATTTAAGTAAATAATTGTATTCTTTTTTATTCGAATTGCTTAACCGGTGAAAAGCGAACGGATATTGTGCTCTTTAGAGGCTAGAACATTAGCCTGAAATCGATTTAGACTAACTCCAAATTTACAAGCTGGCTAGATTTGACGATCCCGCTGAGAGGACATATCCTGAACTTTTCCAAGCCAGACAATCGGAATACTGAAAGCAAATTATGAGACGAGGGAAATTTAGTCAAGTAACTTGGACAATGGACTTCTGTTCTGTGTTATTGTTGCAGATACAGATCAGTCAACTGTCACCCTGATCGGAAAACAAAAACAGGACATCAGCGAAGTGAAACAGCGCATCCTAAAACTGATAAGTGAGCATGAACTACAACAAAGAAACCTGTCTTACATCAAGAGGACGAAGGGTCGCGAGGCATACCTGAAGGCTTTGTCCAAAACCTCGCACTTAGGGTATCCACAGTACTGGACAAACCACGATGTAACGGACCAACATGTATCACAGGTCGTTGAGACATCACACCAATCCCTTAACAAGAGTTCCTTCGTATATAAGGCTGTCGAGTCGATTGTACTTGAAACGTGGATGCCCGAAGTAGCTGGGCTGGGACGAGATGCCAGAAATCTCAATCATAAAAGCATTGAAGTGATGAATATCTGGGTCATCGAGAACCTACAGCTCTATGCAGATTACCAGTCCAAGTTGAAATCGTTTGCTGCAAGAGCGGCTAGAACCCCTTTCAGGTCCATCGCTGATCTGTATGGAGAGCCGGAAATTATGACCAAACGGCTTCAAGGTACACACTTGTTACTGCTATGTAGTCAAACCACGCATGAATTTTATCGAGGTTGTGATTGTTAACTTAAACTTTTAAAGGCGTTATAATAGGTATTTTGAAGTTATGCGCAGGTCAAATGATTATTCACAAATGCTACGTAAAGTCAGATGAGATACAGTGTGAACGAAATTAGTTTGCAAGGAGTTCGAATTAAGAGGAAAACAGATGGAAGAGTTACTACAGTGGATTGAGGTCATTTTCCATTTACGTGAAAAGTTCCATGCATTCGGGTCTGAAAATAATCGCAGACATTGCTTGAAGGCTTTAAGAAATATATTAGGCGCGCAACAACGTAGGCAGTCTGCGAAAATGTTCAGACCCGACTGGCCCACTTCACGTATAACGAAAATGACATAAATACACTGTAATACATAATGTTCATACATACATACATAATACGTACATACAAGTATACATACATACATTCATACATACATACATACATACATACATACGTACATGCAAACATACATACATACATACATACATATGTTCGTTCGTGCGTACGTACGTGCATATGTGCGTGTGTACGTACGTACGTTACTCTGAAGATCGCTTTCATATATGTAGCTCGTCGCATCGTCTAATGGTTTCTCTCGTGGAGATCTCTGGGGTGGAGATGAATGGGAAGTGTGTATATTTCAGGGTTGGCGACAGACCTCAATGATCAGCTGATTAGTGAGGCGAATGAAGCGTACCTGCTTCACGGCACGACATACGTTGACGAAATCATAAAGAACGGCATCGACAGTCGATTTAGTGGGGACAGGGTCCTTTTCGGAAAAGGCGCTTATTTCGCCGAGAGCTCCACAAAAGCAGACCAGTATGCAGGTAAGTCATATATACCAAGGCCTACACCCCAGAGAACCGTTGCTTGAAATCGGTACGCACTTACCCGGGCATTTTAATGTAGAGCTTGTTATTGGAAAAACGCTGTTCTCGCAAAAAACTAAGTTGTAATTACATTTGGTTCGAACAGAAAGTTAATCTTTCAACAAATAATGTTCAGTTTAACTGTAGCCTTAATGTTAATTTGCAAGAATAACCACTGGAGGACTCTCGCAGCATTTGTTCATACTGAAACGGCGAGAGAGGGGAACAGAGTTGCACATGCCCTAGGGCTTAACGATTTTAGGAGCCGAGCCCCAATTGAACCTACAAGGGCATTAGAAACCATTTTGCAGCAGCTGAATTCAGAAAAGTTGCTTAGCTTAGAGGCTCGTGATTGCTTTTCCTAGGAGCCTGGAATCTCTATCGCCACCTCTTAAGTGCCTGCTCCATAATTGCATGAACTTTCCAGAATAATTGACAGAATCAATCAGTTAATTCCGTTATGACACTTTACTGACTGATATTGGTAACCCTTTCTCATTAACAAAACAATATAGGGCATACTCTATCCTTTGCTTATAATTTCAACCGCTATGCATATTCGTGTGGCACGGTGGCCGATTGGTTAGAGCGGTTGGCCCATAGCACTCAGTGTGCGCCGAGTGAACGGGCTCAACCCTCATCCGAGTCGTCAGTCACTGTGTAGGGACTCTGAGCAAATACTTCGCGCACAATTGCGCCGTCGAAGCGTGTGCACTTCTGAGCAAATGTTGAAAGAATAAAAATTCGATATAATCAAATATTTTTACTAGTGATAGTTTCTTTATTAAATTTTAAAGAACTGTATTGTTAGTTATTCATCAGTAATAACTCTATTTGTAAGCATGGCCTATTGCCGATGCTTTGATTAGTGAACGTAAATTGCTATCATTCCATCGAGTAAAATGCTACTAATTTTCAAGCAATAAAATCGCTTCGTTAATCGTAGAACTAACATTATTACTTACTACCACATTTGTATCTTGCTTTAGTCGGTCTAAGATTTACTATTGCTGGACACTGCAATGAGATGCTACAGACATGGATTAC
Organism: Bimastos eiseni; assembly: GCA_959347315.1. Classification (NCBI taxonomy): domain Eukaryota; kingdom Metazoa; phylum Annelida; class Clitellata; order Crassiclitellata; family Lumbricidae; genus Bimastos; species Bimastos eiseni. The sequence goes on along the minus strand of OY365806.1, from coordinate 49,569,922 downwards.
AAACGAAAATCAAAACTGAAACATGAACTTATGATGCATCTCAAATGTAGATCTATATTCAACCTAAAGCCCTAAACAAATAATTAATTATACCCTAAATTTTCCAGACGGCTCCCTCAAAAAATACCGTAGAGATGCTGATGATTCTGATATTGTAGGCTAATCGTCTAATAGGACTAGGGCCAGTTTGTTTTTGTGTGCATGTGTTAGTCAGTAGACCTTTCCTACAGTAATCGTCGTCGTCTGCTAAATAGATGCTAATGCATGTGAATACATTGTAATGTGTTTTATGTGTCTTTCATAATAATTTTTAATGGAACTGTCAGATCCAAGGAATCAACGAACTAAAGAAGACCAACCGTTGTACATGTTTCTGTCTCGTGTGCTGCTTGGAGAGCCATTTTTGTCCCAGGAAGCCAGGCCAGATTTGAAAAAGGCGCCTTGTTCGACTCTTGGTTGCAAAAAAGACAGCTGTGCGAAGCATCCAATGTGTGACTCTGTCATTGGAACTCACAAAACAGTTGACGTCCCTTTAATATTTCGTGAATTTATCGTCTATCATCCAGACCAGTGCTATCCAGAATTTCTTTTGCAATACAAAAGAAATCAGAAACGTGTGTGAGCCCATGTCACTCACAAGTAGGACTACTAATTGCCGCATCTCATCATCTTCAAATAGTTTGTCTCCGGATATTGAGCATGGACGACGTTGGACGTCCATAGTTATCTCTGGGCAACGTCTGTGATTTACCATGTGAGCATGTATTCTGCTAGCATATATATATATATATATATATATATATATATATATTGACGATCTGGGGGTACTATTAAGGTCGTAGGTCGTAGGATATGGGCAGTGTGAACTCGATGTACAATGGGGTGCTAACCATCCCTTCATTTCTCGATGGGATTGGCGGTAGGCGGTGGTCGGTGTATGTAGTCAGTTGGGTGTTAGGGTTTACAGCGGGCAGATGTTCGGTAGTAAGCTAGGCTCTGTCTCGCGTTTGTATTTCTATAGATAAGTTAGTGTTATTCTGCATTGGCGAAGTGGGCTCACGTGAAGTCTGTTTTTCGACGACATTGCATCTATTGTTGAACTTTGTTCTGCCTGGTCGGTTGTCTGTCGCGTGGGGCGCCAGTGTGCCGCTTGTTGGTTGCCTGTATCGTTCCTTTTCGAGCTACACGTGTTGTACGATATAATCCTACTCTATTCTCTAAATGATTAAATGAACCGTATCTACTCCTAGACGGAAAACGATTCAATTTAGTGTTACTTGATTAACTGTTGCATCACGGGACGCAACAATATATATATATATATATATATATATATATATATCAGGGGTGTAACAAGCGGGGGGCAGAGGTGGCACATGCCCCAATTTCAAAACGGAGGGGGGCCCAAATCCCCCCAGTTTTAGTGCTCAGTGCCCTCCATATCGGTTCATTTTTATGTTTCTCCAATGGCTTTTTAGGATGACTTTTGTTAAGATATTTTGTGCCCCCCCTATTTTTCAAATTTCGGGCGGGGGGGCAAAATTCAAAAAGTGGAAGGGCAAAAAAAAAAATTTCCGCTTCCGCAACATTTTATAAATTATCCCCCCCCCCACTTTTCAAAATCTTGTTACACGTCTGGTAGACGTCTGGTATATATATAGGCTAATAATGTGCTAGTGTATGCACTGAGAAGAACAGGTGCTTGCCAGTGTTATACCTTGCCTAGTTAATATGTTGGCCGAATGCTTAAGAAGGCCTATTCTATTTAAACTGTATCATATATTGCTGCTTTCTGTTGGCTGTGTAAAAGTTTGAGTTGAACGTAAAACTGAAGTCTGCATGGCGTCTTAAATGAAAGAAAAAATATTTTAAAACATTGAACGGTGTCAATATGAATTTATGGACACGTATCCTACTACCCCTAGAAGTAATTTATAAGCTCAGAAGTCAATATAGCCTAGGGAAATATACTCCGGGAGTTAATTTTTCCTGGAGTGTTTTGCTTTCTACATCGGCAATACAGGCCGACGACCGTCCCGGGCAGTGCACCATGGTGACGAATAGAAGATCTATTCCTTGATAAATGATCAGCCGAGGTCAGGCACGTTGCTGCAGAAGTATCCATTTTCATGTGTCAAATAATTATTGACACGAGAGGGCGAAAGGTTTCTGTTGTCTTACAGGGTCGACTACCCTAGAAGCACCTTTTCAGGGCCTATGAAACATTAACAGTGCTGATTTAGCTTTCATTGCCTTGGGATAGGCCACTAAAGAGGTCCAGTTCCCAGTCATGTTCAATTACGGATTGCCACTTACCTACATTATAAATTCGTAGTGAGTGTGTACATTCAAACCACTTTCAGCACTGCATCAATTAGCTTACAGAAGTTTGGATTTTTCAGCCAAAGCGATTTTCCGAAAGTGAAGAATGTGATGGAGAAACTGAGCCAACGACATCTAAATTAAGATAATGTAACAGCGGGGCTGAGAAGACTGATGAATCAAAAGCTGGTAAGCGTGCATGAGAAATCTCGTTCTGACAGAAATCAGAAATTACAACAATAGCTTAGAAAACTAGCAGCCTCCTGGAAATTAGAAGATGGAAACGCTGTTCCAAATTGTCACACAGGCCTAAGCACTGCAAAAATGGCCTCTAAGGCAGTTACAGTTTTTAGCATTTCCACTTTTTCTCAGTTTTCACTCCTTTATAATGTCTATCTTTTTCACTCTTCAATCATCATAGGCCTACCCCAAAAACTCTTTGAATAGAGCAATTTCGGCGAAAAACAGGTTGCAAAAGTAAGCAAAGAATTGCCTGTAAATGAAACACAAGCAACCCAAGGATATGACATGTTCAACAACAGTGGTGGTGCAAAGTTAAGCAGACCTAAGAAGTTAACGACTAAGCTAGTGCTGCCTGTATCTTGGGCTGATTGCGAGAGATGATTTAGCTAATTGCATCTCTATCATACCGGTGGAAGAAACAGGCTGATTAGCATTCTGTTGATAACTTCTTTATTGTTTTTATTAATGATCCGCCTCTCGCACATTAGAATGTCGAAAAGTGTATAATCATTTGGTTGAAGTCAGGCAAATCTGGAGCCCTGGACAAAACTAAAGGCTTACCAAGGACAGTCGAAAATCGCTAGAATTCAAACATAAAGAAAACTAGTGCGTTGCTCTGTTTTCATTTAAAGCCCTACATCACTTCATTATTGGTTAAATCATAATATGGTTGCCATGGCTATCAATGTATAGGCCGTATACCAACTGTAGATCAGTCTAGGTCAAAATCGCGAGCACTAGAGGTTCTTGTATACCTTGGTAGTAAACGAAACTAGGACTCGAATATGATAACTACACGTAGGCCTGCTTGAACAGCTTAAATGTGCAGGGCGTTTGTAAAATTGCCAATGTACATGCGTGTTTATATATGTCAGCAGCTAATGTTGCCATAGGCGCCGACTTTCAGTAAAAGGTACCGGGGCAAGAATTCAATTCCAACGATCCTATGATCTGATCGCCTATCCTGCCCTGTCATCCATCTCCCCAGCCCCCTAACCTCAAGCCATTTCAACTGGCAACAGGCCAATTGTAATTTGTTCTACTCCATTCTTCAATGCCATCTGTCCATTCCCTACGTGGTCTTCCTGTTTCATATGTTACACTAAAAAATCTGATACCATTATCATTTATAGATACACACAAAGCATGCTAAATTGCCAGTACGGCAGACTTTAGTTACAAATCTTAATTCAACTTTTTGTTTCAGAATAACAAACACCAAGCCTTCGAACTTTCGAACTATACTGGTTCAGTAACATACTTTTAAAAATAAAATGCATTCAATGCAGTGCCAATTAGTATTCGAAATGCACCCACATTTTTCCTATTTAAGACGCTGTGGATATTGGCTACTTGAATAGCTGTTGAAAGACCAGTCACGCTTATTAATCATAGTAGTGCCCCAATGAGTTACTAACATGTAAGCTGTTTTGAAAATGCAAATGTTATTAGTTAGTAAGTAAGATGGTTAGCTTCTTTTAATTTCAGCGGACAAATCAGTGACCATGGAATTTAGATAATAGGCGACCCTAATTAAGCGAAGCTTGTGTCTATTATTTTATTGATTCTATCCTACTTCCTAGACAATGCATAGAACTGCACTTCGTGATATTATAAGTTGCATATGCACTGCCCTTCTGGGATTAATACAAGTTGTCAGTATGCCAAACAATTAAAGCTATTGTTGACAAGTTAGCCTCACTCAAATCTAATCAGTCCATGCAAAAGTTTAGAGGCATTATCTTAACCCTAGGCAACTCGAGGACGAGGTCATAAATTAAAATTAAGAAGCCGAAATTAATAATTTTATTAGGCCTATGGCATCCATTCTTCAGTGCAGGAGTTCCAGCCTTATGGAATGATTTGAAGTTTTGGACGACAGTAGGCCTAAGCCTACTCCTATTGGACACTCTCGCGGCTTCTAAGATAAAATGCAATTTTCAAATAATTTTAACATTCATTATCATTTGTTCGTAAGTCGTAACCATTGCTGCCAAATGGCAGTGGTCAGGAACTGTTGATGACGACGATGATGTTGCTGTTGCTGCTGATGATGATGATGATGACGACGATGATGATGATATATTGCTCTACTCGCATGCTATATAGAGCCAACGAGATTCGTTATCGGCAGATCCAATAATCTAACGAAACTGGGTTAAATATACCAAAATAAACAAGCAGTTTGGAATTTACATTGTAAGTGACGACTACAAGCTACTGAAGTGCTTCGTTGAGCATTGTAAGTCGAGTTCCGCATCTAGAAGGATTGATGGTTGTTTTTACGATAACTGGCGTGACTAGGCCCCCCTAGAATTCAGTTTTTAAAAAGCTGTGTTGTAAAAATGGTTTTTTGAATCCTCTTTAGTCCAATTTTCTTCTTCTAGTTTTTTCAGTTAGAACAATATAATTATTCTTTGAAGTATCAAATGCCTATACACACTGAATGAATGAGGGGCCAATATGGATAACTTTCATACTCCATGCATTTCATTTTACAATTATTTGCTTCACTATTTCTTCACTTGCCTAGCACTTCTCATGGCGAAGGTGTCTGCTATAGCGGGTCACTTGCCGGTAAAAGCTATTCCATTAGTAAAATCTATTTTAAACTCAACCAATTACGCTTTTTGAAACGCCAGCTCGTCGCCGTCGTCGGCCGTCGTCGGCCGTCGCCTGGTCACTTTAACACGGCATTGGATGCGGGTAATAGAATGAATCATTGTCAAATCATTTATGTTATATAATATATATCGTTAAAACCAAATTACTGTTTGTACATTTGCTGTTAGTTCCGCGTTAAAGTGGCTTAACGTTTTAAGAATCCTGAGCTAAAAATAGCTAAAACAAATATAATGGCGTTTACCGTAGGCTAGACTCTAGAGTAATGGATGACACACTGGGGAGCGGAGCTGAGGAACCTGGTTCAAACCCGTACCGGAGGTGTTGGTTAAATTAAATCTACACGCATAGCGCTTCGTGTCTGTCGCCCTTCGTGGCTGCCAGAATCTTTCGTTCATACTGTCTCTGTAATTATACTGCGTTGCTGTTAGTTTGAACAATAAACGAAATTATTATTATTATAATTGATTAAACGCCATCTGGACGTCATCGTCGTCTGTCTAACCACAGCGTCGATAGTGGCGGTTGTGTTACCATTGATTACATTAGTGTAAAAGGAAATCGAGTCAATCTGCGCTATTGTGCATTTAATGTGATACTTATCTTCACTGTTAATTGTATTAATTTAGCTGCTGTCGTATTTTATAGTAACTCTTCCGTATGACTGAAGTTACTCACCGCAGTTAGATTAGCCTCGTTGAGCTACCTCTTTTGAGCTCTCAAATTACCATTATAAGGCTTGGCGAGAACTGAAGTTCATCGCTACTCGGCCCATTGGCTAAGATCAAAGCGTGTACTTGTCAGCTTAATACCTGATGCGTACGTTAATCACCGTACATTAATCACGGTTGCGTGACGACGATGTTACTGGCTCTCGGCCTAGGCTGGTGATCAGTTAACCGTGATCCGCTATTCCTGGTTAGAGTACGTAGTTGGCGTTGAGATGATGGAGAGAAGCTACGGTGTTCTTCTGGGTTCTCATTCTCCCCAGTAAGGGGGAAATTTAAAGCAAAAACAAACAGCGTGGGCTTACTGCGTTTCGGGTGTGCTGGTTAGTAAGATTCCCTTCTGTGGAATCTCTGGAGTGGGTCTTCAGTTGTTTACTAGAGTGCTCAAAGGAACAAAGGCTTCAAGTTAAATGAAAAGCTCCGATCAGCCAAAAACAGGTTAATGCAAAGCAGAAGCTTGAAAAGTAGCTTTAGACCCTAAGGCAATGCTCAAATAGAACATCGATCAAGTATTAGCCTCTAGGTCAGATCAGTCCAATACGCGAGCCGCACGCGAGCCGTGGGTGGATTTTAAGTTTGCCTGCCACGCAGGGCCGTATCGAGGGCGGTTCCAGCGGTGCCGTGGCACAGGGCGCAAATATAGAAGGGGCGCAAATTTCAGGATGGAATAGTTTTAATCGTTCCAAAAATTCACTTTTTTGAAAAATGTGGGAGCGCCAGATTAGGCCCTAATGCTAGGCATAGGGCGCAATTATAGCTTCGCACGGCCCTGCGTATCACATCAAACCTTTGGCATCATTTCAACAAGACTGTTCCTGTCTCAGTCTTTCCCTCACTCCCTTCCTCCAACTGCATTAACTCCTATGTGTTTGGTTTCAAGAATATGGCCCTAGTGAGTACAGATTGTGGCGGGGAATTCTTCCACGTCTCTCCCAGGTATTCTATAACTTTGTAATTGGAAAACTCGAATGTCCCAAAAAGTACTGGGGCGAAACTATTTTCCTCGCCCCAGGACTTTGACAAGTACTGGGGCGAATGGCCCTGTTGCCCCTATGTGGTCGGCGCCTATGAATGTTGCCATGATAGGCCTATATAATTAAACTGATGATTGAACAAAACACATCAATAGGATCGAATTCGTGTCTCCACACTTACCCACTGTCACCATCCACAATTTAGCCTCTGTATACCGGTTTAAGGTTCCTAAAAATTCCAGTTGGGACATCTTGACATGTGGATAATTCTTCCCACCCCCGTTCAAATTTGACACTTCAAGCCCTGACCTTTAGCATCTTTTCAAGCACAAACTAGCTAGTCATACTTAAGTAGAAGCTGGAATGGTGACCAAATGCCGTTACACGATGGAAGTAGAATCGATGTAATGAAAGCCGTGTACCGTGTACGCAGAAACCGGATTGATGAAAATAAATCTACCTAAATGAAAGCTGGATCGATAAAAATATCATGCTTAAGAAGAAACTGAATTGATGATAGAATGTCGTTATGATGGAAGTGGAATCGTTGGAAAGAGGACTGAATATGTAGGCCTATACGCCTATGGATACAATAAAAACTACGTACAGTTGTCAAGCAATAAAAACCACTTCAACGATATAGAGATCAGTGACGGAAATAATAAAAAATGCCATTACGAGATTCTACATTAAATAGGCCTACACCAAAATGCATCTTTAGTTCTTTAATTACCCTAAAATACAACATACGAACTGCAGAATAATTTAATACGCTAAAATCCACTTTGCCAACTTAACTTCATCTCGCTTTTTAATACTCGGCTATGGCTCGCAGTTGAAAGCTAGAAGGACTCTTACCTGAAATATTCACGTAATAAGGCACGGTGGCCGGTTGGTTAATGCGGTCAGTGTGCGCCGAGTGTGTGGTTCGACCTTAGTCCGAGGCGTCAGTCACTGTGTAGGGACCTTGAGCAAGTCCTTCGCGTACAATTGCTCTGCATCACAACTGCAATTGTCCCGGGCAGTGGTGACTAGGGCTGGGACAATCGCAATTTCCGGTTCTAGTCTATCTCGCACCCAGTGTCCTCTTGCTTGGCGAAAGACAAAAATACATCACCCTATAACCTCCTCGCTCCACTTGCGCTTAAGTAGGCCTACCTTTGCATACCTGGCTCGTCAACACCTTCTTAGCGCACGTTTTCTGTTGCAAGCCTCACTGGAAACCGTTTGCGGTCATCATTGTCACCTGAACACGTTGACATGTTAGTTGTGATGCACGCCAACAGGCAACATCGACCTGTTGCAGTAACATTTAATGTTCCGCCAGAAACTTGACCTGTATAGGCCTAGTAACTGACACTAACTGTCTATCATTATTCTGATTACTGACAACGTGACATGATGACATCTCATATCATCACTGCATCTGGGCTGCGGCTAAGATCGCTTCAGAAGACCGACCTACGCGTACGGAGGACGAATTAAGACGTGCTTCGGTGACCGCGCTTTCTCAGCCGCCGGTTCCAGATGCTCGAATGGTCTTCCGCTCGCCATCAGATCGGCCGACTCATTGGACTATTTCGAGTCAAAGCTCAATACTTATCTCTTTTCGAAGGCGTGTCCCGATTGTTAGTTGTATGTGAGGCGCCCTTGCAGCTATATGGCCGCGTTAGCGCCATATAAATAGTCTTTATTATTATTAATATTATTATTATTATTATTATTATACCCTTTATCATATCCTTCTTCTTAAGCAGTATGTTTTCTTCTAGACGGCTTTAATTGTGTAGCCTATACTTTATTTTTTGTTTAACTGGCTGTTCAATAGCTTGTTAGTTGTTACATTGTCTTGGTGGGCCAGAGCTTTAGTTAGAACCTATGCTATGGTCTACTTAGTCTATCGATAGTCTATAGTAGAAGCCATGCAACTTGTGTTAACTCGTCCACTGTTGGCACCCTGACCGTGCCAATTCAAAGCCTGGAAAGGGATGGCGACACTAATGATCTCTGTTAATTATCACACAGTATAGTTAAACTACAACTATTTCTGTAGGCATATTGAAACATGCAAATCATCTTCGATATGAATGCGTCGTTAAACGGTACAATCACCTTGTTGAAACGAATCACTTTCATAACGGATTTGATTTGACAAAGCGTCGGTGCGCGTACTGGCATCAGTGTGTAGGCTTTTCGATAAAAAGGCTCATACATTTGCTTTAGTTTATATTTACGACTTACCACTTTACATGCCGTGTGGACGCTCTAAGTCAGGGATGGCGAACCTATGGCACGCGTGCCCAACTTGGCACGCGGGACGATTTTGCTTGGCACGCCACATCATAATATATTAAACACACAAAAATCTAAAAAAAGGAATATTTTGGGTTTTTTTCGACTTTCGAATTTTTTTCTTTTTATCCCAATGTAATTTTTAAAATGATAGAGACTCACCTCATATTTTCAATAACACTATTGTGCAAACACCGAGTAAGATGAGCATTAACCGAGCAAAATCGCTAACGCGCCTATCACAGCTTGATTTTGATAAAATGACCTATTTAGTGACGTTATTAGCAGATAATTTTGAGATTAAAAATAAACAATGATAATATAATATAAAATGAAATAATAATAATTGTGACTATCTGATAAGTATTATTTCAATTTACTTTGTCTAAATAAAAAAAGTTGGTGTCACGAACAGAAATAATGTCTTGTTCAAAATTTAAAAAACAGAAACTTGATAGCGAAGTGACTTCCAGGAATGGTGGTCTGCTCGATACGGGGTCATAGACGTAAAAGGCAAAGCTCGGTGTGTCCTGTGCTCGGAAAGTGTTGTTTGTCGGACATCATCAGTCAAACGTCATTATGAAACAAAACATGAATGGCTTCTTGAAAAAAGCGAAGCTGAGCAGCAAGAATACATAGCAAGAGAATTAAAACACAAAAAGATGCAATCAAACAATTTTGTCAAGTTCACACAAAGTTCATCTAATCTTGTAGCTGCAAATTTTGAAATATCTAAAATTATTGCTAAGCATGGCAAACCGTTAAGTGATGGTGATTATATAAAAGAATCATGGCTGGAATGTGCGCCATCCCTGTTCGATGATTTCTCAAATAAAGATAAAATTATTCAACGCATCAAAGATCAGTCGAAATACTGTTAAAGAAAGAATCATGAAATTGGACGTCTTCCGCTAGATTAGCTATTATTGCTCGATATCCAAGAGGTGACGAAATACGAGAGGAGCTCATTGCGCTTGCAAATCTTCCTGGAACAACTACTGGAATGGACATATGTAAGTGTGTAGTCAAGGAACTTTCTGATAAAAATATTGATTTAAAGAAAATTGTATCTGTTACAACTGATGGTGCTCCCAGTATGACAGGTAAAGATGCTGGTTTTATAAATTTGATTACTAAAGAAGTTGGACATTCATTGCTGGGATTTCACTGCATTGTCCACCAAGAAGCGTTGTGTGCAAAAACAGGTTTAAAAGAAATTGAAGAAGTAATGAAAGTTGTTACAAAAGTTGTAAACTTTATTGCAGCACGTGCCTTAAATAAAAGACAATTTCAGTCATTATTGAAAGAAGTTGAATCGGTTTACTCTGGTTTGCTGATGTATAATAGCGTCAGGTGGCTAAGCCGTGGACGTGTGCTTGAACGTTTTGTGGAATGTGTTGACGAAATTAGATTGTTTCTCGATAGCAATAAACAACAATTCACAGAGCTCACAAATGTTGACTGGTTGAGTAGATTAATGTTTTTTACGGATTTGTCTTTACATCTGAATGAAGTTAATGTTAAGCTGCAAGGTGCAGGAAAAACGGTTGATATAATGTTTGATACTATAAAAGCCTTTGAAGGTAAACTTAAAATATTAAAGCGCGATGTTGAAAAGAATGAATTTAAATATTTCAAATACACAAAATTACATTTTAGTAATTTGGAGATTCATGAGAAAGTTGATTTTGACAGACATCGACAATTTTTTGTTGAAATCTTGGATGCTACAGTTAATCAATTTTCATCACGATTTGTACAATTCAGATCTTTTAAAGAAACTATCAAATTTTTGAAATATCCAGACACAATTACTTTTGAAAATCTAAATTTGGAAATTTTCAATTGGATGGATTTAAATGATTTTGAAATGCAATTGGTCGAGTTTCATTCCAGCTCGATTTGGAAACAGAAATTTGTTGAATTACGAATTCAGTTAGAAGAAATTGAACGAGATCGACTCAGAGAAATATCAAAGCTTTCAGCAGAAAATGAAGTTCTCAAAGTGTGGAACAGTATGCCAAATACTTTTCAGGATTTAAAAAATGTTGCATGGTCAATTCTCTCTATTTTTTCATCCAGTTATTCTTGCGAGAGTTTGTTCTCTACAATGAATTTTATTAAATCTGATATTCGCAATAGATTGACTGATGAAATGAGTGCGGCGTGCATTTCTTTGAAGAACACAAACTATGATCCGGATATCAAACAATTGGCATCTAATGTACAACAACAGAAATCTCACTAGGGTTCAATGACTACCGAGTCATGATTCATCTCACAATGTTGATTTTATAATTAAATATTATGTCAAACAATACTTAACATGAAATGTAGTCTTTTATTTTAGTTAATTAATAATACAATTAAACTGAAAACAAAAAATAATTGCTTTAAAAATCTTCCTCCCCTAGTTTACTTGTAGTGGCCCTGCTTCTCTGGTGTCGCTGGCGGCTTTTGGCACGCGAAATGTTTTGAAATTCTAAACAATAGATTAATTGGCACTCGACTCTCAAAAGGTTCGCCATCCCTGCTCTAAGTCATTAGCAGTAAGTCACGGATAATATGGGAATTCCCAGTGTTACTTTAATTAGACGTGGATTTTCTGTGCATCATTTGCTTTTGGACATGCGCAGTCGTTAATCGGCGCTCGTTTCATTTTTGGTTCGATAATTAGAAATACATTTAAATTTTGTTTAGAGACCCGTCTTTGAGACGAGAAGAAGACTGAGCGTAGCAATGGCAGAATGTGACACAATCTGCCCTACTGGTAAGGAAGAGTTTTTGCGCTGGTTAAAAAATAGGAATCAACCCGAATCATCGAAACCCGAATCCCCGAAAATGCTGAAAAGGCCAAAAGCACGATTCCCAGAAGTCAGCAATGCGCTGTTAAAAACGCTGAAAAACGGCGCAATTCTTCCATCAATCCAGCTTCGTTTACGGGGATACGGCGGAAATCAGTTTCGGGGATCAGGGATGGGGTCTCGAGACCGGAAAACTGCGGTCTTGGTCTCGAATGCGCCTTTCTTGGTCTTAAAGGAACGGTCTTGGGATTGGTCTCTGTCTTAAATTAGCGTTTTTGGTCATTTGCCGTATCAGAGCAATTTTTTCGATATTTGTCGATTATTTTCGATTTTAGGAGACACCAGATGTTTAGGACCTACGTGATTGTTATCGATTTATGACGTGCTGACCAAACAAATAGATCTTTATTTACATGTTAGTATGGGCAAAAAAATGCATTTGCAACAGAGCCAGCAATTTCAAAATTTACTTTAACAAATTTCAAGGTTTTGCAACAATCTAATAATTATGTGGTCGGCCACGTGTAGACACTGTTAACCTAATCCGTGGTACAAGTACACCATTCAAGCGTAACGTTAATCTACTTTTTCAGATGTCTTAATGTATTTACCTATCGTATACTGTAAGTAACTTATAGTGTGATATTCTCAGGCCGAAGCCAAGGGCTGAGTCCACAAAAGTTCAGAGTAGCCGGTAAAACTGTTTTCTGGACCATTATTAAGATTAGTATTCTTCAGCAATAAAATTAATGTTTTAAGCGTGTTATTCCGCTTTAGCGTCTTAATAAATTAAAGTGTTTATAAAAAGAGTATCAGTCTTGGTCTCGGACCATCGGTTTTGGTCTTGGTCTCGGATAACTTGGTCTTGGTCTCGGACCTCTAGGTCTTGGTCTTGAGTTTTTGGTGTCGTGCCCAACACTGTACGGGATTTGGGTTTTGACGATTCGCTATGCACCCCTAAACTATAGCTGTAAATTATGCATAGGCCTACTAAGGTATAAAAGTCGGGTCGTAAAAATTCTTGCCACATAGGATGAATTGAAGATGAATTATTGGTGATGAATTGACAGAAAAGACACTGTAGAGTTTCGATAAAATTTATCAGTGCTTAATTTAATTTCAGGAAGTTCCACCTATGCAGTGCCATGTGCATGTTATTCAATTTCTTACAGGCAGTTGCATTTTCTATTTAAATCTGAAAACTGTGCATGATAACCTGTTATGTATTGTTCCCTCTTCTTCTGCTTTCTCTCTGTGCCAATTCCAGACACCATTGTGCCATCCAACTGTCTATATGCTGAGCCCCTAGATCTTGTTGTAAAACCAAACATGTCAGCATCTGCCTTAACGATCAGTTATTGTATTTATCATTGCTGAAGCCTGATTTGATTTTATGCAGGGGCGGCGATCCCGGGGTGGTCGAGGGGGACTTCCCAACTTTTAAAGAGAGGAGACACATAATACGTTTGTCCCCCGGCATTTTTACCCTTCTCATTGAGTGTCACCCCACCTGTCAAATGAGATCGCCACCTCTGATTTTGTGAATGCCAATGCTTAATTAATTAGTAGTTATTTTACCACTGTGGAAAACTTGCTTAGCTGTACCTAGCAAGTAAAAATCAACCTAAAGGTTTGAGAAAAGCATAGTGTTCTTCTGAGTATATTCACAACAGAGGCGGTGATCTCGTTTGACAGGTGGGGGTACATGCAATGAAAGGGGTATAAAATTTGGGGGTAAAAAAGTATAATGTGTCCCCTCTCTGTAAAAGGTGGGGGACTTATTATCCTCGACCCTCACCCGGATCACCGCCTCTGGTTGAGAAGATAATTTTTAATTATGATATTAAAGAAGGCGTAGGTTGTAGCATGCATCAACTCCCAAACCTGTTCATTTTGATTGCACTTTTCATATAGTTATGACTGTAGTTTTAACTTGAAGCCAATCTTATCTAACATTATTCTAAATGATTATAATCTAGTAAATTCTATATTATTGAACAGGCATCAGCAACCATTTTATAATCTACAGACATTTACATCACATCAGTTGATGGCAAAAATTGTTATCCACTGGAAAAACCTGAACAACCATCAGTTGCTGTGTTCTGCATTTTGATTATGGCACTCTAGTAGGCATTAGATTTGATTATGATTGTAGCAATAATATATGGGTTTAAAGTGATGGAGTTTGATTGTAATTGTTGCCATGATTTTGTGTTTCTCTTTCTACAGTCGAGTACAGTGACCGAAAGAAAGACCCACAGCACTATGTTGAAGTTCGTGCCGATATTAAAGGCTTGGAAAAGAAAGTGTTTGGCAAATCTAATGCTGATATCAGCCTAGACATGACAGAAAGGTATTTAAATGGAGACTGTATGTATGTATGCATCAGAGCATTTAATACTTCACAAGTGATAGTATACTAATAGCTTTTGGAAAGACAATAGTTCTCATGGTTAAAAGGTTAACATGTTGCATTTTTATTATCTTCTGAAAACTCTGTTCATCTCAGTCAATATAAACATTAAGTGTGTCATCTGGTGCCTCGCTAAATAAATGTGTATCTTCTAATCTTCTAAATCTTCTAAATCTAAATATATACACACATATATATAGGATTTGGAAGATATATATATATTTTTATATATTTATATATATTATATATATATGAAATTAGGAATTATTATTATTATTATTACTGAACTTTGATACCGCCCTTCTTCCAACATCTTTTGCTCAGAAGTGCGTACACATGCCTCGACGGCACAATTGTAGCTGTACTGCAGAGCAATGGTGCGCGAAGGACTTGCTCAAGGTCCCTACACAGTGACGCCCCGGACGAGGCTCGAACCCGTGCGCTCAGCACACACTGAACGCCACGGGCTGACCGCTCTAACCGATCGGCCACTGTGAATTAATGAGTAATGAAGATTGTAAGTGTGATAGATTACTATAAAAATAAGCTTAACTGCAAATATAAAATATCTTTTTTTTCTAATTGTCAGTTACCATAAGATATGATGAAGTGGAATGCAAAGAAGATGAAGAAGTAATGCATTTGTTTGAGGTAGCTCTTATAGACAGCAAGGATATGATGTAGTGTAGCGACTTCATTTTTAGCCTTGCATGTGAAGACGGGTGACCAGTCTTCTCTTTTGCCATTTCATCTTTCCATTGACAATTTGCTGTGAGATGTATTTTTGATTTGAAGACACAGTAATAAGTTGATTATCATACACCATGCTTAGTACATCCTGCTTCAATCATAAGCCAAGCCAAAGAAAGGACTTCATATTTGAGGACTTGTTAAGTTACAGTGCCATCTACTGTTCAGTTTGTGGTGCAGTTTATAGTGTATGCACACTCTTTCTGCACTCAGTTCAATCTTGCGCTACCAGATTATAGGCATGAACCAAAACTCGGCTTGGCCTGAGTTTTGTAGTACTTGACATAAATTCATACTTGGACAAACAAAGGCTCCAAGTATTAATAAGTCCAATTTTCTGTTTTGAAACGAAAATTGAGTTTTTACTTTACAAAGATGACAGTCAACAACAGTTCAACATAACTAAAACAAATACTGTTATTTTTATTTACAAAATGATAGTTAACCTGATTAAAAACACAAATACTACTCAAAGTCAAAGGAGATTTATTAAACCATCAATAATAACATTTTAACAGAAGAAACAGATCATTCAATTATTTTCTAAGTCCGGCATATTAAGTCAAACTACTACTATTAGGGTGCTTACTAGTTACAACTTTCTAGTGTAAACTAAGGCAAAACTGAAAAATTCATAAAAGTTATGCAAACTGCCAAACTAAGACTCAAGAGAATGAAACTTTTATTAAATATTCTAAACTCGGACTCGGCGGAATTGAACTCGTAATACTCGAACTCGGCAAGAAATTCAAACTTGACTCATCCCTACCAGATAATAGTGGCTTAACACACAGTCGTTCGTCTAATCTTTTTGTGCATTATAAATTGTAAATGGGAAATGTAGTTTATATTTGTATTCCATTGCATGCTCCATGTAGTTGTTCATTTGGAGCTATGTTTTAAGTATGAGGCTATGATGAGGGTGTGCTACACTGAGGTCAAGTTCTAAAGCTGAATTCGTTTTCTTACCTTGTGTTTATGTGGTGACTTAAACATTACAAATCTTTACTGTAAATATCTTGATGACAATAACAAGGAGAATTAAGCTGTTTGGTTTACATTGCGATGTAAGGTGGCTTTGAGCTCTGATTTCACCCAAAAGAACTGGAAGAGACAAGCTGAACAGCCTTTCATGTTGCTACTTATGTGTGTTGGTTTTGACAGATCATTTCTACTTTCTGTGAATCTACAAACACTTAGGGGATCAGGAAAAGTCACCAAATATCGCTACGAAGTGAAGCAACTGCCTGCCGAAATTGACCCTAAAAAGAGTAGCTATGAAGTACGATGGCATTTTATTAATGAATCCAATTTCTGCCTGTGTTCACAATAGTTTTTACATTTTGTAACTGTATATAGAGTAATTCTTTTGTAATGAAATACTTGGATTTTAGCTAATTGTATTTTTTTTATTACAGGTTTAAAACTGATTATGTATTTTTAAGTATAATTTATTATATGTTAAAACTAAGTCATTGTTGAATTGTTACATGTATAGATTAATATTGAGTATGTATTTTGAATAATTGTGTAATCACAAAATAATTCTCTCAAAGACACAGGTATTTATCTGTCATTATGAATTTTTGCCATGCCTTCTAAAATCCGTTTGGACTTCAGTGCCACCACCACAAAGCAAAGGTGATTGGGGCGTATTTTGATCTTTTGGAGACAGCGTCCGGTTTGCTGCTTCTCCTATTCCAGTTGATGTGGCTGTCAGATGTGACATCACAAAAGGGTCCGAAATGGTCACATCTCTGAGGCACATGCCGCATGACCACGGGATAAGTGTCATGCTGTCTGGTCATTTGCCGTGTTGTCTAGTGATGCCTAATGGTTCTTTTTTTTGCCTTTCCAAATGATCTCCATATTATATCATCAGGCATGTTGTTCCTTTGTTGTCTGCCTATGTTTTTTCTGCAAGTCAGAGTCCTCTGGTGTTGACTCCCTCGCCACAGTGACACAGATGAGGTTCACTTAGTGTCGTTCCGCAGTCGCATTCCAACCGCTATTCGTACAACATCAGACAACATTTGGAGACCCAATGCAGTAATCGGAGGCGCTAGCAACCAATTTCCCGAGTGTGGTGCTCGAGAGGCTAAAAGACAAACCCAGTCTAGTGAATTGTTCACAGATTCGTGAAGAGTTGCGCACGCCTTACTTGTGCATCAGCTATCCCATTCTCTCTGACGAGGAGCTGCCGATCCTTCTGGTGGTTCGGCACCTGTGATGAGTGTTATCCATTCCTCCAATGCTGTATTTGCTACATAGTCTGATGTATCAGTTGATTCTGGTGGCAGTATGTTTGCCTGGAGTTCACTTGTGCTTGCAGCAGATGCCAAGAAGGCAGAAAGTGCCAGCATTGCAGTATAGCATATTCCAAGGCCTCCATCCTTAACGGAAATGGATGCCTGAAGTCAGTTCTCATCCGATTGCTCCGCATTCAATATACTCGAAAGCCCATTTCTTGACAGCGAGTCAAGTCTAGTCAGACTCGAACAGTTGACGCATGAGGCTGTGCGCATTGTATAGAGAAACATTGGTACACTCAAGCCGTTTCGCAACAGTGTGTTATTATTATTATTATTATTTCTGTCTTATTTGTTAATGTAAATTCATGGTTGTGTAATAATAACTCTTTCTGCATCATGATAATGGCTATACACAAGTCATTGGATAAAATTTTATGTGAGATGTAGAGTTAGTTCCATATGTGAATTCGAAATCGCCATGACTACAAAATGTGTTTATTAGTGGGTTTTGATGTTACAAATATTCACTTGTATGTTTATGTTCAGGTGAAGTCTGGCAAAGTCATCGTTTATTTATGCAAAGCAGTTCCTGGATCTTGGGCAAGGCAGCTGGCGAGTGTCGGACTCGAACATGAGCAGGATGCGTCTTAGGTATCATGATGTCCATTGTAGATCTGATTGTTAGGTTATTGTAAGCGTTAATAAATGCATAGCAAGCAGAATTCGTCATGATTAAAATAAGGCATGGTAAGTAATGTACCTAAATTGAGGAAGGCACGTAAAGTAAGACAAGTTCAGGATGAAAAATTTAGATGAGGTAATTACTAACATATTACACAACTCTGTCAACAATTATAGTCTCCAACAGTACTGGGTTGGGAGGGATGTTTCGGCTTAGTTCAAACTTGATCCAGCAACTGCACAGTTTCGTGTTGGGTTTCTAATGGGCCTGTGCGAGGATTTGAGTCTTTAAGTTGCTTCTCAGGTATTTTTGCCTGACTTCACTTAATTGACCTTTTTGTTATTGGCATTGTAATTGCAAATTCATTACAGTGTCACTTGAAGAGATGCTTCTCAGAGGATTTTATGTTTGTTTTTTGTAATACCTGGTTTGTTTCGTTTTCTTCAGTTCTGCTGAAATAGATTACTCATCTCTTGAGTGCAACAGAATTCAACAGAGTTACAAGTTGTGAACTGCCTGCCACATGCCATAATTCCTGGTTTTCTTTGAAGACTTAGAGAAGCTTGTGTTTGAATGTCATTTCTGCTTGAAACCGGTTCCTTGTGACACGTGTAGGAGAGATGTGATGAAATCCTACCATGCGTAATGACTTTGTATATGCTGTTGGTAAAGAGCTCTAGAGCTCTTTTTTGAGAGGTTTTCTAGAGCAATGCACAAACATATTTTCTGTTTAAAATTGCTTACTCTTAATTTAAGAGCAATATGCTGATGGAGATTGAAGAACCTTTGGGGTAGAGAAATCATTCAGAGAGTTGACATCAGTTTCTATCTCAGCTATTTGCTGCAGATCTCCATTCTATTTGGTTGTATGTCTAGGCCAGTGCATCTTCTGTTTGTATATGTCTTTTAGGTCTTCATTCATGATGTCTATTGCATGCAGTCTTTACCTTCCTCGATTTCTATTGTATTTGAATTTTACATGTAGCACATTGAGTGGAATTTGGTCATTTCTCTCCACTTGACTTTATGCAGCATATCTGCTGATTGTTATGCTGTATTTCTAATGACTAGAGCTGTCAATCATGTGGTGTGACAACTATGCTGCACTTGGCAATACATGTTAAGTTTGTATAAACACCACGAGAGAGCGCATCTATACTATACAGCTCTAAACATTGGTCACTGCTCTGCTACTAACAGATGCTCCAGCACGCACCCACAAACACCCACACCGCGCCCTCTTCCACAATCATTGCGTTTCAAAATATTGCAAACCATCTAATGAGTGGGCAGCATATCGGTTTATTCCTAATGCATGGTGCTTCTGTGGCCTAATATTCAGCCATGCAACACAAGGAGAAATTACATATAAGTCCTAAGGTGTTTTGCACTTGTCTGATGATGAGTCATGACACTAACCCTAACCAACCTTCATGAGGCTTAACCTGACCCTTGCCAACCCTCATGACTCTTGTCACAATGGGGTCCCTGGAAGCATTTTGAAATATTTTTGCAGCTCTACTAATGACGATCATATATGTGTTATAGGGTGTTACGATTCCTATAGTTTTCTGTAGCCAATTAATTTCTGTTGGTTAATTCTTTTCTCATTTTAATTCTTCATTGTCTAGCATACTTATTGTAATGTTCTTCAAATAAACTGATGATTTTATGAATGAATAACATTTAATCATATGATTGATGGTCAAGCAAGGATTATTTAAGGACTGTTCGTTCTGTATGCTTCGAAAGGTACTTAACAAATGTTGTCACAGATGGTATGAACATAGGTACATATATACATGCTGTAAATGACTTTAGGTGCCCCTGTTTGCTGTAGAGTCACTTTTGCATCAGCCGTTTGGGTGCAAGTACGTTTGGGTGCAAGTGCGTTTGGGTGCAAGTACATTTGGTTGCAAGTACGTTTGGGTGCAAGTACGTTTGGGTGCAAGTGCGTTTGGGTGCAAGTACATTTGGGTGCAAGTACGTTTGGGTGCAAGTGCGTTTGGGTGCAAGTACATTTGGGTGCAAGTACGTTTGGGTGCAAGTACGTTTGGGTTCAAGTATGCTTGGGTGCAAGTACATTTGGGCACTGTTTAAAACATGAATTATTAGTACTACTAAACGATAATGTAAATTAACTAATAATAATTCTTTGTACATTTAATTAATGAATACGTCAGATCCATTCAGAACAGTGAGACTTCTTATTTCAACAGCAACAATTGACAATTAGCAGAAATGTGACGAGGTCATGGAGTTAACTTTTATGAAATGCTATCTAGATTCGTGTGCTCATGTTTTTCCAGATGTTTGTGTGTATGGATTAATTTAAATTCAGTAGGTGGCCATCCTAACATGATTTAAAATCAATTTGAAAATGCCCAATGTGTGTGAAAATAATAATATTGACAGGTAGCTCGTTTAAATACGACCCACCAGCTGATTTTAAATGGAAAACACGCTTCAAAATTGTTTTTAACTGTCTTAGGATAGGCAATCATACAGTTGATAAGGCCATAGCAAGTAAAAAGATCAACTGTAATGAAGCCTATTCCTGGATTTGGTTTGTATTCTAGCAAAGCATCCATTATTTTCTCTCACACATCTCCAAAAGATTTTTTCACTCTGCTACTTGCTTTTGTGTCTACTTCATAATACTAAAGTCGTTTGATGAGTAACCTCCTTCATGATGGCTTTTAACTTTAACGATGAGAGAATGTGCTAAAATTTGACTGGGAAACCAATCCTGTTCATTGTTATTTAAGGGTTACATTTTTTTGACTGTACATGCAGAACTCTTCTGAAATAAATTAACATGTTCCGGAAATATATGGTTTATAATACTATGTTTTATGCACTATTTATACATTGATGTGGAGCAAGCTGGACAGTTGAATAGAAATATGTTTCTTAACTTGTATAAAATATTTATCTACATTTATATAATACTCGATAACAACTGCTTTCAGATTATGGATATCAATACATAAGTTATTAATGGATGTTAGCCTTCTAGACACACTTCATTTGTGCTCCACTTCATGTAGCTTAGTAGCTGACTTTAATGCTTAGAATTTACTGTTGTTAGCCAAGGATGTTATTGACGTTATGCTAGTTTGTCTTCATAACTGGAGTGTTTTGATGGCTCCAGAATTTAAATAAACCAGACATCTTTGTTATAATTTCTTCTGCACTGTGCAGTATAATGAGATTATGATGAAAAAGTTATAGTTAAATTGATTGTTTGATTCGTATTTAAATCTTATGAAAGAATAAGAATGCAGACGATTGAATGTGAAGAAGCTTCTATTCTAGTTTATCTTGTCTTGATTAAGACTACCTGTAGAAATAAATAAATTCCTTAAATCGGCTTACACTTGGTAGCTTTGCTTCTTGCAGCAGGTTGCTCTTATCAAGATGAGAGACTCGGCCGATATCAACATTTATTGGTCGAGCTCCAACCATTTCTCACAGATTTTTTGCTAGATTTTTTTCCTGACATTAAAATGAAATGATGTTGAATGACAAAGAATTGAGATAAACAGAAGTGAAAGTTTATTGAAATCAAACCCTTTGTTCATGTTTTTGATAATAGAACGAAATTGACGATTTATGGTGCTGCCTATGGCCCTGGGAATTGAACGGGCCTATGATGCATGCATAAACATGTCAATACATACATTATGCATAGATACATACATGCACACACTAATATTGTCATGCATGCATTCATGTATACACATACATGCATGCAGAGTACATTGCTGACACATGCATGCATGCATACATGAACCTACATAGGAGCATACACGCATGTACATATAATGCATAGCATTGCATACATATATATATATACATATGTATATGCACATGACATACAGGCAGTCAGATGAGTGGTTCTGTCTTCATCGACGTCATTTCTTTTCGAAATTGACGTCATTTCTTTTCGAAATTCTTGTCTTATATCTTCTGATATAGTTAGTCTTCGATCGCAGACGTATCGATCGGGAATCGATATCAAGTAATCGGTTATTCATTCCATCCTTCTTTCAGGGAATTGGGAAGAGTGGAGGGACTGAAGAGATGACGAGGGAGCGTCTTCTGCCACGCCTGGCTTGTTTCGTATCTTACAGATGCCACATCCCTCGTCATGCATGAACGGCCGTGAGCAGCCACTGTATAATTGCCAGATGCGACTCGCCATTCTCTGTGGTCTGTCACGCGCTGCCGAACGCGCTTCGAATGTCCCTCTATTGGACGGGAATTATCTTAACGGATTATCAGAATTGTCTATTGCGGATCATCGTTTTATTAATTCACGGCTCATCGGGCAGAATATATCCCGACCAATGCGTTAGTGGAAGTAACGTGGGAGTAATATGCAGCCTACTACATGTGTGGATCGATAGAATCTGATGGTGGGTCCACTAGAGGCTCAGGTTGTAGTGTGGAGTCTGAGGAGTTTGTGCCTTTTCTGATCAGACAGTTGCTGTTGGTTCATCTTGGAAAAAATCATTGGAGTGGGGGAGATGGTTGAATAGTAACAATGTTACGAAGATCAGATGAACACGGGCTCAATACCTGCTAGCCTCATATTGAAGTCACACACTTGTGACTATGGCGAAGGTCAAATGAACAGTAGGACAAATGGTCGCATTGCAGGCTGCCATACAGTTAAATTCGTTAAACAAGTTATCGTATGCTAGAGCTATATCATGTGATCTTACCTGATGTATGCAAGATTTATAGTTGCAAGATCAAGACAGTTTAGTTCCAAGACTGAGACCAAGGCCAAGACAGGGAGGTGTCACGACTAAGACCAAGGCCAAGAGAATGAGGTTCCACGATTAAGACCAAGACAGTTGGATATTAATACCAAGATAGTTAAGTAACAAAACAATGGTTACCAAGACTAAGACCAATACAGTTCGATACAACGACCAAGACAGTTGGGTACCAATACCAAGACAGTGGGCACGAAGATGAAGACCAAGACAGTTGGGTGCTAAAACCAAGACCAAGACAGTTTGGGTACCAATACCAGGACAGTTATGATGCCGAGATTAAGACCAAGACAGTTAGATAATATGACCAAGACAGTTTATACAAGACAGTTGGATACTGCGATAGTTGGGTATACTAAGACCAGGTCCAAGACAGTTGGGTACCAATACCAAGACAGTGGGCACGGAGATGAAGACCAAGACAGTTGGATAATATGACCAAGACAGTTTCAAAAAAAGTCAAGATGAATACGATACCAATTCTGAGATCAAGACAATAAGGCCTAAGCCTAAGATCGAGCTTGATATAGGCCTAAGAAAAACTGTCTCGACCCACAGATTGAGTCTCGAGATCATACCAACTCTGAATTATATCGCGTAGACCTTCGCATTTCTGTTTATATAATTCAGGTCACCATAGTGATAGAACATTTATATAGCGACCTATCGTGGACGCTTCTCGCTAGGGCATTTGTTTGGCTGAACCGCGAGAATTGATGGTCTGCTTGTAAGTAATTACTTCGGTTGATGATCGGAAGTTCCTGATAAATGAAAGGCAAACGAGTTCGGACATCAGAGCTAAAGACGGGAGACTGACGACCGACGAGGGAGAGGGAAGACTGAAGGCAAAGGAAGGAGGATAGGAAAGGATGGGGAGAAGAATGGGAATTAGGAAGGCACTGAAAGGATAGGAAAAGGGAAGAATGTTGACAGCGGGGAAGGGAGAGGTGAGAGGGAAGAAGGAGAAAAGGGCAAGAGAAAGAAAAGGGATGGAGAGGAATAAAGGAAGATATCCAGGCGAGAGGGAAGGAAGAAGAGAAGGGAAGATACGCACGGAGGATGAGAGAAAGTAATGTAGGGGTATAGAACATACAGAGAATGAGATGGAGGATGGACACGGAATGAGGTATTTGTTAACTTGTTGCAATAGCCCCTAAAACGCCAGCGAGGAACAGCCATCTGCATGCACTGTATACGCTGAGCAGATATAACAGGACCAAGGACAGACCATTGGGGCACTCAAAATGGGGCGGGGACCTTAAGGGATATGGGAGAGCCAAAGATCACGCAGAAATGATTGGAGCAGGATGCATTTGAGAGGCTGACCAACCAACCGAAACTTGTTGATGAAGTGGAGAGAAACTGCAGCAGGATGGAGTCAGTGGAAGGGCTATAGCGTCGAAAAGAGTTAGGAGAGTCGATTGGCCTCTTTCTTTAGCGCAACAGAAATCAGATAAAGTGGGAGTAGAAGAGTCTTCGTAGATCTAGTGATTGTGACGTAATCCACAGACTCATGACGGGGAGGATCAGATCATTCATAAGCAATCAAAGGATTTGCAACACTGTGTTCTATAGCAATAGCACAGTTAAGTTAATACAGTGGTAAAAGTGGTGAGACGGGGAAAGAGAGATAATAGGGCAAGGAAAGAGGAACTCACGAAATTGGACAGCATGAAATGGAATGGAACGGAGAGACGGAAGTAGGGTGAGAGGGAAGGAAGGAGACAATATAGCTTCCATCTTTGAGAGCTCGATCGTTCTGAGTCAGTCATCGTTTGTCATTCTTTGTCATCTCTTCATCAGTCTGTCTGTCTGTCTGTCCGTCCGTCTGCTTGTCCGTCCACCTGTTACCTCATCTCTACACCTTTCAGTCCTTCCATGCGTCTGTCTAATGCCTCTCCATGTATAAGACGCCCAGGGCAAGACGGTAATGAAGACGGTAATGAAGTTAGGCTGAGTCCATTGTCGGTAAAAGCATGGCTAATACGATTTGTCTGTTTTATAATGGACAGCATCGTTAGACTTGGCTTTTGACGCCGTCTCCAGTATACACCGACCGACCGACCGACCGACCGCCTTCCCTATACATGTATAGCGAAAGAAGCGCTTCAGCTTCCGTGTATTTGGACTCCGAGGATGCATATGGCGATAAATCTGAAGATACTTCGTGTTATCCAATTTGTGTTGATTCAGGAGACGTAATGGATTGCAGAAATGCAGTGGACGGTCAAGTTTCCATCACCTTTGACGGATTACTTAAGAAAATTTATTACAGATACATTGATTGATTTGCACAGCGTGATTCTTGAAAGGCGCTATGCAAATGTAAATATGCGTATACATATATAGCCTACAGGTGAATTATATCTTGGTGCATTATGTATTAACAACTGTTTGTTGGTTTATTCGCTAAAATCACTCACATATATAATAGCGTACAATAGCTTAATTGAGCAACTTTTGCATAGATCTAGAAAATAATCTGCGAAATGAGAAAGGGGATCTACGAATTAACGACTTGGCTACTGGTACACATAGAATTTATTGTTGTCAGAATAATTATTTTCATGCATGCGCCTATATAGGCCCTAATAATTATTAGCAATAGGCCTATTCTATGTAAATTTTATCGCCATGATTGGACGGATTTCCAATGGCCAATGCATAACAAGATATATAAAGGAGACTTTAACGATGAGAGTCTATACTTGGAGCAAGAAAGCATTGCTGCTCGACGTTACAATCTAAAATAAATATTCACATAGGCTGACTAATTAAATGCAGCGTCAAGCGTCATATAGTTTTTTGTAAATAAAAGGCATATATTTCCAGCACTGACTGCGCCATATTCCGCCTCCTATATTCTATAAATCGATCATTTCCTGATGAATTTCGAAGCCTTCAAAGTTTCCTTCGTCTATGTTTTTCCTTCTGTTAGTTCTAATCAACCCTCTTCTTAGCCTTCTACCTATCTCTATTCTTCCTCATTCGGAACCTATTTCTGGTTATATCAACTTCTTCATCCTCCTCCTGCTATGAATTTTATCTTTTCATATCACTTCATCGTCTTCTTCCTCCTCCTTTCTTCTACTCTTCTTCCACCTCTTCTGTCTAAATCGTCTCCATTCCACCTCCTGATATTCATTTGCATCTCCTTCTCCTTCGACTTCTTCCCATCTTCCTCCCCTTCTTTCTAATCCACCTACTTCTTGCATTCTCTCCTTTTCGCCTTCTTCCTCATTTACTTCGTTCTTCCCTTCTCCTCCTCTTCCCTCCCCGCTCTTCCTTCCTTTTAATTGTTTTATCCTTTTTCCTCCTCCTCTCATTTCCCCATAATCGCCCCTTCTTATTTCTTCCTCCACCTTTCCCCTCTTCCTGGTCTGCTCATTTCATCGTCCTCTCGTCCTTCTCCTGTCTTTCCTCTGTCTTAATTATATATACAAGACGTTGCAAGAGCCTGCCACGAAAGCACCTACGCATTCACTTGCCAAAACGCACACGCAATTGGTGTGCTATATTGGCCGACGTCACCCAACAGGTGACCGGCGTCACTACGAAGCAATCAGCGCACCTTGGACACCGCGCAATTTGTCTTATGGTGCCTTGCCTCACTCCGCATTGTCACGGTATATCACGCTTCTACCGAGGGTATACAAGCCTCACCTTATCTCATCATATGCTGTACCATATAGGGCCTATAGACCCACTCTTGAAGAAAAGCCCGACAACACGTGTACAGTCTGAACTCTCAGACAAGATATTTGGCAACCGACAGATCGAACAATCGATCAGACGACAATCAATTCATCATGCATTAATTGAAGCCATGCACTGATACTGTGGTACCGGTAATAAAGTAATCAGCATGTGGAGATATGCCGGTGCCGCGCTTCCGAACATCAACTGGATGAGTGTAAGTCATCGTGTCTCTAAATGCATTCGACCACCATCTCCCATTACATTTACCCTCTGCTGCCTCTAGCTTTGTGCAGTATACATTTGAGACTGTCTGAAAAGGCATTTTTTCAGATTAAGATCAGTTAGATGGTCATATGCCATGGGGCAGAAGTAGGCAGAACTTTTGTTAAGGTAGGGCCTATCGTTCAGTAGGTCGAAGTTACAATCATGTATAACTTTGTCTTAGTACATAAAAACGCATCAGACGTCGCTTATAGGCGAAGGAACAACCGACCAATTCAACGGAGAAACCGATGAATATACATAGCGCATGGATGTATGCCTAATGAATACATGCTAGCTGAATTGATGAATTATTGCGTGAATTAATGATCGTTTGAACGATATGTTTAACTCAGATTCGCCCTGTGAATATTTTCACAGAGAATCATGGCAATGCAGTTTATGTGGTTTTCTTCAATTCTCAAAGTTCGCAAACACTGCATACACACTTTACTAACAGCAAAAAGCCTGACATCCGATAGAAGGAGAATTGACAGCATTGTGTGAGAATTGAACTGCGAAATCTGAGCATCCCGATCCTCAGCCTCTCGAAGAACCATCTCGTTGTTCCGTCGCAGAAGACAGACGTCAGTCTCGCCTGCGGCAGCAACCGAGCCAAGCTTATGGGGATCAACACTGGAATGGTGCCATGGCGAAGCGACCAATAGCAGACGTGCGTCGGCGACGCGTGGGCGGTGCCAGGAAGGATTGGCAGCTGTTCGCCCAGAGCGACTCAGTGCTCGTTAGGACGTCTCCTGTTCTGGTTGTTGACAAACCCACCGCATTAGAATCGCTGGGACAGAGCTCCTAACCAGGGCTCCAGACTCTGCTCGACCCAGCTCTGCGTGCTTGGCGTTTCTGCGGCAGATGGTTGTCGGTGAAATCAAACGGGGTTCAAGCAACTTATTGGATATTTTTATTTATTGTTTTTCTGTGATCAGTGTTGAACGCGACTCAGATAAGACAGATGAATCTTGGCGAGAACGAACGCTGCTAAAAGACGGGTTACGCAGCGATTCCCAGCTGTTGTAAACATTTTTAATCCGATAGACTTCTTTTGCAACTAACTACAAGGCTAGTACATACGTGTGCAGGAACGTTCTTTATTGAGCCCACTCGTATAGGATAATTCATTCATAATTTGCGAACGACTTCAAACGTCGGTAAATTAGTTTTTTTAACCAATTATCTTAACACTTGACCTAGTATTTTCTCCAGTCACTCCGCATGTTCAGCTAGTACGTTATACAGCTCGGTCAGACTCAGTGAATGTCTTCTTACTATGAAACGTCACCAGCGATGGGGAACTTTCGGGTGCTCGATTTGACTTCTATGTAGGTTTTAGGTTCGTGCAAAATTTTGTACGTCAACGTCAGATTATTATCGAGTGATATTTGGAAAGACATGGATTGAAACTCACGCATTGTAGGTCTATTATTAGCACTAACTGCGGAACGTTGTTGCAGCGATCGAGTCTAATTTGAAGAGAAAATATCGATTGAAGAAGGTCAGTCCAAAAGCAATATTTGATCACTGATATTGGTCTTTCCATGAAGATCCCTCGGAGTTTAAGATCGTAACCGAAAGAACAGGACATGACGTCATCCATTGGTTCTAAATTAACGCTTAATAAAACGTAGTTCTGTCCATTTGAAGCACTTCTCGATCATGCCAATGGAGAACCTTGAACGTTCATGAGCATCTGAAGTCGTATAACATGAGTCTAATATAGCTTGATATTATTTTAAGATTGGTTGAAAACGAATAGCTTAATTCCTGGAAAACATCATCCTGGTAGATTGTCTAGAGGTTGGTTCCATCTGATAATCCACCGGTGTTTGAGATTACAGATGCTTATCAGTTATATTCAACATAGTACTCGGTCCTTTTTAGAACCGATAGCTCTATAGCATTGATACGTAAACATTGGCGATTGAAAGTCTCAAAAATTGTCAAGATGATGGCGGCACAGAGTAAGCTGCTCTTTCAGTTGAACAAGTACTACAACGAAAGAGTCCATACACGAAAGGCTGGCATTGCCAAGACAATCCGCGAGATCTGCAAGATCGTTCAAGACGTTCTGAAGGAGGTCGAGGTCCAAGAACCTCGTTTCATCAGTTCACTGACGGAGATCAACGGTCACTTCGAAGGACTGAACGTCATCTCCCCGACGGACTTCGAGGTCATCCTCTACCTCAACCAAATGGGCGTTTTTAACTTCGTTGACGACGGAGCGATACCCGGATGTGCCGTTCTCAAACTCAGCGACGGACGGAAGCGATCGATGTCGCTCTGGGTTGAGTTCATCACCGCTTCCGGTTACCTTTCCGCTAGAAAGATTCGCTCGAGGTTCCAGACTCTGATGGCGCAGGCCGTCGACAAGTGCAGCTACCGTGAGTCGGTGAAGATGATGTCGGATACATCGGAGGTGAAGCTACGCATCCGTGAGCGATACGTCGTCCAGATAACTCCGGCGTTCAAGTGTGCCGGGATATGGCCGCGAAGTGCCGCCCACTGGCCCATTCCTCACATTCCTTGGCCAAATCCAAACCTCGTGGCCGAAGTGAAGACGGAAGGATTCGATCTATTGTCGCGAGAGAGCATCTACATGAAGGACAAGCAGTCGGCTGCGGAGGGCGATGCCTGGGTCATATCGTTCCAGCAGGCAGAGATGATGCTACTGCTCGGTGGATGCAGGCGCAAGTGTCTCAGCATTCTGAAGACTCTCCGGGATAAGCATCTCGATCTGCCTGGGAAGCCGATCGAGAGCTACCACCTGAAGACGCTGCTGCTCTACGAGTGTGAGAAGCATCCGAGGGAGATGGAATGGGACGAGACCTGTCTCGGAGACCGCATCAACGGAATCCTTCTCCAGCTCATTTCCTGTCTCCAGAACAGAAGATGTCCGCACTACTTTCTGCCGAACCTCGACCTCTTCCGCGGTAAATCGGCCTCGTCAATGGACAACGCTGCCAAGCAGGCCTGGCGCATTCTGAGAGAACTTCTCACCAATTCGCGCAGCCTCGAAAAGCTATGATCACGAAAGACTATCATCAGAAAGACTGTGATTATAAGCACAATATGATCGTGAAGATACTATCTCCACAGAAAACTGCAATCCTTAGAAGTATCTGAAAAACGTTGATCTTAAAGCTAGTGGTAGCTTATTAGGCCTATTGCGAAAACAGCGGCTGCAGAAACATCTTAAAATATTGCGATCATTAAAAACATTGATCATGAAAACATTGATCATGAAAAAATTGATCTTGAAAATTGTTGATCAAGATTCACAAGAAAATATGACCAAGAAGATCCCGTATATAGGCTTAGTTGTGCTGAATGACAATTTCACTGCAATTGAGATTGGGCGCTATACTGTGTCTACCTATCAATTCGGCGTATACAAACTAATTGATAGGCCTGTGAAGAAAGTTGTCTTTCGTATTTGAATTGTTTTTGTCGGATGTGCGAATCAATCGAAACATTCTTCAACTTTATCTGGACAATTGAAACTATATTATATTATAGCTGATGAAGACTGTTCTTCGAAGAGGCGAATCATAAATGATTAGTTAATAAATATCTCCTGCTACACATGGCCCCTTGCCAACGGCTTCCTTATCATGCACTATCTCACCTACATATCTAAAGTCCATTTATGTATGTATTTATATATGTTTGAAGTGCACCAGCATATATATATATATATATACAGGATGTACCAGTATGCTTGTGTATAATTATAAATGATGATATCACTTCAAACAAAAATAATATATAGAATATATAAAGGCAGACACTGCGAGTGATGCGATATGTCTGCATATTCATTTGTATAGCGCAATGTATTTGTAGGTACCTTTCATTGACTACTATAGGCTACTCACCATGTTACATGTAGATTGCTTTAGATTAATCGGAGCATGTGCAATATTTCTTCTAGTCAAGTGTCTTCTGGTGTGCAATTGTGTCGTTTGTGTCCGTTTGACAGTCTTCACATTTGTGTAAATATTTCTAACCAAATTGACGATAATAAACATTAATCATAAAAAGAATGCTTTCACACTCTGCATGCATGGTCTCCAAACGAATCGACTCCATATTATGAGAGCTAAGGATTTTTTAACAAGTGGTAGATTTGTCTCTGTCTGTCTATCTGTCTGTCTGTTTGTCTGTCTGTCTGTTTGTCTGTCTGTCTTTCATCATGCATTTTGTCGTGTAGTAAAATTAAAGACTGTTGCAATGAGATTTATATCGTCCTCCATTTTATAAATACCAGTGTTGTATAGAACATTATACGTATACACCGTGTCTCAAAATAAACCAAGCAAAATTGTTTTTGTCAGTACTTCGTCAAATTTCCACCAATTTGAATCACATTTGGTATGTAGATGGAAAATGGCTGAACTTTTATGCTATGTATAAATTTTCCACCTCACCTGACTCATATCACCGCACTACCTTGTTAAACACAGATATACCCATTTTTAGTATAACGCTTAAATTGTATTACTTGCAATGGCTGCAATGAACTCCATTTCATCGAGCCGGGTGTCAAAGTGAATGGGGCCTACTATCGCGACAACCTTCTTGCCCAGAAGCTACTACCAGACATACGACGGATACCCAGGGCGAGGTTTTTATCTTTCAACAGGATGGCGCCCCGGCGCATCGAGCACGCGATACCGTCTCTTTCCTGGCGCGAGAGACGCCCGACTTCATCCCGTCAACACTGTGGCCGCTGAATTCACCGGATTTTAACCCAGTCGACTATATCATATGGAGTGTGCTGCAGGAGAAGGTTTACCGCTCCAGAATAGCCAGCGTCGACGAGCTCAAAACGTGTCTGATTGACGAATGGGCGCGCTTTGACCAGTCGATCGTTGATGCTGCTATCGGCCAGTGACGTCGCCGCCTAAGCGCTTGTGTTCGTGTATGGGGCACATTTTGAGAACCAATTCTATCACTCTTAAGCAGATCTGTCGTAACAATTAAAAACTCTGCTAAGTAAACCATATTTTACTTTACTGCGAGCTAATTCAGTCGTCAGATAGTTTGTTGCAAGTAATAAAATGTAAGCGTTATATAAAAATTGTCACGTCTGTGTTTCACAAGGTAGTGCGGTGATATGACTCAGGTGGCGTGGAAAATTTATATATAGCATAAAACTTCAGCTATTATGCCATCTACCTACCAACATTTATTAAAATTGGTGGAAATTTTACGAAGTTCTGACAAAAACTATTTTGCTTGGTTTATTTTGAGACACTGTGTATATACGTGTAGATATTCTTTACGTGAGTAACATTACCTAAGTAATAATTATTGTAATTGATCAATTAAAAAGCTCCACTCATTGAGTCAGAGGGTCTCCCTATCCAAGTCAAACTTCCACTAACAAATAAGATGGTCTTCAAGCGTGTCAGAAACCGAAGACGGTTGAGGAGCTAAAGTTTCAGCTCCTGTGGAATATAGTTTCAACTTGATGGACAGACACGCGTAAGGCTTCTTGATCGAGCATGTAGCACCGCGCATGGGAGAACGCCCAAGATTCCTCTGCCAGTATATGCAGCCTAGGCGGAGAGCGGAGTGCATGCACCATGCAGGGAATGAAGAGACGGCGACACATAAGCGCTGAATGTAGAAACTAGCCACATATTGACCATTAACTTACACAAAAGTGTTGAAATTTTGAACTCAATGAGCTGGGGCACTGCAGGAAGTCACTGGAGAGTACTGGCTAGCATTAAATAGCACGCTGGTGTGCAGTGTAGAGGAGGCGAGTACCATGCCCTCTACCCTTATTTATTAGTCCGTCCTTTTCTATGCGGCGACGTTGGTCAAAATCAGATGCATAATGTTGTTTTGGACGCCGCTCGTGACTGCCATGATACATTTAGTTAGGTTCGACTCCTGTGATAACTGTTGATACTGCACTTGTAATTATACTGAGGTTTGTCAGTTTGAAATTAATTGAAAATTATATCTATATATATAAAAAATACCATTTTAAATGAAATTTTTTTCTATACAAATTTTCATTTAATTTAAAACTGGCAGTATCATTACAAATAATCATGTGAAGGGAGAGTGATGGACATATATATAGTGCCAATTAGTTGACGTAGATGATAAAGGCATATTCGAAAGTTGCAATTGACATATGCATGGTCTATTATAAGAATAAGAAGACACGGTCGTGAGTGAATGTAACACCCAGACCACGAACTAAGGCAGAGTAATGAACTTCTGGGAACATAGCTCAGAGAAATTTCATGTCGATCTTGATTATAGTTGCATGGGCTCGGCTGCCAAGCCAAATGAATTGGGTTTTATCTGAATTAAGGCGGAAACGCTAAAGGAATTCAAAGGTCAAGCGCCGTGGTGGCCAGACCGTGGCGTCAAAGACCCTCGCGACCAGTGACGCACGCAGCTGCATTGGTTGGGCCATGAGCAAGGGCTTGTTCGCCATCGTCGTACTGATGAGCTGAGACCCCATCGAGGATGAGTATTTCTGATGGGGCAGCGCTAAAATTGACTATCTAGTTCAGAAGTTTACCAAATGGATGGGGCAGGTGACTTAACTTTGCCGATGTTTATAGCGCTGGGTTCTTAGCTGCAAGATTTTCATGATTTTCATAGCTTCCCGTAGGCTAATATATTTTGCAACTATATGATCTTGATTATTTTCCTATTTTTTCGGCTTTCTAAGTATGATCATCATGATCATCATGATCATCATGATCATCATGATCATCATCATCATCATCATGATCATCATCATCAGCAGCAGCAGCAGCAGCTTCATCTGCATCATAGAGTCCAATGATGATCGGATGATGTCCACTTATGTTTTTGAGCTTATATTTTAATTCTCAACATTGACTTGAACTGTGCCACGCCGTTACTTTTGCGATTCTGCGTTGGATCTCCTCGCTGCAATCTAACTATAGCCACCTCAAAATGTACCAGGTAATCCCACCTATTTATATTTGCAGAAACTCAATGGCGTTTTTTCCACGAATAAACTTGGGCCATGACTGTATCACGGCCTTGGATGCTGGCTTGCATCGGCTGAGTATGTAGCAATTTCAAGTCCTTCTATGCACTAACCTTGTGGCCTTGTATCCGCGACTTCATGGGAATCGTTGCTTTCTGACTTAAGTAAAGGCCCTATAATGTCAGAAGGAAACCAACGCATATGATACCAAACTCATATTATTTTCCAAGGAAAATTGTCCATTCAAGACAACCTCAATCAATTTTGTATATAGGTCAAAATATACTCTATTGGAATGAATTATTGAATAAATTAACAGATGATGTTGGAATGTTGGGAGACTATATACAGGCCTATACAGGCCCCCAGAGAGAAATTCTGAGCCCATACGCAGAGAAATTATGTGCCCTAGACATGCACAATGAAATCACGGACCATTTCGACGGAAGTCAGAGCGTTTCAGTTTAAAAATAACAAGTAATGTAATATTCAGCTGCGTTAGGTTTGAGCGATTATGATTAGGTATCAGTAATATAATATTGAACAGGGCCTATGGCATAAATCCCAGACTTCGTTTAACTGGTTGTAATATTTATAATAAGTTGATAGCGGATCCAGGCCCCTAAAATTCGCCTCTGGGCATTTGCACCTACGCCTCTCGACGGGCATGT
The DNA here is from genome assembly GCA_959347315.1 of Bimastos eiseni. Taxonomy (NCBI): domain Eukaryota; kingdom Metazoa; phylum Annelida; class Clitellata; order Crassiclitellata; family Lumbricidae; genus Bimastos; species Bimastos eiseni. The sequence goes on along the minus strand of OY365806.1, from coordinate 49,535,419 downwards.
GCATAGACAATGATTATGGTCTCCTTGCACTTCGTCATCTCAGTACCATAGATATTCTGTCGTAAGTCCATAAAATGTACTTTTATGAACGTTGTATGAAAGTTACTATCAAATATATGCAGCTATAATAAATAACTCAACCCCTACCGCCTTGCATTAATTAAACCTAAATTACCTAAGCTTACTTTACATTTAACTGAGCACCAGCGTTGTCTGTCATCGTTAATATCTGCAGTCATCTAACAGGTTAATTGGGCTGCAGGACCATCAGATTAGAAAGCAACTTAGAAGAGGACGTCGTTTAATTCAACCATCAAATCGCCATTAAGTCACCAGGACTAAAGCAGAAAACGAGGCAGACAGAGAACCAGCGGCAGACAGCCAATGAAGTAAAAAAATAAAGAAGATGAAGTTGAAATAGAGAGAAATTAGTGTTTTCCAGATGTTCCAATGTATATCTGTGGAAAGGTGTACGAAGACATGGCAGCAGATATATAGATATAGACAGAGACAGAAAGACAGAGACAGAAACAGACAGAGACCGATGAACAGGGATACAGATAGACACAGAGAACGGTAGAAGCACGACGTAAGACACTGCTTACTGGTAGAGTCTTAATCGTTTATGTCTAATTTCAGACGTTAGTTGACAGACGGACTCAGACGCGGTTGACAGAAATATTTGACACATTTCTCGTCTATTAGCTTAATTAAGTTCCCTCGCTTAGCTGCTGCGACTGGCGATCAGTCCACATCCCGCACCATTTAGCATCCTCGATTTACGATATGTTTACTTAAGGCACAGCAAGGAGGGTCCGAGGGCTCGGCTAAAGTCATCATCGTCGTTACTCGGCGGCTGGCCGTAAACAGTGGGTCTGGGAGTTGTCAGACGGGGTTGTTAAGGAGGGAGACTGGGCGACCCTGTTTTCAATTGGGGCCCACCAGGGGGCGTCTTTAGGACGACAAGGTTTGTAAATAAGACGTCAAAATACAGGAGAATTGTGCTTAATAACGAGACCTGTGTAGGTTTATGTGTGGGGTGGAGCCACGGAGTCAATGAGATACGACACAAGGAAATTCAAAGGACAATATTGTGTGTGGGTTTACATCATATACTGCACGTATGCATGCGTTCATACAGATACTTATGCATACGTTCGTAGGTACGTTTGTAGGTATGTATTTATGCGTGTATTTATTTATAGATGTAATAATTTGTATGAGTGCATAATGAACCTAAATATCGCAGCAAATGCGCTCTAAGACAGTTTGTCAATTTTGTAACAGCATAAATTATTATGCCTTGAATGTAAAAAGTATAAAACTGTTTAAAGGACAACAGTCTTACGTATTACAAACCTGCATACTGTTACATTGACTATATGTAGACTACGAAATTGGGCTCAGTCTTCCGTATAGCATTCGTACTGCAAAACAGAGGAAGCCACAATGGGCTCCGGCCTGTAGTTGCTGTTGTAGCAAGGCACCTGCAAATTCCACGACTACCAGAGTGCAATGATCGAGGCTCGAAGGCAATTCACTCTTTCTGCTTTTGCTTCTGCCGATCGCCATCATACACACAACAGATCATTGACCTTCAGGCCTGAATTAATCCCTCTTAGGTGTTATACCCTCAACACCAATTGTCACAATATAAAACCACAACATCAATGCCCACAACACCAATAATTATTGTCTAGAAATGATTGTCGTTTTGTTATGCTGCTGCTGTTGCTGATGATGATGATGATGATCATAATAATAATAATAATAATAATAATAATAATAATAATAATAATAATAATATTTTCCTTTAATTGCCATTCTCGCAAACCGCAGTATGAATAGTATATTATAAAAGGATATTATGAGCGAATGATAATGATTCATTACAGGAGTCGAATTTAACTGTTGGCAGTCATACAAGGCACCCATTACCTTACATCTCATTTAGCACACTCCGCTGCCTAGCGAAGGAAGGACTATAGTCAACCTTACGGGGATACAGGAATAGAACTCGGCTCGTCAGTCTTGCACTCTAGTGTGTTATCCTGGATAATGATAACAATTATTATTATTTTAATTATTATCATTATCATTATCGTTATCATTATCATTATCATTATCATTATTATTATTATTATTATTATTATTATTATTATTTTTATTTTTATTATTATTACTATTACTATTATTATTATTATTATTATTATTATTATTATTATTATTATTATTATTATTATTATTATTATTATTATTATTCATCATTGGCATTGCCAACGGATCTGTCATCATGCTATCTGGGTCGCCGCTTGTCCACTCGACCCAGTAGCATTATTATTATTATTATTACTATTATTATCATTGTTATTATTATTATTATTATATTCTTTATTTCCATTTTATTTTATTTTTTATAACTATTATTACTATCATTATTATTATTATAATTATTATTATTATTATTGTTGTTCTTATTATTACTATTATTATTATTATTATTATTAGTAGTAGTAGTATTATTACTATTATTATTATTCTTACTATTACTATTACTATTATTATTATTATTATTATTACTATTATTATTATTATATTCTTTATTTCCATTTTATTTTATTTTTTATGACTATTATTACTATCATTATTATTATTATTATTATTATTATTATTATTGTTGTTGTTGTTCTTATTATTACTATTAATATTATTATTATTATTATTATTACTATTATTATTATTCTTACTATTACTATTACTATTATTATTATTATTATTATTATTATTATTATTATTTTTATTAATACAATTATTATTATCTATAATTATTATTATTATTATTATTATTATTATTATCATTATTATTATTATTATTATACATATATGTTTCACATTATGCTGTTATCGCCCATGATGAGCTAATGGAGTGTTGGCAATGTCCCGAAGAGGCAGACTGCGTTCCCACGCTGAAGAACAACTGAGATACGTTGATTATTATTATTATTATTTTTATCATTATTATAAGTAAATCATCACTATCTTCATCCTCCTGAATATCAACCTTTATCACCATCACTTTCATCGCGTCTTCATCAACCAAATAATTTCCCTGAAGACAGAAAGAATAGACACACCTATAGGGAAGATTAATGATAATTAACAGAAATATTGTGTTAATGATCTGTTGAGGTTGAGGATAAAGGCCCTGTGTATTGCAAAAGTTTCTATTCGAAAATATGTGGAACGCATTTTCCCCAGAAATTCCGCTGTCAATGCCTTTCATTCACATAGCGCCTGTTTTTAAAACGTCACAAAATGATCAAAATCTCCCAAGGATGGAGCGACGAAGTAATGACGACGTTGTCAATGCTGATTAGGATTTATGACCTAGTTCGTGACATGAACTGACCCACTTCACGTTGACTGACCTCATAAAGGGGAGGGGAGTTGGCATGTTAGAGAGCCGAAGCGAATTTTCAAATATCACTTTGAAAATCTGCAGTCCTGTGAAATTTCTGGATCTTTAAATGAATGAATGAATGAATGAATGAATGAATGAACGAATGGATGAATGAATGAATATAAGAAAGGAAGAAGGATGCAAAACGAATGGAACTGACGAACGAACGAAGGGAGGAATAAAAACAACTTTATTATATCATTACGTAATATGTGTATATAAATATATATACATACATATATGTAATATATGTATGTATGCGTATAACGTGGTATATAGTATGATACATTATATATATATTGAGTGGATAATTTACTGCGTGTGTTTGGTTGGTTCAGTGAGTCCATCTATTATGAATCTCGGTCTCATTCCCTGAGGTGCATTATGTCGCTGGCATCTTCTCGTGCATCACGTCCAGCCTCTGCAGTCTCAGCAGCCGAGGGATGTTAAGGGTCGTCGATTTCCATCCATAGTGCCAGCAACGCAGCCTCCCCTCCGCCGCATCTCTTCCCGCTGCCAGACACTTCGGTTTCTGTTGGTCGCTGAGGCGTTTCTCCATCTTCTTTGTCTGCTTGTCTGTCTGTGTATATTTCCATTTGGGGACCGTCTATAAATGACGTCACGCGCTTGGGGTAGGGGTTCACTCATTTGTGACGAAGTGTGACCAGAGGAGGGGATCGACGAAATGTGACGTCATATCATCACATCAAACATCAGAATGCATAATCTTATTAAGTAAGTCCGCTTAATTAGCAGTTACTGTTACCATAATTTAACAAAACTAATTATTATAGTTGCATTCTTAATTTTTGGATCGTTTACTTTTACGGTTGGTGCCAATTATATGGGTTTTAGAAGTGAGGCAGCCATTCTGTAACACACAGGCAGGAATCAGTTATATTGCCGAAACGCATCAGGGCTCAAAAGTCACTGTACGTCGGCAACGTGAACTAATAATGGTTTTAAGCGCAAATGAAGAAAATGGAGAGAGTGTTAATTGGATAGATGAAAATGGACTGGATCTGGAATAGCTATTGAATAGGATGATGAGATCCACGCTCTCCCTATTTATTCCACGAAGGAGCACTTTGCTTCTGCATGCGTGGGAGAAGTTTGATTCTTTTTAAGCTATTGTTATTTCTTAAATGCAATGGTTCAACCAGAGCTTTTCATCTCGTGGAATGCATAATGTGTGTGTAAAAGTTATAGGCTACTTTCTTCATTTTTCTTCATTCCATTATAGCCTATAGTTTTGAGTATTTTTACGTTATCATTACTCTGTTTATATTTCTAAGAAAATTTACATGTAAAATTTTGGACATCTGGTTTCTTCGGAAGGGGTCAGAACTTTGTGACGTCATATTTGAGGAGGTCTTGGCATTTGTGACGACGCGTGACGAAGGGGGGGGGGTCAAAATCGTCCAAAATTGCGTGACGTAAATTATGGACGGCCCCTTGTGTATCTCAGTCTGTCTGTTTATTATGCCTTTTGCGACTGAATCTTACTCAATCGGTTGCTTATATCTTCCGTTCTCTCTGCATGCCTGCACCTCCGCGTTGTTACCTCTCCCTCTCTGTCTCCGCATCTATCACTGTCTCGGCCACTCTGCATGCGTCTGTTTTTGCCTTTTCCATTCCCTCCCTCCCTCCCCGAAGTGCCGTAGACTTGTCCGATTCTTGTCACGCAATGCGTCCATTCGTTTCTTAATCTTCAATAATGATAATAATAACGATGTCCCTACCCGCCTTCCATTTTCGATCGGCGGTCGAATATCCGCTGCAGCCTACCGTAGCAGGATCCGCCTTCCATTTCCACATCCGGTCACTGGGGGGCGTACTTCACGCCTTAAATGGAGGACCCATTAAGTAATTGAGATGTACAGACTTCCTTTTATCGCTCATCACGATATGGTTGCAGAATTGTGTAGCGCATTTATTAAGTTCAGCGAATGTTCTCCATTAGAGTCGTTTGAGGTCATTAACCGTCATTTACGTCTCCTTTATTGGTTTAAGAGGGTGAAAGTCGGGTTTTTATCTGTCATATTGATAATTGTTACAAAGCAATCAATATAAACTGAAATTGTAAGTTTGTGCGGTCGATATAGGCCTTTGCAGAAACGTGTAGGTCTACATTTATATTTCATAAAAAATCTATTACTTTGTTATCCGATTTATACAGTTGTGTTCGGACAATTTAAGTCTTGTAAAGTTTTGGTAAGATTTAGATAGCTTTCCAAGACATAAAACTGTAGAGATATATACGTATGTGTATATGGCTTATTAATATCGAATGTAGACCTAAACTCTATTATAAAGTTTGATCCAACATGTTTCGACAGCAGCGACCATAATACATGACTTGTAGACTTGCACAATACTCGTCTAGAGCGTATTTCGAAGCGATGCTAAACTTATATTTCTCACGATTGTTAACATTTATTAGTCGTTCATTTATTTATTCATTCATTCACTCATTCGTTCTGAGCATTTATATAGCGACCCTTCAACACCTACTAACGAACGCCCTCAGCCCAGCCACGACTACAGAAAAAGACTTATAAAAACTTGACGGTTGGGCCACAACATTGAGGAGAGCTCAAATGGGTGATCATTCTATATTGAAGGGCCACAAGCGAGTCAGCACGGCGCTGCCTAAACGGCCAAACGAGCACGTAAAACGAGAAGGTCACTCTTCGTTCCAGAGCGAAGCACTTAACGTGCTGAGACATCAGACACTGGGCGGCGAAGATCGCGCAAGTAAGATGGAGCACAACCAAGAACGCAACGCGAAACAAAAACAGCAATGCGATATGAAATTCGCTGGGACCAGAGGCGGCGATCCCGGGGAGGGGTCGAGAGGACAAGTCCCCCCATCTTTTACAGAGAGGTGACACGTTATACGTGTGTTCCTCACATTTATTACCCCTCTCATTGGGTGTCCCTCCCACCTCTCAACCGAGATCTCCGTCTCTGGCTGGGACACAGGCAGCCATTGCGAAACATCGCGTATGTATGCAGGGACAGAGGAGAGTTTAGGAAACCGCCCAATAAGCCGAGCCACCGAGTGCAGAACCCGATCCAATCGCCCCAGAACCACAAGACAAGAACGTGACAAGAGGAAGGCCAGCAAGTAAGGAACAACAATGGTCAACTCGAACAGTAACGAAGGCATGGACAAGAACCACGATTGCGCCGTAAGTGAGAGATCGATCCACCACTCGAAGCTGACGAATGTTGGTAGTAACAGCGCCGTGCAACTAAGTTCGCATGTTGAGAGAGAGTGAGCTCAGAGTCAAGAGTAACTCCCTGATCACTGACTGCGAGTGGAATAGTTATGTGAGGAAAGAGCAGGGTAAGTTTGGAGATGCCAACACCCTCAAGTTGCCTACGGCCTCCAAACCAAATAAGCTGCGTTTTGGATGGGTTAAAAAGGAGCCGATTGGAGACCATCGAAGAAATGAGGACGACCATGGTCAGACATATCTGACTCACAGTAGCCAGAGCATCCGATGAGCGTGCATGGTTGTATACGCTTGCACAATAGTTGGTGCAAAAGCCCTTGAGAGGCCGGCAAGGGACAAATAGAGAAGGTAGAAAAGGTATAGCATAAGCCCTAAGCCAGAACCTTGAGGCGCCCTAAAAGGGGCAGGGACCCCCAATGAGACTTAGACGAGCCAAGGACCACACAGTTTGTGCGGTCCAATAAGAAAGACCTAAAGCATTCAAGAGGCTGGTCTACCAGGTCAAAGGAGGTGGGGAGGCGCTGTAAAAGAATGAGTGGTCCACCGAGTCAAAGCCAGAGCTTGTAAACGCGAAAGAGAGCAAGCGGAGTAGCCTGACCATGGTTAGCGCTGTAGAAGTCCGACAATAATTATTATAGTCGAAGCAAGAGAGTCTCCGTGGACTGATTCCTACGGAAACAGAACTGCTGCGACGTACATTCATGCATACATGCATGCATGCATTATACCGACGCATAAACAATTGTTCGGAACAATTTCAAGCTCCGATTGTTTATACCATTCCATTTTCAACTTAAAATGCCTCTCACTGAAGTTCAACGAGTATACCCTCAACTCAGTAGTTAAGGTCAGTAAAGGTCAACGAGCGACAGTCAAGGGATATAAATTGTCCTGCTGCCTACAACTTAAGCCGCACAAACACACTGCAGAACGATTGATAAGAGTCCTTGGATGGTTTTAGGACTCAACGGAAATAAGTTTTTGTTTATACTTAATATGGATAAATTTATACGCAGAATAATATTAAAGAGCACTTGCGTTTATGTATAACCGATATATATATATATATAATTATATGCATATATATTCTTTTTATTTGCTTGAAAAATTGCACGCCATCGTGTTAATAATTACTGCATGATATAGGTTCTGTCAACCATTGCCAAAAAATTACGCGTGTAATGTAGGCCTACAATGCCTGGACATTGACTGACTGTCAGGCAGTTATGCTATACGTTCTTTCGAAGTCCTTCCTTTTACGGTGTAATATGTGGCTTCAACTGTAGTTGGCAATGGTCAACGTATTTCTATGTAACGAAATGTCTTCAATTCAAATTGATGCGATATACACGACAACAAACTAGAGTTTGAATATATTATGTCTTAAATTAATTATGTTGTAAAGAACGACACGATACGATAGAACAAAAACAACACAAGAATATTTAACACCATTGTTAAACTATATTTAAATATATCATGCATGCTTGTATGTATGAATACAACGACTGACTGACCGACCGACTGTATGTATGTATGTGCGTATGTATGTATGTATGTATGTATGAATGTATGTAGGTATGTATTTATGTATCTATGTATGATTGTATGTATGTATGTATTTATGCATGTATGTATGTATGTATGTATTTATGTATTTATGATTGTATGTATGTATGTATTTATGCATGTATGTATGTATGTATGTATGTATTTATGTATGTATGATTGTATGTATGTATGTATTTATGTATCTATGTATGACTGTATGTATGTATTTATGTATCTATGTATGATTGTATGTATTTATGTATGTATGTATGTATGATTGTATGTATGTATGTATTTATGTATGTATGTATGTATCTATGTATCTATGTATGACTGTATGTATGTATGTATTTATGTATTTATGTATGTATGTATGTATGTATTTATGTATCTATGTATGATTGTATGTATTTATGTATGTATGTATGTATGTATGTATGATTGTATGTATGTATGTATGTATGTATGTATGATTGTATGTATGTATGTATTTATGTATGTATGTATATATATTCTTTTTATTTGCTTGATAAATTGCACGCCATCGTGTTAATAATTACTGCATGATATAGGTTCTGTCAACCATTGCCTGGGTATGTATGTATGTACGTATGTATGTATATATGTATGTAGGTGAGTATGACATGTATGTATGCATGTATGTATGTATGTATGTATGTATGTATGTATATATGTATGTATGTATGTATGTATGTATGTATGTATGTATGTATGTATGTATGTATGTATGTATGTATGTATGTATGTATGTATGTATGTAGGCGTGTATGTACGTATGTATGTATGTATGACATGTATATATGTATGTACGTATGTAGCCTATGTATGTATGTGTCTAGGCATTTGTAAAGCATCATTTAGCAACATCATAAGAACGCTAAAAATGGCGTTTTACTATATCTGAAGTGATGCGCTTTAAGATTCCTTGAAATTGTCTCCTGGGCAAAATATTCAAGTGTTTGATGGTAGATGGTCCCTAAAGGAAGGTCCGATACTCGAGGAAGCACAATATTCCCATCGACGTACGATGGCTCTAGGATGACGCAATGACAATGCCTATAATCATATAGCTACATATATTGAACAGTATGACTATAGCTGAATCGAACAGTAACGATACAGTCCGTCGAAGAGGATACTGAACTCAATCGCGCGCTTAACTGGCAGTCAGTGCAGAGTCTCTCGCATACATATTTGGCAGGCTAGCAACAATTCGGGCATTAAACATACGTAGCCTATTATTCAGGATGGGTTGAGACTGCTTTTCACGGAATTTCGGTAAGCATAGAAGATCAGGGTTGCTATAGTCTAAGCGCGTCAGAATAAAGGAGCGGATGAAAGATGAAATTCATTGCATGATTCTGATCTGACGCATTCGATAAACGCAGGGCCTTCGGAGGGGATTTCATTATGTCCCTCTATAGATATACGTGTAGTTACTCGTCCATAAGCATTCACTGGAACTACGGTCGCTATCGCTTTACTGTCGCTATCGTGTGCTGCGTAGACCCTATAAACAAAACAGTAAGGTTGCGCATCGTCTAGCAAAATGGCGGCGTCCACTATTCACGACGTAATTAGGCCGCAATCGGAAATCCGCGGTTGTGCCCTGGCAGGCAGAGCGTCGTCGAGAAGACAGCCATGTTTGCTGGCATTCATTCAACATGGCGCCGGGTGGACGGCGAACGGCGTTCGTATACTAAAGCCGGAACCTGCCCGCCTCTCGTATGCGGCTATTCCTTCAGCGTGTGCGGTCCTGATGGCTTTAAAGCCGGAGGCAACGGCCACGCATGGCCGGATTAGACTTCCGCCCGGTCACGCTTTCTGGACATTTCGATAATACGACTTACACGCGAGATTGTTGTATAGGGCGCAGCATTGACCGAATTGGATTTATTCAATCGATGGAAATGCCACCTGAAGACTGTGTTTGTGACTACGACTCTCCCTTATCCATTTTTATCCAATACTTATACGCCTACTACGATTCAGGGATGTGGTCTCGAGACCGCGGTCTTGGTCTCGAGATCGGAAAACCGAGGTCTTGGTCTTGGTCTCGAATGCATCGGTCTTGGTCTTGGTCTTGGTCTCGACTGCGTCGGTCTTGGTCTTAAAGGAACTGTCTTGGGATTGATCGCTGTCTTATGTCGGCGTTCTTGGTCATTTGCCGTATCAGAGTAATTTCTTTTATATTTGTCGGTTATTAGAGACACCGGGTGTTTAGGCCCTACGCGCTTGGTATTGACTTGCGACGTGCTGACCATCAATACATACAAATTACTATGAGGGAAAAATGTGCATTTGCAATGGAACCAGCCATTTCAAAATTTGCTTTCATAAATTTCAAGGTTTTGGAACAATCTAATTATTATGTGGTCGGCCACGGGCAGTCACTATTAACCTACAATTCCGAGTACAAGTAGACCTACAGGCCTACACCATTCAAACGGAACTCTAATCTACTTGTTCAGATGTCTTATCTGTAACCTATCGTATAGGCTACTGTGAGTAATTTATAGTGCGATATTCTCAGGCCGATGCCTATGGCTGAAACCACAAAAGTTCAGACTGGCCGGTAAAACCGCTTCTGGACCATTATTAAGATTAGTATTCTTCAGCAATAAAATTAATGTTTTAAGCGTGTTATTCCTTATTCCGTTTTAGCGTCTTAATAAATAAAATTGTTTATTAAAAAAATTGTATCGGTCTTGATCTTGGTCTCGGACCACCCGGTCTTGGTCTTGAACCTCTCGGTCTTGGTCTTAGTCTTGGTCTCGCGGTTTTGGTCTCGTGCCCAACGCTGCTACGATTATTATACCGTAACTCTAATCGCACTTCATTACTCATTATTCATGTATTCATAGATACAATACAGACACACATGCATCAATGTGCATACAATAGTTATTCATTCATTCATTCAATCTGAGTATTTTTGTAGCGCCCTTCCAGAACCTCCTCAGAAGCGCTGCCAGTCCCGCCACGACTAAAGAAAAAGACTTGAGAGATTTGTAAAAACTGCCGGTTGAACCACAAGAGCGGAGTTCAAGTGGGGGTGGGTGGGGGTGGGTCATTTCGGATTTAACTTAAGGGCTCATAACCGCCAAAGCACAGTGCTGCCTTATTGGTCAATAGAGCCCGTGGAACTAGAAGTTCACCACTCTTCGAAGGCCTACCATGTATATTGTATATACATACACGTTGCTGCATATGCATGATGGAATGTATGGACCTTGTGCAGAACTATGGCATGACCGTTCGGAAACAGCAAATTGTCAATCGTGGCGGAATTGACTGAGACACGATTTATGGAGAAAATGGATCAGGTGACCATCAATCTCACAAAAACAAAGCATGATGGAAGCATCATAATCACAACTGCCTTACCACAGAAATCTCTGCCCAATGATTTTTTTATTTCGGCCAAAGTATATTAAAATCTATGCCGAAGTGCTTTAAAGTATTTTAAAATAATGACCACTACAGACATCTCTACCTAAACAAATTTAGATCTCTACCCATGTATTTTTGAATCTCTGTCCAAGTATTTTGAATATCTGCCCAAATGTTCTTAAATCTCTACCCAAGGAAGCTTATATATTCACATCTCAGCCCAAGGAATTTAGATAAGCCTAAGTATTTTTGAATCCCTACCCAAGTATTTTCGATTAAACGAGGAGTAAATAATTATATCTCAAAGATGTCGATGCAATTGCGCGCGCCATCTATTATTCATTCGGTTACGTTACCGTTGGCGTCTAACACGGACGGGGCCGTGAATAAGTCATTAGCCATGACGGATAGGCAAACGTCACTAAGGTTGCCGAACTGGGATCAATGTCTGAGATTGGTCGACACTATATAGTGGACAAAATTGGCGCCGCCGGTATGCCAGCGAAATTAAGCGGCAGTGTGTTCTGTTGGGTGGTATACCTGGACGGTATACGTATAGGAGCCTATTCCAACGATTTCAGGTAAACACCTGCTGAATTGACTCCGTCACATGACCCTGGACAGCTTGTTAACTCACACAATATACTGGACTAAGCTCCACGACATCTTATACAAATAAGTCAGATCGAATAGCAATCGTTTAATGCCAGGAATATTAAAATGGCTGATCAACCATCGATTTGTATCACATGCCATCGGACATCTGTCATCCATGACGACGGTGATGAAGACTTGTAATGCCAATGTATGGATCACGTCACGCGTGACTGGCATAGAATTCTGTTGATGCATGACTTATTATTCCTGGCGCATAGAGCCCTCGAGATTAGTTTCTTTCTGTTCATCTATCGTCACGAAACATCGATAGGTCCTGTAACTGTGACGGAAATACCGATGATCTGCATCGAGTGTTTGAGGAAACCAAGAAAGAACTCAAAGAAACATTTGTGCTTTACACTGGAATATGGTGATGAGCTCCATTTGGCATTATGCTACCCGGGGATGAGGTGAGTGAGGTGGTTTCCCGTTGCCTCCAACACAATTAATTATGGGTGAGCCACTAGTCCAAGGTTGTTACACAGTGACTCGGGGTTTGTTCGAACCTGTGATCCTCCGAACGCTTGGCACCGATGCCACCGAACATCCTACTGCGCCACTGCGCCCCACGCTGGAACACGGAGTTCGTTGCATGCGTGTTTGTATATATATCAATTTTTGCTAAAGGTTTTCACTTGGTAAATTAATGGATGGAAAACAACATAGGCCTAACAGTTCTTCTATTAAAACAGTTTGTTGAAAACACACGTCAACCAAAGATGCGAAACTCCAGACCCGTCTCAAGACTTTTGGCGGCCATATAAAGACAAAGCTAAATTTCGACGGCCAGCCCACAATATTATACCAGCGATCAAAATGAATTATTAGCTTTTTTATTTTGGGTTGCTTTATTGCGTTTTTCACTTAAGTATCAATATTATATATATAACATGCATTTGTATATATGAGTATGAAATATAATAGGCTATATGCTTTGATTATGGGCCGATAGTTTGATGATTTATTTATAAAATTGTTAGGACTAATAAAAATTAAAACATAAGCCAATATTGTTCTAATTACGAATTGGCAAGAAAATATTTTATAAGATTACCTTTGTAAAATTGGCGGCCCCTAAAATGTTTCTGCCCTAGGCGGCTGCCTAGTCTATCTAACAGACGAGCCGACCCCACAAAAATCAGTCCGTTGGCAATCTCTGCAAAGGGCATGAAATGTTTATCTCAATATGACTTTTGCTGTTAAATGGTGATCAATGTAAAAAATTATCAAAATGCAAGTGTAATATAAATGTCTGTCTGTTTGTAAGTCGGTCTGTGCGCTTGCCTGTTTCTGTGCATGCCTGCTCATTTGCTTGCCTCCCTCCCTACCTGCCTGTGCATCAGTCTGTCCTCTGCCTTTCTACTTGTCCGTCCTAGAGAGAGGTCTGTCCATCTGTACATCTGCCATGTCCATCTATTCATGTCTATACGTCTCATGTAGGCGACAACAGATGGTCAACTGTTTCTCGTCCATCGAGAGATCATCATCATCATCGCCACCCTGTCCTCTCCTCGAAATATGAGACACTCTTCGCCTATAGGTGTCATCCGTTCTAATATTCATAATCAAAGTCATTGTCACTCAAAGATTAACCATTCACGGCAACTCAATGGCTCGGTGGGGGTCATTGCGATAGCGACCTGGTTTTGTAATCCAACGACTGCAGTTTTGAGTCTTTCATATAGAAAACACCGTGCAACGACCATTGATAACTTGATTCGCACACACTTGTCTCAGGTATCAGATTTAAAAATTCACATCACATACCAATTGGCCAACGCATTATATGCAAATGAGCTAAAAATATAACAAGAAGACGTAATTTGCGTGATGATCATTAAAACGAAAGGATGGAAATGCATTGGACTTCAGGCTGCAGGTCAAAGTGAAACACGTCAACATGCGTGCATACATGCTAAATGTGCATGTATGTATGTATGTATGTATGTATGTATGTATGCATGTATGCGTCAACGTACATACATACATGTCCACAAACGTTGACGCATACATGCATACATACATACATACATACATACATACATACATACATACATACATACATACATACATACAGATGCCTACATGTATACATATGTATGTATGTACATGCTAGGCCTGGATACACGCATACATGCGTGCATGCGTAGTTGTTGATCTACTTAGTTGCCGATAGAATAATCATCATTCCTATTAATGGGCTGAAGATATCCACATTTAGTTCTCTGTCTTATAGTCCTCCAGAGTCAAGCTATGCACTCGTTTTTGGCATCAGTAGACTCCTCTCTTCTCCATGTAACAACTCTCGCCAATCGTAGTCTTGATATTTCTGCAGCGCCCTGTACTGATGATCGCAAGAACCAGCTTACTCACAGTCAAGCTCAATGGATGGACAGACAGTCTCAAAATTTTCGTGTATATGACGTGCAAATAATTATTGTTCGCACACATTAGTCTCTGTGGCCAAACATAGGCAATTAATGGAAAAGGCAAATCGTACAATACACCTATCAGTAAATGGGAACTTGGAATGCATCCACCGCCGACACAAGGAGACCAGAGAATTAACGCCTCTCTTTCGACGCATAGCCTATATTGGAACATCTTTATTCATATGCAGTGAAGCAAAAGTTAATAATTATATGTTAAAAACAGTTGGCCTATCCAATAGACGCGAATTGCGAAAATCGGTTGTATGCTAGTAATTTCACTTTCGTAGCTCTATCATGTAAGGAAGGGCTTCTGCAAGTGTCATCGGTTATGATGATCGACTTTTTCGTCATTTCAGCAAATATTTCCATCAAGGTCGATCAATATGAAGAATTTGATCAGTAATTTCGAACATGTTGAATTTCCCTATAGTGTTTGGTCTACGTACCAGACTTATTCGTCGACTTTGCCAAGGAATTTGTATTTATAACTATGAAGCATTTTTTTATCAGCGGGGACAAGCGAATTGCGAAAACGATCACAAATTTTAAATTTCAACTTTCTTTACATTTGCATTCAAGACAATTTCATTTATTTCAATAAGCAAGCAGATGAAAAAAGTGCACAACTTAAACAAAATAATTACTCTTCAGCAGAATGTTTTTGGGTTTATGTCTTGCAAAATCAGAACAAATGTCGTCATTGGCGACATTTGTCTCGTTAAACTGTATTACTTATATAGGATCTGTTGATCGAGTTGGATTTATGCGATCTCTGGCAAAACAGTTGAATCGACGAAATCACTGTTTGTAGCATTCTCCACAGCTCCTATACTGGTATTCGATTTGGATAGGCCTATGCATAGACCTATGCTGAGTTGAACACCAGTTGGGTATAGAAGCTCAGTCTGAGGCTGAGATTCGCCTTCGGTGGTAGAAATGGCTCGGGCTATTGGTTCAGACTCAAAATTGTCGGCTTCTTTCAGTTTTTAGTAAACCATAAAGTTCCGGAACTTTGTGTAATGCCAACTATTTCTTTCCCCGTTTTTCATGTCCTCTCTCATGCCGACACAACTTAAATTATGAAAATGTAAATCGTTTTTTTATCGAAACATGTTATACAGTCTAAAAATAAGAAAAATAATTTGAATTATATCTCGCCTCATTTGAAAAAATAATACTTTACCTAAAAGACGATTAATAGGGCACATGATGCACTTTTTTCATTTATTTTCAATAAGATTTCCATGGCAACAGCAAGCAGACAACATTATGGTTATTATGCTAAGAGAGAATATTCATGACAATTAATTTAGTACAAATACGGTCCAAAGATAGCACTAGACTTTTAAAAATGTGATTGCAGTTTTTTTTCTTTCTATTTTGCTTTGTTTGCAGGCTTCTTATTTCTTTTGGGGAAGATGGCGGGGCCTCTTCAGCCTGGGGCCCTATGCCACGGCTTATAGTTATGCCTTAATCCGGCCCTGCGTGGCCCCACAACTATAGCGACTGTTTCAGCTTACTGTGCGCTGTTTTGCTAACCTGTGTATTTTATTTGTATGAAATGACATTTAACATCATTTAGGCCAGCGTAGAGAGCGCACCTGAGTAGGTATATTTAAGGGGCGCTTTATAAATGTTCGATTACATTACATTAGAATTTCTTGTTATCTGATCTCTGAAGGAGGCGCCGAACTTGATGATTTATTTACCAAACCTTATAACATCTAAAAACAATTCTCTCCTTACGTTACGTCTATGTTCGCTATAAAGACCGAAGCCTCTATTACTAGGAGAGCGACCGATAGACTTGCTGCTAATGTTGATGCATGACATTCGCGTTAAGGCAAATTGCGCCGCCTTTAAAGTCTGAGTCTAATCGTTGACGAGGGAGCTTGTGGTCTAATGGTTGACTCTGATCTGCGTCGAACGGTGGTCTACTGACCAACTGACCACACACACTGACCGACTGATGGACACTCTCAGAGGACGGATCAAATGCTCCGATCGCGTGACTGAGCGCCCATGCAGACGCAATCACAACTGCAGTAAATTGGTCAATTCTGCGGTCGCCAGCTTACTTCCGAACGGATGGCAGATCGACCAACTGAATGTCTGTGAATTTTAAAGCGTCTTTATGAAGTATAAGCAGGCGCTATACATACATAAATATATACATATACGTACATACTTACTTACACACATGCATACATACATGTAAACATACATACATACATATATACATACATGCATACAAACTAACATACATACATGCATACATGTTAACATACATACATACATATATACATACATGCATACAAACTAACATACACACATACATACATACATACATACATACATACATACATGCATACATGCATACATGCATACATACATATATACGCTCATATACATATACAAACATACATAATTGTATTTCTGTGTGTGATTGTGGGTGCGCGCGCGCACGCAAATGTTTTTAGTCTAGAGCTGATTATTTTGTGTTGCGTGGGGTACCACCGTACGCACGCAGGCAATTGTTTCATCGAGAAATCATTGAGAGAGTGTGCGTTTCTAAATTCGGTCGAAGAGGAACTAAAGACACCAGAGACAATGGAATCAGCGACCATGAACTGGCGCCTGGCACAGTTAATGGACTCGGAAGGTTGTGCTATCGTTAGGGATCAGCCAGGCGCGACGGAATGCCGGGATGCGCCGGTGAAGCGAGCCTCATTGCGGCTGCTTGACTGGTCAACTGTGACGGGGTCGTGAACCGGCGCTGGGAAAAGACGACAGAGGTTTTCCAAATAGACTCGGTCGCTGGATAATGGTTAATACAACTCGAATTTGTTACTGCTAATGACTGGGAGATTCCCCCTCCCCAAAACACTAACCGAAGCCTCAGTAGGTCGGTGGAGGGGTTAATTTCGAGGAAGGACCCTCCACCAAACGATTTCCAAGCATTCGATTGGTGAGGCGTATAATAACGGGACTGACCCGAATTTCTACGACAGGTGGCGCTCAACGAACTGTTCTACACACGTCACTGGCGACGTGTCATCCTCATCGCTCAATACCTACTCGACTCTCGTAGAATGGACGGTGATTTGTCTGCGGTCGGAGAATTCAGCCAATTAATCTTAATTAGCGGCAAAGTTGCTTTGTTTCAAGTGGCGGCGATCGTTTGGTCAGGTGACCACTGGCTAACAACGCAGTCGGCTTTGAACAGAGTCAAAGGTTGTTTAAAAATCAAGTCTGTGAAAGGATGGATGATTTAAGCCTACGTAATATTTCGTTTTATTAGCCTATAGTTTCAGCGTGTTCCTCCTACCTTTAGAGGCTCAGAGCCAATAACGGCTAGGAGCCTTATTAAGGCAGATGAACCCAGCTCTTTCTATCACCGGCGTCACCGCCTTGTCAGACACCGCTGACTGTACGGTCAGTGTACTGATTTGTGGCTGATTCTGGAGACAGTATAGGGAGGCGGAAGGAAGAGGTTTAGAATGAGTTGAATGGAAGGGACTAACGGATGATAGGAACAAATAAATAAATATATGAATGAATTAAATGGACTCAAATGGAGTATGAATTGTCGAATGAAATGAATGGGTGAATGGATAGCATAAATGGAACAAAAGTGGCGATATGGTAATTGCTGCCCAACTGACATAAAGATGTATCAATTCTTCAATACAGAAGCGTGATCTGCCTTAAGAAACCCATTCGCAATCTCTCCATCCTTAGAACTCGGCCTAGACCTAAGCTCCAGTAGAGCGTCAATCAGCCTTAGCCCTGCGAGTAGAATCGACGCAGCTGTCTAGGCTTCACGCACGCACAACCACATGCACTTGCAAGTTGGTCGATCGGTGCCAGGCCAGACAAATGGGCCTCGACACGGAAAGAGTGGAGGCGCCGTCCCTTCGGGGTTTAGACCTTCTCTTCTTATCTCCTTCTTTCTCTTACTCTCTGTCTCTCTGGATTTCTGTCGATCTCTGTCTATCGGGCTTCCTCCCTCCCTTCCTCTCCCATTCCCTGATCACGCTCAATGAACATCATCCAAAATGAACAGCGACGGCGTGAAAAATCGAGATTCAGTCGCCGCCCGAAAGGAAGGAGAGAAGAATGGATGGAAAGAAGGAGGAAGAGAAGAATGAATGTAAGGAAGGAGGGAAGAATGGATGGAAAGAAGGAAGAATGGAAGAATGGATGGAAAGAAGGAGGAAGGGAAGAATGAATGTAAGGAAGGAGGGAAGAATGGATGGAAAGAAGGAAGAATGGAAGAATGGATGGAAAGAAGGAGGAAGGGAAGAATGGATGGAAAGAAGGAAGAATGGAAAATGGATGGAAAGAAGGAGGAAGAGAAGAATGAATGTAAGGAAGGAGGGAAGAATGGATGGAAAGAAGGAAGAATGGAAGAATGGATGGAAAGAAGGAGGAATGGAAGAATGAATGTAAGGAAGGAGGGAAGAATGGAATGGAAAGAAGGAAGAATGGAAGAATGGATGGAAAGAAGGAGGAATGGAAGAATGGATGGAAAGAAGGAGGAATGGATGGAAAGAAGGAGGAAGAGAAGAATGAATGTAAGGAAGGAGGGAAGAATGGATGGAAAGAAGGAAGAATGGAAGAATGGATGGAAAGAAGGAAGAATGGAAGAATGGATGGAAAGAAGGAAGAATGGAAGAATGGATGGAAAGAAGGAGCAAGGGAAGAATGAATGTAAGGAAGGAGGGAAGAATGGATGGAAAGAAGGAAGAATGGAAGAATGGATGGAAAGAAGGAGGAAGGAAAGAATGAATGTAAGGAAGGAGGGAAGAATGGATGGAAAGTAGGAATAATGGAAGAATGGATGGAAAGAAGGAGGAATGGAAGAATGGATGGAAAGAAGGAGGAAGAGAAGAATGAATGTAAGGAAGGAGGGAAGAATGGATGGAAAGAAGGAAGAATGGAAGAATGGATGGAAAGAAGGAAGAATGGAAGAATGGATGGAAAGAAGGAAGAATGAAAGAATGGATGGAAAGAAGGAGGAAGAGAAGAATGAATGTAAGGAAGGAGGGAAGAATGGATGGAAAGAAGGAAGAATGGAAGAATGGATGGAAAGAAGGAAGAATGGAAGAATGGATGGAAAGAAGGAAGAATGGAAGAATGGATGGAAAGAAGGAGGAAGGGAAGAATGAATGTAAGGAAGGAGGGAAGAATGGATGGAAAGAAGGAAGAATGGAAGAATGGATGGAAAGAAGGAATAATGGAAGAATGGATGGAAAGAAGGAGGAAGGGAAGAATGAATGTAAGGAAGGAGGGAAGAATGGATGGAAAGAAGGAAGAATGGAAGAATGGATGGAAAGAAGGAGGAAGGGAAGAATGAATGTAAGGAAGGAGGGAAGAATGGATGGAAAGAAGGAGGAAGAGAAGAATGAATGTAAGAAAGGAGGGAAGAATGGATGGAAAGACGGTGGGAAGAATGGATGGAAAGAAGGAGGAAGCGAAGAATGGATGGAAGGAAGGAGAGGCGAATGGATAGAAAGACTGATCACTGGTAAACAACGCAGTCGGCTTTGAACAGAACGAGGGAGGGAAGAAAGAATGGGTTGTCTCAAGAAGGTGATTGACGGAAGGATGGCAGGATAGAAGGACGGTAGAATAAATTAACGGACATACGTGCGAGGGGAAGGAGAAATGGACTTAAGGACGCATGGATCAAGGTATCTGTGGACGGACTGGAGTATGGGGAGTTTATGGCAGGAGGGATGGAAGCCTGGAAGGCTAACCAGAAGAGGATGGAACTGATAGATCAATGGAAGGACTGACTTATTCATATTTCTGTGAATATGGTTATTTTTCCACCGCTGTTACAAGCGATAACTGTGGATTTGTCTGCTGTTTCTATTGGTGTCTGCTACAACAAGGCGTTTGCTGTAGTGGGAGAGGGTGCAGCCGACCTATCATCAGCGACACGGGGACACCGGGTGGTTGAGTTGCAGAGGATGGGGAATTGTCAATTGGTCGATAGATGCCGCCCTCGTCTTCTCTTTTTATAATTAGAAGATAATTGGGAACGAAGGAATCTGTAACGCCCTGCGGAGCACGTCCGATGAAGTTTGTCTCAGCAGCAGCAGCAGTAGATAGGGTCGATGGAAGGGATGCTTGGAGGATGGAGGAACCGCTCTGGTGGAGGAATTGGCGACTGAGCGGACAGAGAATGAGATACAGAGAGATACAGAAAGACAGACAACCAGACTGAGTCACATAGAGGCTAAGTCTGGTACAAGGACATAGTCAGCTGCTGCAGAGCCAGTGACGGATTCTGAATTATAGACTGTGGCAAGCGCGTCATGCATTTACAGTTGCAGAAATGGCGGATCATCAATGGAGGCTTAGATAGAGATAGATGTAGCGGCAGAAGTAGAAATAGAAGCAGAGATGCGGATATATCTCTTTTAATCGCACTCTCGAGATTTTCTATAATTTGCGGTAACCATTTTAGTGATCTTACTCAATCAAATAATCTCGATAGCCAGATAGGCCTATATAGCCCAGCAGAGGTGCAACAAGGTTTTGAAAAGTGGGGGGGGGCATAATTTATAAAATATTGCGGAAAACTCCCCCCCCCACTTTTTGAATTTTGCCACCCAGAAATTTGAAAAATGGTGGGCACAAATTATTTTAACAAAGGTAATCTTAAAAAGCCATTGGATAAACATAAAAAAGAACCGATTTGGGGGACACATGGGGGGCACTGAGCACTAAAACTTGGGGGCTTTGCCCCTCCAGTTTTGAAACTGGGGGGCAGGTGCCTCCCTGCACCCCGCTTGTTACACCCCTGTCACGCACGACACTCTGGACGATGGCGCTATATAAAAGTTATCGACCGGCAGCACAGGCGCGGGAGGACTATGGATGAAGATGTGTCTACCTGAAACCTGAGAAAGGAGACCTCAATGGGCTTCGCCGGAGGCAGACGGCCTCAATGCAGACGGCGAGAAATATGCAAATAGCAACGAAGTGTCAAGCAACGAAACCCGACACCTCGAGGCAGACGGTAGAAGCGCCTGCCCCTACCTCCTCTGCGACCCATGAACAAGAATTTCTTTTCCAGCTGAAAATCTGGTTTGAACCGGCCCGTTGACACGGATCATGAATAGGGGACAATTCCGATACGAACGGCGCAATCTGTTAGGCGGTATAACTGTAGTAATGGAATTCAATGACACTAATAAGGCCCACCCGTGACAGCAGCTAGTCAAACATTAACTTACTCCCATAGTGATTGACGTTATGCTAGGGACATCAAGATCCGACCAACCCGAATTAGGAATAGTTTCAGCAGGTGATTTGTCGTCCAATAGAGATACAAGTTTAGCGTTTGGGAGGGCGAAGGAAATCGCCTCTAGAAGGGTTCTTATAGTGTAGCAATGGAAGGAAGAGGGACGTGTTTCGGAACTGGGGGAGACGCTAGGTCGTTCTGACGACAAGGGTAATCAACGTAGTTGGTAATCCCGTCTCCAACGTAAACCAGGGAAACATTTCTAAAAGGACACTAATATGTCCAGTAAGTGTAGATAGGATGAGTGGTGTATATATATATATCGTTAAAATATACATATTAAAACCATCAAGTGTGTCGTGTTGCTGACCTTGGTGATAGAGGAAAGAACCGTCGGTACTCTCGTCATCTAGAAGAAGGAGTTGGCAAGAGAGAAACCCGCGACAACCCCTGTAGCCCAGTCGAGATCGGTTCCACGTCAAGGTCGAACAGGCGGCTACAGTGATGCTGCATAGATTTTTCTCGCTCTTTTGTTTAATTAATCATTGGTTCAATCGGTGTTTCCACAGCTGCGAGTGTCATCACACCCATCGCAATGCTCGCCCACCCATCAGTGGGGGGGAGGAGGTGCCGACCTTCGGCCCATCTCAAGCACGTCGATTCTGAGCTGGATGAGGGAAACAAAACTTGTGGAAAACGCTTAGGCCTCTAATAATTATTACGCGGCTAACCGTAGCAGTCAAAAAAGAATTGTCCCGCCTACCCGGGGATTAACAAGAATAGACCATATGAAAATATTTGGAGTTACTGTTTCGAGCTCGTTTAGTTTTAAGAAACACTGTGCATTGATGTCATCTGCACGCGAGCTCGATATAGGTCTAGGCTATAACATGGTATTTAGGGTCTTGTCGTCTCATAGACTGTTTGGACACAGACTGTTGTGAGAGTCAAATCTCGTGGTCTGCACTCCGGGTTTGTTGGCGTTGAACCGAGTTTGTCAGCTGGGATATGTCTCTGAGAACATTCAATCTTTCGGACAGCTTTGCACAAGGGCAGACTATATAGGCTCTTCGCTTCGATTGTGCAGGCCTACCACCGTCACCTCGTGTTCTTCTATTAGAATGGTTCACTTACGATTCAGTTGAACTGAATTCTCATCGGTTGCAACTTGCAACCAGTCGAACGTCACGTAGACCTGGGCCTACGGAAAACTGGCCGCAGGTCATGTCACCGATAAACTTAATTAATTGATTAGTTAATTAATTCCAGATGCATATGACTTGTGCACCATGCAGGCGCTAAAATGTACTTCTTAACTAAAATAACTATTCGTCTAGAATCAATCGACCAATGAGTAACAGTTGTCTAATATCTTGAACAGTCCTGGATACAATCAGAGACAGATGGGAAATCATCGTCGTCCGACCACACCTGACGGAAAAGAGAGAAGAATATCCCGAGGCGATTTAGTTTATCATATGCTGACATCGCTGCTATTGAGTCGGTTCTCTCGCTGGCAGAGCTGCTCACTAGTCAACAATAGCGCTACTTAATTTAAATAAGATATTAGAGATAATATGAATCGGATGTAATAGGTTATAAATTGGAGAGCACAGCAATCCAGTGGTTAGCGTACTGAACAACAATCATCGAGGCAGAGTATTAAGAATCCAGAGATGGGTTACTAATTAATTATCAATTAGACATAATATATTAGGCGTATAGGAGCCTACGTCATAATTATAGCCAGAGATAGTGTTAGGCCTATAAGACGCCTCTGAATTAGGTCTATCTGAGAACTAACGCACGGCTAGTGGTTAAATTCAGCCGGATATGAGATCCGCCACCTCAACAATGAGATCCGCTACCTAATTACTTGTTTTTTTTTAAAAAAATCACCCATAGAGCCTACGCTCCTTGTTTCACACATTTCATGCTTCTCTGGATAGCAAACAGTGATTAGGCCTATCTGGCAGTATCTGTTATAAATGCGCCACTTAGCCTGACTTAGGCCTAAGTTTTAAAGTTTATAATATGTCGAGATCCGGCATCCCTAGATTTGAAATTTAGGCCTAACCACTGACGACCACTCTCAGATGGTATCTTAGAATAAGCTTATAGCCTACATGAATATAACAGCGCAATTAGGAACTAAGTAAACTAATAATATCAGTTTACTTAGTTCTTAATTGCGCTGCCATCTGACGAGTGCTTTCTAAGTAGGCTACGTGCATGAGTTGACGGGTGTTAGCTTTGCGAGAAATTATTTCTAAGAGAATTATTCACCCCAAGGTTCTCTGAAAAATTTAAGGTGTAGGGACTGGTGCTACTTATCTCCCCAAATACATCATAAATATTTTACATTTCTACAGAGTTTCCACTGTTCAGGGTCGTACATAGGGAGGGGCCAGCGGGGCCGTGGCCCAGGGCGCAAATGTGGAAAGGGTCAAAATTTCAGCATGAAATAACTTATTACTCCATAAAATGCACTATTTTCAAAATTTTGGGCGCCAGATTGACGCTAGGCACAGTGCGCAATTATAGCTCGGCACGACCCTGCCACTGTTCATCCATTTTAGCTACATCCATTAATTTTTTCCCATCTGTCCGCGCCTCAACCCAAATTTTGTCCACCTGTCCCCCAGGATCAAGTCTCCGCCTAAGCGTACAACGGCATTGGGACAACTGTTTCATACAACATCTTCTTGGTCAATATTGATAGCACTCTCGATTTCCACATTTTGCCTAGTGTGCCGAATATTGCACACGCTAGACCAATTCTAGGCTTGACGTACCGCCTACTCGACTACAATGTTCGCAGCAGTCTCTGCAGTGATGCTGGTAACAGTGCTTAAAGTGTAAAAAAAAGAACTGCCTGGACGCTAGGGGAGCCGTCCATAAATGGCGTCAGACAATTTTGGACCATTTTTGACCACTGCCCCTTCGTCATAACTGCCATGACCCCTCAAATATGACGTCACGTCACAAGGCCTTGACCCCCAACAAATCAAACCAGATGTCCAGAAAGCACCACAAATTTTCTTATAATTTTCAAAAAAATTATTTTTATCTATAAAATATTTCAAATTATAATAGTAGAACAAAGAAAATGGAAAAATTAAGTAGCCTATAATGATTACAATCTTATGCATTCGTCACGATAAAAGACTATCAGAATCATGAGTAGTGTTAATTGTGGTAACAACTACTGCTAATGAAGTGGAACTTGTTTAAATGAATGTAAGTTTTTAATAACATTACGTATTTTGATGTGATGATGTGACGTCACATTTCGTAGACCCTCTCCCCTTATCACTACATCGTCACAAATTTGTGACCCCTCCCTAGACGCGTGACGTCACATACAAGTATGGATGGCCCCTACTGTCAAAAAGCTAAGAACTAAAAATTACAAAGACAGAGCACCAACAAATTAAGTAGACAACAAATGGTTCGTGCACTATGGTCCACTGTGTTCATTAAAACAGAACTTGGATTGGTGATTTTAATGATGCTGAAATAGAAGTTGGATTGGTGAACGAAATTCTTCCTAAACAGATGCTATTTAGATGAACATAATGCCTACTGAAATAAAAGTTGGATCATTGAAAAGAATATTTGCCTAAATAGAAGTAGAATTGACAAAAATGGTTCTTGCTGAACCAGAAGCTGGATTTGCAGACATTATTATTATCAATCCAACTTCTATTTAATCAAATACAATGGGCGAAAAATAGAATCTGTTATCAATCGTTAGGCTTTTTGTCAATCAACCATTATTTAGTCCTCAATTATTAGTTGGTGAAATATTTGTTGTAATTTAAAGCGTAGACCTGCAGAGAATTGCTTTTCTTTGCGACATTGTTGACAAGAGGCCAGTGGCGCTGGCATTGTTTTGGAAGTTGGAAAAAGAAAGTCTGTAAACGCGCAAAGCGTAAAATTTTTTTCCTCCTTTTTTGTTTATAATAACGCACGCATATAGAGGAATTGCACTGCCGCATGGACGCTGTCCAGGCTCTGCTGGTCAAATAAGTGGCAGGACGTCATCCAGCCTCGAAAATAAGTGCCTGGACGCCATCCATGATCGTACAGGCACACTTTCAAGCCCTGGCTGTTAATGATATCAGTTATTTGGTATTACCAAATAACTGGTAATTGTGCAAAAGCTCTGGAATTTGAAATAAAACTTTACAATTTTACTTTTTTTGCATTCTAAAATGAAAATTAAAGATTGTGATCACTGCATCCTATCAAATTAATTTTATTTTGTAACTAATTTTAGCGTCATAAATTTCTTTCGACAACAGGGCCTATGGATGCGTTCCGGCATCTTTTTCCATGCGTTTCGGCACCTTTTCTCTAGAAAAGAAGCCCTGGGTATTACCAATGCCATTGTTCTGTATGTGGTCAACAACACAACGAATAAGAAAGAATTCTTAGGCCTACAGCAGAAATGAGTTGGCGATACTTGACAATTTGATAAAAAATGCAATACAATGGGTTTGCAAGAAAGTTCATTTTTGATAAAACTAGTTTTTTAAGAAATTCCTTGTTTGGCCAACTAGAGCTTGTAAGAAATTCCTTGTTTGATTAACTAGGGTTTTGTAAGAAATTCAATATCACTTTTAGTTTCCTAGACTCATTCAACACCAAAAACACGACAGATAAATAGCGGACACTTCTCCACATATATCAGCAGCTCTGTATTTTGAAATGAGAGTTGCACATCACTGTATATGTATCTACAGAAGTATTCATAAACCTTTCCCACATTCTTAACCGACGATTCTTTGCATCCACACAAGACTGAATAAAATGTTTATGTTTAGAATCCAAAAACTTGATCCCTGAAATGCCTCTGAAGGCTGTTCCCGTTGACCCCGAGTTTCATGAAATGACGCGACTGAATGCGCCTGGCATAAGCAATGTCCTTCGCTTTCTGTTCAGCAGCAAAACCTAACAGTGACAGATGACAAGTATGCCTCACTTAAAACGAATACTCATAACGAAGAACAAACACACAGCAACATCGAAAAATGTAACAAGGACCTTTTGGTTAACACACAAACAACAATCATTTATGATTCATGTAGGATTATCACACCCATTTAGCTCTGATGGATAAACCAGAACCATGGGGTAGCACACTCAGTCTAGTACCAAACGATTGCACGTTTGAGCCAATTGAGAAGATTCCATGAAAAGATAATAGATCACTTCCTCACTGATTCAGATTTGCTAATTGATAAAATTGTCAAGTAATTTAGTACACTTGCCACCAAACGTTTTCTAAAAAATTCACCAGCCTCTAAAAAAAAATTGTCATACCAAATCTATCTGGATTTTCATAAATTATACAAATCCATTGTTTTCACACTAACAGAACATGTGGAACAATTTGCCAGATGTTTCAATTAGGTTGTCATTATTATTAAACGTACAATGTCAGTAAATACAGATCTGATGTCGTCACATGGGGTCTGTTCAATGCAGTGAACACTTACTCACTGGACAACAGACCCAGATTATTTAATCACAACCTTTATTTACTTACAGTAAAGTAATAATTTACTGTAAGTAAAAGGTTAGCTTTCTTACCTGTTGCTCCAGTCCAGCCAAGTGCCTTGTAGCGCTGTACAACCTTGGACACGGATGATGAATTTCGATAAAGAATGACTCGCTTGTCAGGCTGAAGCTTCTGTCGGAAATACCTCGCCAAGTCTCGATGACCAACTGATGCTCCTGGAAATCACATTCATCCCGGCAAATATATCACAGACAGGCAACATCACTACAAACCCATCAGCAACACCAGTCAGTGGCAACTTTTGGGTCTAATCAATACCTTTGTTGATACAATGCAGCAAATTTCAGATAAACTAAGCTGATCATAATTATTATCATGATTGTAAATAACATAAAAATGGATACTATTAATGATATCAGTGCTCACCAGAGGGAAGCACCATAAATGCAGCCGTGTCATCCATGACGAATGGTTCAACCTCTTCTTCATCGTTCTCTGTTTCTTTATCGTTCGTTTGCTTTTCACCGCTCTTCGACTCATCTTTGTAGGTTTTCCTAAAAGGCAAGAGCTCATCAATAGAAAGAAGAAAATTTAATCGTAGATATTACTTGATTAGAAGTCTATAAATGAAGGTTTAGACAGCAACAACAATTTTTAAAGGATCTTGATTAATTTATTAATTATAATAAATCATCTTTAATATAATGTCTACTATAATCAATGTATCCTACCATAACCTAGTCTAACCAAGTCATAATTTAAACCCTAATTTAATCATGAAATTCAGAACTTGTTCCTCAACAGGTTTATGACTAGATCACCTAATATTAAACTTATTGATGACTAATCAATCTATTAATCTTTTTAATGACTGAACTAAATTAATCAACTTAAGCAACCTATTCTAACAGCTAGAAGCTGTAAAAGGATAATTTCAAATTTCAATGAAACATGTACATAACATTGTAGCATCTTAGATTCCTAGATTCTTAGATTAGCATCTTAGATTCCTAGATTCTTAGATTAGCATCTTAGATTCCTAGATTCTTAGATTAGCATCTGAGATTCCTAGATTCTTAGATTAGCATCTGAGATTCCTAGATTCTTAGATTAGCATCTTAGATTCCTAGATTCTTAGATTAGCATCTTAGATTCCTAGATCTAATTCTTAGATTAGCATCTTAGATTCCTAGATCTAATTCTTAGATTAGCATCTTAGATTCCTAGATCTAATTCTTAGATTAGCATCTTAGATTCCTAGATCTAATTCTTAGATTAGCATCTTAGATTCCTAGATTCTTAGATTTGCATCTTAGATTCCTAGATTCTTAGATTTACATCTTAGATTCCTAGATTCTTAGATTAGCATCTTAGATTCCTAGATTAGCATCTTAGATTCCTAGATTCTTAGATTAGCATCTTAGATTCCTAGATTCTTAGATTAGCATCTTAGATTCCTAGATTCTTAGATTTGCATCTTAGATTCCTAGATTCTTAGATTAGCATCTTAGATTCCTAGATCTAATTCTTAGATTAGCATCTTAGATTCCTAGATTCTTAGATTTGCATCTTAGATTCCTAGATTCCTAGATTAGCATCTAAGATTCCTAGATTCTTAGATTAGCATCTTAGAATCCTGCATTGTGTAATACTTCCCATGTACAGTAACAGAAAGTCTAAGGATCTCCAACAAACCGATAATCATAGAAATCAGCGAATTCAAAGATGTCTCCTTTGTCACGCAGCATTCTGCAATGTCCTTTGTCCACCATGTGTTGCTGTACGGCTGTTGTGTCCAGAAACTTGTCTGCTTTACACCAGAGACACATGTGGCACTCACCAACCAACTCACCTGCAACAAGAAATTCAGCTTCTGAGAGTAATTCATTGATCACCAAATGAAAAATAGATTGCACTGAGGAAGTGATGACATTCTTGTGTGCATGTCAAAAGATGGAGAAGAAAGATTAATCCTCAAACTCAATGCTTAGAGATGTTCATGGATGTCAGTTTTAGTCACTTAGCATTTCTTATCTTCAGTATATAATATGATGGCCGTGGCCTGTTCTACTCTCCCTTGTCGTCTGGACTTCCCACAGACAGTTTATTGTTAGTGTACTCGTTTTAAAGCAAACCTCGCTATAAGTCACATGTACATTAAAACAACTTTCTTCCTGGTTAGGATTTTAACCTCTGATCCTGCAGTCAATTATTACCATGCAAACTAACCATTAGAATTGTTGTTTCCCACCAATACAAACAGATCTGCCAAATCGATCCTTTCCAATTGAACTTTCAAACAGTACCACTGCTATTGACCATCGATTGAATGCTTGTGCTTTACAATATTAGTGCTAAAGGGAACAGTAGATAAGAATGGACTTCTCCAACAGATATTATAATGTCATTACAAATGAACATCGACGGATGTTCTGTGCATTTTAATGATGAAAGCGTGATAGAAATAATCAGTCTCCTTTACAGATGCAAGCAATTGATGAAAGCTGCTCTGATAAAATGTGTCTGGTTATGCAACATTGCATAATAAGACATGAGTGTACCATATCAAACACCTCAGATAGACAGTAAGGCAATGTATGTATAGCATTTAGAAGGTCTAAAAGGCAATATATAGACACCTTGATACCAGAAACAAGCATAATTTTGCACAAGTTGAAGGCTTCTCACCAAAAACATCATACTGCAAGGCCTTCTCTAATAATTATGCACAGGTTAGGAATCTTACCAAGATACTGCATCAGTCCTTCCAAGTCACAGACACAGTCTGCATCCGGGATGAAAAAACTGTGCACAAGCGACATGTGTGCAATGTTCTTCTCCATCGATTTACTGACTTTGGTACAGAAGAGACACTCCTCAAGGCCTAATCCCTCATCCACCCATTCTTCCTCTACAATGTAGAAAACAAATGCTTTCTAATTTAATTTCTCGCGAAAGAATAACGATTGTTTGCCATGGGTAATATGGTATGCAAACACCAACTCAAGTTCATCAAGTCTTCTCTTACCTTGGCTCTTGCTCCTGGAAAAGGCTACTATTACATTTACATACTGTTGCCTTAGACGTCGTGCAGACGTCTATTTGCAAACTATCTTAGAATGCACTCATTTAGATCAGTAAGGCAGCCATGAAGCAATGCTTGTGAGGTATATCAAGTGCCTTGATAAATTCATTTTAGATACATGCATACAATAAGCTGATGTCTTGTGCAATATGACAATATGAAATACACATAGAAAAATCATTCTACCTCATGGATTACTATGCCTTCCAGCCACCCCAACCTGTTGGGAGTTCAATTGGGCTTCTCCTATTCTTACTGTGGCATCCCTTGAGGAAGCCATTGACTGCCATTTGCATTATAATAACTGACTACAGAAGTCACCAGATGAGTCCAGATAGATTAGATAAAACAAGGCTAAAACTGAGACATCACAGGGATCAGTGAAACTATTTATAGCAGAAGCTTTATATACATCAGACATACATCAGAGCATCAAAATCAAATCCTCACCATCAGCATCTTCAGCCATTTCCACCTCTTCCTCATTATTCACCGAATTGCCTTCTGCAGGAATCTTATCACCTGCAACAATATTGTTCTTCACTTCTGTCTTCATATTTGTTGCTTGCTCTAATTCTCGATGCTTTCTTGATTTTATGTGGTTTTCAAATGCATTTGCTGATGCGAACGTCTTATTGCAGAGACTGCAGCGTCCAGAAAATGCTTCTGCTTTATTTTCCTGAAATAAAAACAAATGTTTAGTTTAATATCTGAGTTTCAAATGAACAGCATCTGCTAACAGTACAATTACAGTTGGGGAATGCTGGAGTGTAGCTGCCATGTCTCCAATTTGGGTAGCTGCAGGTACTTTTGCTTCGTTCAACAAGGTGAACCTGTGACAATGATACATTTCCTGCACTTCAACAAGGCAAACATTGTCAGTGAAGGCATACAGCATCAGTGTGTTGCTTCAGCATCAGCCTGGAATTGGAGACCCTTTGAATATGTGTCTCTCTCCAGAAAAGAATATTCCTTTTGGCAATACACCAAACCCATGCCATAACATTAGATATTGGGATCCATATCAAGTATCATGTCATGGCAAAGGATGTGTTGAACAAAATGGTAATTTATGACCACGTACATATATGTTTATCTGGCTGTGTATTTGCAGGCCAATAGAGGATCAAAGATAGCTTTAGGACTTGAAATAGTCAAGAAAACATGTCTGCAATATGTTCTCCAATGATATCATTGCACTTGCAAAAGTTAAAAATACTCCTTGTGGCACACCATTTCATTGGTTTAAATTAGGGCTGATAACGATTAATTTAATTTTACTTGTCAACTTTTGAAAATTAACAATTTATTAAGTTTATTTCGATTAAATCAAAAAAAAATGTATAATTACATTTGTCAGACAAATTAATGACATTTCAGTTAAAATTTTCAATTACTGAATTTAGTTCAGTTATTCAATATTTTAAATCCAAAATGTTCATGTAATCTATCTGATAATGTTTATATTCATATAATTTAATAGCTCGATTAGAATCCGCCACCATATTGCAATGTTTACTGACAATGTTATTGTTGCTTCCAGACTTCCGGTACATGTTATTTATGGGTAGAAAAATCTAAACAAATAGTCGTTGAAAAAGAATTTAATCTTTAAAATAAAAATGATGATTAATCAATCAGTAATTTCCATAGCCCTATCTTTAAATCATATCTTACTGATCGCACTCAGATGTGGTCCTGAATAACACTAGAACACCCTTGGTTAAGGGTGACTTTGGTGTCCCATGGGGTCGGTCCTAGGACCTATCTTATACATTCTTTTCACTGTGGACATCTGATAAGTCCTGACTAAGCACCAGGCGATGGCCCTCCTTCTGAGCGGCTCCACTTAGTCAAAATTATCAGCCTGCCATCAGAAAATCTCCATCCTTGGATGATGGAAAAGAAACTTAGCCCAAATCACTCAAAGACTCAACTAATTTGGTTCGGAACAAAGCAACAGCTGATCAATGTGATCATCAATTGATGGCCTCACTATTCCCAGACTTTTCTTTCTCCTCCAGTGTCCATGAGCTTGGTGTCCCGCTTGATAGTGCCACGACGTTTAGGGTACACCTATCCCTGTTGACTCGCTCCAGTTTCTACCAAATGAGGCACCTTACAGACGTGTTTGTCTTGAATCAAATATAAGGTCTCGTTTTTAGTTGTCAAGTCTTAGCAGGGTTTACCGCCTAAATATCTCTGTGACTTGATGTGCAAGTCAATCACTGATCGACATGATCATTCTTCTCCCTCTCTCCGCTCTACTGACCAACTTGTAAATAATAATAATAGTAAAGTCAGTCATTACCTAATTTCTGATTAGTTAAATTTTTTCACCTCAGCCCTCTTGTGTAGAACTTTTTCCGTAAATGCCTCTGCTGTAATTGGCGGCAGGTCTAGGATTTTTCTCTTGAGGTTGTAACGATGCCAATCGCTCTTAAAGTGTTCCTTGTGTTCCTCCTTGGCCCGCTGGTAATCTATGGCACCATCAGAGAGTTTTGCAACAAATCGTACTCCACAGTTGATGCAAGTTAGATCCTCCATGGTTCTACAAAAAAGATAAACAAGCATTTAAAAGCCTGAAGTTAAAATAAATTTCATGTCAGATAGCCCAAGACAACAACATTGATTGAGAGCGAGGCACAGCAAGTCTCTCCATTGATCGAGTTCAATAACTGCCAGACTGTCAGTGTGGGAGTGAGACTTGAACATAAATGCAAAAAGTAACACTCTCTTGACTATAATGCAGATTTTTAAATTTTTAAATAGTATCTTAGGCAGCCAATATAATGAATGTAGATTTAAGGTCATAAAATGTTGAAATGATGCTAACAAGAGATTCTTTAACCAATCACAATTTCGGCAGATCACACTCTAAGCGATACTAGAGATAAGTGAGTAATAACAGCAGTCTACAGGAAATTCATTGGATAAGCTCACTGGATTATGACAGTATATGGCAAAATAGATTTGATTATACGCATATCCCAGAGTGTAAAATCACATGGCCTTCGTACAAGCAGCAATCCGAGTTTTACTAAGGCTGCGAACAGTGTGCAGCATTATTTTTGACTGCTCACATCACCTGTTGTTATATATCCAAAATAATGCAGTGAATCCACTTGCTCTTACATAAATATGTACAAACAGGACTTCTTGTTATTTTCATTAAGAACTAACATTTGATGCTGGATAATGATTTTTGAAAGGTGAAGTCAGCATTTTTATCTAACAGCCAAATCAAACGGTGTAATGCAAGTCATTCTTCACTCACTTACTTCAAGGACACAATTCATCAATTTATCAACCAACTAGGCACTTGGGAGTTACATTGATTTGGCTTGGAAGACATAGCGACAAATCAGTCATGTTACGACATCCTCAAGAAACTCCAAGATTGGAAAGAATTTCCAATCGATGCGCTGTTTCTCATACTATTTAGATTGTGTGAATCCTGCATTGCAGAAATCAAACGAGGAAACTACAAACTCACCAGACCAGAGGAATTCGCTCTAAAAGTTGTTGCAATTACTGTTTCATCCACTAGTTGATCATCATATAGTTGATCATATGATTATTAAGTATGCTATAACCAGCCCTGCAACTGTGATTAGCTTCAATCAATTATTTTTACCTAATGCTCTTTTCAGTTTTACAAATGTAAGCCCATATTATTACTTGGCTCAAGTTGCACTGTTCTTAAAACTAAGATAAGTCTTATTTAAAGAAATCAGTATTTGATCTTCCCTTTCCTTGCTACCTCTATGTTGTAGGTGTACACATCCAAAATATCATATGTTACAAAAAAATTCATTATAACTTGTAATAAATTAGTTATTACTTATGACATACTAGTACTGAATGAAGTGACTGCCACTCTCTATTCATAGTTCAAATTCACTTCTATCCCTTAAAAGCAGATCAGAACTCACTATTTTTCCTTGGCTTTGAAGAATTTTAAAATCTGAGTGTATCTTTTCCTGGCAACTGACTATACGCACAGTCACACACCTCAGATTAACATTTCAGTGTGACCTCGAGTGCATTCCAAATTAACTAAATAATAAAATAGGTAAATAATAAAAATACTGAATAAAATATTTTGTTAATTAAATACTAAATAAAATACCTGAACTGCATTAGCCAAAACTTGTGACATACAGATGTAACTGTAACTCTATTTCATTTGTTAAGATGCATACATGTGCAATAAAGAATGATTTCATTTATATTTTCCGATTCAGGTGCTGAATAAGAGCTTGATGGCAAGCCTGCTGTCATATCTACCACATCTCAGTGGCATCAGTTGGATGCTTTGGCAGAAGTGCAGGTGCATCTGACCTGCACTCCTGCTAGTCGATTGTTAGAAGAAGGAGAGGATTGCCATCTGCCCTCATATGTCAAGGTAAAAATCGAGAAGTTGTACATTTCCCTAAAGTAAACAACATGGCTGCCCCCGAATGCGCTCAAACAAAGCGCTGAAAACTATTAAGCCATATCCCACAATGCAATGCTTAGACTCAGTCAGGAAGTAAAGAAAATGAGTTTATTTTACAAAACAAATCTGCAAGTACTAACGCTCTAAATTCAACCTGTTCCAAACTCATTGTATTATGGGATGTGGCTGGGTATCAGCATATTGGGTCAGCCATTTTGCTCAACATAGAGAAATGTATTCTTATCAATAATCGCCATTAAACTAACTAAAATGAAGTTACAAACACCATATACATGGCTGCCTCAGGGCAATGTTAAGGAACTGCTGCTCTTCTTTTTTATTTCTATTCACAGGATCATGTCCGTTTCACGGACCAAATCAGTTTGATTACTTTAGGTGCGACGAATCATCAGGTAAGATTTGATGACATTTGGAGCAACTTAGTAAATCTGGGTCTCTACCCATATCACACCTAAACAGTTGACCATGATTCCATTACCTTCTTCAAGCTCTCCACTATTTCCCCACCCAGTATTTGTACACGGTGATTCATTAAAAAACGTACCCCTAGATATTTAATTGTAACTCCGTCAAATATCGGTTTATGTCAAAAAAATTTTAAGTGAACATAGAGGAATCAGTTCTGAATAGGAAGAAAGTTACAGTTTATGTTCAAATTGACCCCCTCGGGCAGTAACACACGCGCGAAGACGCCTACGCCACTGCCTGACTGACTCATCAATGATGCGCTGATCCATTTCATCCCATACCTCCACAATTCGGTGACGCAACTCGTCGACATCATGTATTCGATTTCTGTAGACTTTTTCCTGCATGACGCTCCATATCTTATAGTCCACTGGATTCAAATCAGGGCTATTAGGTGGCCAGTAATTAGGCGGGATGAAATCAGGTGTTTCAGTTTCGAGTAACGCAACGGTCTCCCGAGCTCTGTGCGCAGGAGCGCTATCCTGCTGGAAGATGAAATACTCCGTTATCTCACGAATGTCAGGCAAGAGACCCTGCATTAGTAGAACATCTCTGTAATATTGTCCATTAATCTTAACACCTGGTTCGATGAAATGGATGTTCGTACGACCGAGTGCAGATACCCCGACAGATACCATAAGGGACTTGCTGAAAGTTGGTCGAGTCCGCAAAAGACGATTTGCTGGAACGTCTCTCTTCCTTGTACCGGCTGAGACATAAATACGATCATTCTGACTGTTACTGGGTGCTGCCACAGTAAACAATTTCTCATCAGTAAACCAAATGAAATTCACTAAGCTTGCAGGATACAACCTCAGTAGCTGACGGGAACGTGTCAATCTTGCTTGCTTGTTGGCTGCTGTGAGTTCTTGAGCGTGTCGTTTCTTTAAACATCGCAAATGTAAATCATTCTTGACAATTCTCCAAACTGATGTCTGACTGATTCCTATTTCTCGAGCAATTTGTCTCTGTGTGCGATGCGTTTGCGGCATATCTTCCTGGCTGAGCACCAGCGATTCAACCTTTTCAGCATTGTCGGTTGTTGCTGCCGTACGCGGGCGGCCGCTGCCTGGTCGACGATGGAAAGACCCAGTTTTGTCGATCTTTGAAAGTAACGCATTTAATCCACCAAGAGTCCACTCTTTATCAGGAAATTTCTTTAGAAAACGTTTTGCACTGTACTTTTTATTCTTTCGTAAGAATGTAACAAATTGTTTATCCTCTTCGGTAAACACCATTTTTTCGCGATATTTTCGTGACGTCATTAGTTTCGTCAATCGCGTTACGTCATTTTAGCTTGGTGTGTCAAATGATTTATGTAGCACTTGAATAGAATATCAAGCATCATTATTCTGAAATTTCATTAAAATTAATGGTCATTTACCTGAGTTATGCTAACCTATGTAAGGTACGTTTTTTAATGAATCACCGTGTAGAGTCGAATCCACATGTTAATTCAATTCAGCAAACACACACTGAATCCACAAATGTCTGTCTTCAAAATTAGAAAAAGGACCCGATTATTACTTCGCCATCTTACACCTATCATTTTTCTAACCACATTTTAACGACCGATCAGCATTTTACCGCTCACCAAGCAGCTAATCAGTATTTTTAACGTGCACTACAGTAACAACAACAACAGAATCTGTCAGCCAAATAATTATTATAATTGCACATTGGTCGAGCACTTCTTCAAGAGAATATCCTTTGTGGCACAATATAAAATCTTCATCAAATTATTATGCATAGGAACACCGAGAACTGCTAGAACATCTTTTTCATCGAGGCCAACTACACCCTTGAACTCACCTACAGAAAAGTGGAAACCTCAGAACATCGTAACGCACCGTATTATATCTTTAGATTTGTATTGCGCTTCTTGCAGAATATCAATTCAGAGACTATCTTAGCAAGTTAATCCCGGAGAAAAAGGAACTCCTTTAAAGAGTGAGAAAACGATGGAGAAACCAGTAAGCCGTTGGTTATGAAGACTGTAACTCCAGGTAAATGGGACCACCAAAATGAATGTTGGTAAAATGCGAACCACGAACCGGCAAAACACGAACTATAGACGCGAACGGATCAGGTTAAGGCATCGTGAGGGTCGGTTAGGGTCAGGGTAGTTGATAGAGTTCAGGGTCATGGCTAGTATCGTTTATAGATAATTGTCGAAAACCGTTGGCCGCATAAATGAAATATAAAGGGCAACCATACTCGCGAACTGGTCACGTGACTTTTGGCAGCCAATCAAAAACAAGTTCGCAAACGGTTCGCATTTTGCCCACACCCCACAAAAATAACAGCATTGCATTTTATCTGTTAAATACAAGATTTGTTTCCAAATTAGGCTTATACCAAATATAATTGGCGTGGCCCTCCTCCTTTATATCCAGGCTTGGGACTGGCACTGATAAAGTATGAGCAATGGCGTATTTGATCGCGAAATATTTTATTAAACCTTAGTCTATAAAACTCGTGGCCATTAAATTCTCTTTTTCTTTATAATTTATTTAAATGCTTCCTATCGATAATCTTTGACTGCGAGGTAGGTAGTTGCAGTTTAGCGACATTGTGTGGTAATAGAGACCATTACCATCGCACTCCTCCTTTATCCAGGCTTTGGATTGGCACTGGCAGATTGCAACTACGATTTCAAACACGTGGTGTGCAAATACGCAATCGATTTCAAACATTGACTATGTCAAAAGTTAAACGGTGATACAGGGATCTAGAAATTCGAAAACAAGCAAAAATCAGTTGTAAAACTTACACGCAGATTATTCAACAATGAAATTTTCTGACTTTGCGATCAGTGTTAATCTATTATTTTATTATTGCACAACAGCGGAGGCAATGTACAACCGGAACCAAGGACCAATAATTTGATAGTGATTTATCGACCGGAACTTACAGTAAATATCAAACCATGGATATCTGCATTGGATGCCTAAATCCAGAGTAGGCCTATAACGACATCTTATCACAATAAAGGCCGTCGCATATTATTTCGGCTTGATACAGTCCATTTTTCTATTGAAAGTTAAGAGCTGTGCACCAGCTGATGCACGAGCGCGTGACCGCGTCCCAAAAGAGGTATTATCCAATTTCGGTTTCCAGAGAGAGGAGGCATGCAGTGGAATTTAGCCTGGATATGTTGATGACACAGAGAAAGGAAATACTAATGAAGAGGTGAGAAACTTTCGAGTGGTAAGCAAAGATGGTAGAGTCGTAGAGTAAGATGTGACACTTCCTATCTCCACTATGTATCTGAATGTTCACGTCACCTACCTTGGAATTGATTGTCGTTGCTACGATACCAATAAGATTCCACTTCACCAGTCGCTACGTGGCGCGGCGTCAACCGCGCCACGTAGCGAATGGAGAAGTGATTTGTATGCTTTGACCACCACACAAACCAAATACACAGCGAGATAGGAAGTGTCATATCTTAGTCTACGACTGTAGACTGTAGATTCGCATATCATTGATTAGAGGGGCATCGGCTTATAGCAGAGGATGATGTCACACTCACCGCCTGTGATTAAATCAGAAATGCTGATTAAATAAAATTTATAAATTAAGGAGATGGAAATAACAGAAAGTCGAACTAATTGTCTGAAACTTTAAATTAAAACTATAGATGCATTCCAATTAACAAGCAGAACCAGTTTTCAGTTAATTGGTGTCTACAAGTTAACGACTTTTTGCGAAGCCAGACATCAAACTTAGGGGCCGTCCATAAATGATGACATACAATTTTTTACCCCTCCCCTTCGACTCACGTCGTTACAAATGCCGTAACCTCCCCTCAAATATGACATCACAGAGCTCTGACCCTTCACCGAAAAAAACAGATACTTAAAACTACATAGACCTAGTAGAACGAAATCCTCTGCTGGAAAATTCAGAACCACCACGTAGGCCCTACTGTATATTGGCCACTGTCGTGACTGTCCAATTTACGCAGTTGATTTCATTACTCTGATATCAAAGAAATGGAAAATCTTGCAAAAATTACGCCACCAACTAATGCAGCTGCATATGCAATAATATTTACTTCATCCACACAAAAATAATTGGCCACTGCCCAATTTACGCAGTTGTATTCAAGGCTAAAGCATAAATCACATAATGATATAATGTTTTAAACTTGACATTATTTCATGTAATATTTGGCGCCATCAAGCGTTTGATTAATTTAAGTTGACCGTCAATTTATCTGCTAACTCAGTTGTTAGAAGTAACAGCTCATATATTAAAAAGTGAACAATCAAACTAAAGTGAAGACCTAACGTCATGGAATTTTATTTTTTCAAATAATTATTCATTTCTAATGTTATTTGGTAATTGATGGATAGACACTAAAATATTCGCCCTATTACGTCATTGAAATGTGGAAATTGTATAACTAATGCGTAATCTATTTTAGCGTCAGCTGAAAATTTCATCACTACTGCCAAGTTGTTTGGGAAGCTGTATCGGAAATTTTTTTCATTTTTCTTAAAAAATAGTGTTACTCGAAATTTATTTCGAAATGGCTGCCCAGTAGATTGGAAGGAAAAACGTGGGACGCATGTACCCGGCAGTACCACGTAGTTTTAAAAACAGAAAGGTCAGTATTTGTCGTTTGAATTTGAATCTCCCTTTGTTGAGATAGGTCGTCGGGTCAACTGCTGTTCTAAAAAAAAACGACTTGGGTCCTCATAGTTTATTTCTATGCCTCTTTTAATATATTTCCAACTGTAACACTGAACAGTTGAATTATTTAAAAACTCTCGTCCTGAGGGAGTAAAATATTTGATTGTGGGTCATACCTAATTGAAAGGTCTGACCTACTTTGTAAAGTTTTGCTTTTGAATAGAGTGGCCTTGAACTGTTAACGCCTTTTCTGTCCTGGATAAACATTTTAATTTCGTGTTCGTCAATAACCATTAATTTATTTGCAATTAATCACGGATTCTTTCGATAGGCAAGCCCCTCGAAACATCGGTAATATGACGCTGAAATCATTGTACAGAACGCAATATTTCATATTGCTGTTGACAAGTCCCAAGTTTCCATACTTGCTCTCTTTGATATCTTGTCAGATTTTGACATGTTAGACCACAAAATCTTTGTCTAGTGTCTTGAATCTTCATATGGTCTCAACAAAATTTCTGTCCTTTGACTTTGATCTTACTTATATGAACACACTTCCTGTGTTGTTATTCTTAGGCTGTGCAGATCTTGTTTGCACCAATCCTTGTATTTTGTGTTGCATTCAGGGCCTATACTTTTGTACCCCTGCTAATAGTTGCCAGCAGTTTTTTCATATTTACAGTTTCAGAATAAACGTTAATATTAGTTAAATGTATATTAAAACTTCAACATAACATTAATTTGAATGAATTATTGTATTATCTGTTGTTAAATAATCATGATCATAAAGTGGAATGTAGTGCCCAGATTGTACTTGGAATAACTTTTATAGAAATTTTGTTTATATTTAAATTATCTTGACAATAATATTTAGCAGCTTACTTACTGCAATACATTGGCTGTATTAATTGTGAATTGGACTTCACCTCAGTTAATGGTCAGCATGAGTGAAGCTGCCATAAATACGAAGTCTCATACTAGTTACCTAGGCAACACTAGTTACAGTGGTAAACTGAATTATTGTTAAAGAGAGGATATTGTGTGTGTTTTAGGTTGGTTGGTGTGGTGATCTGGTGAGAAGGTGCTGTGATGGCGGCTCAGGTAGTAACAGGTTGTAACATAAAACAGCTGATGACGATGCTGTCGACTGCTTTGAAGAGGGAGGATGAACGGTGGATACCAGGCTCGTTCTTAACATCCACCACCCAGGTTGGTCATCGTCACCATTAAAACATCTTAACATTTTATGAATATTTATTTCTTGTTCACTCATTCTGAACAAAAAGCGGGTAACTATTTACTGGCTTAATTATTATGTGCTGCTTAATCTGAGACATACAATACAATACTACCGTAATTGATATTTTGCCCTTCTTACATTTAGTTCAGAAGTGTACACACACCTCTACGACGCAACTGCAGTTGTACTGCAGAGCAATTGTGCACGAAGGACTTGCTCAAGGTTCCTACACAGTGACTCGAATCTCCACTCTTTGCATTACTGGCCGACTGCTCTAACCAATTGGCCATCGTGTGACAGATAGCATGAGGCATGAGACGAGTATGCATGAACAGCTTGTACCAGGTTGTTGCATAGTCTAAGCAGCAGACTGGCCATTCGTCCTCGTTTGTTTAGGCTAAGAAGATGAAGTCGTTGAGAGATGATACTCGTGGTTGCCTGTTGGGGTTGGCATTAGGGACTGCTTGCTTCTTCTTTGTTGAATCATCTAAAAGTGACATGAAAGTAACTATTTGCAGGATGATATGACATGTGCATCTGATCGAAGTGAAATGGTCGAATGGTTTTCAGCGCTGACTGACCAATTTGACTTCGATCCGGAGACTATGTTTACGAGTGTTGCAATCCTCGATCGCTTCCTCACCTCTGTCAAGGTTTGCCCAAGTTTCTTCTTTGCCATAGTCTGTTCTTGTGTTATCCGATCGATTGACGTTTGCTTCAAGACTTGTGTGACTCCTTTATAATATTTTTAGCTGTTTTAACTTTTCTGATTTTTGTCTTATTTTGCTCCTTTTCTAATGTAATCTGAAGTGTGTAGACTGTTTGCCTGATCCAACTTCACCAAGCACCAACAATGAGTCTATTTTGAGCTCTATGGTACATTATCTAATCTGATGACTTTGTCAGCATTGTTATCTAATTAATTAATTTTAACACTTACATGTATGTAGCCCTCCCTCAAAAAGTCTACTCTGAGGCACAATCTAATAATGTAATATATTGAAATAATATTGAGAATCTGATCTAACTTAATCTGAAGACTTCAAAACTTATCTAATCTGGGGATTTGTTTAGCGATTTGTCTAGTCTAATCTCGTCCTTTTTAGCACCTTATCTACCATTAATCTAATCTGAATACTTATCCGATTTTGTATGATAATTTGTTTAGCTCCTCGTTTAATCAAATATTCTGGCCTCTATGTTTCCTTACCTAGTCTAATCTTATGAATTGTTTTGCGCCTGGTCTAATATTATTTTGATTTCCTTGTATAATCTGAGGACTATTTAACACAGAGTTAGTTTAACTCTGTAGTTAAAATGATTAGATGTTTTCTGTGTCTTATCTCATCTTCTTATTGGAAGTCTGTGTTAGATCCTTGTTTAATCTGCTACGAAGATAGTATCTGTCTTTATCGGGACATTTATTTAGCATAAGATCTATTCTCATCTGAAGCATTGCTTATTATAACTGAATTTTGTGATGTAATATTTTCAAATTGGACAGTTTTGTGTGTGTGTATGTGTGTTTTAGGTCAAGAGAAAGTATCTAAGATGTGTCGCTGTTACATGTTTCTACCTTGCTACGAAAACCACAGAAGATGAAGATGTAATAACTACTATGGTTACGATTCCAACTACTGC
The DNA here is from genome assembly GCA_959347315.1 of Bimastos eiseni. Lineage (NCBI taxonomy): Eukaryota > Metazoa > Annelida > Clitellata > Crassiclitellata > Lumbricidae > Bimastos > Bimastos eiseni. The sequence continues at coordinate 49,492,341 of OY365806.1, read as the reverse complement.
TATTATTAGTTATTCTACTAATAGGGATGATGACTAGAATGTACATTGAAGGATTGCTTACGTATTTGTATGTGTAAGGGGTTCAAGTTCTGGTTCACTGCAAGAAATTAATAGCTCATTTATGGGGCCTTGTAACCTGTTTCTAAAGATTGTCTGGTTGTCTGCATTTACGAAGTTCAGCTGAAAGATCGTTCAATTCTGAACTGTTCTGCAGAGGGCCGTTGTTGAAAGAATTGTGTAATAAATGCTTACACTGACCAGTGACCACACTCTGGTGGGGGAAGATCAGGGAGATGTGTGGCCATCAACTTCTTTTTGTCTAATGATACATACTTACGAGTGTCTTGGGTTTGGCTTATGAAAGTGCTCATCTTTTTCATCCTTTGACCCATAGCCTTCCCTTTCCTTCTTAGTACTAAGACGATGACTGAGTCGCTTTTTGCAACCAGGTATTAAGGTCTGTTTACAACTGATCACATGATGTGTTGTTTGCTTAATGCTTTTATGTTGTTTTGTTGTTTGCAGTGGATACCAAGCACAAGGGATCTGGTGCGGAGTACACTGTGTGGTTGCTCGATTTCAGAAGTTCATCGGATGGAGCTTTGCATTCTGGATAACTTCGGTTGGGATTTGCGCACAAGTACTCCTCTGGAATTCCTGCACTTGGTAATACATGTAGATTATTTGATAAGGAATTGAACATAAGTCATGGTAGCACACAAGTGCAATGTTTGTATCTTTAAAGTGTTTTTGTATGTTGCAAGTCATTTGTATGATATGTAAAGTAAACACACTTAACTGTTACATTGTTTAGGCTGAGAAGATTGTTGCCAACAGGTATTTAGGGAGTGCTATACATATTACATGTGTTCAGAAGTACCATGAGAGTGAGTGGTATGGTGGTGGTCTGTTCAGCAGCATGGGACATTGGGATTCGTCCTCTACCGACTCAAGGGCCTAGACATGCAGAATGAATACCTAGTATGGGAAAAGGGAAGCCTTCCAGTTTATAGTCCTTCCTTACTTTACTAGAGCTGCTACATCATGTGACTTTACATGATAATACATTTGAGTCTGTGACTTGTTTATTAAGTAAATAATAGTTGTTGATGTTGTTTCTCTTAGTATCACAGTTTTCTGGTATCAATGCGTCCGGATCTTCTGAATGGTTTTCCACCTATGAGTCCATCACAGCATCTTCACCAGGTCACCCAGGTACTGGAGGAGTGCCTGCTACACCACCAACTGATGGGTTTCCCTCCATCAGCCTTGGCTTTGGCTGTCCTTTCATTGGATCTTGAGGCCTTCTGTCCCTATTGGTCAAATGCAACACTCGCTCTGCAAAAGCTGGCTCAGGTTTCATTATCTATTCATGTATTCGTTTTTTAATTTGGTGTTTGTACAAGATGTCTATTCAGAGTTGCGAGAGAGAGAGATAGAGAGAGACCGACCAATCATTGAAAGACTTAATGATGCAGTGTTGATGTGCAAGGAAACTAGACGTTTGGATTGTTGCTTTAGTTGTGTTACCTAAGACTGTTATCACCATCACTTCCTGGATCCAGCCATTGGGCGGAAATGGGTCCTTGGTTATTTATGCCACTATTTAAAGAACCTTTGTCTATTATTGGGGATGAAGTCAAAGGTAATGGTAAGCACTTGTTTATGCTCTTGTGCATTGACTTTGCAGTATAAAGATGAAGCCAATGTGTTTGCTTACGTGCTTATGTAGACACTCTTCAATAACATTGAACCAGTACGCTAGTGAACGAGACTAGAGAGCAAATGGCCAACAGAACTGTCAAAATCAATGAAGTCTGGGACAAGAAAATTGACAACAGCAGAGTATAAGTAATGAGAGACAGCAAGGGGTTTAAAGCTCTGAACTAAATGCAGAGAATTACAAGTTAAAGGCCTGTATATTTAGCAGTAAGTGATGTATTAATTTTCTGTTGCTGTTGTGATGAACAGATCGATCAGCAGGACCTGCTTTCTTGTCGAAAGCTCATCTTGCGATGCCTCAATCGTAAGCTCGATTCTCCGCGCTCGGATCGTCATCCGGCTCTGAGCGAGTGGGCGCCGACGAAACGCAGGGTCGACCTCGACAACGACAACATTTACGACGGCATTCGATGTCTCTATGGGGAAGAGGCAGCCGACGTGACGTCTGCCGTTGTTCGGATGACCTGTGGGTCAGAGGCTGCACGCACGATGACGTCAGAGCAGCCGAGAAAGATAACCTTCACAAGCTAAGCCTGTTCCGTTGCCGACAAAATACCAGTGTACGCTTAGTTGCCATTGTTTCTGCAGTTTGATCCGCTTGTCAAAGTTATTTTGTTTGTTGCAGTCGCTGGTCTTGTCGCCTGCTAATATATGTATCACTCTCGTCTTTTGTAGTTGTTTTTTTGTTATATTATTGAATGCTATGCGTCGGGCATATGTACATATGTGAAACCACGCAAACACGGTCAAATGTGTGCATGTGAAATTATGTATTCTTAAGGATTGTCTTGTATCAGAGTCTTTTACTTCATTGTTTGAGGAAAGCAATTCAGCGCAAGATTGTCTGATATATTTGGTGGAGTGTGTGCTCTTTTTTGGAAACATGATGTGGTATTTACTGTTGGAATGGTTTGTGTGAGAGAGAGAGAGAGAGAGTACTGCTGTGAGATTGTTGTCTGTTTAATTGGGTGATTGTTCAGTTGGAAGAAAGCTTCCAGTTCCCACTGGGCCTTTAAGTCTGAATGATGTCAAATGATTTGACAGTGTTACTTAACAAGGTTACTTACGACTGTGTGGTTATACGGTGCTAGCCTACTTAATCATATTGGAGTACTTTACTGATCGTATAAGACATGCTAGCAGGTTCAGCAGTGCACTTCTGCCAATGTGATTTGGTGTGATCTGTAGAAAGTTATAAAAAATTGAGCTGATCTGAGCGGGTTAGGCTATTTTGTTGTAACATTGCTGGCAGGCACAGTGAAGTGAAAACAAACCGAGGTCATACTCGAAGCAGTTGATATTCATGGAATATCATGATGTCTTGTGCACTTGGCACTCCATTCTTTATGTCTGGTCAATAAATGTCAATGTATGTTAGTAGCTTAGAAAGTTCATACACAGCCAAGTGATCCTTTAGTCGTAGGACCAGACTTAACAGAAGTTCGTAGAAAGGCATATAAACAAAATGTCCCCTCTTTGTAAAAGCTTTTAAGCAGGTGTCACCTTCTTATAAAGGCAAACAAATGTTACTTTTTAAAAAAAGATTGTAAACAAATGTTACCTTTGTATTATGGCATTTAAACAAGTGTTACCTTTTGTAAAGGCATGCTGGTTAACAACAGTTACCTTTTTTTAATAAAACAGCCATTACCTTTCTCTTGTGTGCTACTGTCTCCCATATGTCCCATTACTTGGGACTTGAGGTGCTATTGGTTTCAGGCTAAAGTGCATGTACGTTAACCAGTTTTAACATGACAGTGTCACTAGGAAGATGTTTTTTTAATTTGATCTGAAATCGCGACCTGTGCTAAACAGAATTTTAATTATCACGTTTTATTTGCTAACTTAACATTACAATGCTGTACAGAGACTGTTTAGCCTAGCATTACAGCAGTGGCTTTTGTACAAAATGTGTATACATGTACTTGCAGAAGGGAAAAAACTATAATATTTTAAAATGTAAAAAAAATGTACAAAACTTTTTATACAGCACTAAGAAAAAATGTACTTACATATTGTATAATTATAAAAAAAGTTGGTATTAATTTAGTTCAGTTGAATGAACGTTTAGTATTGATTAACAGTTTTTGTCTTGTGTAACGATTCTCTTGTGCACTGAGTATTTTGGTGAGTGAAATGGGCTTTGCTTGTTGAATTCGAATATGAAACAGAAGCAACAAGTTCTTCACAGTGTCTTCTATTTAGTTGTGTTGGGAATAATAAATTCTGCTAGACAGAATCAACAATAATAATTACCTGAGTCACATGTTTGTCTGTCATATTCAAGACGCACGATTGGACAGAAGCCGTAGTTAATATGCAGGGCGCAAACGTTGCTGCTATGTGTGTTGTCGTCATATGCAAATTAAGTTGACCTAAAAAGGCTATATGCAGCATAAAAGTTACTGCATTCGATGGGCAGAATTTATGAGTTAGTTATACATCGTGTAGTATAAGTACAATAACATCAATCATCATTAAAAGTGGAAATTTAATGGGTATATGTGTATTTTAGTCTATTTGAAACCTGTTATGTCCACGTGTATGTTAGTGTATGAAAGTTCTTCGCATATGTGTAAAAACGACACTATCCCTATGAGTAATACATTATATAATGTAAGGTTAAAATTAAGTATGACCTGTGATTTTTTCACTGGTTAACTGCTAGTATGGATAATAATTATCAACTTCTATCACGCTGGTCTTCCACTCACCCTCAGACGTTGCTACAACCTCTGCCCTAGATCACTTAATTTCGAAGCTCCACAAAAAGATAAGAACTTAATTCAGAGGATGTTCTATAGGAGCCTGTTAAAAAATACCTAATCATTCTATAGCTGAGTTGTGGGCTGTTGACCCGATCATATTAAACAAATATACAGATAGTCTAATGCATAATGAATCAACACCAAAAGCAAGTCATAATCAATGCAATTTTCCAGAAGATCAGATAGACAGGAGGCCGTCTATGGTGGATAAGCGATTTGATAGAGGCAAGTATCAAGTTTTTAATGAAATTGTACATAGCGACTGAGCAGAGTGCATAGCCACAGGGAGAGAGTTCCAACAAGTAGATCCATCAATAAAAAAGTTAATTCACCAAGAACTGTTCTTGGTTAGGTATGATCATGGAAAGATACCAAGCTGTAATTTGAAACTTATCTTTTGTTGAACAATAAGCTGATGCAAAGGTTTCAGCATAAAGGTATAGAATAGTTCTAGAATAGTTTAATCACAGAATAGTTTTAGGTATTGTTATGGTTCGAGCCAAAGAGTTGTGAACTTCCCGCAGCTTCAGCATGTTTGACTTATTGATACCAGTAAGAAGTGAGGAGTTACAGTAATCTATGAGACTGGAAGAGACAAGAGATACTGTAGTTGACATGGCCATATAGGTGCAACATGCCTGATAATGCTTATGTCACAAATGAACATGCAATGGGATGATTTACAAATACTATGAAAACACTGCAATGTGTGATCAATGTTACAGACAGAAGGACGAATGGACAGACAGACAGACCGAGACACAGACAGAGAGACTAACACACAGACAGACAGACAGACAGACAAACACACACCGATCACATAAAGAATCCAACCAAACACGTGAAAACTGGTATTGTATTTTTCTCAGAAAAACTATGCTAAAGCCCAGAATAAAAACACATTTACAAACAAATTAGAAAAAGGTCAAGCCAAATATACGAAATTTATGCTAGAATTCAATTACAACATTCAAAATTACATATAAATACATGCCACGTATTGGTAACAAATTCAGATGATGATGTAAACAACAATTATATATATAATATATTAACTTGCAAACAATTTAGTCATATTAGAAAAGCACTTTAAAGACTCTTAACAAAATATGGAGCATTGTTTCACAGTAAGGCTCTCAAACCAATGCCATGAATATACGGATTTCAACATTTCCATAGCGCATTTACAAAAACCACCTTCAAAATGGAGAAAGAGCAAAACGAGAAAAGATGTGCCACATTTAAATGTCTATTAACAATGCATGATTGTTATTATATAATGCCATAGTGTAAAATTATCTGTAGATGGTCTGACAGATGCTATTAGGGAAATCTCAGCACAATAGCAATAAAGGCCACTAATTTAAACTTAAGACTGGATTGATAACACAGAGCTATTTGCCTTACACAGTAATTAATAATACTTGATCAATTATTCGATTTCTTCCACTTGTTTCAAGTTCATAGCTATCATTCTTACATCATTCAGTTGCAGGCGTGCTCATCAGAAGAAAATAAAAGTAGCTAAGTAACTTACTTGCTTACTGATTTATGCTAGCAAATCAGAAAAAGACTAACAGCACACATGCATAATAAAAAATGACACAACACATTCTCAACGTAAATGCGCAAATAATGTAAGATGAACGAAACCACTGAACTACTCGCTGAAATGTACTAAATTATGCTCAGCAAAGCGTAAATCTACCTGGGACGAAATTGCTGAAATTAAGAGTGAAATGTCTAAACAAATGCAGCCCAAGTGAACCACACATCAACAAAGAGCACTGCTCATAAACCTTGTCTACCACATAATATTCACATGTACAAAACGAGTAAATATCAGAAATTGAAACTTCGATTGCTAAACGAAGAAATTGAATATGCACACACCTAGTTCCAACAAAATTAAATTGCCACAATGCAGTTCTCAAAATGTACAGGAGAAAAGACACAAGAGGTTATAAAATATTCAATGAAATTGCCTTTCCAAATGTGTACACCTTTAAACTCGTAGGCTGACGACTTCCTCATATCAGGTGTCCTCAATCTGTTAACCTCTCTGCTTAAATTTTTGTATTGGCTTCCCATCCTGAAAAGGATTTGTTTCAAATTCAGATCACAGTATGAAACTTTCAGACTCTGTCCAACCACAGAACTCAAAATCAGTCATATCATTTTTTCAACCAAGTCATGTGACAGTTTATCTCTGGTCATATCTAACAGTAACAATGCTCTTGGGGAATGGTTGATGAAACTATTCTTGGAACCCTGTGTATCTGTTCACTCTGTTCAGTCGCGTGTGTAATTTCATCCTCACCTAAAGATCCTTTTAGATAGCATATACATTGTAAACCACAGACTGCCTCTCACTCAGTATTCATGCACTCAGTTGATTAGATTGTTGCCCCAGAGTTTGATGAGTATGGGGTGCGGTTGAGTATGGGGCGCGGTGATGTAGTGGGATGTTCGGTGCCTTGCGTTTGGAGAATCGCAGGTTCGAACCCACCATGAGTCACTGGACGAGTTACTCATCCATTATATTATTGTTTGTGAGGAAGGCAATGGGAAACCACCTCACTCATCGCATCCCCGGGTGGCATAAAGCCAACGGACCTGCCTCTGGGCAGGGAGTTCATCATCAGAGGTTGAAGTCTAGTGTATTCGACACACGAGAATGAAAGTTACCAATAAATAATATTAACAATAATTCACTCCACAAGGATGAGCTCGAGTCAACAAAAGCCGGTCTCATTAAAGCTGTTGCAAAAGCAAAAGATTTCAGGAAATGATTACAGAAATCCAAGGCTTCTCCAGTCTGCTAAAGACTTACAAAGATGTCCGATGAGGGCTTCCAATGTTTCCTCTGTGGCAGCGTTAGCATGAATGTCTTTCCTCTGCTAATCACCCTAGAGCAATGATTCTTATCCTTCATCATTTTTGTACCCCTAAGATTTTGAAATTCCATCCCTCAACCATGCGTTGAAGACAAAAAGAAAACCTTGAATTTTCAGGTCAAAATATCAGCCACTGCCATTAAATTAATTAACTAGTAACAGTAGTAGGCAATTTGTTGAAAATAGCACAAAGCTAAATTGCAGTATTTAAAACTAAAGAGCATACAAATTTAAATTTGTAACCTTTTAGAAATTTGTAACAGGTTTTGATACTCTATGTCAGGGCACAGAGTAAAATAATTACTAGACCCTATCCTCGCACTCCAAGAATTGAATCCTGCACCTCTTGGGGGCGCTGGCACCCCAAGGCTAAAACCACTGGCCTAAAGGCCCCCTCATCTTGGCTCGGACACATTTTAAAGTGAACTGCTGTGAATGTCACTGGATGCAATAAACATCACAACATCTAAAGACATAAGTGCATTTCTATTGTCCTCTGGTGTTGTGGGATATGACACATCTGAAGGCTTCATAGAGATTCGTGGGTTTGGCGACTTGCTCACATCAACGTGAAGCCGCTAATCCCTCGTACACGCCATTCTGGTCTAGTTAACCCCACATTTCCTCGGCCATCGCCTTAGCTGCTATGTTGTGGTTCAAACGACAACCAATAGATAAGGCTACAGATTTGAGGAGTCCGACCCCTCTCGTCGACTTCAGGCCAGTCGCTCAATCCGATGCCTGCCATAATTATGGTGTGAAATAGTTAGCCATAATCTGTAGTCAAACACTGGATAATCCTCCCATCCCAATTCCCTTGCATATAAGCATCTTGTCCAACCCTATGCCCACACCTCTTCGATACTGTTGGTGATGGAAGCAGTTAACAAAGTATCGGTCCCAACCATATCTCGATGGCTTCGTTGAACTACTGGATCAGCCTTAAGCGCCGAGCATCAATGAATCCGATCCGAGGGAACTTCCCTTGAAACGAACGAAATCCAATCTCTGAGGCATTCGATTACCCTGCATCTTGAAAAGAAGCACCTTTCATGAAACACGTATTTAGTAGTTCTACTCATTTCCCCGAGATCAAAACACTGTCTCCTGCTCGCACAAGTTGCAACATCAACTCTCTGAAGTTGCAATGAGTTCTAGAAGTCTATGAACAAATCTTGATCTTTTTCTGGAGCAGCCATGATCATCTTGTAATCGATCTCCGCATAGCCATCGAAGTTTTGTGTGTCACCTTCATGGCTGAGTTTTGGCACAAACGGAACCTGTTCAATAAACACACAAAAACTGATTATTTTTGTCCTTCAACTGTTTATACAATAGGAAACAAATCAAAATAAGAAGCAATCACAATCAATAAAAATACGCATAACAAATTGTTTCTTGAAAATAATTTGTGGCCTTCGTGTTAAAAGGAAAAGCAAACTCCTAGGACCATCATGGCGGTGGTAATAACAACAGCAAAAACTAGAACTATTTTGGGTGGTTAATAATTGAATTTTTTATAGTTAACTATGTAAGAATTTTGATTAATTGTGATCATATGAATCCCACAATAAGTAATTAATTAACATCATTTATCACTTTATATTACTACTAAAATTTATTGCCATAGTTAGTGGTTACTTGGTAGTTATTTGTTCATGAATTTCAAGACACCCTTTCACCTGTGTATTTGCAAACAAGAACTTCTCTTATAGATAATATTATGTAAATAAGTAAATGGTGCTGGATTTATTAAACACTGGGCCAATAATACCCGGACACCTCATTAAATATAACATCATGCAGTCTTCAATTAATCGTTATAAATAAATGTTATCATTCAAATTAATTTAAATTAATTGATTAATTGATCGTTAACTTCTGCAGCTCTAGTATTGTAGTGTTATTAAAGATAATAATAGAAAAGACAGATTGACAGAAAACAATGTAATAATAGTAACAAAATAGCTGCTGTTTGCAACTGGAAGTTGCGATTTAAAACCTCAAACCTAATGACTTTAATAGTAAAAACAGACTCTGGCAGCTTTCAAGTGGCCTGTCCAAGCAGGGCAAATTCTTGCAATTTAAAAGAAATTAAAGCAAAAGACGAAGTCAGTGAATGGTTTTCTTGCATAGATATACATTCGTAACTTTTCCTTTCATTTGACAATGTGAACATATGGCATACATACATGCGATTATTCAATATCATCATTCCATAATAAATGTCAACACAGGCAAATTTTAGTCTACTTTTGAGCATAGGGCCTACTGGTGTGACCCATGGCTTCAAGAATAATCCGTGCTTGATGTTAAAAGGTTAGACTTAGGCCTATGCTAAGAAGCAGTTCCTAAAAAGGCACTTTAGAAATGACCAAACACAACTAAGCTCTCCCTTTCCTGTCTGTTCCTCAATTTATGTGAGTCTGTCTATTTCCTCCCTGTCTCTTCCATTGAGTGTCTCTCTCTCAGCCAAGTAGCAGGTAAAAACAATGAACCAACCTCTTGTACCCAATATTTTTTATCTATGTAAATTTTCAGGTGGGTCGACACTCGAAGAAATTGTATTTCAACTTAAGATAGGCCAAGGACAGGTGATGTAGTCCCAGATTCTAGTACATGCTAACTAAGCAATCTCTTCTGTCTTATACATTACTTTCAGGATTTGGCAACAAGTAAAGTAAGCCTGGTTAGGTAAATCAAAAGTAATAAGAATGTAAGAGATTACGATAAGCTAGGCTAATGCAAGGCAAAGTAGGTCATGGAACGATTATAATTAAAGAAGGTTAAAGTAAGGTAAAGTAGGTTACGGAAAGATTATAATTAAAGAAGGTCAAAGTAAGGTAAAGTAGGTTATGGTAAGGTACTGATAGCACATAAAAAAACTGAAAGTAATGTATAAGACAGAAGAGATTGCTTAGTTAGCATGTACTAGAATCTGGGACTACATCAGCTGTACAATGGAAAGCCTTTAAAGTGTGTCCTGGGCAATGCGCCTTCTATCTTTGGGATCTGTTCACCTTAATTTTTGCTTGCTCTGGTTGCCGATCTCTTCACTCGGCCTCCAGAGGTGACTTCGTGGTTCCACATGCTCACACTGCTACCAGTTAAAATAGAGCTTTCGCAATTGAGGGTCCCAGTGTTTGAGACAACATCCCATCTCACCTGCGCTCTCTCCCACACCGCCGCGCGACCTATCTGGCTCTTTCTATAAACTTCTTTAGACTTTTTTGACCAGGCCTGGGTCAGAAGCACCTCTGAATAGTTATCTTGTAGAGGTGTTATATAAATTGCATTGATTGATTGATCTAACAAAGCAATTAGAGGGACGGATTAGTCAATGTCTACAAAACTAATCATGAGGCGACCTTGTAAGTAATGAAGCATTCTGCTCAAGCATTTATACATCTGGATGAAGAGATTCATGCTGCATTCATCGCTCTCTCTCTCAAGCAGTCCTTCATATGCAGCTGCACCAGTCACCAGCATATACATAAAGGGACCCCTAATCATAATATGAAAATAAATAGTAAATAATCATTGATTTTTTAAATTCCAAAACCCTTTTAATCCTGACATATTTATCCAGATATCTGTAATTCATGAAAGTCCAGGTTAAAAAAGTGTGTCATGGTGATGTCTTTAAATAAGTAAGTTAATGCATGGCAGGAATTTGATCAGCAGGTCATTGATGCCTCTATTGGCCAATGACGCAGATGTCATTAAGCTTGCGTGGAACCCAAATGCCAACACTTTGAACACGCCTTGTAGTCTAATATAATTCAAATGAAAGAATAAAAATGAACTGAATCTATGGCAGTTGATCGACAACATTTTTAAAAGACGATAATTATGATGATGAATTTTAGGCTTCCTTAATACTTAAATTTTGATGCAAATGCAGGCATTAAGACACATTACTATTGGATGACAGAGGCTATCATATTTTATGCAGTATTAGATAAATATGTCAGGATTAAAATGGTTTTTGAATTTTAAAAATCGACAAATATTTACTATTTATTTTTATATTATCATTAGGGGGGGTCCCTTTATTTCCATACACAGCGTAGATATTTTGAGTAAAACGAAGAAGGAGCAAATGCAGAGGCTGGCAAACATTTTCAGTAGACGTGACATTGTCTCTAACGAAGGTGCACAATATCCATTTTAGCCCAAGTCACTTAGTGGGAGATGAATTAAGTGATAGTGATCAATAGTTATTAGCTAGATGCTTACTCACCCTAATACTCTTGTAATGCCACCTACTGAAATCATATATATATATATATGACATTGAAATAAACTATTTTTGACTCTATTGATATATATATATATATATTTAAATAAATACATTGTAGTAACTCTATTGAAATTTAATTAGTTCTTAGTTCTGTCACTCTTGATATGATATTCATGTCACTCTGCTGCAGTATTACTATTTAGTATTTTGCTATGTCACTCTTTAAAACAGAACCACAAGAAAACATTCAATTTTCCAATTCAACACAATAATCCAGTAGCAATAATAATACATAATTACATACACAGTAATTCATTCCGTCAAATAATGCTTTAATTGCTTAATTGTTTAATTATGGCATACAGTAGGCAGGGAAATAACCTCTGTGGACAAGTTACTCCAAGGAGAAGGCCCACAAACCAAAACAGAAGACTGCCTTTTATCTGTTTGAGCATAAGGCTCAAACAGATAAAAGGCAGTCTTCTGTTTTGGTTTGTGGGCCTTCTCCTTGGAGTAACTTGTCCACAGAGGTTATTTCCCTGCCTACTGTATGTATAGATGTGTAATAGACACTGCAAGATCCAGTATAATAACTTTGTATTCCCAGGTTCATACAAAAAAAACTATAAAAATGGGCAGTTAATAGTTTCCTTTGAAATCTAAATATAAATATAAAAATCTGTAGTCATCAATCACATCAAATTGCAGTATCCCTAGATTGGCAAACAAGGTCTGAGTACTGAATATAATTATACAATGTGGGCAAGGACCCAGAGAACCATCACAAGAACGTAAGTTGGCAATCAAGCCTCCTCCCTCCCTCCCTCCCTCCTTCTCTCCCTCCCTCCCTCCTTCCCTCCCTCCCTCCCTCCTTCTCACCCTCCCTCCCTCCCTCCCTTCCATTACTTAAATAATCTGTTCTCTTGGGCTCAAATTAATTAATTTATTGCACTTCTTACTCTACAACCATGGTTATGGGACAGGATACAAGTATATGCTACCAAATTGTACTTGGGTTCACTCATTTGGAAACTGTTGAATGGCAGATTCGGCATGCTATGGGATAGAGAAAAGAAATTTTAAAGTTTTTAAATGCAACAAGAGTGTTAGAAAACCATGAAACACATGTACAATCTACACCACTGCCAGAATTGTGTGTACAGACAGAGATTTACATGCCGATTATCATATTAAAACAATTAGAAAGACACCCAAGCCAGTTAGCATATAAAAATGGTTAGCATATCCAAACAGAGATTCCATGCTAATTTTCATATTACAACAGTTAAAGGGTAAAAAAATGTCAATTAGCATATCCAAACAGAGTAACTCCTATGCCAATTAGCATATACGTGCAGAGGGCTACCCATACCAGTAAGCATGTACAACAGAGAGATACCAGTGCCAATTAGCACATCCAAGCATAGGGATTCCAGTGCCAATTAGCACATCCAAGCATAGGGATTCCAGTGCCAATTAGCACATCTAAGCATAGGGATTCCAGTGCCAATTAGCACATCCAAGCATAGGGATTCCAGTGCCAGCTAGTTTATCCAGACCGTTAGAGAGATTCCTATGCCAATTAGCATTTCCAACAGAGGGATTCCAGTGCTAATTAGCATATCCAAGAATAGGAATACCAGTGCTAATTAGCACATCCAAGCATAGGGATTCCAGTGCCAATTAGCACATCCAAGCATAGGAATACCAGTGCTAATTAGCACATCCAAGCATAGGGATTCCAGTGCCAATTAGCACATCCAAGCATAGGGATTCCAGTGCCAGCTAGTTTATCCAGCCGTTAGAGAGATTCCTATGCCAATTAGCATTTCCAACAGAGGGATTCCAGTGATAATTAGCATATCCATCCAGTGCGATTCCAGTGCCAGCTAGCCTATCCAGACTGTTAGAGAGAGTCCTATGCCAATTAGCATATCCAAACAGAAAGATTCCCATGCATATTTTAAGGTATAACGTCCAAACCAAGGAACACCAACACATCCTGCATTGCACAGCGGTTAATGTTAGAGCTGCCTGCACAATCAGTAGCGTAACCATGGCCCACAGGCCCGAAAAACTGTGAGGCCTGGGTCAGAATCTGAAAGAGAGTAGACCCACTCATAGACTGATAATGCATGAATAGACTGAATCATACAGTCCGTCTGAGCAATATGCTGGGAGTTACAAAATTTTGAGTTACGCCACTGCAAACAGAACATGCAACACCGAAGACTGAGCAGCCAATCCATCGACTCCCATCGAGGAGCAGAACACTTTCACTACCTCATCGTTATTCCTGAACGACCAGTTCTCCCAGTTCTGCTCAGGATAGTCAAAGAAATTACGTGTATCACCCGTATGACGAATTCTGGGCACAATCGGAGGCTGGAATTCACAATGGCAAAAGTAATCGCATGGTAGGTGTAACAGATGTATGCATGTATGTATGGTTATGTATGCACAGATGCATGTGCATATGAAAACAATGCAATGCCCATAAGGACCTCTCAAAAGCGAAATACTCCCAGCCTCTGAATAACTTCCATGAGAATATGACTATCTGACTGATCCAATCAAACCATTTTTAATTAGCAACATCTGTCAAGTCTATATTTAGTGCACAACATATCAACCAATGGTGCATCATAACCAAATCATACATACATTAACACGTTGTTAAAATGCTAAGGTAGGCAGAAAATGTAATCTGTTGTGAACAGGGTGAAATGCGATAGCAAGTACAGGCAACTGTTCCAGGAAAAGGGGTCAACAGCTGAGATGGGGTGATGGGATCAAGCTGAAGTTTGGAAGTGTGGACCTTGCACAACATATGCAGTAAAACGCAACCAGAACCAAAACTCCGACCAGCTGGACTTGAAATGAAATACAACAGTTGCTGATGTCTGCTGGTGTAGTGTCGACAAGTGCACACAAGGTAATTGCACGAGGATCTTGAACGTTACACACTTTCAAAATAGGAGGTCAATAGAGTGCATTTTGTGTACACTTCGAGACATGCGTGCATATTTCAGCCTGTTAGCCTAATTTGGTCGGCATGGTTGATGCCAGACTTGGTCTGGCTCAGTCGCAGTTCATTGCTCCTAGCTGCATGGATAAAATTGTGGTCAATGTACTCAACAGAGCTGAGTTGGATTTGGGACATATGTGGAACAGAAATCTCAATCAATATTTCTACCAGGCTGGTAGGCATTTTGACCACAATCTCTCAAAGTGTCTCCTGTTAAGGAAAGTATTGTCAACATCAAAGCCATTATGCATTGTTCAAACAGTGGAAACTACTTCTATCTTTGTTTTAACACCTTAACAAATAAGGTAATTTACTATAATTCTAATTCTAAGTATTATTATTATTATTACTTTTTTTTGTTCTGAGGTACACCGTATCCCACGGCAACTTAGAGATTGCTAACTATTGATGCAATTTGTCTAGAGATGGCCCTACTCGTCGTTGTTTTCATGGTTGGTGAAAGTGTCCCGAAATGCAACAGAAAGGCGGTAAAAAATCTGCTGGGACCCGGACAACCAATGCAACGCCTCACACATGTAAGCAAAGACAGGGGCAAATGCTGATGAATATATCATTAAAAGTACTCTGTTACCAACTCGACCAAACTCGTACAGTAAGACATCATCAATGTAAATGGTTCTGGCAGCCAAGAGGTGTCGTAAACACATTAATAACTTTTAATTTGAATGCAGATCATATAACTAGACAGTCGACTAATGTTTGCTAAATGTTTGCTAATATGACCAGAATGGCAAGCAAACTCTGATATGCCAAAGCACATTATACTATATAATAATAATACTAATAATAATAATAAAAATAATAATAATAACAATAATAATAATAATCTCTCCCTCTATTCAAGCTGACAGTCCACAGTATGATTACAAGTACAGTATGATCAGATAGTGATATGTAATTACAGGAATCAAATTTAACTGCTAGTATCAATGCAAGGGTCCCATTAAAAATCTGATTCATATCTGATTCAACAAATGCTGCCTAGCAAAAGAAGGACACATCGACATTAGGGGTAGCGGGAATCGAACTCGCTTCCTCCGCTCTGCACACCAGAATTTTAATGATCTCTCTTCACACCCTTTAACAGTTCTCCTATTTTAATGCAAAAAGCACAAATCCATGGTTATTTAGAATGAAATTGTAGTCAAAGTCAAAATCTATCAGAGATGTAAGCACAGAATTCTATAACTACTTAAACTAAAAGCCATCTATATGCCCAACAAACAACTCAACTAAGAGACAAAACAAAGCCAGATTTGAAATCTGGTATGAAGTGTCAAAGTAATTTACTAAATAACTGCTTAGGCATCAAAAAAAACCTGCTGAAAATGCTAAATGCTTACCTCAAGCTTTCGCTTGTAGACCTCTTCCCAGCTGATTCCGCGGAACCATCTGTGATTTTTTACATCATCAGTACCATTCTGCAATAGAAAGAATGAAGATGATGCAATACATGTACATGTGTGTGATAAACTGATCAATTAGGTAGACTCCAGTTCTGTAATTGCACCATTGCACCTTCGAGTTTGCTCAGCAGCCTCCTAGTGCTGACCCTGGACCAGTTGCATACACATAGTGGTCGTGTGTGCAGCTTCAGATTTACTGAGCCTACACATGTAGGTAATTAATGTTTTAATAAAAAAATAATAAATAAATATCTAAAAATTAAATAAATGTCTGCATGCATGCATGAGCTTTACACAATTCATTTTAATACAGTCTGAAAGGTTAAGAAATCGTTTTTGTTTGTATATCAAATAATTATTACTTAAGCAAATTTAAGACAAAATGATTTTCACATCAACAGACTTATTCAAAATGCTAATATTGTATGACCACATATTTTGCATTAATAAATCTTTTAAGTATGCTAGTTCCTGCCAATGTGCTCCAACAACTTGCTGCATGTACCTTCATGTTGCCAAGTCGTTTCGTTCGGTCTTGTACCAACAATTTCTTAATCAGGTCTCTAAAATCAGAAGAAGTTAATATGGATGAAAGATAAGCAGAAATCTGAAAAAATATTCTAATAAAGGGAAAGAAGTCGTCTTTAAAAGAACGAAGATACAGAATTCTGACAACACACGAAAATGAAGGGAAAGAGATCATTTTAAAAGATATAAGAAAGCACTAATCTGACAGTATTCCCTATAAAAACAACAGAGGTTTTTTAAAAGAAAAAAACTTGTCCTACCATTGTACTTGCTGTGACAGAGGAGCAATGCTTATGACAAGTGTCTGCAGAAGCGTTCAAGCATGCATCACTTTTAACTTAAACTGTATAAATTGCTCATAGTCTTGGAGCACATCCAAGGACTGTTTAAAAGAGGGCCATAATGTTTATGTATGAATGCATATGCCAGCTACAGCTACGATTATGATTAAAAACTGAAGTAGATATGTAAACATGTGCGCTTATTCGTGCACCTTTTTAGTGCATCTGAAAATCGCTACTTGTTAACCCAACTGATGTCATAGTTGTAAAAGAACAGCTAGTTCATCTGTGTCAGGATGACGATTGCTAGATTAGGCAGACACTATTTCTTAAAGCGAGGGTGTCAAACATTTTGTATTGGTAGGCCAGCAACAATATTTTCCAGCAAGTGGCAGGCAGGAGTGTCAAAAGCGCATCTGTGAAAGAGCATCAGGAAAAACGGGTAGGGATTAATGAGGGGCCATACAAACAGTTGAATTAACTTAGAAATGTGACTCTGATATGCATTATCAATTACAAACATCACAGAAAACTCAAAAGCCTTATAAATGACAATTACATAATTTATTCTCAATTGTGTTGTCTTTAGATGAGGCTCAATGGGCCAGAAATATATCGTCAGTGACCAGAAATGGCCTGCAGACCAGCTCTTTGACACCCACGTCTTAGAGGGTGCTATAAACGTTCAGATATACACTTGTCCTTATTAGCAAACAGACAGGACTTTAGAAAACTCTAAAGAAATGTTTCCATACATGATGTTTTGGAAATGTATTAATTCCTACCTGGCCACTGCATCTATATGTTTTGGCCAATCAATTTTTCCTGCTAAAATTTTTTCATAAATGCCAAAGGGATTGTCGTCAAAAAAAGGCGGATAGCTGAAACAGAAGCAGACAAACTACCAAGTACAATTAAATACACACAAAGAAGAACAGTTTAAGACAATACAATACAATGAAAAACAAAACAACACAATGTGATACAATGCAATGCAGTGGCAGTTATTTCACTTTGACCAAACAACTATCAAAACATTTTAATTCTATAATTCAAATAATTTACCTTCATTAAGAGGTGCAGCAAAGAACAGTAACTAAGCACCAGAGTCATGAAATTTAAATTTGCTTATTATAGAGAAGCAGAGTAATATCTATTACTTGAACTGAAGACAAAGATGATAGAGGTGGTGACAGAGCCCCATGACATTATTTTTGAAAGCAAATCCAGAATGGCTTCTTGTTCACACTGAAAGTTTTCTGCGAAATCCTCGTCTTCACCTCACAAAACCCTAGGGTTCCGCAGAACACAGTTTGGGAAGCGCTGAGCTAAGTGGTTAGGATGGACAATTATAAAAGTCAACAAAGGCTGCAGTTGACACATCTCATCCATAATTGCAGGCAAGATTTCTTTTCCAGAATTGCTTACAATAATTTTAGCTCGTATCACATACATCTGCTTCTCGCAATCAATGTTCTGGGCATAATCATAAATTCTGCACTATTCAAAGGGGTCACACAGGGACTGCCTGCAATATGCCCCCTTCTCTCTCAGGCAGAGTAACTAATCTTAATCTGCAAAAAATGCAAAAATGCCAATAAAGCAAGCACAGGCTACTAGCCCATTCACGAGTGCCGCGTCAGGTCAGAGGGGTAAGAAAAGACAGCAAGATACTGCTACCAAGAAACCAAAGAGACGAAAAGTGAATAAGGCAAGAAGACACTGTTGCCGACTACTTACCCAACGAGCATTTCGTAGATAAGAATACCGAGCGCCCACCAATCGACCGCTTTGTTGTGACCTTTGCTCTGGATGATTTCTGGGGCCAAGTATTCTGGAGTGCCACAGAGCGTCCAGGTTCTACAGTGACAGACAAAGCCAGAAGATTAAATCCTGAATAACAAATCATTAGCAACAAAAAAGCAACCGAGAAGCAGAAAGCCTTCAGAGGCCTGGATACAGAAACTCACATATCAACTGCAAGCACATTAAAAACAATCCAATGCATCAACGTAAAAACCTTTTACCTTTTTGCAGCATGATTTCCCAGTAACCGAACTCGTTAGCACTAAAAATTCGTTAGCTGTGCAATCATTTTATATCTCCTCGATGGTCTGGGTTTAGCATCTTTGCAATGTATCTAAAGGTGCTACATAAATAACAACATACATACAGACTATGTGACACTGACATGTTATGCCTTCCGCTGACAGACAAGGCAGCAGACGTAGTTCATGTGGAGTTACACCTGGTAACCGACTTATTGGCCTTAATCTAGACCAGACAAGGGCATTGATAGACATTTCCTGGAACAGAGTCCATCAGTCTCCAGTCAGTTAAAAGTCAACAGAAAGGAAGGGACAATATATATATATATATATATGTAATTATGTAATTATGTATATAATCTGTGCGTACATATATGACTTTTTGAATTTGACGCCTTTGCACTCAGTAACCCACACTTACTAAAAAAGTCCTATCTATGTACAGTATGCATCTCTGTGTGTGTGTGTGTCTGTGTGTGTGTCTGTGTGTGTGTCTGTGTGTGTGTGTCTGTGTGTGTGTGTTAATGCATACAATAATGGTATGGTGTTAAACAGGTACATGTAATATTTTAGCACAGAGCTTCTGCTCACTCTTCATAAGCATAATATGCTCTCTAGTCTACTCAATAAACATTAATATTATTTAGAAACCCTCATGATGATGATAAATTACAGTAAAACAGACCTAACAGCGGGAGGGGCATTGATACTGATTTTGTCAACATCTTGCTCTTCATTTATCAGCTTCCTTTACCCCAGCATCCTTTTGAAATTTTAATTTTAGCAAGCAAGCAAAATAGATGTTGGCATAACTTATTCTAATTATTTAGAATTAATAATATTTTTAATTTTACATACTTAGATTTCAAATTCAAGGGGCAGACGTCCTCATGTCCCAGCATGAGAACGTCCATTCATATCGCCTTTATGCCAGACCCAAGGTTATGCAAATAGCTAATAGATTCTAAAAATAGCTAATAGGTTCTGCAAATAGCTAATAGATTCTGAAAATAGCTAATAGGTTCTGCAAATAGCTAATAGATTCTGAAAATATCTAGTAGGTTCTGCAAATAGCTAAAGGGTTCTGCAAATAGGTTCTGCAAATAGGCTCTGCAAATAGCTAATAGATTCTGAAAATAGCTAATAGGTTCTGCAATTAGCTAATAGGTTCTGCAATTAGCTAATAGGTTCTGCAATTAGCTAATAAGTTCTGCACATAGGTTCTGCAAAACTAATAGGTTCTGTAAATAGCTAAGACACTGCAGCCGGATAATTTTGGTCTCCGCAATGGGGAAGCAACATTGAGCCATGTGTGGCCTTCCCCTACTGACCGGCAGGGGATGAATACCTTTCCCAAGCCAAGGGATCATCATCCACCGCAAATGGGGACCACTAAGTCAGTAGTTCCTAACGGCATGCCAGGTTAAGACCACATGGGTGCAAGATTTAGACTAAGTGTAAATCAAAATTAAAACCTCATAGATCTATTAATATTACATTATGGCAGTGAATGTAACAAAGTGCGTTCTCGTGCAATACTTGTTCTGCTAAAGCAAGCTATGCATTTTCATTTGTATTCTATTTTGTTTAAAAATCATGGAAATGGACAACAAAGTATCGCTCACATTGCACCATCTTTTGAATAAGACAGCAAGCAATATTGAAATGTAACGTAATGTAAGTCATCGAAAATTTCTCAGTGCTAAGTAGCAATAGCTAAGATTGTTGACTGATGCCAGGTCAAAGTCCGGGGAGGTCAAGCCAAGGAAACAGCATGGTGCTATGGTGTGGTAGTCGGTGATGAAGGCAGTCAAGTGATGGTACAGGATGGCAAGGATAGCTTGAAGCCATACGTGGAAAGTAGCATAGGAGAGTGAAACTAAAAAATTGAAACTATAGGAAAAGTTAAATTTGGAAATGAAATATGGTGAAATATGATGATGAGCAAACTGACGGAGGTCTTCTGGATGACCCACAATTATGACGGCCAAGGTCATCAATGTCAACAGAGCTTTTAATACCTTCTCGATAAAATATCATAAATTCATAAATCTTCAGCAATTTGAAGGGCATCTTCAAAGACTCTATGAAATGTCAATATAACATACATCCTTCATGGAATGACAGTCAGAATAGGCAGGTAACAAACTGGCCCATACGATGAGTAATTTATGAGCAATTTATGAGTATGCACAAATCAATTAATACTTACCTGACCCCCACTAAAGGAGATCGATCATAACTAGCACAAGTTTCACTTTATGTTCTTATTGCTTAGCTTAATTATGCCACACACTCACATTGTGATTAATAATTATATCTATTCTATTCCTAAAAGGTGTTAATAAATACAGCAAAACATGCACGCATTCACACGTTGCTTGGTCTGCATATAAAAACATTTCCTTAAATGGACAACTGTCTATAAAATAATTCTCTTAGTTGCACCTTTCCAGTGAAACCAAGTCATGTTTTGAGAATATGTAGGCTAATAATACCGAAATAACAACGAACTAGCAACATAAAATGAAACTGGAAGTGGCAATAAAAGAAACAAAATGATTTTCCCGTTAACAATTGGCGAAATTCGGTCCAAATGCCGAGATCAGCTGTTGTCCAAAACAGAACAACAGATGCCATCATATGAGACTGACAGAAAAAATAATAACAAATGAGACGCAACTGATACATAGAAAGACAAGGACGCATGTGACGTAGGCTACATACGCAAACACAGACCAAAATATCAATACAACAATATACCACTAGAAATATATGCACACAGAAACATATAGGGCACGTGACCTATCCATACAAATACAAAGAACACATAAAAAACTGATACAGCTGTGCAGTCAAACATGACGTTTACAGAAACACCCTAAACACACACAAAAGACTATGAGCACAAGAGCAATACAGAAAGACACAATTACACAGACACATGGCAGCAACAGGCATATACAGACACAAACGCATACACAGATGTCATCAACCAACCATCGATCAAAAATAACAGTTAAATCATCAAGAGTAGGATGGGCGCCTTTTAATGGCTGCTATGCATCAGTTTCTGTTCGCTGTTTATACCGAATTAATCGAGTTCTTAGGTCTAAATCAATCAGGAATAACTGGAACTCGATTGAATCAGACTATGGTACCAAACAACTAACATATTGTAATGATATGCGGTGTGACATTCCATGTATATCGATAAACACATATTTATTATCATTTTGAATCATCCATCATCATCACCGTTGTATCATTTTCAGTGTACGAGCATTAGCATCCTGCCCACACTGTATCCATATAAAAACACAGAGGGCATTAGCACATGTTACTGGTTAAAGAATGTTCTCTAAATCAATTTCATCTGGCTTATCGAAGTGTCAAACTCAGATCACACATGTCTAAAGTCAATGTCATGACCACTATGCCACTCATAGGACAAGCATTCAAGTTTTATGCTGACTGGGTCCATGGTAATCATCATCATGTCTTATAGTCAACTGACTGGCTGACTGACAGACTGAATGACTGACTGAACGATTAACTGACTTAACGATTGAATGATTGACTGAATGACTAAATGATTGACCGAGTCAATCAGTGACTGAACGACTAACTGACTGAATGACTGAATAATTGACTGACTGAATGACTGACTGACTGAATGACTGAATAATTGACTGACTGACTGAATGACTGAACGATTCACTCAATGACTGACTGACTCAATTACTGAATGATTGACTGACTGCCTGAATGATTGACTAACTCAATGACTGAATGATTGACTAACTGACTGAATGACTGACTCAATGACTGATTGACTGACTGATTGACTGACTGACTCACTGACAGTCTAACTTGATCATTGACTGAATGACTGACTGACATTATGTTTGATTGACTGATATCGTTTTGTTATCTGCAAACATGATTCTGTTGAAATATACTAATGTATGTGAAACACATGCAAGTACTGGACCCACAGGAATCGTATAAACAAATACTACATATAAATGCTCATAAGGAAGCAAAAACATATATATGCACGCACACATGCATATATATATATATATATATATATATATATATACATACAGTAGCTGAAGTGGCAATATTTGTTTTGAAATGTCCTTCTGAAAAAGTCCCTTATTTGCCAAAGAGTAATTAATTGGTATGGGTAGAACTTCAAGATAAGCCAATAAAAGTGGCCCCACTTCTTAATGAAGTTAATGAAATGATGGTTTTATACTCTACAGATCTTTTCCATACATGTAAAACATTATCCATCTTCAACCTGACACGAACTACAGTTTCAAAAGCTACTTATGTAGCTCTAGCACCACAGCTGGCACAATTAGCTAAGTTGCTAATTAATCGATTATAGTTGCTACTGAAATTAACAAATCAATTTGAACTAGCGAAATCTTGAAGCTAATCAATTCGAATAAGAATTAGCTGTTTGTCTAATCAATAGGGTAATCGATAAGAATCTAATCGATGATCAGTTACCCACTTATGTCGAACACAAGTCCAATCGGACAGATATTTCATCCAAACTAATGCAAAGTAATTATCAGTGTATCTAGCAATGGATTGCATAATTCCATAAATCCACTCAAACATACATCTTATCCTCTATGCTCAACCCTCACTTGACCAAACAACCCAACTCACTAACTGGCCCCCCTGCCCATTCAAACACAAACCCAACAACTGGCTCAGTAACACCCAACCCCACCCACCTACACACACATTCTTTCTCCTGTAGACTCATCCATCTATAAACCAATCCATCGACAGACCTTCCTCCTGGATGGGAGATGATGTGGATGGTGCCGATGCCTTCTCACCATCCCACTTAGTCACCCACCCTCTCTTTAGGAGATCTCACTATATGGCTTCGTCTCCGTATGCCGTCAGTTGATGCATTAGATGCAGGTGAGTTAGAAATTACTAATTAACTAACTATCTGTTCACAGAACATCTGTGTCAGGTACATTAAAAGTCAGATCTAGAAAAGACTGTTCATAGGTTACGTAACAAGAGAGATGCTCTAAAAATATTTAGCTAAATTTATTTACATGGCATTACTTTACGCTATACACATTACATTACGCTACACAGGCGCATAGTGTACTGGAACATGATGTGTGCAATCGACTGAGACCTGTCTTCGAGTTTCTTGGCGAATCCGAAGTCGGTGATCTTGAGATGACCCTCTCGATCGAGCAGGAGGTTCTCGGGCTTGAGGTCTCGATAGACGACGGACAGTGAGTGCAGGTAGTCTAGGGCGAGGATGATCTCACAGGTGTAGAAGAGGCCACTTTCGCTCGTGAAGTGACCAGCGTTGCGTAGGTATGTAAAGAGTTCGCCCCCACAGACGTACTCGAGCAGCATGTACAGAAAACGGTCGTTGTGATCCGTCCACAGCCTACAGACCACAGACACAGAACCAATGACTATAGTATACGTACGTGTTTGTCTGGCAACTAACAAGTGAAAGGTAAAAAATTTGATACATTGCATTGTCATCCAAGCGTGACATGTGTGCAAAATTTCAGCTCATGACAAACTTTACGCAAGCCAAGTTAAAGAAAAGAGGGTAAAAAGGAGCTTCACAATGTTTATAGATACATGCATATGTTTCAAAACTGAAGTGTCATCTCTTCCAAGACTCATACCCTAACTCATCCGACCAACCACTTCCCAACTCTCACCCTCTGACCTCTCTGGAAATCTGACCTTCACCTTCCATGGACTGCCAATTGGACAACCATCTGATTTGACATAGTGGCCTTTGAGTGGAGTTTTAGAAGTTTGGAGAAAATGATGTCTACATATTTATGATCGTTGTATCAGTACTTGATGTTTCCAGAATGTACTATGAGTGTACTATGATCAGACCACTACAAGATGTGTCGTCCCCCCCGCTTAATAAATTTATCTCATCATTCTGGCCTTATGCATTATGATAACCGCATCATGATAACCGCATAATGTTACCGCATTGTGATAACCGCATTATGTTACCGCATTGTGATAACCGCATTATGTTACCGCATTGTGATAACCGCATATGATAACCGCATTGTGATAACCACATATGATAACTGTGTTACAGAAGTCATTTGATTATATTATTACATTGTCTCTCTATGCATCTATTCATCTGTTTATCTAAGTATCTAAGAAGGTATCCATCTGCTCATCTGCGAGTCTACACAATTATGTATCTATAACCGTATTTATCTATATGTTTAGTCATACATATAATATCTCTGTATACCTACACCATCTATCTATCTATCTTCACCAGACGCCAATGGAATCTGATTTTGACTTCAACTTCATTACGTTAACGGTGCCAAAGAAGCCATCGCATTAGAACTGACTGGTAATAAAGACAGTAGTCTCTGGTCGATCTAGCAGCACTAGTGTCTCCTGCTAGCAGAGATTTCTAGGAGAGTGCGTCAGCCGACAGATCGTCTGAACGGTGCATCTAAAAATAGCCTCTGAAGACTATTTTTCACGCTCATCCAGGCTACCTGTATCCTCCAAGACTCATCGCTGTCCCCCACCCTCCACCTCCACTCACGCACTCCCTCCCCATCTCAACTACGTCAGCCGCAGAAACCACAACAGACACGAGTACAATTCGTGCATCATTCCTTCCTACAGTTTCCGCTTCCAGTCTTTCCAGTCTCCTTAACATCTTACTTCGCTCCTTCCTTCAACCAAGTTTTCTCCCACCCATCCTTTCATGATATTTCCATCCATCTTTCAGCCTCCCTCCTTCCTACTCTCCATCGTCCCTCCCTCCCTCCTCCATCCAGCTATCGCTCTTTATTTCCTTCCTCCCCTTCATTCTCTTCCATCTTCCAATCTATCCATCATCCATTCCGTCTTTCTCTGCTTCCCCCATTGTTCCTTCCTCCCATCTCTTTCCATCCCTTTCACTTCCAATTTCGTCGATCGACCAGCAAAGGCTTTCAATAATTTCTTGGTGCCTTTCGCCCCCCTCCCGTGTACGTTACCACCCAACGCATCATAAATGAACATCTGATCCACGGATGTGTTTCGATGGGATCGAACGCCCAACAGAAGAGGGATTCGGGTCATACATGTAAGATCGAAATCTTATCTAATATAGGGTCGTCGAATCCTATTTAAATCTGATCAAGAGCTTTCTACAGCGCCGTTTCCATACAAAACAAATAATTGAATAAACGAGTTAGTGACTGACTCGTTATTGGTTGATTGGCTGAAAACATAAATAAGTCCGCGGTGAAGTCAGACAGCCATCCTTCCAATTTCTCGTTGAGTCAACTACGCAATTAATCAGTTCTTTATGTATACAGTTAATAAGTCAACCAATAAGCAGTATCTATACAAGAGTCGGATATCTTCAGACATCATTTGTCTCAACTGAGTGAGAGACATTAGTAGACCATAAAATTTACAATTGGCTGCAACTGCGTTTATCACAAGGACAGTGGACCCTTCTCAAACGTTTTGAAAGTGCTCATGACCTGCTTTCTCTTTCTTATTCACCACATCTTCTCCATTTTCTCTATTGAAAGAGAAAGATGATTTTTCAGTGTTGTTCACCTCAACTTCGTCATCGTTTTGCTCTCATTTATATTCCTCTTGACATGCACCATTTTTATCTTCTGCTGTTACTCCATTTCCCGCTTTTTCTCATCATTTCTACTTCCATTTTTTCATGCATTTCTTCGTTTCCCGCATGTCAGTCATCGTTATTCTCCGTCTTCTCCTATTCTTTATTTCATTCGCCTATTTAATCCGTCTATTTCCTCTGTCCTTTTCTTCTTCTTCCTCCAAAGCATTCTCTTCCTTCACTTCCTTCTTTTCTTCTTCCCTCTCTCCCTCTTCACCCTGTCATCACATCCTTCACATTGACAGCATCTTTGGTCCAGATTTTCTGTAATGCGTTTACAGCCACAATTCCCAGCACCCTGCATCACATCCCAGACGTCATCAAGCAGACAGCAGCAACAAATACAACAGCATTCACTTTCAGAGTAAGTAGAGGCACAGAATGACACAAACTGATACAGTGCAAGAGCAAGAGAGACAGACAGACAAAAGACAGAGACAGAGAGATACAGATTCAAAGCAACACAACGAAAGAAGAGTGAGCGACTGAGGAGCGAACGAGAACAGATGGTATGCAAGTGGTTTAGTTCATTGATTTGAGCTCAAGATGAAGGAAACACAGTCTTAGAATAATTCTGGTCTCTAAGCAGAAGAGGTCAAATGGCATTGTAGTTCATTGGCATCAGCTAGTAAGAGAGTGCGGGTTCATTGGGTCTCATCTGACACTGTGGTGTCCGTCTATGCACCTTGCAAGACCTTCAGTCATGACTGCTCATCGATTAGATTACAACGATTAATAAGTAACTGGTTATAATCAGAACCGGATTAAGGCATGTTAAACATGTTTGGCCGAACAGGGGCCCCACATTTTAGAGGCCCTCACACATGCAACATACATTCTCCTGCACTGGTTGCCTCTACCCCAGCGCATCTTATTTAGAGTATCTGCCTTAGTTTGACCTGTCTTGGCGGTACTGCGCCTGCTTATTTGCATTAGTTATGTCACTGCCAGTAGTGGTCGACGCTCTGCAGTCTTCGCTCTGCAGTTCATGGCGACCTGATCGTCCTCTTTGCACCCACTTCCATGATGCAGAATCGGGCTTTCTCGGTCGTGGGACCTACCATCTGGAATGGACTTCCCATAGAGCTCTGTCTCCTACCTAAGAACTCCTCATCTTCATTTTACGCCTCTCTTAAAACTATCATTTTCAGCCGAGTATTAGGCCGGGAGCGCCTCTGAGTAGATATCTTGAAGGGGCGCTATATCAAGTATTTTAGATTGATTGATTGAGCCATTCTAGAGAATATGGCTAAACCGTCAAAGATGTCTACTTTAACATGGGACTGGATAATTATAAGACCGAGCAACTGTTATTATACAAGAAGAACGAAGGTATACGAATCATAACAAGCAAATGTTAATTCGTTGAACATAATACGCTTTTTGTGTCCTTTTATTGTGATTCAGTGGGGATGGGGTCCCCACAGTTTAACTGAACAGGGCCACCACATTTGGTTAATCCAGCCCTGATGATAATGATAAGACTCGACGACTGGTAATCGTAAAATGCCTCATCAAGTCAAGCGACATTCACCATCACCCAAACACAAAACAGTTCAGTCGAATTCTAAACATAGGCTAATCATAATCTCATAATTAATTTCTTAATCGCCTGAAATGCAAAGTCGTCGTAACCAACTGAGGTGCTCAATCAAGTAAAAAATCAGCGAGGAATACATATATGGTCAGGTTCTGTTCCAAGGTCAGGCATCAGCTACTAAGAGGAGGTCAGGATACTAGCTGTTAGTCCATGGACAACCAGAGACTCCATACCACATGGTTAGGACTGTGTCGGCGTATACAGCACATCGTCAACAGAGCTGCCAGTAAATCGATTGTGGTATTTAGGTGACCCACTTAGCAGTTTTGTTTATCCTTTGCCTTTTGTTGTAACGGTTGAACTTCAAGATAATTCTTATATGTCGTATCTGATAAATTACATCCTTTATTCATAGATCAATTGATCATTCATTCATTCATTCATTCATTCATTCATTCATTCATTCATTCATTCATTCATTCATTCATTCATCCATCCACTCATACATCCATTTATTAATTCATTAATAATTCATCAATCGTTCATTCATTCATTCGTTCGTTTAGTTCATAAATCAGACAATCGTTCATTCATTCATCAATTTACTCAGTCAGTCAGCATATTCTCTCAAGCAGTTCTTCACTCATTCATTCGGTCGGAAATCTTTAATTCCATTCTGTAAGTCAGTCGGTCAAGTCAAACCATTCTCATCAATAACGCTACGTTCCTGAGCTGATAGTAAGTTATGTTCGCCTGGAGTTAGAAGCCTGCAGACCTCAACGAACTTCATATTAGCATCCCACAGAAAACGACGCATTCTCACCAGCTGCTCACTCGAACATCGTATCACGCCACGTTCTCGCGACGCACGAGATTTCGACGGGGTTTCCATGGCATCCGTTAACGCCTGCGCCTCAGTTGGTTCATCTCTGGATGACTACAGCAATCGGATGACTCACTGTGAACATCTGATTCTATCCACTCTCATTACACCCCGAGCGGCACCATTACGCTCACCACGCGTTCCTTCGCGGCATTTCCTACCCCCCTTACGAGGATACGATGCGGAATGCTCCATGCGTGTTAGGACCAGCAGCCATGGATCGCATCTGGAGGCGGTAACAATGGAACATATTAACAACAGTCTATTGCTGCTCTAGTAGCATCCATCGACTGTATAGATGAAGAGCCACAGTGGATGCCCACCCACCAGCTGAACCAGAAAAGTCAACCCCTCAGAGCAGATATCTACACCGGCGCAATATAAACGTTCTGAATTAATGGGCGGATGGATGGATAAATGAATGAATGAAATAAAGTATGAACATATGCTCCGCGAGATTTTACGCATAGCTTCGGAATTACAAAGACGACTTCATACAAACAATTTTTAAAAATGCAACTGTATATAGCGTTTTAGAGAAAGCACCATTTCAGGGCATAGGTAACTTAACGGGACCGTAGAGTAATGATGAACACACTAGGCTGCAGAGCTGAAAAACCAAGTTCAAGATCCGTATCCCCGTAAGGTTGACTAATTCCTCTATCGCTGGGCCGCAGCGTTTGCTAACAATGAGACATATAACGTAATAAATGCCTTGCATGGCTGCCAACGGTTAATATTCAACTCCTGTAATGACTTGTCATCATTCGTTCACACTGTGCTTGTAATCATTGTGCAGTTTGAAATTAAACGAATATTATTATTAATATTATTATTACTAGAAAAACGTATGCGTTGGCAATCGTACTGATGAATACGAGTGAATGAATTCATAACTGCCTGACTATGTGACCAGATAGGCTATGATAGGCCAGCAATAGTAGCCAGAGCATAGAACTAGAGCTATAGACATATACATGTAGGCTAGATTTTTCTATTTTGTTGACTTTAAATTTGTTTTGCATAATATTAGGCCTGTATAATTTATTTTCGTCATGTAGGCTTACTGATGTCAAAGTACGACATCGTAACGTAGGGGTGTGTGCCGCCTACGCATGACATGCCGTAAAGATCCGTCATAGATAGGCTACAGTCGCATATTGTATAACCCAAAAATACGATCCGAGTAATGATAAATATTTTCGCCAGAACCACACTTGATGAACTGCGAACAGACCTCTCCACAAGACAGTCAAACCCCTCGTTTGCCATCCAACGATTGCGAGTTTGATACTGCTGAGCAGGTTCCAGAAAACAATCTGAACAATTTGTTCGCATTCACTAATAAATATGTTCTTACCTGTATCTCAATGGGGTGGGCATAGAGTATTGGATAACATATTCGGTCGCAGAGATGATGAACCAGGTTCAAAATCCAGCGGCAGCTGTTGATCACATTAAATTCACATCCAACGGGTGTAGCGTAACAGGCGTCTTGTATCACTGCCAGGGCCGTACCGAGCTATAAATGCGCCATGTGCCTAGCATCAATATGGCGCCCTTACATTTTGAAATGAAAGTAATGCATTTTATGGAATAATAAGTTATTCCATCCCGAAATTTGCGACCTTTCCACATTTGCGCCCTGGGCCACGGGTCCGCTGGCCCCCTCGGTACGGCTCTGATGACTGCCGACATCATTCGCTCATACTATGTACGTAATCATACTGCGTTGGTGTCAATTTGAAAGATAAACTAAAGTTATTATTATTATTAGGGCCTATTATCAATGAATACTGGCCGTATACATAATGAATTCGTGTCTGAGGTACTATATTATATAATACATAATTTATAGGCCAACAGTCTCCTCAGAGAACCTTTTGAAATATCCGTCTGTCCTGACTTGAATTTGAGGCAACCGTCGAGTCGCCGACTGACGCTACCCTGTGCATATAGATAATGGCGCTCTATAAATCACTATATTGCATATTAAATCATCAGTATTAATCAGAAATACAGATTAGACAGACGTATATACGTAGAAAGAGGCAAAACATACAGTTTGACGATGAAAGGGTGTTTAACGGTCAGCAGAATGTCTTTCTCGTTCTTTACATGTTCGACCTGTTTCAGTCGGACGACTTCAGTGATTGGAAGCATCTTCAGAGCAAAGTACTCGAGACTCGGTTTATGACGGACCAGAACGACTCGACCAAAAGTACCCGTACCTGAAAAAAATGGAATAACACGCTCAAAACATTAATTTTATTGCCTTAGAATACTAATCTTAATAATGGCCCAGAAAACAGTCTTACCGGCCAGTCTGAACTTTTGCGGGGTTCAGTTGGCTTCAGCCTGAGAATATCACACTATAAATTACTTACAGTGTACGACAGGTAAATACTTTAAGACATCTGAACAAGTAAGTTAACGTTCCTTTTGAATGGTGTACTTGTACCACGTGACCTCGAATTTGTAGGTTAACAGATCTATATTCTACACGTGGCCGACACATAATTATTAGATTGTTCCAAAACCTTGAAATTTGTTCAAGCAAATTTTCAAATGGCTGGCTCCGTTGCAAATGCCTTTTTCTGCCTTTAGTAACATGTATATAAAGATCTATCAGTTTGATCAGCACGCCATAAATCGATAGCAATCGCGTGGGGCCTAAACAACCGGTGTCTCTAATAATCGAAAATGGCCGACAAATATCATGAAAAATTGCTCTGATACGGTAAATGACCAAGAACGCTAATTTAAGACAGAGACCAACCCCAAGACCATTCCTTTAAGGCCAAGACCGGCGAATTCGAGACCAAGACCTAGACCAAAACCGATGGCCTGAGACCAAGACCGAGGCATTCGAGACCAAGATCATGACCAAGACCACAGTTTCCGGTTTCGAGACCAAGACTGTGGTCTCGAGACAACATTCCTGTAGATATGTGACCTCCAGGTGCATGACATCATTTAAGTCATTACAAGAGTCAGTCACATGACAGCTCTAGGACAGACTCAGAGAAGGTCATAAGAAAGATAGGACAGAATCCCCCTGTGATGTCCTAAGTATACGCCCTGTATTCGACGAAATCAAAAGCCCTGTGTCAACTTCAACGACATGTTACTCAGATAGCAACGCCCAATCTTCCGTCAACCTCACTAAGCTCTTGCTTTATTAAAGCGTGACACGCTGTTTGGTTGGCAAGGCTATAATACTATATAAGACACGCTCAAAAATAAGGACCACTCCACAAGACAGACATTGATAGAACAAGGAACAAGGAAGAAGAAATAGAAACTATGGTCAAGTAACGGAACGAAAGACACAAGTCAAGGCTGAAAATCGAGCAGTTACAGTTAAAGAAGTATTACTAATTGTGATAATAAACTAATTTGTGATATAAAATTTGAATCTCATCTGTTAAAAGTAGAATTAACTGCTAAAACTCTTTAATTAAATGCAAAACAGTTCTCTGTCCTCTACTAATTGTTCAAGTCATGACCTTGTTATTATTAATCTCTCCCTTTCACAAGTATACATCATTAGCAGACAAAGAACTTTTAATTAATTATCTTATTAACACTATTACAATCAATTACCGGTTAAAATATTAATATGTATCTACCTAAGTATACATATACCTGTCTTCTAAGAGCCCCTCAAAGCACTAGGTGGGTATGTGCTTTGGTCCCATTGCTTAACTTAAAATGTAACTTGGAATTACACAATTGTCATGCTGTTGCTAGAACTGTTAACCAAGAAATAACCCCCCCCCCCCATTGGCAATAAAGCCCCGTTAAGCAGACATACAATGTAATAGGACTACTTGTTCAGTACTTAAGCAGCACTCAGTAACTCCAATAACTTAAGAAAAAGTTATGGACATGTGACTGGACATTGTTGGGAGAAAATATGAACCACTTCAGTGTTCTATCAACAAAGCAGTTCTTACTACAAATGAAGGTCTTGTAATGTAATATAATGTAATGTAAAGTTATGCAGGGAAAGAAAAGGAGATGGTTGAATGGGATAACATGCATGCGCAATTGTCTATTTTTGGGTGGCCCCTCTCCGACCTATATGTGAGGACTTTCTGCACTCTGCGGGTGTCCTCTTTACCTGCAGTGGTCTCCTTAGGATCTACCACTCGCAGCCTT
Source organism: Bimastos eiseni (assembly GCA_959347315.1). Classification (NCBI taxonomy): domain Eukaryota; kingdom Metazoa; phylum Annelida; class Clitellata; order Crassiclitellata; family Lumbricidae; genus Bimastos; species Bimastos eiseni. The sequence continues at coordinate 49,459,119 of OY365806.1, read as the reverse complement.
CTGGCTGTTCCTCGCATGCGCTCTGCTACGGCCCAGCCCAAGAGCTTTGCCTATATTGGTCCCTCAGCTTGGAACTGTCTTCCACAGTCCCTGCACCTGGAATTACTAGCCTTTTTAACATTACCAGATTCGGAGACGACTTCATACTTTCCTGCTCTTTGGGCAAAGTACACATGCCCATTGAGAGCACTATAAAATATGCTTGAGTTCATTACATTACTTGTCAATTTGAATGAATAAATGAATATTTATTAAAAAAATGAGCTAATGAGTGAGGAATGGTTAGACTTGTTTCTTTAATAAAACTACAACTGTCTTCTATTCAATTCTATTTCAATATTTTACCTATAGTCATTAAAAAAATTCTGTCAATGTCTTCTGTCCTCTTCCTGTCATGATGTTATTTTCTCTCCTTTCGAAACAAGGCATTCTGATCTTGGTGAATAGTGATAACAATCAATCCTTGCTATTAACACATATATATCTGAGATAATCCGGATAATTAATCTGATGGCATAGTCCCTAACAAAAGCACCATTCGGTGTCTGCCTTTGAGCCCAGATAAAGCAATGCCTAGAAATAGCATACACTAATGCGGTCAAACACACACGAGCATCAACTGCCGTGCAGACACAGCCATCATACCACCAGACATTATTGCAGCCATATTGATGTACATAGACAAACTTGTCTAATTATAAGCAAGAATGACAGTGCTTTGACTTCTGATAGTTTATGATGGCAAATGGTTTACTGAATACAATAAACAGTGTTAAGTACACATTAATTATTCTAGTGCTGAAAACAGAAGTCGTACCAACATGATGTCAATAACACTTATTTTACAGTTCTTGCTTGAAGTAGGCAGCGACTGGATCCAGACGAAATCAGTGTAAAAAAATGCCCTACAATTTGATTACATTAACCCAGTGATCAGCATATTTGGAAGTTTGCCTTGTATGATAGGGCAGGCAGCTATTTCAGACAGCAAACAAGAAGACCACAGGCATGATGGTCTGAATCAGGCACTGGAAAAACCGATTGCATGTTGGTCTAGCTCATGCACAAGAATTAGCACATACTGGGCTAGCACTAGGATCAAAGTGTTATTCAGAGGTGTCAAAGAGCTGGCATACTGACCATATCTTTCTGCTCAATGACTTTTCCATGATGTTTTCAGGGATCATTGAAGCCTTTTCTAGGGATGGGCACACCAAGCCCCCCCAGTTACCTACCCCATTACGCTCAGGTGCCTCTTCGAACTCTGGCCGCCATTTGCTGGAAAATATTGCTACTGGCCCAGCATTGAGAAAGGTTTAACATCCCTAATCTTACTCATTTGATGGATGACATAATATAGCATCTCTGTATAACTTTTTTCAACAAGTTTCATTGACTGATTGATTGATTGATCTATTGATTGATTATTACTAAAACAAATTCAGAACAACTGGCTAATTTTGAAACAAAATTTGAATCTCAGGTAATCAATAGGATTGTGTTACATATAGAGGCAAGTAAACTGGAATGAGCCTTTAGGAAGGAACAACAACCCATGACAACGATTGTCTGTCATCTGATCCCAGACATCAGCATGTCACACAGATGACGCTGCTTGCTCTTCTTGACGCAGATGCCATGTTAGACGCAGTCATCATGACGCAATAAGGAAGCATCTTGGCACTTGATATGGGGGTTTACGTCCTTTCTACATGAGCAAAAGATGATGATGGTGACCATGGGCTTAGGTGACTGGGCTCAGACTGCATGGCTTGGACATCAATTCCATTTGGTGCACCATAGGGCTCGGTACATACTGTACACAGCCGACCTGACTAATATGATCACCTCTGACCTAAGAATGCAGGCAATACTAGCAAGAATGACCGTGTGATGCCTTTATGCAGATCCAGCTACAATCAGCTGCCTTATGATAAAGGTACAGTCATCAGTGTAAGTGACAGTCATGGCTGACCAATTGGGTCAGGCTGAACATGGACGAAAACACAGTATTGTATGGTATCCCTAAGGTTATATAGCGCGACCAATCAGAGACCAACAACATCTGGCTAGGCCCGGCCCACACCAGGCGCACTTAAAGATTTATGAATAATCAATAGGTGGCAATAACCTGACTGAATCAATAACTGGTGGGGGCCGGGACTAGGGTGTGCTCCAGCACAGAAAACAATATGGCTGACCACGTGCACTCTCTGTTTCTCTTCCTCTGTCTCTCTCCATCTATCTCTGTCTCTGTCTTTCTCTGTAGGTCATGATAATGATCAGCTGGGTTAGAAGTGGGTCATTCATCAGAATCTTTCGTTTTGTGCTGCAGATAGGCTTATACATTCCTTATTTTATTCTGATGAACTTTTGACTATTGTAAGTTTATCCTTGCAGGCCTGAATCAGCTAAGTGTAGCTTTTTCAAACTGTCACAATTGGTACTTTTTCAAATCAATTGAAGTCCATGACTGATTTAAATTGTTAGACAGTCAATGTGATGATTTTGCAATATGTTAAATTAAAGAGCTACGATACATACATAAATGCAACAATTGTTTATTGGTGCATTTATATAATTAATTATGTATCCCATTTGTATGTGCAACATTAAACAGTATATATATATATGTTATCAATAAAGAGCATCTGTTAACAGAAAGACACTCTTTTTTATTTTACTAAACAATTATGACAATGTCCTAGAATGCTCCCTGATGCATTACTATTGCAAAAAAACAGTAATTTTTGGCTGCACTTCAACTGGAAGACCTCTGAGCAGACCCTTGTGGAGGAGCTATATAAATTCCTGAATGAATTAATCAATTTGTGATTGGCATCATACCTAGTGCTGGCAAAGCATGGGCCTTATACCACTCCACAGACAGTTACCATCAACCATAGGAACTTCAACAGCACTAATATAAGCACATGGCTGGGTGATTGGTTGCCAAGGGAACAGATTTCAGTTGTTAGGCTGTGCAAACAGTAGTGGTTCAAATCAGAAACATGCATCATTTGTGTGATGAAAGCTCAAAGAGGTTGCATATTTACATTCCTAATTGCATACTTACATATATGCATAAAACTTATTCTTATCATCATCATCATCATCATCATCATCATCATCATCATCATCATCATCATCATCATCATCATCAATACTATTTCTGTATTTATAATGCACAATTATATCCAATGACAAAGCATCAATTCACGGTGATGTACATTTTTGTTTATGAAGAACTTGCTCAAGGACCCTACAGTGCAGAGGTTTAAACTCACAGTCTCCATTTTAGGATAGAGCTCAAACCAGCAAACAGGTCATGATGGGTGAGTGTGTGTGCGAGTGTGAGTATGTGCATGTGTGTCTGTATATGTATGACATGTGGCCTCCTGTCCAATGGTGCATTGACTATTGAGTTGTCTCTCTGGTCTGGTGATGCCAACTTGGCCTCGCATCAGCCTACCTAATAGACCTTTGTCAGCTGGTATTGTGAGTCCGGTGTAGTCGCTCCCTTGGCTCTGCTCAGAGGGGGCTCTTGTAGTTTCATTTGGCCACACAGCTGCTATACAAAACAGCGCAATCTCTTTGGTAGGCAATACGATTTGGAATAGCCTTTCTCAAATATGTTCCACAAATCGTAGAATGGTACGTTCATGTGGCCATTTGAACACTTACCTGTTTGTCTGGGCAGGAGTTTGGAGCGATTTGAGTAGGTACCTAGAAAGGGTGCTACATAAATTTATGAATGAATGAATATGTTTATGTAATGCCTATCACAGTGTGCCCTAAACAAAGACACTTACAACATTATAATGTACGCAATCAAACTCCAAATCCACATGAATGCATGCATGACCACACACACATGCTTTTACAAGCTGCAAACACACACAAACACACACACACACACACACACACACACACGAGCAGATAATTTTCAAAGCACTTGAAAATTGTTCTACTTTTCTGATGCTGGGCTGGGTGCACCTACGAGAAGACATCTTGAAGTGGTGCTACATAAATACTCTGAATGAATGAATGAACAAATAAACAAAGGCACATGTTCATTGTTCACAAAAGGATGCTATATAACTTAGCAAACATGTTCATATAAACTTGTAAATGATTACTTACTGTTATGCTACCGAAGGTAATGGAAGGTAGGCTGTTGTAAGATAAAGCAAAATGAGACAAGCTATGGATGATATGGTGAGGTAAGGAGAGCATAGGTTGTAAAAGCAACTGGGGCAAGCTAGGGTAAAATAGATAATCACGAATTCTTGAAGTAGTGGTGATCTGATGCATTATAATGGCACTAGAGATGTCTCTAGTCAGGTAGGATTTGTTTCAAAAACATCAGACTGTAGTAGATAAGACATGGTTAACCTACCAAGTGTGTTCTTTATTTCAAGGTCTTCCAAGCAGTATTGCTGTTTCATGTTGAACCTGGTGTTTGGCGTTGACGGAGAACTCGGGACATCGTCTGACGATGTACGTTGCCTACTGCGCAACCGACCGTTGTTCGATTTCGTTGCCATCTCAATATTTCACTCAACACTTCACTCAAAGTTTGTCAAAAATGACTTTTCTTTGATATCCTGGTTACTTCTTTTTCATAAATTTCAGGCTATTGCACTTAAATCGAAAATTTTCAAAGTTCCTATAAATCTGAAGGGCCTTTATGATTGGCATCCGTGCACCCTTGATGCCAAAAAGTTTCAGCTCTGTGAATGAACTGATATCTTGAACTTCCCAATCCAATCACGAGTTCTCTGGCCAATACAACTAGAAGTGCCAATTAGTCATTCGCTTACACAAAGTAAGTAAGTAGGAATTCACTCATGCAGGTATCTGGGTAATCACTCTACAGGCCAGCCCTTGTAATCGTAATATCCTGAAACTAAAATGGGGAGCCGTTCCAACCCCCAAAATGTCTAACACAGTGTGATGTTTCCGCGATAACAACGCCCGGTCGGAATCCTTGAAAGAGACAATGCTACGCGAGACCTCGATTCCACCCGTCTAAATATAGACTGAAGCGAAGGCCTTCAAGTATCCAGTATCACTCGACCCTAGTGGCAGTTCAACAGCCACCCAGACTTTCGGCGACTTTCACTCGACTCTTATTTACGTGTCACGTTGCCTTTATGGTCGGCATTCAATCTATTTATGTCGTAGATTTCTACATTTATCTTCCAGACCCGATTCGGTTCACGGAAGACGATTCTATTTACTCGACGCGTTTCTCACTCGAGCGAGTACGCTCTATAAATAAAAGCCAATTAGAACTCGTCCTTGTGACGTAATGCGACTTGCCCGATGGTCCGGCCGTAGTCTATAAATAGCATCCAATCGCAATGTGTACGAACGACAACGCTGTCTTGATTCGCATTCCTCAAGTCGCTGTACAACGAGCTAATCGCACTTGGCGAAGTAATGCGTGTTTAACTTTGGAAGGCTGTACAGTTCCCGTCAGATTTAATTTATTCGCTGTGTGGGCCCTATAGTAACGATAATAGCAAAGATGTTTGAGCCGTAGACTATGACTAAAGATCTTTGATAACAGTAGGATAATAATAATTGGGTAATCACTCGTTTAATGTCAAATTGACAAACTGCAGTATGATTACAAGTACAGTATGAACGAATGATGAAAAGTTATTACAAGAGTAGAATATAAATGCCAACAGCCATGCAAGGCGCCATTATATTATGCATTTTTGGTCGAACCAACACCGCCGCCTAACGAAAGAAAAACTAGTAAAGCTTGACTCCTCAGCTTTGCGTCACAGCGTATTATCCAATACTCAAGTGATAACGTGTGACACAGTTGCTATCGTTATTTAATTTAATTTCTGTTGTTTTTCGGGGAAAGTGTAGTATCGGGGTGTGTATATAAACCAAGAGGTGTACATGCCGTACGACTTTCGGCCAGACGTACAAAAACCAGCATTTAAAAAAATCAAAAGTCTGTTTTTTGTTTTATTTTGTTTTGGGGTTTTTAGTTTTCCTTTGGATTTTGTCACAACAGTTTTGTTATTAAAAGCATCAAACACAACATGAAAAAGAGCTCCCACTCGTTTTATAATTAATTTAGCTTGATTTCAAACTGAATAACACACAATTAGTAATAGAAAATTAGAATAGTAATATTAGTAAATTGAATTAAAATATTTTGAAGGAACCAAAAAACCATGTTTCGTATCTTTTGATTTTTTGTAAAAAAAACCCGACAAACCAACGCGTTTGCAGCCTTGCTCTCGGCTTCGCGGAAGGTAGGCCCAGGCTATTCAAATGACGACATCAACCCTAATCGATCCTCACCTAGCTAGGCCTGTACCTTATAGGCATATACGACCCTCACAATGCCAGTTGACTAACTTAACTTTAGTCCGGTCATTCTATGGGAAAAAGCACGTAACCCACAAAAAAATGCGAACAAAAGGTTTCTCAACGGAATCTGATACCATCCTTCTTGCATATTAACAGAGTAAAAGTCTATTCTAATCTGACCATCGGAATGGGGTCGTTCTCAAGGGGAAAACCCCCGAACAAAAGCCCCCGGACATAAGCCCCCAAGTTTGCCCCGATTTTGGGTAGGACATTTGCTCACCCCCCGACAAAAGCCCCCCCGTGTAAAGTAAAGCCCTCCCTAGCAACATTGTCATATGGCACCCATATCGAAATGATATGACTGGCGTATCCATATGGGTTGCATATAGTATCCAGACGACAAACACATACGAGATTGCCACATTCAATCCACAAGAATTGCATATTAGGCTATGTAAATTCTGTGAGGATGTATGCATGCATGTATGTATGTACGTGTGTATGTATGTACGTACGTACGTACGTACGTACGTATGTATGTGTGCACGCATGTCGCATGCATGTCGCAACCGCATGTCACATGCCAGCAGAGGTGCAACAAGCGGGGGTGCAAAGCCCCCCCCCCCAGTTTTAGTGTTCAGTGCCCCCCATGTGTCCCCCAAATCGGTTCTTTTTTATGTTTATCCAATGGTTTTTTAAGATGACCTTTGTTAAAATAATTTGTGTCCCCATTCTTCAAATTTCTGGGAGGGGCAATATTTTATAAATTTTTCAAAACCTTGTTACACCTCTGCATGCCAGCCATATTCATTCATTCATTCATTCATTCATTCATTCATTCATTCATTGCAAAAATTTATATAGCGCCCCTTCAAGGTTACTACTCAGGAGCGCTCCCGACTCAACCCCGGCTGAAAAGAAACGTGGGCTACTGTAAAATGCATCTGAATGAACCTTAGGCATAAGACGCAATGATAATGGTATAGCGCATTCCATGCCATTGGGCCAACAACAGAGAAAGTGCGTTGCTGTCTAATAGTAGTTCGCGTGCGGAGAACAAGGAGTTCAACCTGCGTAGAAGAGCGGAGAGCACGTCGTCCCTGCTCGCCCATGGTAGAGCAACAGAGCTCTTGTAAACACGTGGGGGCGGCACCTAATAGGCACCGCAACACCAAAGCAGAAACGCGGTACACAATCCGCTGTTGGATAGGTAGCCAATGCAGGACACCCAGCATATAATCAGTGACATGACTAAACTTCGGGATACGGCCAATGAGGGGCGCGGCCGTGCGCAGGACCCGCTCCAAGCACTCCAACCACCCAGCGGGTAGGCCAGTGTAGAACACGCAGCAATAGTCAAGGCGAGTGACAATAAAAGAATGGATCAGGGATCGCGTTGATGGTAACAGAGCGAGAAACAACTCTCAGCTGGCGCAGCTGATAGTATGAAAATAATGTGACTGGCACACCCATATGGGTTGAATATTGCATCCATATGACAATAAACATATGAGAATTGTCACAACTTTTCTATCAAGCACGTCCATATTGGTTGCATATAGTACCCAGATGACAAACACTAATGGGATTACCACATCTCTTCCACAAGAAATGCATATGTTATAAATTCTCTGACAGTGATTTAGTTGCAGAAGTAGTTTAATGTTTTTCTGCATTATGGTATATAAAATATATATAAAATATATATAAAATATGGGTACTTGTCTGCTATACGACCCCCAGAAAAGAAATGTACCTAAATATATCTAAATGGAAGCGGGATTGATGAAAGAAATATACCTAATTGACAACATACTCAAAGGTAAGTACAAATAGTTAACAGACGGAACTCTAGACTAGTTAGTGTCTTAATTAAGAGCAACATCCACTCCACATATACTCATCACAAACATTAAAATGCTTGGACATATCTTCAATCAAATAGATGCAGAGTATTCTTTAATAACCTAATGTGTGGTTGGCCAACTTGGCTTTGATTCCCCTTTGAATATAATGTTGGGAGACGATTCCATAAAATGGGGTTCAGTACATAGAACAGAACAGAATCTGGTATTTGTATGTATGTATGCATGTATGGCATTCTATGTATGTATGTATGTATGCATGTATGTATGTATGTATGCATGTATGTGTGTATGTATGTATGTATGTATGTATGTATGTATGTATGTATGTATGTAAGTATGTATGTATGTATGTGCTTATGTATATGTGTTTATGTATGCACATATAATTTGGTCTAGCCTATGGTCTACAAGGGTCGTCACTCCTTATTATGTACAATGACTTGTCTCAATTATTCCCTCAGGTTCAATTATTAATGTCTAAACTGCCGTCTTCCCATCGAAATTTTGACCTAGACCAATTGTGGGAACTTATTTTAAATATATTTGAAGAATAATTTGCTTGTTCTCTCTCTCTCTCTCTCTCTCTGTCTGCCTGTCTGTCTGTCTGTCTCTCTCTGCGTGTGTTTGAGTGCCTCTGTTTGCGTGCTTGAGTGTGTTGGTACGGTATCTCACAAAGGGTATATCGCTAAGTTGTATCTAACACCTCAATACCTACCCCGCCCACGGACGACGCATATAGTCCATTACCACGGCAATGATTATACCCCTGTGGGTGCAAGGGAGGGATAGAACAACGGTCACAGTTATAATTAGACCCACCCCAGGGGTGGCCACGCGCCGCCCTACAGGCTACAGCATTATAGTTCCACACACAACCTGTACCCCACACTCCAACGCACATAGGACTCCTTAGACTTAGCATCCTACGCCTAAGGGCAATCTTACCCTGCCCACAACCCCCACATTCGCTTCCGCATATAATAACCATATCTCCTGTAGATTTCTCTCCGCCACTGTTTGAACTTTGACAGTGCCAGTCCCAAGCCTGGAGAAAGGAGGAGGGCGACACCAAATCATCTTCGATATGGAACGGTGTCGTTAAAAAATCAACACACACACACACACAGATTTCTCTCTACGCATATCATCGTTGTTATGGATGCGTCGTTAAATAAACTTATATCAAGCAAGATTTCTCTCTCATGACAGAGGCTTTTCGCAGTTCAAACGTCGACTATTTCTACAGTTCTAACTGATTGTTGAATTAACCTGTTTATTTCGAGTTTAAAAAGAGTTTATTCAAACTGATTTCGTTATTCGTTATTTAAGATAGGCTTATGGAGGCCGCTCTACAGGACAGCGCTTTTCATAAACGTCTTGAACGTAAGCTTGTACCATTCCATTTGAGTTCGCTACCGTTTATAATCACCGTGATTTAGTTCGGATAATTTTTATTAGCTCGAGTTCCTAAGCAATCAGACTGGGCGGGCTTGATGGATAATCCACTAGGCCTATTACCACTTATCATTCTTAGAATATGTTCAAAGCACCTTTGACTTGCTCTGCTGTAAGGAGGCGATAGATCATGCATTTTTACTGACTTGAATGTATTATTGCATTTGCTTTAATGGAATGGCTTGAAGTTTTTGAAAGAAATCAGTTATTCACATTTGTAATGTCGTTATCTTGTACAGGCGTGTACCAGATAGTAATAATTTAAATAACGCTAGAGACTGATGTGGACGGGGTATATACACACCCTGACAAGGATGGCACAGAACCGAGACAGATGTAAAAGAATACTGAAACATGCGATTGACACCAATGGGTGATGGACCAATGGACAAATTTGATGATGATGATGATTATCAATATCTAATTGATAGTGTATGTTGATTTTGTCAGATGTCTAAGCTTGCAACTCATGGATTAAAGAACTTCGGCGATGTTGTCAGTGGAATACTCAAGTCCCTTCTGAGTGTAACTACACAGGGATGGTACCATTGGTGTGGCTTAAAAGGGAAGCTGCGATTTGGTAACTTGAAGATCGCCACTGTAATATGCAGTAAGTATTAAGTTTTCAAATGCTGTAATAACGACGTTCTAGAGCTCATTGTTTTGGTTTTGTTGGCCAACTTTATGACAACATAAATTTATTTTTTATGCAAAAGCCTTAACTTGAGTATGTTGACTGGTCAAGTTTGTTTTCCGGTTACATTTGAATATTCAACAAGGAACACAAGCAAAATAAATTATATGGATACCATTGAAGGTGGTCGAATGGCTTAGCGGGGCTTGTGTTGGTACAGTACTCGCCTTCCAGTCAATAGATTGCGGGTTCGAATCCCGCTAGAAATAACTTCCCACGCAGTGCAGGTGATCTAAGTCCACAAAAACAAGGATCCTTATTCAAACAAGCTTGTCAAGTGATCCGGATGGCTAATGGTCAAGCGGGTGACAGCAGTCATCACCTAGGCTTCATTGCGAAATAAGATTTTAAGCTTCATGTGATATAATGGGTGTATAACGGCTAGAAATCACACTTATTGTTTTTTTAATTTGTGTTGAGTCTCTAATTGGTAACATGTTTGTGCTTTTCTCCTTTTTTTATTATCGCAGGAGCAGTCCGACAGCACCGTAGATGTTCAACGGTTACTAATGATGAGATTCTGCTCCGTTGTGCAACTTTTTTCACAAATTCACGTGACAGAAAAGTGAAAGATGGAGCACACAATCAACTAAGCGACAAATCAACGGAATTCAATGCCAACAGTTCTGACACTGAATGACTGATTGCTTTGAAAATTTATTACATTTGCTTCAAAAATGTTTCTACAGTTGAATGCATTCATATTTCATTTGTGTGAGTTGAACTTGTGCATACTATGTGGTTTGACCATATCTGCTATTTAAATGTAATTGGTCTGTTATCCCAGTGAAGTTCCGTATATAGTGATGACCTGACTAACTCTAGTGGTTCGCCTACTGTCTGATATCTACAGTGCTATTGACCGCTTTCAAGTCGCCCTTGTAGCTTTACTTGATGTCGGTGTCGTCTTTGACTCCGTTGATCATGACATCCTCTTGTTTCGCTTGACAGTGTCCTATGGCCTTGCTGGCCTACCACTCTGCTGGCTCCAGTCATTCTATGTGAGCGCACCTCTAGCATCATCTTATGGGTACCATAAGACAGTCATATAGGACTTCTGTATTGTTTCCATATAGCTACCATAATATAGCCATATAGGACAGACACATTTGTACTGTAGGGCAGACATACAGGACTTCCCTATAGTTTCCATATTGCTACCATAATGCAGCCATATGGAACATCTATATTGTTTTCATGTGGCTACTATGTGAAAGCCATATAGGATGACCATATGGTTTCCATATTGTAGCCATATGGAACATCCATATAGGATAACCATGTGGTTTCCATATTGTAGCCATATGGAACATCCATATAGGATAACCATATGGTTTCCATATGGGGTGTCGGATGCAGAATTGTATGGCTACCATATGGAATTCCCATATGGTGGACATGTTCTCTCCCATATGGGCAGCATATGGGTCCCATCTGACAATGTTGCTGGGGCTGTCTTCGATGACGTACCGCCTGTCACATTCTTTGAAGTCTTTAATCTTCTCAATAGCATGGTTCCAAAATCATCAGCATTGGACTTCATACCTACATCACTCATCGTCTCTTGTTCTGATGTATTCTCTCACCTCATTGCACACTTGGCCAACCTATCTTTTGCTGAAGGGTGCTTTCCTTCACGCTTCAAATCTGCCTTAGTCACGTCTTTACTTAAAAAGCCTGACCTTGACATAGCAATTTGTGTAACTTCAGACCTATCTCCAACCTCAATAACATTTCCAAGATCCTTGAACGTCTTTTTCTTATGCGTATCAAGAGACACATTACTTCCTCTCCCAACTCAGTCCCTACCACTCAGCATATCGCGAAGGCCACTCCACGGAAACTGCTCTTGTCTCTACACTGGATTACATCTTCTCATCTATTGACAATGGTAAAGCCTGCCTTTCTGTGTGTCTTGACCTTAGTGCAGCCTTTGACACTGCAGACCACCAGTTACTCCTTGCAAGACTTGCAAAAAGCTTTGGTGTCTCTGGGACTGCCTTACACTGGTTAGCTTCATACCTGGTTGACCGCAATCAGCAGGTGGACATTGGATTTGCTCGGTCAGAGCCCACACTTTGTGCTGCTGGAGTGCCACAAGGATCTGTCCTCAGCCCTTTATTATTTACAGTCTTTACTTCCCCAATCAGTCGTATAGCTAAACACTTTGGAATTCAATTACAACAGTATGCAGATGTTGCTCCATATTGCTCTGTCACACACTGATCAGTCTGGTAAACTAAAACTGGAAGAATGCCTCTCATCCATATATGCATGGTTCTGTTTCAATGGTTTGGCCATAAACCCAGACAAGTCTGAAGCAATTGCATTTGGCTCATGTCAACGCCTGCGTTCTTTCCCTATGCTCTCTAGCTTTGAATTGGCGGGCACTGCTGTGCCGCTTTCAGACTCTGTCAAAACACTTGGGGTTACCCTCGACAGCAACCTCACATTTCGACCTCACATAACAAGCCTTTGTAAATCTTGTTTCTACCACATCAGGGCAATACGTCACATAAGGTCGGCTCTAACCCAAAATATGTCTGAAACTATAGCCTGCTCACTTGTCTCCTCTCGCCTCGATTATGCTAATTCACTTTTTGTCGGTCTCTCAGACCTTGAACTCAAAAGGCTTCAACGTATGCAAAATACATTAGCTCCAGTAGTGCTACGTGTCCCACTACGAACATGCTCCTCTGCCCTACTCCACCAGCTGCATTGGCTCCCTGTTGAATTCAGAATCAAATTTAAGTCAGCTTGTTTGAACTACAAAGCCATCATCACCAGTACACCTACCTATGTTCATGCTCTACTAACTCCTTACATTCCTCCTCGTTGCTTACGATCAAGTACAGGTCTTTTAGTTGAACCACGATGCAGAACAGTTATGGGCTCTCATGCATTTCATGTCTCTGCTCCTAGGGAATGGAATCGACTGCCACTCTCTTCGTAGCTCAAATTCACTTCCTTCCTTTAAAAAGCGACTCAAAACTCACTATTTCTCTTTGGCTTTCAAGGATTTGGAAATCTGATTGCATCTTCTCCTGGCGACTGACTATACGCGCCTCAGATTCACATTTAGGTGTGCCCTTGTGCGCTTTACAAATTTATTATTATTAATAATAATAATGAACGGATGATGACAAGTTATATATTTAACTGCCATTATGTAAAATAATTATATGAAAACAAGCAACTAATTATCGTGTCGTATGCGAGACAAATGGAGTCCAGTTCTGAGTCTTTATTTGTCTTTGTCTGGATGCATAAATACTGCAAACAGTTCGTGACACGTCTTAATAAGCCGTGAAGGGCTTCGGATAGTAAGCAGCTAGGCCTACAGTTGGTTAGCAAACTGTCAGTGACACGCGATAATCATCTCCCGTTTATAAGAGAGTGGGTGAATACCTCTATATAGATGATAAAACAAGCGGTGATGGTCAGCTAGTAAGTATGCTTACAGTTGGTCACAGTCAGTCAGTGACAGGCGATAATCATCTCTTTGAGAGTGGGTGAAGACCCCTATGGATGAAAATCTCAGAATTAAATGTGTGCCTATAAAAGAAGACTTCTAACATGCACACCTCATATTACGCACCATTTCGTCTTCAAACTTTGCAGGTATTGGAACCAAAGCAATATGTCAACCCGCTAAAAATAGATATTTGACAGGTTTAGTAACACTTAGCCGACATGGACACATCCAGGCCCACGTACATATTGTGCATACAACATGCATCATATGCACACACTTACAAGCATGGATATATTATTTGGGCGAGTTTCTAGTCTACACTGGAGGAGGTTTTTGTCCTAGTTGGGAGGGGCTTTTATCCGGGGGCTTTTGTTCTACACTCCATTTTCAAGATGGTGGTCCAACATGGCCGCCGATATCTACAATTGTCCATACCTAACGAACTATTCGACTTATAAAGCTGTAGACGATATTGTATTCTTACTAACAAATACATGTAACCTATTCAGGCCATGACATATAAGCCACTTTCAAAATGGCCGCCGAAAGCTAAAATGTCAGTATTTAAAAGAACCATTCAATCTAGAAAGATGTGTTTGGTGTCAAACCAAGGAATCTAAATTGGTCCTCTGTGTCAAAATGTAAGCTACATATTGTATGCTTACTAACAAAGCAGCAATTTATCCTATTAGAACGACGATAAATGGGTCACTTTCGAAATGGCGTCCAACATGACCGCCGAAAGCTAAAAATTGTCACTATCTAAGATCGTCAATATCTAACGAACCATTGTACCTAAAAGGGCGTGTTTACTGTCAAACTGTAGTGAAATCATAATGTTGGAATCGTGCATAGGCCTATGCTGAGATCGAGTTGCTACGAAAATCTTGGATTGCCACTTTATTCCATCAGTTTACAAACGCTCGCAGTCTCACAGCGTCATAGCCTACAACAGAACATTATATTGATAATAAGAGTAGGCCTAGGCCTATATGTGACGATGTTACTTTTAGGCCTACTGTTGCCAATCTTTACCATGCAATCAACCAGCTGGCTGGTTTAACTGCACGCCCAGAGAACCCCACTAGAAGGTGTTGGCAAAGGTCTTCGCAGTCCGTTCACATGAGCTCCCAAGCAGAAGGCTTAGTTTTATGCCGTCAGTTTGTTTTTTACTATCAGGACTTCCAATAATTGATTAATTTTAAATTAAAAATTTTAATAATTCGTGTTATCAATATTCTATATAGGCCTACGTGTGATACAGCTGCTATCGTTATTGAATTTTCTTTCTGTTGTTTTCAGCGATGCAAACGCAAGATAAACATACTCCCGTTGGTACGAAACATGAATAGTCGCAACTCAGACATTGAGAATACGTCGAAAGAACAGAAACAGAACAGAAGTAGGGGAGGGTGGGGCAAAACCATGGGAGGTAAGATATCGACGCCCAGGAGTGTTTTTTCAGCCATTTAATATACCGAACCCAAATTTTAGTTTGAGTCACTTTGTTAAATGCATTTCCGGTTGAAAGACAGCTTTCTTTCGTGTTCCCTATGAACAAATCACTCGTTATCAACAAAAGTCTAATTTTGCAAAACCTGATACAAGCATTAACTGTTTTTATTTTTTTAAATATAAATTATATGGGTTTACTGTTATCCAATGATGTTTGTTTTCTTGGATAACTTAACATTTAGGAATGTTACAGTGCGATTAAACCTGTCATGAAAGTAGTCGTATTAAGCGTATAGTATGGAATGTAGTTACAGATGTTGGTGAGGTAAGATGCCCATGGGCGTCTTGTCCACTGGACGTCTTGCCCCATGTGACTGGGCGTCTTGCCCCTTGTGACTGGGCGTCTTGCCTTATCTGATCCACGTTTCGTGTACACCAAAGGTGCCCCACAATTTTGCCACACTTGCAATATTTTTGATAATCTGCTGTTTGAAAACCGCTAAAAACATATATTGCACTAAAAAAAGTCTTTACTACCGAAGATGATACTATAATATTAATATAAATAAAGAGAAGAATCTATGTGTGTCTGTCTGTTTGTCCGGCTATGCATTTGCACAGTTTTAGAGCTATTGACTCGAAACCTTTGCCGTTGGCTCGGGACCACTTGGCATCTTGGACACCCAGTACAGGGGGCAAGTGAACCCGCGGCCGCCGTCTTCCTGGTCTCCAGGGCCAAAAACCTGTCTCATAAGTCCAACAACTACCCAAAGGAGTCTACATAAAAACAAAGTTTCCTTCTCAGTCGCCAGGAGTGTGTTGAAGAAACACCTGCTGCTCACCTAGCAACACTTGCTGCTGATGTCGCCAGACATGCATCCTCCAGAGCAAATGCTGCCAGATAGGCGGCCTCCAGGACTGCAGAGTCCCCTCAGGCCAGTCAGCAGGATGTTTTGCGAACACATACTGTACTCACAGGTTTCGATGTACTACACTTGGCAAACCAACAAAACCTGGCAAAGACGAAAGACAGGCACACCTGTGGAAGGATATTCAGGGGTCAAGTCCGTTTCCATTCTCGATATTTCTTAACCCGGGCAACGCCGGGTAACCCCAGCTAGTTATTATTCAAGAGAAAGACAAAGAGAGGAGAGTACGAGACATAGGAGATTGCTCTTTACAAAGGCCAGGTTGGGCGAAATTAGTAAGAGTAAAGCAGAACAAATTTAAGGCCTATAAAGTGCCAAGAAAAACTCTTTCTAGGCATCTAAAAGTATGTAATATTTTCTGTAAGGCAAAATGCCCAGGTATGCGCGTTTTGTCCCGTATAAGGGGCAAGATGCCCATTCTGGCCAAAATAATTAAAGACAATTCAAAGCTAAAATTTGAATCTATTTACGATTTTTAGTTTGGTGATTTCGTAGCATCCGAGAAGGTGTTGTTGATGATCATAAATGTTTATCAGCTGTCGTTATGTTTTGCTGTCTGAACACAATTTTCCTTAGAGTGGGCGTTTTGCCCCACCTTCCCCTAAAATGACAGAGAAAGAATGATGCGTACAGACAGAGAATATAAACATCGATGACACGGATAGTTAACCACACTTAGACATGTAGACAGACAGAGATATAGACAGACGTACATGCCGACACATCGGTAGATAGAGATACATCATACAGGCATATATACATGCAGACAGACAGACAACGATGCAGACAGACAGATAGGTAGATAAATCGACAGACATAAAATCAGGCAGACAGACAAATAGGCATTATAGATAGATCGAGATTAATACATACATACTGTATACAGGTATATAGAGATACAGGCGGAGACATGTAGACACGCATACATAGGCCTACACACAAAAAGATAGATACATGTATATAAAGACAAAAGCAGACAAACATGTAGGTAATTAGGAAGACAGACAGATAGAAAAATACTGGTGGGACAACGAAAGTGTTTATGTTGGCAAAGATTCGACAAGCATGAAACTGAAAGCGAGACTATGAAAAATCCAATAGTAGGCCCATATGGGAGACAGAGGGGTCCAGATAGGGGGAAGATTGCCTCCATCACTCAGGGAGGATTGATGGAAGATGCAGAAATAAAGAGAGAGTATCGAGAACGATAGATGTATACAGTTGAAATGAGCCAGAAATTGGAATGATATGTGAAGCAGAGATTTAGAGTCTCATGTTGCTTAACCGCCTTTCCTTTTGTTATTAAATCGCAAAAGCAATTAGGCCCTAATAAAAGACGACTAGACCACCTTTAATTAAGTCATTAAGTAAAAATGGAAACTAATACTGCTTGAGAGACTCGCCGTGAATGGACTACCCATTGCAAATGCATGTATTTTGATTCTAATTAAGACCCTACAGAGAAATGTGATGCATTTGGCAATCACATTTCTCAAACAAAGTTGTTGATGTGTGGAAACAATCAACAGAAACAAAGAAAGCTGCACGGATCTTAAAATAGGCCTATATTTACAGCAATCGCCAAAAACGACCCAAAGCAAAAAAATCTAAAAAAGAAGACAGAGTCAAAGAGATAAAAGAAAGGAGAAATTAAGAGATCTAGAGTAAAACTGGGAGTTGGACAGATTACACAGAAATACGATAAATACAGTATAAAAATATTAAGTCGTTTTTGACTCTGTCTTCTATTTTTAATTTTTTTTGCTTTGGGCCGTTTTTCGCGATTGCTGTGATTCTGTTAGGCCTAACAGAATCCAACCCAATGGATTCTCTAGCGCTGGTGTCACTCTTATAGTCCTAGACATATCAACATCAATCCATGAGCACATCAAGTAAGCTCACCATCAAAATTCATTATTCAATTGAGGATCCAGCATAGCTCCAAAAGACCGAAAATCTGAAAGCCTGAATACAGTGGACAATCCAGGTTGAACGTGATAGTCTTATGTGTAGATTAAAGGATATTATGATAAATAGAGAAAAGAAGACAGAGACCTAGAAAGAAGATCTAGGATGGAAATATTTAACGGCAGCGAGGCATAAGGCTAGCGTGGCCCATTATCTGTAATATTATCTTAGCATTTTCTATATAGCCTGAAAAATCATCGGCCACCAATCTATTGGATTCGTCGAAAACCTTCATGAAAACTCAGTCTCCCCTATATCTGCATCCACGAGTTAAACTGGATCGTCTTTAGTCGCTCCTGTCTGGAATTGTGATCCATCGAGTATAGCGAGCGTCATTCTGCCAACACTTCACTGTATCACAGGTCTCGATGGAAGAATTGCCGCAGGAAGGAATTCGAGGGCAACAGTTAGCCCGCCATGTCAGGTGACAGAGTAGCTGTGTCAGTGACGGAGGGGCCATGTCTTACGGAGCTTTCAATCCAGGCAAACTCACCAGATAAACGAAAGATGTAAAAACAGATTAAAAGTCCGGACAGACATTTAGAGCATATGGAAAGTATACTGACGGTCAGAAGAAATGACCGTCAGGGATTAACGGAGTCAGAGCTGACAGAGCTGACATGCGGACAGATTAAAAAAACAGATTAAAAGTCCAGACAGATATCTAGAGCATATGGAAAGTATATTGACGGTCAGAGAAATGACCGTCAGGGATTAACGGAGCCAGAGCTGACAGAGCTGACATGAGGACGGACTAGCTGTTGCCCTCGAAACAATTCGAGAGCAACAGCTAGTTAGAGCCACATGTCAGATAACAGATATGCAGTGTTAATGGCGGCGGCGCCATGTCCTTCGGAGTTTCCTGTACTGGCAAACTCACCACAAATGAAAGATCCAAAAACAGATTATAAGTCCGGACAGATATCTTGAACATATGGAAAGTATACTGACGGTCAGTAGAAATGACCGTCAGGGATTAACGGAGCCAGAGCTGACATGCGGACGGACTAGCTGTTGCTCTCGAATACAATTCAAGAGCAACATCTAGAGCCACAAGTCAGATAACAGATTTGTGGTGTCCGTGACAGGTTAAAAGTCCGGACAAATCTACAGCATATGGAAAGCATACTGACGGTCAGAAGAAATGACCGTCGGGGATTGACGGAGCCAGAGCTGATAGAGCTGACATGAGGACGGACTAGCTGTTGCCCTCGAATACAATTCGAGAGCAACAGCTAGTTAGAGCCGCAAGTCAGGTAACAGATTTGCGGTGTCCGTGGCGTCGGTGCCATTTCTTACGCAGTTTCCTGTCCTGGCAAACTCACAGAAATTAAAGATCCAAAAACAGGTTAAACGTCCGGACAGATATCTTGAACATATGGAAAGTATACTGACGGTCAAAAGAAATGACCGTCAGGGATTGAAGGAGCCAGAGCTGACATGCGGACGTACTAGCTGTTGCCTTCGAATACAATTCGAGAGCAACAGCTAGAGCTACATATCAGATAACAGATATTGCAGTGTAAGTGGCGGCGGTGCCATGTCTTACGGAGCTTCCAGTCATTGACAAACTCACCAGAAATGAAAGATCCAAAAACAGGTTAAAAGTCCGGACAAATCTACAGCATATGGAAAGTATACTGACGGTCAGAAGAAATGACCGTCAGGGATTGACGTATCCAGAACTGACAGAGCTGACATGTGGACGGACTAGCTGTTGCCCTCGAATACAATTCGAGAGCAACAGCTGGAGTCACAAGTCAGATGACAGATTTGCGGTGTCCGTGGCGGCGGTGCCATTTCTTACGGAGCTTCCTGTCCTGGCAAACTCACCACAAATGAAAGATCCAAAAACAGGTTAAACGTCCAGACAGATATCTTGAACATATGGAAAGTATACTGACGGTCAGTAGAAATGACCGTCAGGGATTGAAGGAGCCAGAGCTGACAGAGCTGACATGCGGACGGACTAGCTGTTGCCCTCGAATACAATTCAAGAGCAACAGCTAGTTAGAGCCGCGAGTCAGGTAACAGATTTGCAGTGTCAGTGGCGGCGGTAGCTCTCGTCTTACGGAGCTTCCTGTCCTGGTAGCCTCGCCAGAAATGAAAGATCCAAAAACAGATTAAAAGTCCGGACAACTATAGGCCTAGGTCTAGAGCCTATGAAAAGTATAACGACGGTCAGAAGAAATGAACCTGTCCGGGATTGGTGGTGCCAGAGCTGACATGCGGCCAGGATGGACGGTGCCAAAACTGCCGGAGTTCTCCGACCTGTGTAATTTTCAATGGATGGTCACTGCCAGAGTGCAAACTAGTGGAAGAATTTTGATTGTTTTCTAGCGTTTTCTGGGTTTACCCATCCGAATGCTATAGAAACTGAACACCAACATGCGAATAATACGCGAAACAAATTTGTTGTTGTTTGGGGTAAGCCTACAACAAAAGAGAAGGTTGGTAAAGATGATATAGCCTAAGTGGTTGAATCTAAACGGAGTGCAAATTATTTGAAGACCTTTCAGTAGGCTTAACTTAGGCCTATAAACATAAGCCTAGTTGATAGGCCCATCTGAATCATTAGCATTATTGCACATTCACCTCGCTGCGGCCGAGATTCTTGCGTCCTCCTCGTTGGTCCAGTAGAAGTTAGCTAATCGTCTTCCGATTGAAGCGACGAACAAGTCTTTCTGCATTCAGTAGAAAAAAAATATTTTAATATAAGAGATAGGCCCTATAATTGTTGCGCTTAAAAGTCGCCGAATCTCTATAACTTAATTAGCCTATAGGCCTATACTCATATACTCAAATAAAGAATTTATTGGATATTAAACAATAATTATAAAAATTAAATAAATTAACTTACATTTAAAAATATAGAAATACTTTGTTCAACTTATTCAAGTAAACTTAAATATTAAATAAAATAAAATAATCAGATAGATATATAAAAACCTTGTCTATAAAATGTGGCGTATGCAGAAGTCACCGAGTCTCAAATAAAACTCAAGTAGGTCCTAGGCCAATACATGTACAGTAACTTGTGGCGCTACAGAGGTTATAATGAGTTTGGTCGAAAAAGGCGTTACTTCGACAATTTCAGCCTAGTCCTACAAATCGTTACATCGCAAATTTCGATATTAAATCGTTATTTTTAAAATTATTTTTGTTTATCTGAAGCCCTTCGACGAAGATTCGATCGAAACACTAGTTAGCGCAGCATAAATAAGAACAATTTCGATAAGTATGCACATTTTCAGAATTTAATGCCGCGCGGCGGTCCATGGGCATCGACTGTGCTACGCTAATATTTGAAATGACGGTTGTCTCTTTAAGCGGGCCTGAGACAATGCGTAGACGCAATCATTAGCCACGGCATTTATTTGACCTTTAGCAAAGTTCACGAGTTTCTCGGATCTAAGCATGTAAGTAAGTAAGTATATTCTTTTTTGACCGACTGTATATCCGCACATTGGTGCACGATAAATTTAAATGTGCAGCATGCTATAATTGAAAAGCAACTTCGCACTTTAGATATTTTATTATCTGCCTGTCGAGTAACACAATCCTATATATGTGGGCGTCTGTACAGTCTGTTTGCTTGAACGCTTTATGTTTTATATAAACACATCGGAACACATACACACACGCACATCGACACATACATACATTGTAGGGGCCTACGTATAGGGCTGCCTCGAGTACCCGGGAACTCGCGAGACTGGTGTTGTACTCGAGTACCCGCATGCCTCCACTTCCGATCGGAAAATTGCAATTTCCGGTTCAAGTCTATCTCGGGCAGTCACCAAGTCACCATCTTGTTTGGTGGAAGACTAATTCATCACGCTATAACCTCCTTTAGTTCCAATTGCGCTTAAGCACCTCTGCATACCTGGCTTGTCAATTGACACCTTCTGAGCGCACGTTTTCTTTTGCAGGCCTAACTCTAGAGTCTAAACCGCTTATGGTCATCATTGTCACCCGAACACGTTGACATGTTGAATATATATATATATATATATATATATATATATATATATTCAACAGGTGAAAACGACGCAGCCTGATTTAAATCTGCCTCCATATCCTCGTTCAGGCCATCGTCGTTTCTTGCCTGGATTATTTCAACTCCGTCCTATATCTGGTTTTCCCACATTGACACTACAACCGCTATCATCTGTCCTCCACTTTGCTGCTCGCCTAATAAACGGCCTTGGTCCGTGAGATCACATCACATCTTCTCTTTAACAATTACACTGGCTTCCCATCCATGCCCGAATATCCTTAAAAGTTTACATCCTTATACGTACCACATTTACACTTGAACCTCCACCTCGGACATCCATTTAAATCAAAATTAAAGACTTAGGCCTTTAGACCTACCTATTCTCCCGGAGCTATGACCAGGTATATATGCAGAGCAATACGTTTTCGTGCAAGACTTGTTTTGTTAAAGCGCGCCATAAAATAATGCTTAGTTGTATTGTAGTGTATATTCTTAGGCAGTCTGTTGGCTGCATGCCAGACGGCTTTCTGTATGTAGGCTGTAGCCTATATCTAATTTTTTTTGTCTAACAAAATCACCAAAATAATCTGTTTCTTTGGCTGTTCGGTAGTTTGTTAGTTCTTAGAACTTGTTACGTTGGAGATTTAACTTTATTTGTGCGTCAAAGCTTTAGTTAGAACCTATGCTTCAGTATGGTGAGTCTTAGTTTATCTCTAGTACTCGGGTACTCGCTAAGCTACTCGACTCCAAAACTACTCGTTAGTTAGCGGTAGCCCTACATACAAGATTGCAAGTATGTAGGCCTACGGTCCATGATACCGACATATAAAATGCAGGCACGACGCAGGTATAGACCTACAGTGAGTGCTCAAATGTGAGGTCATTCCAGAGATCGTAACTTTGTGTGCGTAGGCCTACTATTAAAACTGCGCGTAAGTTAAAACCAAACCAGCTAAACCTAACAGTTTTTTAAATTGGGTTCTCCAGCCCTGGTTTTCACAACGCGAAACCTGACCTTAAACGACCCTCACGACGTCCGTAAACTTGCGCACTCCGATACTACACTTTCATGTTTTTCTACCGACTTCATCGCGACAACGTCGCAGGCTTGAACGTAGGCTTACGTGCGAGCATGAAAACAAAATGGTTAGGCCTAAGCCTATAACCTACATTATAAGATGCAACTAAACGGCATCTATATAGACGTTAACTTATACCCGGGACAGTGGGACTAGTCTCTGTGCAGGTTTTGCTACTACCAACTACGCCAGATTCGAGAAATACGGCGAAATCTGTCAATTGACGCCGCTATCACTTGTTCACTCCTTCGTGATGCCTCGCCTGGACTACTGCAATGGTGTCCTTAGTGGTCTGCCAAAGTTCCGGATACAGCTTCAATCCTTTCTCAACTGCGCCGCTTAAGTCGTCACTATAAACTGTGAAAATTCTCGTATACGCTATTTCAAACTATATATACGTGACACGTTGAACTGGCGTCCAGACTCCCAGTTAAGGGTTTAAGTTAATAAACGCGATTACAAAACAATTGCCAAAACCGCGATTGCAAAATACTACATAGCGATGCAAAAAATCGCGACGGTTTCAAAATAGCGATCATCAAAACAGCGATTTCAATACGAAGTTTTATGTCAAATGAAATAGGCCTATTATATCGTCAATCCATTATATTTACTAAAACATTATTTTCATCAATGAAACTGCTAGTTTCACAAGAAATTATACTTTCGTTAATCCGGCCTCAGTTTTCAATAATATTATTACATAAAAAATCTAAAAAAATCAACTTTCTCTTTGGAAAGCAATTTTCGACTAAGTTCGAAACTGGGCTGTAGCAATAAAGTGTAAAAAATTGAGTACATTGTCGCTGATGAAAAAGCAGTTAATTGTGAAATTAGAAGTTTCTTTGATGATAATAGAACTTGCATTTATCATTGGCATTAATATTAAAATATATAATTGTAGCCTATATAAAAACGATAAAACGACATGTTAACATGCGTACATAAGTAACGATCTATCCTTCTAAATAAACCTAATGTAATTGCTAATGATTGAACCAATTCACGTACATTACTAAAAAAATTACAAATCTTCAATGAATAATCGCTGTTTTGATGATCGCTATTTTTGAAGCAGTCGCGCTTTTGTGCGTCGTATTTTGCGATCGCGGTTTTGATAATCGCTGTTTTCTTATTGCGGTTTCAACGTTTAGTTCATTCAGTAGAGGACAGAATCACATTCAAGATCATTCTTCTGGGATAAACATCGAAGGTCGGCGCGGCCCCAGAGTGCATCAAAAAGCTCTGAGTTCTCATCTACATCCAGTCAGGTCCCATGCGTCCCGATGCGGACGAACCGTGCCTTCTACTGCATTGGATCATCATACTGGAATGCTCTTCCATTACAAATTCGCAACATTGCACCGCTTGCAGCTCAGGAAACATTATCTAAAATCTAAATTGCTTAAATTCTCTAACCAACTCCCAAGAAGCGTACTCCTTTCTAACTCAACCTTGTTATAGCCATATGTAGGCTTGCTATAGCTGTCAAGATAGCATTATTGCAACGTTTCACAGTTGAGCATGTAACACATTCAGCTGTATTTTATTTAATTTTATGTCAGTCTTTAATTTATGACCAACTTCTCTTGCCACTACTCTTTAAATACTTTTTAGTGACTATTTCAACTAGAAATTATGTAACAAAGTCTGTGATTTACCAGACATCTATAATCTACTGGTAAAGAACAACAATATGTGTTAACACAAAAACTGTAATGTAATCTAATATCAGAAGCTGCTGACATTTTTCTTGAAGTCACAATGCAGAACTATGTAGGACAACTCACGAAGGCACACAGAATACGGGCAAAATTTTCCATGGACAATTCTTTGAGTTTACAAGCACACAGACATAGGTCCACCTTTAGTGTCCCTACTATGGAAATATCTATCATCCGAAAATTGATGCTGGAAAAAATCAAGTGTAACAGTGCAAAGTTAAAATTTAACACTAAAATGTGTTAAGCACTAAAGAAGAAGTAAAAATGGTTTTTAAATTTAAAAAATGAAGCCAAAGTCTTGATCATAAAATCACCAATTGCTGTATAATTAGCTGACAATAACCAAAAAGGAGTTATTAAGAAAAAGACAAAAATATACGACTGGATCAGCCCTTGGAATATGATTAGCATAATCTTACAATACAACCTACAACACTTTAAGGAAAGTAAAAAATTTCAGATGACCAGCAAATACTGCATTGCACATGGTTACTTTAAACATTTATGGACATATTTTAAAAGAGAAAGGTAAAAACACACACCTGGATCGGATCATGGAAATCATATGACAAATAAATCTTGCATTACAACCTTGAGAGGAAAATTTTGAGAAAGTACTACTGGAACATATGCTTACAAACCTTTCTCATATCAAATAAATTATCTGTGGCATTGTTTCATAATATCTGGGACAAACTTTCATGTAATAGAAAAACAGTAATTTGTGGCAATTGTAACATGTTAAACACAGATCCAATATCAAATATCAGTGCTCTATGAATTACTGTAGGCCCTTAGTGGTCTATCAATGCAGCCAAATTTTTGATTTCGGATTCAACATCCAAGGTATAAACAATTAGAGGATTATAAAAGAGTTAGCGAAAACTTACATAGTCTCAAGCTGATGAAACAGCTGCTAATCGAAAGCATTTACAAGGCTGTAGAGCAAAGACAAGCAGTCAGAAGTGAAACACATTAATCTGCAATTGTACTATTGATTAGACAGCAATCACTGACATAGCAGACGACAGCAACGACGCATTTAGAGAATAGAACACACCACCCTTACTTTCATCTCTACGAGGAACACCAAAATATGTGCACCGACACATTTATACATAAAAGCAGTGCACGTACATCTGCATACAGCCGAAGTATTGAACAGTAAGCAACTACAATAATTATGAAACACCATTAAGAGACGACCGACACATTTATGGTGGGGTTAACATAATGCAAGCTGAAATCTTACAGCAATAGAGTCCGAGCTCAATTACAGCAAGCAAAACCACATTACAGACAGGCCTTCATAGAGTTTCACTAAAGCTCTGCAAGTTTCTAATAAGATGTTAACAAAAACCAACTGTGCATAATTTACAAGCGAAAACATCACTTGCAAAGTGAGATTACCACATTACATCACGAAGACAGTTGTTAGCAAGATGAATTTGGTCATAACTACGGACGCAGATGTCGTGTAGAAAGTCGGCATGATAAATTTATATAAAACAAAATCAGAGATCCTGGAAGAAACTTAGAGAGCTATTTTCATATTTAAGCAGCTACCTCAGCTTCCAACTGCAATAGATCTTAGTAAATAATCAAATGTTCCCTTATTTGACAAGTTCAGTTAAGAAATTATATATTTTTCAATGTTCTAGTCAAATATGCCCACAAAACAGGAGAGATTTGCAATTTAAGAGACAATGGAAAAGACTGATAATAAGACCATAAAAAAATAAACGAGACTAACACAGTCTGGCCACGATCTTTAATTCAAGCACATATATAACCTCTCTCTGATGAGTTGGCAGCATTTTGTGGCATTTTTGTGACACCAGGATTATATGAAAAAGGTTACAATATCCATGACCTTTAGTTTGGAAAGTATTTGAATGGATGGATAGATGGTTGGAAGAACTGCAAAAACTAATCAAACAGCTAGAGCAATGTACAACAAAGCACATGAAACTAAAACTAACTACATCAGGACATGGTGATAATTACAATCGACAACAATAGCAGAAAGCATGGGATGACTTTAATTAGTAAAAGCTACTTCTAACTTGGAATTTCAACAGCTCTGAAGAGATCCTTCAACCAATAAATGACAGACCAGCTGAGCTCCATAGTGCAGAAATGCATGCCCAGCAACATCAGCGCATATCACGTGCATAAATGACTCAACATATTGGACTGTTTACAGTTCACCAGTTTTAGATGAACAACAGTCCAGAATTTAACTGTTTCTGAGCTAAATGAGACTCAAACAGCTAGAAGAGACTTGCTTGAAAGCAACTGACTAACGCAAATCCAATTCTTTTAAACGTCATGTTCATTATGCCCAGCCATGACGGGCATAACAAGATACCAATGCCATGAATTCATAAACAGGCACAAAAATAATGGACAGAGGCACAACGAAAAGAGGCATTCTCTTTAACCTACACGTAATCGAACCTTTGCATGTGTGCACCTAGATGTACACATTTAGGTGCACACATACACACAAAAGAAAATTTAGGTATATACGCATGCCCCCCAAAATGTATGAAACGGGTTTTTTAAAGTAAGAGAAACACATATTTCATCAAATCTGTCATAAATGTAGCAATTAAGAGTTAAATTAGGTGTAATAATAACACAAACCTTTAGAACAAAATTTTCACACAAAATGTGCAGTATCGAATGAGGAACCAGGTTATGTTAGGTATTTTCAGGGTACTTGTGCTATTTATCAGAGCAATTGCAGATGAATTTATAACAGTGCACTGGTGTTCAACTGGGTATCAGTCCTTGCTGAGGTACTTATGAAATAGATGAAATGTCAGTGGTATTTGTCAGTGTATAATAGCTGTGATATTTCTTTTCTCAGTTGTAATTATACCATACAATTTGCTCTAGTAAATAAAACAGTACTTGAAGTGGTACTCTGAGGGATACTCGTTGTACCTGAAACAACCATTTGTCCCAATTGAAAAAGTTTTCTGCTTTTCCCAACATAATTTTTATAAACATTAAGTAACACAAAATTATAGGCACACAAAACACTTGAAGGGTGCTCAAAATGATACATACTCGAACACAAACTGTATAACATCTTAACTAACATAGATCCCTTAGCGCTAACATCCATTGGCCAGTTCGCAAATCACTCCAAAGAGACTGTTAGACAAATAACACACGAAAGGCATTTGATGCACACTGAAGCAAAACTGACGACGTTTGCTCAGAAATCCTTGCAACATCTCCTTGGAAATTCCGTCATCAGTCCCCTTGAAAATTCCAGATAATTGTACTCTTGATTATTTTCATTGTAATAAACATCCATGGCCATCAAAAGAAAAGCGACTATTTATCACACAAATCTGAACAGATTTCTATGACACTGATGGCATTAAAGCAGAGTTCTGAGGCTCAAAGGGAGACGGAAAAAGAACTCAGCTTGGCCTGCTTTCATAGCATGCTAAACGATAGCAGTAACTTCAGGCTTCTTCATTAAGTCAGCTTCTTCATTCTTGATTACCTGTAATTATTTAGATCAATTGAACATAAATAGCACTACCAAACATTCATGCAGTGTTTGAGTGGTGTTGATAACTCAATAGTGAAAGCAAAGTCATGTATTGTATGCATCACCTTGAGCAGTTAACTTATAAAATGCACAAGAAATCTAATTCAAGTACTAATAGTATGACATACAAAATCTAAATGCTCAAAAGCAAGACATTACTGAGACGCCAATGCATTGCAACGGCAGCAGTCAAGTATATTAGCACGCAAGCAAGCAAGCAGGCTATATCTGCATCTGACAAGCACATAATTGCATTATGTGTTTAGGAACACATACCGCAATTGGTGACAGAAATTATGACAAACTTATACGTAAATAACCACTGGATACACAGAACTGAGCATGGATTAAAAACAGCTCTAAACAATTTAAACACAACAAATGGTAACAAACGGTAAGACAACAGGGTGAAGTTCATCTGCGATGACTCCTATTGCAAATGAACGTCACCCTACTGTGTTACCGTTATCATTTGTTGTGTTTAAGTTGTTTAAAGCTGCCCTTTCAAGGTAGAAAATGAAGTGGAAATAAGCCTAATCTTTCGCAGCAGACCTATCTTAAAATTTATTCCTAGTTAATATGTAGAACCCTTAGCCAGCACCTTCACAAGGTCCAAAAATAGATGCCACAAGCATATTCAGATATTTAATAATAATAACGCCGATTTATAAGGCGCCGTAAACGCGGCCCAAACCACCACAAGGGCGCTGAAATATGATATAGTGATAATGAGCAATAATAATATAGTGATAAATGATATCGTATCATTGTATTTATGAAGCACCTATTACACGCAGTCTGAGGTGAAACTCGTAATAGTAATGAAACATCGTATTTGAGCAGGTATGCCTTGAGATATGCTGAAAATATTTTTCCAGCTATTTCAGGTGGCAAAGTTTTAATTATGATTGAAATAATTTTCCAGACAGATCCACACATAAACAAACCAGAGCATCTGCAGCTTAACAAACCTACTTTGGGATGCTCAAGCAGAATTTCGTCTTTCAGTGGTTCCTTCAATTCCTCATCCTTTTCTTCAGGAGCGGTTGGCTTGTTTAGATGCTCCCTGATACAAAAACAGTATGCAGATGTCAAACTGTTACAGACAATGTTAACGCTAAAGCAAACTGCCCAAGCTCATAATGTGTGATAGGTTGCTAAAATGTGCTTTATGCAGGTGACTACATAAATAACACTGTGAGAGACTCAAGGATTGCATAAGAGAATAATATTGTGATCTCAGAGCTGATAGCTGCAGTTTACCGAACATCCCCAATTTCCATGACAGATAAACAAATAGGCAGGCAGGAAGAGAAGCATAAATTGACTGATAGCATACGCTATTAAGTATGCTGATGGGTACATGACACAAACAGACAGATGTAAACACAAATAGGAAACACAAATATGAAACATATAGCCTGTTAGCTAGGTAGATGGATCTACAGAAAGATAAGTAAATTACTGATGAAGGGAGGTGTCAAAAGTCATCATTCTATCATCTGAGTGAGATTTTAGAACAGCATTGTTTTGAGACAAGATTTGAAAATAAATTAGAAGAAAATAGAGGAAGTCTGATCCTCTGTATACAACAGTGATGCCTTCAGACATAAGTTTCTCTACACAAATTAAGATGTACAGTACTTCGTATTTCAAAGGTGCTACATTGAATATTTTATACATACACAGCTAAATACATGGATAGATGCACATACATACACACACACATGCAGTTTAAGCTTCTCCTCTTGGGTAGGCTTCAATTGCTGGCCCAACATCAGACCAAATATTGGAGCCTGCTGGTTTTAAGGCTCTAAGCTGTGCCAGATGCCAACAGCTCTGTTCAGCTTACTACATGGTCAGTTCAAGTACCCGCAGTTTCGCACGTTGGCGCGAGCTGTGTGCTCCTTTTCTCTATGCAACAACCTGCCTTTGGATCACTAGCATCTTTAACAATTCAGGAAACATTTTCTCTTCGACTTAAGAAACATTGATGTGGTGATTCCTAGGTAACCATGTCAGAGCACCATTGTGGGTTATTTAGAGGGTGCTACAATAATGCTCTGAGCTGGATATAGATATATATACATACATACATAATATGCTGTCAAACATACATACATATGGCCAGTGGGAGAACAGAGTTTTGCTACAATTGATTGAAAACAGGAAACACCACTGGCTTGGACATATATTCCGAAAAGGAGGTCTGCTGTTGACGGTACTGGAGGGAAGGATACTGGGGAAGACGACAAGAGGAAGGAAGAGATTGAACATGCTGAGTGATCTGGACAATGGAGAACCTCATGTGACTACAAAGAAGAAACTGAGCGACAGAGGAGGTTGTAAAGAGAGGAGGGCGACACAAGAATCGTTCATATCAAAAACCTGCTCATCGGCAGAAGACTGAAGAAGACATACATTCGTAGATTATTGAAGCAAAAACAACCATTGTGCATTTGCAATCAATGTTGTAACTGCACACTTTGTGTGCTCCAGGATAAAATGGGCTCAAAATTCTGTCTTCGAGTTGTTTAACAGGCTCACAGTTTACCAGTTTTATTCGGGGCACACCTGTAGTCTTTGCCCAATAGTTATACAATTGTCAGAGTGCAAAGTTAAAAAATGACTTGCTATGAAAACACACAACAATTGCACAAAATGAGTGCACAGCATCAAGTTTACCACCCACTATAGAAAACAACGGACGATATACTTCTACTACATACAACTTGAGAATTGACAAAATTACTAAAAAAGTGCAGGATGAGCAGTACAATATCACTTGGTCAGCACTATCTGTAAGGGTTCGAGTCATAAAAAGGCCAAGGTCAACCACCACAATGACTAGATCCAAACAGAAGGCAATAAGAGGTAATCAGTCGATTTAGTGCATACCCTTACCAATATATCAGTCTAGGCAGGTTTTTTGTCCTAAGAGTACAGAATTTTTGGCTAAACACAAGAACAGTACTGTCAATGCAATGCTGGTCTACCTTTCCTTACAGGTTGAAATTGTCAGCTTCATGTGATTGATGCCTTAAAAACTATGATGACAGTGCAACATAGCTAATCTAGGTTAAGTCACCTAAGATTAGCATAGGTGATTAGGTGATGATCCCACACTGGGATTTGAACTCGAAATTCAGAGGTGACAATCAAACAAACAGTAATCTGTCATCATGACATCTATGAATGCAGTTACCACAAGAATTCATTAAGACATATTCGATAATACTGGAATGTTTAAAGACAAACCACACTACTCAGATTCACATTGTTATATAACTTGTATGCATTACAAATTATGGTACTACTATTGAAAATACACCAAATTTATGCATGCACAATAGTAATAAAAATAACAATGATAATAATATACTATACAATGTAGAAACATTAATGATAATAATTAAGACATTTCAGAACTATTTTACTTCTTTGGAGAATTTTTAAACCAAGAGGGATCATTCCCTACCTGTGGCAAAATAAAATAAACGACTATAACAAGTTCCATAAAGAGTAAAAAAATTGAGTTGAGTTTACAATACTAAACATTGTGGCAGACATTAAAGTACATTAACACTAAAAACAACCAAATAAAAACCAAAATTCTACAAGTGAATTATATGTCAACCAAAAAAATTATAGACATCGCCCTGACAGTGTAAATGCTACGACACATAAAGAATCTATAACTATGCAATTTATGATGAAATTGCATTCAAGTGCAGGAAAATACACAACATAAGTGAAATACCAAGTTAAACATTCTGTGAAAACATGGAGTGAAAAAAGCATGCCTCATTAAATACCAAGTATACTAAATATGTTAAGTGCAAACGTATTAGGTGACGACGAATATGTTGCCACTATTTGCCACCTGAAAGTCATTGGTAGTTGCTTGAAACTATGTTGCTTTGCACAGAGAACGTTGACAGTCAAATTGAGTGATTTTGTAATTCAGGACATGAATGATCGCTTAGAAAGTCAGGGTTGCATAATGTTGGCAAATCTTTTTCTGCAATTGCATCTTATGTTTGTATCTTCGTTTATTTGACAAACCGCAGTAAGTTACATGATGCAAGACATGGTTGCCTTTGACATAGGGTCCGATTTTAGTTCAATTCCATGTTCAGAATTCAGTAGTTTTTGCTTTTTTCATGACTGCCAAAGGTTATGATAATTGACGACAGTGAAGTGCTGGATATTCAAAGTGGAAACAAATTACCAGAGATGATCTGGAAGTTTTTAAGTCAGGTTCTGGCAGGGAATGTGCATCCACACTGAAATACTGAATTGTGAACATTACTAAGCAGTGAATAGGACAAGTCTTCCCTCCTGCATCTCTAGATAATTCATTCCATCAAGTCCAGACCAGAACCATTTTTGACCAAGGGTTTTCATGACCAGGAATATGAAATCTTAGAAGCAATCTGGCAGTATTTAGCATTCCTGGAAGCGTCACCTCCTCAGTAGCATCACCTGCACTAACTGTAGTATGTTAACTTAGAAAGGTAAGAATTCTCAGATAAGATGTAACCCTTTCAATTAATGACTGGCTTATCCCACTAAGATTGTCTAGGGATGAAACTGCTGTCTGGGAGCAGGAAAGCATGGTTTTGTAATCTACATCATTAAGTTGTGTATGTCACCATAATGGATGTTCAAAATAAATTACATACTTTGGACCCCTAATCAACATTTTACATTATCATCTCCATTGTCTAAGTGGACATCTGCACTCCAGCTGATTAGGTTACCAAGCTCATCTTGCACAGCTAACCATAAATGGTTCTGGTCTGGGGGTACTCTGACACCATTTTGACACTTCTGTGTTCACTGACTGTTCAGCAGAGACTATCTGACTAATTGAAATGTGAATGTCAACATTAAACAGAACACATCCTATATAAATAACTGAGTACATTTAGATGACCTCTCCTCTTCTTAGCTGTCATCCTACTCCTTAGCAACCCCTATTGAATTTAAGGGATGCCTGTAGTTAATGTAGGGATTGCAACCGAGATGGCCCAACAGATATCCAATTCACTCCTTTTGATCTAATGATTATTAGATATCTTATTCCATGCAGCAATGATCTCTCTGGACCTGAGAATTTTGACATGGAGTACAGAGACTGTTTGGAGATCAAACCTCATCTTCCACAGAGCCTGGCAAAATCCCTTAGTATTGCTATTTTTATTTGACCCAAGCACTGATCCAGTGAAATTTATACAACTATCATCATCATCATCATCATCATCATCATTATATTTCTATTGTTATTGAAATTCTTAATACTAAACCTCATTATTATTCACAATTTTATTGTTTTTAGTATTATGTAGATTTTGTATACCAATCTATGCTCCTGCAGAGGACTCCTTTTTGTACAAATCCCACAGCTTTCCTAACTATAAACACTGGTTGCAGACAGCAAGCACGGAAAAGCATGAAGTTGCAACAAGAGGCAAGTAGTGGCCAACATTCGTCAACGTAGCTTATAGGCATCTTACTCGTTAATTTCTTTTGTTCCATCGCTGTCCAGAAGAGGCTTCTTACTGTCAGTGCAAATGCCATATTGATCTGATCAGAATCTTTATTTAACATACTAATTTGAAAAGGGCATACTAATACTAATAGCATACTAAGACTAATTTGAATAGAGTACTTCTAATCAAATGTTACTTTTAACTAAATGTTTAGCGACTCTAAGCAAAACTGTGATCGAAACCAGGAATTGCATGGGTATAACATTATGATCAAGATGTCAAACAAGAATCAATTTAACTTTTGTGCCTAGCACAATGACAGGCAGTCTGTTACAAGTGACTGGTCCATAGCTTGGATACTCCCCACTAAGTTTTGTGTTCTGTCAGTTCTTTAACATCGTTCACATCTAAACTAAAGATTCATCTGTTTCTACATGCTTATCACCATAGTCTGACTTCTTGTATCCTAACCTATCTGATTTCTACCAGGCTTCTTCAATCATTTGCACACTTGAATCGACCATCAGTTGAAGCCTTGTTTATTAAGATGACAGTCAGTTGAATTGATTAAATTAGGGTAATAAAACATGGAAGAAAGGTTATAACAATTTCTACAAAAAGATAGTTAGATAGTAAATCACTTGAATAACAGCATCACAAATTGTGTCACCAGTGACTTGAACTTTAAGTGCCTGGCGATGGGTTTTCCCTTATGAGCAATGGGTCAGCAAAACCAAAGATCGTCACTGATGAACAAAATTATCAGAATTCTTTGATGGTGAATGTGAAAGAGACGTTGCCAACATATCCTTACTCGTGATGGCTGTCTTGATCAGAGGTCAGCTGGTCTGGCACCTCTTCACCCTCATTCTTCTCGGCTGCAGCAGCGTTCTCATCATCAGGCAGTGGTTGCTTAGCAACTTCATTACTGTTGCACATTTCACATATAGAGTAAAGACCCCTGAACTGTAACACCACCATTGGGGATATTTATCCCATATCTAGTTCTGCTTTGGCAAATAACCACATATACATTGTATCTGGTATAGGTTCATTAGAAAGTTGTGTACAATTCTTTGAGAGGTGTTTAAATGGTACAAGATTATGTGTTTTCACATACCATATATATATACACACTTCAGAGAGGAAAACTAAACATGAATCTGAAGATAAGAATGATAAAACTCTGATATGGAGTGTGGTGCTGTATGGGTCAGAGACATGGACAACGAGAAAAGATGACATAAGATGACTTGATGCTTTTGAAATGTGGACATGGAGAAGAATGGAGAAAATTAGCTGACCAAAACACAAAAACAAAGAAGTAATGGAAAAGATTGGAGAGGAAAGAACCCTGATATATATAATGAGAACTAGACAAAGAAAATGAATTGGACACAGACTGAAAGGAGATTTATTACTAAGAACAGTCATAGAAAGAAAAATGAGGGGGAGACGAACAAGAAAAAGACAAAGATAGATGATGCTTGACTGGATGACGACAAGACCCAACAGCGAGAGGAGTGGAGACTTCGGACATTTGAACCTGCCGAAGAGGCAGAGAACTAGAAGAAGATGTACATACAATCACTCATACATGCATAAACACATAGAGATATTTAGGTGTTCGTGTGAAAATACATGCAGTATTCATTCGATGGTGCATGTAAAATGACCAATAATTTATACAACAATTTCCTAACAAATGACCAACATTAAAAGAGTAGTCACTCTGGATTAAAAGTTGATATAATTGCAGGCTACCTTTGACACAAATCTTTGTAAGTGTTAAAAGGCACTGTATAAAAAACACATTACCAGTGTTACATATGCACATGTATATCTAAGTAACAAGTGCTGGTATTTCTGCCTACATCAAAACACTAAATACAGTGCTTATCATCTACCTCACAAAGCACTGCATACCTCTGATCTTATCCTAATTTGCTGAGTAGCTTAGCTAGGTGGCCCAGTGGCCCTGTATCATGAACCAATGAACCAGAGATGCAATGCAGAAACCGTTGTCACTGCAGTAATTGTGCTTTTCACACAAATGCTTTACAATCATCACCTAATTACAGCATAATAAAGACTAGATTCACTTTTCTGTTCATAATGAAAACCTGAATTCCAACAAGTAAATGAAATTTTACAGCTACAACTAAATATAATTTCACAAATAAATACGAGATCCACAGAAAGCAATTTAAGCATCTACTCATTATTTCAGCTGAAGTGTGTAACTAATGAGCAGATGATGGAGTTTATAAGTGACTTTTGATTGACCCAATGGCTTATCAAAGTAAGAAATCAAACTCACTTCAAGTAAATAGTAGTAGTAGAAGCAGTATTAATAATAATTATAATGTTCACAGTTAAAGTTGCCTGTGAAAACAGGAAAAACATCTGATTTTTGAGATATCTATCATTTCTTCACTTAAGCTAATTTTGTTCTTAAAGAATTAGTTTCACCTCAAGTAGAAAGAATTATACTAATAACAATATTAATATTAATAAGGTCAACCAACATAATTAATATTAATATTTATACCAATAACAGCAGCAACTGTAACTACAATATTATTTTTACATCAATTACAAGAAACAGATTGTTTACGAACCGTCAATAACAATGTAAGGTCAATCAATCAATCTATCAATGTAAACTTAATATTGCACCCCTTCAAGATATCTACTAAGAGTTGCACTGGTCCGACTACAGTTGAAAAAACAGGATTTCAATGAAGAGTAAAAGGAGTTTTAAGGCAGGAGGCTCTTGTGGGAGCCCATTCCAGATGGTCCACTTCTGGTATTGTAAATAATGTAAATAAACAATTATGTAGCACCCTT
Source organism: Bimastos eiseni (assembly GCA_959347315.1). Lineage (NCBI taxonomy): Eukaryota > Metazoa > Annelida > Clitellata > Crassiclitellata > Lumbricidae > Bimastos > Bimastos eiseni. Next base: position 49,422,211 of record OY365806.1, on the reverse strand, counting down.
TAATAAGACTTCTGCAACAGTCAAGACTAAACATTACACATGAAAATGTGTCAATGCTTGGGTATTAATAATACTGATAATAATAATAACAACAACAACAACAATAATAATTTAGAAGGAGTCTGCTAATTCAAATATTTCTTTAATGAAATCTCCCATTTTCACACATATTCACCCACCCCTTGTGTGCATTCAACAACCCCTTGTATGTCTGACTGTGCAATGCAACTCACATTAAAACTACTTTGCAAGTTACCAAATGTGTAATGGTTAAAACAGGTGCTGGATATCTGCAAGACAGCTCTGTTCAGACAATATAACCAACCAGCTAACTTTCTTCAACCCCAAAAGAGAACCAGTTATGTTGGGCATGTAAATCGTCTTAGTTTACATTATTTGTAAACAAATTCAGGAAAGTGTGCACTGCAATAATGACAAAGTCTTACATACAACATCTCAATAAAAACAAACTGATTTATCTAATAATGATCCTGTTTTTTTGAATGAATGAACTAATGATGGCATGACTATGCTAGTTATATGCTCAAGATAAACAACAACATAACAAGATGTACTTAATGTGAGTAATGATAAAAGCACTAGATTTGACAACAACTTACATGTACAAGAGAAAAAGATCATTTATTTGTAGCCATTGCTGTGTCAATGGGTGGCAGCAGGAATGGAGGAAAAACGATCGAAAGAAATAATTAATCAATTAATTGTATTTCTTGAACCCTCATTAAACCCATGTTTATGATTTTCATTTGTGCTTAAGGCACCTAATTTCACTTGAATAAAATGCCATCCTGAATTCGTAACTGAAAAAACAAATAGCTGACACACCTTTCTCCCTCTTCCATGGCCTTCTCTTTGGCATAGTGTGACTCCTTCTTGCAAAGCTTGCCACAGAGGAACATCGTCAGACCACAGTTGTTGAGAAAGTAGCAAGAGACATCGACAATGATCAGGAAGACAATGAAGACTGCCAGAACAATGCCCACGACCAATCCAGTGCCTGCTTGAGCTTGTTGGGAACTGGCCTCCACATCTTGAGATTCTGGGCAGAACAAAAAATCTAGTATACATAAGAGCAGGAACAGTTTGACTGACTCATATAGTTCACTGTGTTATTCATATTGTATATAATGTATGTATGTAAACAATTTTATGTAGCTGATCATTTTATACGCAGCACATCAGTATCTAGCAAAAGCGCTTCTTCCTAACATACCTGATGCTACTTTTCAAAGAACAATGTACATTTGCATAATGATGATACTTAATAACGAGGGAAGTTGCAGTCGCTTGAAAAGTTACTGGTGTGAGTCATTGATTAATTCACTGATTAACAACAAATAATTCCAAATCTAGTCTTGAATAAAAGGAACCAGGTCATTCACTAGATGATAGCCTCAATTCTCATAATTCATTTATTAAAAAATGTACATATAGCATCTTTCAAGGTAACAACTCAAAAATGATCCCAACTCCAGCCTGGAATAAAATATTAGTTTTCAAATGACCATAAAAAGTACCACTATTCGAGAACAGATGTAACTTCAGAGAAAGGTCATCATTCCACACCCTAGCGCTTATCACAGAGGATGCGCGGTTTTGCGCATCCGTATACAACACTTAAGAATAGGCTGGAAACAAAAAGTCAGCAATGTAGAACTATACAGAAGACTACAACCAAAAGAAACTTAATGCAAAAAGTAATTAAAAGAAAGTTAGGTTTGTTTGGCCATCTATGCAGAATGAACGATGATCGAAAAATCAAAACATTGTTGTTCGGAAGAATGGAAGGAAAGAATTAAAGGGGACATCCTCACAAAGAATGGCTAGACGATATAGGAGAATGGGGAAATAAACGGATTCAAGAACTGGCACATAATGCACAGGACAAACAACAGTGGAAAGTCACCACGAAGTGGGCATCGGAAATCTACAGGCATTGTGCCCATGATTAATGATGATGATACAACACTTAAAGATATATGTATAAGAATAGCAATTATAATAGCCATTGATAGTTCTCTATCCAGCAGCGGGCACAAGTGACAAATATGGATTGGTTCTAGTCAGATAAGTTTATGTAGCTCAATCACAATCACATCATCAATCTCTGGTGAGTGCCTAGCAAACTACTTAGAAGACATCTATGACTAATTCTGCAACATAATTACATTATTCTGGCAAGTGCATAAGATGGGTAGCAAGCTCTTTATAGCTGAATGTTGTCAGTGCATTTTAAGTACTTAACAAAGAGTACTATGATTAGGCTATCTAGCAGATCTAACAAGTGCATTCTAGACATTTCCAAAGTAGGCCTACAGTAAAAAACAAAAGTATATAATTGTAAATAAGTAAATCTTAATTATTAGTACAAGGTAAAAATCCATACTTTAAAACAATGCATATAATACTAGTGAAATGTAATCAGATGTGGCTCCAGAAGTATGGTCCACTATATGAGTAGACACAATGGGATTTTCATACTGAAGTGTGACAGCATGGCACCAGCATATCTCCATGGTCACAGAGCACAACAAGTGCTAACCCAGTCAACTTGATATTAGCACATAGAGTTCCATTATAATATATCCTGAGGCAATGCCAAAACTATGCTCCTGCTCCTCACAAGAGAAAGTACAGAACAATTGCTATGACTCAAGCAGCACAGATAAAGATGGACAGTATATCAATTTATATTTTATTCAGAACCTTCTCAGACACAATGATAGCATTGAAATAGTAAGTAAGTACTTTACATATGACAAGCGTATAATTTTGATAGAATGATAACATATACAATAGACTATAACAGAAGCTATAGAAATGTAGAAGTACAGAAATATATGCACAGCTATATATAACTAAAGATACATTGATCCAGAAGTACGTCATAATGAATGACATATTGTGGTGCTGCATGACCTACAGACATCTGGTGTATCAGGTAAACTCAGTATCAGCACAGGTGGTTCACATGGTCTGCCATCGATGATGGTTATCCATCCAAAAGTATATCCATGTTGATTCCAGTCAGAGAATCGTGACATAATTGATCCCTCATTTATTCTGATCATGCCAAAATAATTATGCTGGCACTTTGTAGGATTGAGCTGCACCTATTTTGGAGTTATCTCAGTCTCTACTGTCCTACAATGGCTTGTGTAGAAGTAAGTGTATCAGATGGATGACGTGTGGAGTAAAACTGTATGTTTCCAACTTACTTGTGGACCCATTAGCCCCTCTCTTGCAGGTATCAGCCACACTTCACATTACATAATAGCTGTTAATACAGTGTCCAAATATTTATGTTAAGAGCTCATGATTCATTTCTTATATGTGTCTATATTTCTTATCAGAAACCACCTTTCACGAAAACCAAGTCCCGGGACATGCCCATTAAACTTCAACAGAAGAGACCAAGTCAAGACCCAAGACATCATCATGTATTTAGTTTGAACTACAATATCCTCTCATGGGCCAATTCTGAATTACAATATCCTGTCCTAGGATAAATTCTGAACTACAATATCCTGTCCTGGGCCAATCCTGAACTACAATATCCTGTCCTGGGCCAATACTGAACTACCATATCCTGTCCTGGGCCAATCCTGAACTACAATATCCTGTTCTGGGCCAATCCTGAACTACAATATCCTGTCCTGGGCCAATCCTGAACTACAATATAATGACCTTGGCCAAACCTGAACTACAATATCCTGTTCTGGACAATCCTGAACTACAATATCCTGTCCTGGGCCAATCCTGAACTACAATATCCTGTCCTGGGCCAATCCTGAACTACAATATCCTGTCCTGGGCCAATCCTGAACTACAATATCCTGTCCTGGGCCAATCCTGAACTACAATATCCTGTCCTGGGCCAATCCTGAACTACAATATAATGACCTTGGCCAATCCTGAACTACAAGACCCTGTCCTGGGCCAATCCTGAACTACATAATCCTGTCCTGGTCCAGAGAGGAGACGTTGGCATCTGTGAAGACAAGCCAGCCATATCGCTGCCTGGAAGGCGACCATTCTGGCAATGGGCACAAAACGTCGTTCAATGAGCAGGGTTAATATTTTTAAGTATGATGATGTTACATTGCAAAACCCGAGTTAAAGGTTTCATTCGTGTCTACAATCCCATTTCATAAAATGTACATCAGAATTAAGCCTGTTACAAGCAGGTTAGGGTGCATGCAAGCAGGATACATTCTGTGGCGCTCACCATTTGCAACCGAGAATGCCTTAATTTTTAGCTCAGCTGGCACAACCATCATTTCTGAAGCTACAGTTTCAGCAACTGTGACTATTGACATCAGCATGTAATATGGGCAAAATAATGTCACCAAGCACTGTCGATTCAACTGCATCTGCCCAACAAATGGAGTTGGGCTCAAGTATATTGAGTGCATCTGTATTAACAGTTCACAAGTTCTGCACATATGGAACACAGAATTTCTAAACATGGCAGAACAGTTGTATAAGGAACACAGTAACCAACAGTTACAGAAAGGCCATCATGCTATAAATCAAGACACTGTCTGTGAATAAGTTGATCTGCACAACTGTGCCTCATGAGTTTAAAATTACAATTTGAATATTTCACCATACTTAAACAGCTTAAATTTAAAAAAATTAAGTTTCATATGAACAATCTGAGGTTCAACTAGGGTTGTTAATACCATTTTTTGGGGCAAACCGGTTACGGGATTAAAAAACCGGTTTTAAACCGGTTACCGATTTTATTGGTGTTCTTATAAAAATATTCGAAATTGTCATATAGGTTTTTTAACACAACTATGGATGTTATTTTATGTATTACATGTCGCAAATCGCAATGCAACATCAACAAAGTTGTCCCACACATCAAACTTATTGATGCAACTAGCCATGTTGTAAGGAACCAACTTTTTTATTTAAATGTTGCTTAAATGTTAATTTAAGGTTGTAGGCCTACTTATTTTGAACTGTAGCTATTCATGAACACATCTAAAGTTGACCCGCTTGACAACCTTTGCTTACACAATATGGTCCAGCCATCTCTCCTGCTGATTGATTTGAGAGCGAGGCCCATAATTAGGCCACGCTCACCTAATGATTGAGGTTGACCTGCTCACCCAACAGACAATCCCTGATTAATCCAGGCCTTCACCCTCCTTCAGCACAGACTTTACCTGTGGCTCATTATTTATCCTTAATTAAGAATGAACGGCACTCCTTCGGGCAATATTGCATCATTTGCGTAAACAAAACGAAAACACACAAATAAAATAAACAATTCATTTATTTATTTTCTGTTTCAATGCAATAATATTAAAGAGAAATAAATAAATTCGAATACCGGTTTGCAAATGTTAGAAACCGGTTACCGTTTTCAAAACTGGTAACCGGAAATCCGCTTATTGTTTAACATCCCTAGGTTAAACCAACCTCAACTGACTGACTGAAAACACATATGTGCATGCACACACACAAGTTGTAGTCCAAAAGGAAGCAGTATCAAAAGCCAAAGCACTTATTTAGAACCAAAAAACTTACAAGATGTCAAAGTCTGCATCTAAAAACAAATCACTTATCTTTAACCAAAGCACTTATATCCATAACAAAATGACTTATTCAAGCCAAAGCATTATCCAAATGAAAGCATTTTTAATGCAAGAAACCTTATTACTAAAGAAAGTCTGATATTGTTCAAATTACAGCAATAGTACATGTACTGGCAAAAGCCAACCTAAGCCTTTGGTGAAAATCTGTGTATTTAGTTTTATTTATTCTGAAATTTGATATCGCCCTTCTTTCAACTTTTTGCTCAGAAGTGCATACACATGCCTCAACGGCGCAGTTGCAGTTGTACTGTAGAGCAATTGTGCGCAAAGGATTAGCTCAAGGTCCCTGCACAGTGACTCCTCGGACGAGGTTCGAACCCGCTCACTCAGCGCACACTGAGTGTTACGGGCCGACCGTTCTAACCAATCAGCCATGTGTATATACTATACATATGTATGTACTTAAGATACATGCATGTATGTAGCATTGTAGCAGGGCTGTTGAAGAGTTCATTTTAAGAATGTCTGAAATACGCTGATTATGTAGCTAGCTGATAATGTTGTGCCTTTAGTTAACTAACATTAGACAGTGAATTCCTTCACAAACTGTCAATATAATGTAAATAGGCAGGACATCTCATTCTGTTTTGTAAGACAAAAGCAACTCCATTGTTCCTTTCCTCTTTACTTGTAATTTGGTAACCTTCATTACCACAAATGTATGTATGCAGTATAGAATTTAAAAAATTTCACAACTTACATCACAAAACCAAGACAAGCTTTAGCTTATTCACAATGGCATTCAGCTAAAGCTTGTTTTGGTTTTGTGATGTGAGTTGTGAAATTTCTAAAACAGCTTATTAACACTGGAATTTTAACTCCGCCACTGCTTGCAGTTCAACAGTGCCAGTCCTAAGCCTGGGTAAAGGAATAGGGTGACAATAATGATCCTTATTGTTACAGTGTCGTTAAACTGCAATTAAGAAACGAACACTGATATTAAATCAAATCAATTGCATTGAGTCAGGCTTTAAATTTTGAACACAGCATGCTTGCAAACTCAAACCAGACTACAAGAACTTGTTGACATTGTATTGTATTGCATTTTTTTATAGTAATATCATAACTCTCAAAACACAGCCATTTACAAAATAACTTAATGTTGTCATAAGAGACTAATGTATTGCTCCAGATACGTCTTTTCCCGTGGAGTAAGTTAAGATCATCTGTGAGGCCAGGGGTCAAAACCCACCGTTTGTCGGAGACCAGTTATTGAGATAAAGGCTGAAATAGGTGAGAGGGGTCAAAAACACTGACAATCGTTTTCTGACATATTGTCACAAACAAAAACTATCTTCTTTCAATAGCTGGAATAAAAAATGTTAAATTGAAATATCTAGTTGCAGAAAAATGTTACAGTGTCATCAGACTTTTAATGCATGCAGTGTCAAGAACTGCATTGCCAAATATGCATGTTTTCAGAGGTGAATGACCTAGATTTTTTCCGCATGATTGCTATAATTTGCATAGTAGTAACCAGATTTTGATGCGGTGTGCTTCATTTCATACTGAATATAGCCCTTTATTGCCCAGCAAAATTCTGGACCATTTGAGTAGCCTAATATTTCCTAGGAACTTTGATGACACGATTATTCTAAAACTTTAACTTAGCTTTTCTCAGTTGTCATGATTTTGCTAATAAAAGAGTCAGATGAGTAAAACTTAAGTTAGAAAAAAAGCTATTTTGATTCTGTAAAAAGTAGCAGAATGTACATGCATTGTAGAATATGATTTAACAAAAAAAATCAAGAACAACAAGTGATGGGTTATGACCCCTGGCCTCACATTTTAGCTATCTGTCTAATACATATCCTGGCAAAACATGTGGAACCCTTTATAGGCACACATGTTAAATGTGAAATACCATCTATGAATAGGCATACAGCTTTCAGCAAAGGCATGGCAGATGTCATTAGAGTTTTCTTGAAAGCAGCAAACGTTGTTTGTTCGAGTGGCCAGGTTGACAGAATCCTCTATTACAGGTTATCACAAATGGCAATTTTCAAATAGTACAATTATTGTCTGGTTCAGTACCCTCATATCTTATCTATGCATGGGAGAGCCAAAACTGCTGCTCTGGGTGGTGTTTTTGGAGCTTAAATTTAATCAGACTGAAAGCTGAAAAGTCTTTATTTACCATAGAAGGTAGTGTAGTATGAGAATGCTAATCACATTTGATGATAAAACAAACATTTATATTACTAATAAGACTATTGAGTTCCTCAGAGAAAAATGCAAGAAATGAATTAGAAAGTAAATAAGAATGGTTGAAAGCTAATAAACTGTCATTGAACTTGATGGCCAAAATCTATATTATTTCGATCGCCTAGTAAATGACAAATGACCCGAGCTCACGGTAAGAGAGTAACCAATGATAATAAGGAAATTCAAATGGTATCAACTTCTCAGTTATTGGAGTGTATACACGTGGATCAACATATAACTTAGAATAAACATAAAACTTGTATCGCAAAGAAACTTTAAAAAATATCAGTTTATCATCACATTAGGCACCAACACCAAGTTGCATCAGGACTGCAATATTTGTACATTAATCTATTTCTTCAATTTGCATCATCCTTGTGAAATTCACGGGGGTACAAATAGCAATTCGTTTAACATGCAAATAATTCTTTAAAAATTTAATTGTTGTGCTGTTCGTATCTGCTGTATGTTATACTGGTCTGCCAATTCTAGACCTGCTTTTAGATGACTCAAGACTCTCAAACTGACTGATATTACAAAATATCACATGTAAAAGCTATGTGTTCCCTTATTCTTACACCTCTTCTGCAACACGGTTTTGATGTTCGAAAATTCAATAGTTACATTAATTACTCACTTCTCTACTGTAGGCCCACCTCTGCAGAGTAGGGAAAGGCAAATGAAATGCAGAAACCAAACAGTCCTGAACCAACAACCAAGATAAGCAATGATCAATAATCTTAAACTAAAATCCCTTATTATTGATGTCACAACACACGCAACAACAATGAACCTTGAGCACAATAAAACCAGTTTTCCTTATAGATCTAACATACCATCAAAATGAAACCAAGTACCATCGAAAGACGGAGAGAGAGTTGACCAGTCTATTGCGCGACTGGATGACAATTGGCTTAGGATTCGACTGGTCTAAAATCTCTTCTCCTCAGACTTTTCCCTACAAATCCATTAAATCTTATCCCAGTGTCAAAGTTCTCTCTTCTTCATCATCATCAATGGTCATGCTGCCTTGCAATTAGAGGCAATGCCAAGCCACAACGTTTGTGCACCTCAACGTCTTCCAAATACTCTAATGTAATGTTTGGACGCTTCTTGATGCAGTTACTTCAAATTTTGGCTTGTTTTCATGTAACCCGCTTAGCAACTGAAGTCGAAGCCATGAGATGCAGAGCAGTGTGGCAGATTGTTTATATATTTGCACTTCAACTTGCATCTGAGGTTCAAATCCAGTCCATGTTGAGGCAAAATTATTGGTTCTTTCTTCAGCTCTGCAGCCTGTGAATAACTGTTGATCATGGTTGTCATGTTTGCACTTCGAATGAAATACCCTTTAACCCAAGACCACATCTGCAAAAATAGCTTCTGCAAGAGACTTAATGCAATGAATCAGCAACAACCTCAACTTGAGCAAGAATCTGTTACAGATTTGCCAGTAAAGAATAAACATAGCTCCATTGACTGACATGCCAACGGCAATAAAGTGTTGGTAAATTAATTCATTTGCAGCTCCATGATGTAAGAGGAGGTGGTCATTTCTCTGCTGAGTCACTACCTCTGAGTCTCACGCCAACAAGTGCTGAGTCAACACTCACACCTGCAGAACAGTTTTCAGTTGGATGGCAGGAGACAATTGAAACTGGGAGGATGTACGCCCATTGAATCTAAATTTCGCTTAACCCTTAGCACCAAGAGTTTGACATACCTTTTCATTACAACATCACAGATGTCACTGACGCAGTCTGAATTGTTCTTCTAACAAGGATCATATGCAACACCATGAAATCTAATAGACCACGTCTTCATTCCCTTGGTCATGTAGGAAATGATGACACTTTGTTATTTTATCATTACTTACTCCTAATGTCCAATTGGTCAACATAGGTGTGAGAAATGTGTAAATGCAGTTGTTTAGATATAGATAACCCACTGTATACATATATATATATACCTAAAGTCCTATATAATCCACGATGCAGCAAGGGCAGCAAATGGAGATGCCACAATTCACTAGTAAGCAAGAGTAAGCCATGCACTCAACAACACAGAATGACAACCACAGTAAGCTGAATGCAACAGCTACATGTATAACTACATAAAACTTGTATCTATGGAAGTATATATAATGCATATATATTATATGTATGCACATGAGTATGTACCCGTAATATGTATATATGTATTCATGTACATATATAACTGTAATTGTACGAAGATTTTGATAGAATCTCTTAAGAATCCCTTAATTGCATTCATGTATTTCCAAAATACTTAGATGCACCAGCTAGAACTACCTACACTAGGCAGCGACACGGGAATATACCTATAGATGCACTGGTAATATAAAACACAGCAGTAGTTACTTTTCACTTACTTCCTGTGTCCCAGTGCAGCCAGTTCAAAATTCTAACTTTAATGAGCAACTGTTTGGTCATGGTAACTCATTCATACCTAAAGGCCTTCTATTCCTAAGTCTTCTCACTCCTTGGTCGCTTCACTCTCATCCAGAGGTCTTGCATAGCGCTGTGGCCGATCGGTTAGAGCGGTCGGCCCGTAATGTTCAGTGTGCGCTGAGCGAGCGGGTTCGACCCTTGTCCGGGGAGTCACTGTGTAGGGACCTTCAACAAGTTCTTCACACACAATTGCTCTGCAGTACAACTGCAATTGCGCCGTCAAGGCGTGTGTGTGCACTTCTGAGCAAAGATTTTGGAAGAAGGGCGGTATCAAATTTCGGCAATATTAAATAAATACATGTTAGTAAATGTCTACAGTGCCTATCACAGAATATATACCATTCAGAGCCACTTGCCTAAATCAAGAGTTCAAGTCTGACAAGTTCACCTAAATGTGTGTGTGTGTCTGTGTGTGTGTCTGTGTGTGCATATGCTAGAGTCTGTGCATCTCATTAAGTTTTAATAGAGCCATAATCGTGTTTCGTGGATGAGTAAAACACACAGCTTTGCAAAGCACTTATAGCACAAAGTTAGGTTGCCTGACACTGAAGTTCCTGGGACTATAAACGCCAAATTCTACAAGTGATGTGGGATGAGCCTTACAAAGACACACCAAGTCTTTGAGAAACCATGCTTTCACAAAGGATACCTATCAAAGTAAGTGACCCAAAGCAATATATAGCTTTACATAGTTTGGAACAAGGACCCACTGGCAGGAGTCTTGTGAGTTAAAACTCTTGAAGCTTTTCCAAACTGTGTGAGAAAATGAGAAGAATTATAATGTTAAAAAGAAAGGTTTAATACATTATATTCTATATGTTCTTGATCCAAGACCGACATTCGTTAGTAATCTCTTGTGGTCAACTCCCATTTTGTCATCTGTTTCACACACTCTTCTAGTCACTTTGCTTCTTTAGAAAACCTAACTTGATAAGTAAATTGAATTGAATAAAGAAATCTTTTCTAACTACATACCTGCTTGTTTAAACTGTCTTATCATCATCAACAAATTAACTGAACCTATTGTTCTGTCTTTAATTAATAACAATCAGACTTCCAACTCAATCTTTAACCCACCCTAATCTGGCTTAATTTCCAAATGGCACTCGAATGAAATCCTACTCACTTCATTCTATGACGAACAAATTTTTGTTGTTTCCTGATATTATTTCAGCAGCTCTCAATCAAAAATATGTTGGCCAAAATATTTTACTCAAAGATATTCAATTTGTCTAGGTTTTACTGACACTTTTCTCCCCTGAATCCAATTTCATCTCTCTGCTCCCCTTAAAACATCAGAAGACTCATCCCAATCATTGCCCACCACTGACGACGATGAATCACTGACGATTTTCATTAAACTCTTTTTTCTATAATTCATTTCATTCATTACACTGTCCTACTTGGATCACTAATTAAATAATCCTCAATTGACCACCCAACTATCGTGCTCTTTCTCTTCAAACTGTTTCAATTACTCCCTTGGCATCTTTTGTTTGGTTACCAAAATCTCCATCTGATTGACATCTGTAATCCTCTGTCATTGAACCCATCTAAACCCATCTACGGCATGCACGACTATACTTTATCTCTTTATTACATAAACATGGCTCTGCATCCACTCATGCCTGCAATTCTCTTGCTCACAATGTAGATTTGATTTTCATTGAAAACTTCAGCTTCTCCTATCAAATTGCCTACTGCTGCTTCATTGTATATCCATGACCATTGTAGAATCTGCCCATTGTCTAACTTCAAAACCGTATCTAATATCATCACATCCACAATCCATGCTAAACTAGACTACTGCTATTCACTTTACCCAGATGTAGGCATCACCTAAGTAAACTGCCTTCAAAGCATCTGTCACTATAGCATCAAAAACCATCACAGAGCTCCTGCTTTCATATTAATTCACCAACTTAAATTCCTGCATAAATGAGGGTCCCAATCCAACCATTTACTCACAATAACCAAATCCTCCCAGTCCCATCAGATCTTCACAATCCAACAACTTGTTCAAACATCCCATCCTTATTCCTCCTCTTTTCCCTTACCTTCCTTGTCACTCCTATTCTAAACATTATCCACCTCAGACATTTGATGTGGGTATAGACCATGAACCAATTCTGACCTTATAAATCTGCATTACTGACTAGCTTTGCTTGTGCACCTGCACTTTAGTTGGACTTAGCTCATTCTGGGTGCCATACAAATCTTGAGATCACAATTGGGCATATATCTGAGTAATGTTTTGGTTAGGACCTATGCAAATGACAAGAGTTGAGACAGAAATCTAAAATAAAGAGCCCACAGTTCTACAACTAGCATAATGTTCACTTGTAACCAAGAACAAAGATTGTCATGAATGAACGTTTCTGTTTTACTGTCTGCAAGTAGGTCACATGTATCAGACAGCATGCTAAACATTGAAGATAGCAGTTTAAGCAGGTACCTTCTCCTCCTTCTTCATCTCCATCTCCTCCATCGGTGGCCATAGCAACCACAGGACCTGCTGTAGATTCTTCCTCAGGTGTGGAAGTAGGGCTAGCGTTAGGATCTAAATGATTAAACATCAATCACGACATAACATAACATAACGTAACATAACAAAACCATAACATAATCATAATCTAACATATCCATGCATAAACAGAAGAAGAACCAAATGTCTACAAGGTATAACAAAAGCAATTGTAACTAACATACAATCAACAGATGACTTTGATGGCTAATTCTCAGAACAGAATCAATCGAAATGCAATTGTTTTGTTAACAATACAATCATGTCAATACTAACATGATCAATCTTAAAACATGTAAGAACTAGTTCATGCGCAAACCAAATATTACCTAAACATCACATCACCTTTAGAACTTACAGCAAAAAACAATGGTTAAACTTGTAGCAACAAGCAGATCATATGCCTATACAAAACACCCATATACAAGAGTTTCTCATAACTCCATATTTACACAGACAATTTTAGCACCTATAGAGAATTTCTCATAAGTACTTTAACAAAAGTGTTTCAAGACAAAACTGCTTACTCAAACATGATCTTCAGATCCAATTAATAAAAGAAGAAAACAAATCTTTATTCTCAGGTGATTTACTCTGTCAGAAGAAAATAAAAATACTATTGTTGTCCCAAGTCCTAGTAATTCACCTAAAAATCTGTTCACAACATATAGCATATGCCCAGAAACCACTCTTCTGTCAACATGCAAAGTAAAACGACTCTCTACATCTGCGTACAACCTTTCTTAGTACTGAATTGAGTCATTGCTTGTGTATCTAACATTCCTTCTGAATCTTGATGTTCCTTTCATAATATTGAATTATGCAACTCACATATCTGAACTTTCCTTAGTAATAATGAAAATACTGCACCAAGTCACTTAGCTGAAGGCTCTCCTATGTAATATATAGTTCATTCAGGGCTGTTAACAATATTAGAAAGAAGTATTGTGATACCAATACCAATAATTCATCAAAAAAAGTATTGCAATACCAATACCAATACTTTCACCAATACTTTTCGACGAGCCAATTTCCTGTTTATTCACACAAAACATGCGCTAAAGAAAAAGGAATATAATTGCAATGTTAATTTTACATACAATAAAGCAGCATAATTACAATTATTACTTTTCACATGTCAAAGATCAGTATAATTACAATAATAATTTTTACAAAAAAATCAGAATAACTACAATTATTATGAAAATTATTATTTTCAAAATGTGTGCTACACGATGGCCTCTTTTTCACCAGGCAGAAGACATTGGCTATTTGTATATCAATAATGATATGGGTTGCAACGATCACATATACATACACGTACAGACACAAACACACGCACCCACACACACGCATATTGCTATGCATATAATTTATAAATTCATTGAAGTACTTCTGCCTATACAGGTGCCTCTCTATTTACCTGCCTGTGTGGAATAATGTGGTCTCCTTTCCCTAGGGGCTAGATTGATGTATTGGGCCTTAGTATTCCAGGCAAGGTAGAGCATGGACATAACAGTTGGGTGGCTGTTTATACTGGACTACATCGACTGGTCAGCCTAGGCTATGTGGTATCAAATCTCAGATACTACACAGGTATAGAGAATATATTATATTTAAAATATTTCGACGCCTCTCTATTCACCTGCCTGTGTTTCGAAATTACAAACTCCATTATTCCGTGCTGGTGGACCTGAGATAGTGCTTTTACGCATGGGAGATCTGCAATTGCACCTTTGTTTCGCCTGTATGTATGCGATAGACGCCCTGCATGGTCGAAATGCTTGACATATATAACCTTTCCCTCTGCTTCCATGTGATATGCATAACAATAAGCGTGTGTGTGTATTAGTGTGTTGTTGTGTTTGTGTCTGTACGTGTATATGTGATCATTGCGACCCATAATTATTTATTGGTATGCAAATAGCCAAAGTCTTCTGCTCGGACATTGTGCCTGGTGAAAGAGTGCCACTGAACCAATTGTCCTATTAGGCCTACTGACCAGTGACTGAATCTACAAGCAATGACCCATCCTGCTTGGCAAAGGTCCATTATGACTGGCAGGTTGGAGACGCCCCCTCTGAAATTCTCTCCGCAGAATCCAAAACCGTCCATTGGGCAAATATTTCAAGTGGAAGAGAAATATTAGAATATTTTATTACGGTGAAAAAAGTATTGGTATCGCGTATCGATTACTGGTTAAAAAAAAGTATCGCGATACCGACCACAAAAAACTATCGCGATACACGCTGCGATACTGCAAAAAGACCGCCGATACCAAAGTATCGCGATACTTTATCGCGATATTAACAGCCCTCAGTTCATTGTGTGTATCATAGATGATTTACTTAGCTTGTTCAAGTGAAAAAGCGTGAATGCCAGCAAGATGAATGAAAAGAGCAATAAATAAAAGAAAAGAAAGAAACAGGATTGCTTCTGAACAACTTTTCCATATTGACAGAGGACTCTACTTGAGAAAATAGCAAATCACAGCTCAGAAGGATACAAACACGTGCAACACATATCAGAAATGGTTTACAAAAGAAGCTGATGTGGCAAAGCAGCAGTTCAAATAAGTCTTTCTCCATATATATTCAAAGAAGTCTTTCTTCATATATTATAGTCAAATAAGTCTTTCTTCATATATTATAGTCAAATAAGTCTTTCTCCATATATATTCAAAGAAGTCTTTCTCCATGTATATTCAAAGAAGTCTTTCTTCATATATTATAGTCAAATAAGTCTTTCTCCATATATATTCAAAGAAGTCTTTCTCCATATATATTCAAAGAAGTCTTTCTCCATATATATTCAAAGAAGTCTTTCTTCATATATTATAGTCAAATATGTCTTTCTCCATATATATTCAAAGAAGTCTTTCTCCATATATATTCAAAGAAGTCTTTCTCTATGTATATTCAAAGAAGTGTTTCTCCTTCTATATTCAAAGAAGTGTTTCTCCATGTATATTCAAAGAAGTGTTTCTCCATATAACTTCAAAGAAGTCTTTCTCCATATAACTTCAAAGAAGTCTTTCTCCATATATATTCAAAGAAGTCTTTCTTCATATATTATAGTCAAATAAGTCTTTCTCCATGTATATTCAAAGAAGTGTTTCTCCATATAAATTCAAAGAAGTCTTTCTCCATGTATATTCAAAGAGTCTTTCTCCTTGTATATTCAAAGAAGTCTTTCTCCATAATATATTCAAAGAAGTCTTTCTTCATATAATCAACAAATGTTAGTGCCAAGTAGGCCTATTAGCAAAATTGATAGCACAATGACTCATCTTATGCACAGTTTTCCAATTAACCAATATCCGATACATAGGTAATTGGATGCAATGTGATGAAACTGGCATTGATGTTATTAATGCACATACTAGGGAAATAACTCAACATGGTTCCCAATCTAATCACAATTTTGCCATCGAACAAAACAGTTTTTGGAATGAAAGCAGTTTAAGGTTCAGGAAGCCTGTAAAGAATTAATAGAAGGTGAGTGCATGTATCAACAACTTTGGGATCAGAGCTGTCTCTAGCATTCAATCATATCTACATCAAGCTCTTAGAAGGAAAACACCCAACAAATTGAGATTACTACAGACATTTGTATAGTACTTTTTGTAAAATCGTTAAAAGCAACTCTGCATCCAGAAATAGGGAATGGCTTCAAAAATAAAAAAATAAAAGAAACTTTGATTGCTACAAATATACTGGCTGATTTTGGGCTATAAATAAAACTATAAGAAATCATATGGACAGTGCATAACAAAGTCACAAGCATGCACCCTGAAAACCAGGAGGGCAAAACCTAATCGTGCACTCAAATATCACAAGGCTTTGGTGCAAACTGTTAGTAAGTCTACAGCCTCGCAAGACAGGCCAACAGGTACGCAGGTAACATCCACAACTGATCAAAGAATATGCAACAAGCTGCGGTGCTTCCTAGACCACCCGCGTCAGGAGCTGAAAGAAAAACAGAGAAAACCTTTACGATATTGCCTATCTGCCTTTTACCCTTGGCCCATGCAACTTGTCTGACATTGCCGCTGTACCATACAGTGGTTACTTGTTCATCGAAGTTAGTCTGCGTACAGAACAGTTGCTGTGCAAGGACCTTTAACCTTTAGCAAGTCCTTTATGATCAATCACCTTGCCTTACTGAAAGATGCTTATTCAAAATAATAATAATAACAATAAAAATAATCCACTCTCTGCATTTACACTGAACATAGGAGTCATAATATAACTAATAATCGATAATAACACTAACAATAATTACATAATTATCTAATATCTAAACAAAACTTTAACAGCCATAAGCAGTTAGTCAGATAACAAGTAGCCCAAAACCATATGCCTTTTTATACCAGCACTCATCAATGGTTCTTACAAGGTCAGCAAGGATGAACTGAGTAACAATTTCCTACCGAGTACTGAGTATTACGAGTGAGTAGCAGTGAGTCTGAGTTTCGAATATTAAAAAGTCTCATTCTCTGGATCTATAGTTTGACAGTTTGCAAAATTTTTCTGACTTCATTCACCTATTGAACGTTTTCGTCAATTTAAAAATTACGCTGCACAGAGCGCTCTGGCGTGTCAAGCAAATTGTTGGCCATATTGGAAGAAAACAAGGTAAACATCAACTTTAAATAAATAAATGAATTTATTTGTTTTTGTAATTTTCAGCTTATCACTCTGAAAGTTATAAAGTAGAAGTGAAATACAATTGTAATTTTTTTTAAAATCTGGTTTCTTCAAAACAGAAAACTGATATTTATTAATACCCTGACCCATTATTTGTTCCGAGTCCGAGTAATGCCAAGTACTTCACAACTGGGCCGAGTTTCCAAGCCGAGTTTCGGTTCATACCTAAAGGCCAGTGTCCTGATATATAATGAAATCAAAACCCATATGCAAGAATGGCAAGCCCTGTGCTGTACCCGTTCACACATCCAGGACTACAGGATTCAACCCTTGTCAGAGCAGGCCTAGAGGACGTATACAAGCAATGATTTCCTGTGTGAAAGCATCTCACTTTATTACCAGAAAGAGAAAATTCTTCTATAAAGCATTCTATACCAAGTGTCTTATATCAGCATATTAAATGGGTACATAGTATCTTATATTTCCGTAAACCACCTTTTTGGAACAGTTTTCCAGAAGACAATGCTTGGCACAACTATTTTGAGAGATACATAAAAGGTCTAGTGAGTGTCTTGATGCTTACAAATAATAAGTGCTGGGTTAAATAATAATATAATCGGGTAACCATTTAAATGATATAGTAAATAGTTCCTGTGGGGAAAAAAATCTGAATAGTATTCAAAATTGTAAATAACTGTGGATACCAAATGACGATTCAAAAACTATTTCGCTACTGTCAGTTTCAGTTACAGATAATAATTATTTAGAAAGCTTGCAATTGTTACTGTACTCACTTAGAGTTTGGGCTAACTTTAAATAAGAGGCATTCAAAACTTTTCTAGAATTAGCAATTCCATTTTTTGGTGAAAATATTATTAGTAATTGTAAATTAACACTTTTAAAGTGCCGCTCAAATCAGCGGCGCTCCTGATCCAAGTCGGCAAATAGGTAGTAAACAAGAAGGTCTTCAAGCGTTTGAAGACCAAGCGTTCAAGCAGGGGAGAGAACGAGGAGCTCCGCCCTAAGGTGAGGGGAAGACTATTCCACCTGGAGGGGCCTACATAAGCAAAGCTCCTTGTTTGGGTCATAGCAGTGTGCATACGAAGGACCAGCAATAATCCACAGGCAGATGAACGAAGAGAAGCTCGTTGGGGAATGGAGGACACTCTGGTACAGAGAGCCAAAAGGTATGCCACGGCAGAGGCAACAAGACAGTTGGCTCTTAGTGCCACAGTACTAAGTAGTCCCTATATGAGCAGTGGATGGAATGCTAGCATTGAAGTGAAGAAACTCTGGCTTGATTCATGGATGACTGTCTAGTATTTCTAGTTCACATGACATATCATGTAGGGGGTCAGCCAGGTAGACTTATCAACATAGCACCGAATCCGAGTATTTGGATTTACTATTTGCCAGATCCATGTACGAACCTAGTATCGTTTGTTCCACATACATTAATTTCAATAAATTGACATCATTTCAAGAAAATGGGGCAAACATTTAGTATAGGTGCCGTAGCAAAACAGTGCAGGGGCACAACGATTAATCCATTCAAATCAGATTGGCTACACAACATATGATTCAAGGAGGCATGTGGCAATGTTACTGCATTGCAAGAGTTCAGTGATAACAATTTCTGATGATGAGTGGCCAGCGTATGAGGATACTGCCGAATATACTGAGAAACTACACACACCAGACAGCACACCAGAGTCAGAATTTCGTGAATACATAACACGCTACATCAAACACTGAATTTTATACTCCTTGATACTTTCAGTGTATATATGGTATAGAAGATCTTTGCCAAAATGGCCATGCGTCTAAATGTCATGCAGGAAAACAGTCGCCCAAAACAGTTTCGCCAAAGCCGCTGCGCCAAAACATCCTTCTTTGAGTTTGGCATATGCGCTGTATTGACGAGATACCTATGCATCCTCTGACCTGGCCAGAAGCAGCACACACACACAGGCTGCAAGTACGTTGGTAGTAAAGATAAAATTAACTAGTGAAAAGGAAGACAATTGGAAAGCCAAATCCAACATGAACCAAAAAGAGAGAGAATCAATATGTCAGGCCAAAACAACCAACATACTGGAGAAAAGGTGGATTGAATCAGTACGGAATGTATAGGAAAGAGATTAAGTCAATCCCTAAGGGCAAGCAAGTAGGCAGATAAAGCAAGAGGAAGTATTTTAGATTATAATCAGCAGATCTAAGAAGAGAACATTCTTTCTGACTATAAGCCATGTAAGAATTTATGTCCTGAGCATTTTATAGTGCATTTAAAAAACATTTAAGTTGTTCCTATGCAATGAAATAAGCATATTTGTATCCATTCTGTTTTGGACTATGAGAACCTGAAGCTGTTCTGTAAAATGCATATTAACCACATTTCACTTGGCAACTCACTACCCATATCTAATGCTAGTCTACAACTCATAATAAGAGTACAAAGCTCCGCTTTAACCTCCTTATAACCTTCTTTATTACAATGCAGATTCTGAGTACAGCAATTATGATTAAAAATTCAAATGGCGTCTAAATACAAATTTCAGTACAGAACCAGCATGCTACCAAAAAGACCAACAGACAGTCATGCAATAATTGTAATTATGATCACGGATGCTAGAATTCTTTGTACAAGTACCAGTGTCATTTGTACAGAAATCATAAAAATTCAACTTGCTTCAACGAAGTTTCTAGTCAAAGCTAGAAGCCACATTTTGGGCTAAGCATCACAAGGCAACAGTCCAAAGAGTGGCTGCATATAATGGAAGCAAACTGACATTCTCACATGCGATCATCAACTTGGGTATTCAGCATAACAGAAGTTTCAAGATTCGATTAGTTGAGACCAAATGCCACAGGCTAGAAATGACTATAAACACCACTCACACAATAATTCTTAACACAAACATTATTTAACAAGTGCTGGACATCATGCGGCCTACAGTAGCTCTCTATGACGCTTTGTAAATTGTATCTTAACATTAAATGTCCTACACCATCACAAACTTTCCAGGCTATTAGCTGGATAGCTTGACGTGACACATAGGAATTTGAACTGCATAAACTGAGGTGAAAGGCAAACTCATCTACCATCGTGCAAGACAGCCACACACTGTAACAAGTTGTCCAACTACCCAGCCAAGAAGCAAGTATAAAGCGCATACCAATAGTCAAAGAGAGTGACAACACAGAAATGGATAAGAGTAGTGGTAGCGTTAGTGGTAAGGGAGCGGGAAAAACTCTGAGCTGGCACGCTGATAATAATAGTAGTCACGACAGAGCAGGTGGATGTGCAGCGCAAGGGTGAGCTCCAATCTAATATGAGGCAAAGATCGCAAACAGTGGGAGAAAAGCAAACTGCAGAGGCAAGGACTGTTAGATCAATCTAAGCAAGCCATTGGCGCACGCCCAGCCAGATGAATTGAGTCTTGGATCAACTGAGCCACAAGTGGTTCGACGACATCCAAACCTCGAGGACATCCAGGATCTGGCTCATGGCCCACATTGCGGGAGACACATCAGATTCAATGCAGCACAGGCGTGCTTGGACTTCATCTTAATAGCGTCAGGTGGGGGCCCAGAGAATGTTGCTCTCAGACATTGTATTGTATTTAAGCATTTATAGGGCACCTCTAGTAGGGTGAACCCTTCAGAAGAGCTGCCAATGCACGGCCACACGAGAACAAGCTGATTTAAAGAAAGAAAAACATGATGAGAGATTGCCAGATAGATTTTAGAAGATAGTGCATTCCACAAAGAGAGACCAATTGCAGCACAGGATTAAGACTGAGCCATAGGTGTTCTAGCTCAAGGAACCAAGAAGTTAAGTGTGTTGAATTAGTGAAGTGGACAGAGAGAGGAAGCTGATTGAGGTCAAAGTATTACGCTAACTAGATATTTCGGGGCAAGACCCCACTGAGCCTTGAAGATTAGAAGGAGAATTTTAAATTGTATATGAACATGGAGCATATGAAGTTCATCAAACATAAAGGCATAGATGTGACAGAAATAGAGAAAGCAAGCTATAAGTCTAGCAGATGTCTGAAGTACTGACGGAAGAGGCAAAAGACATAACTTAGGAAGACCAATGCAAAGTGAATTGCAGTTGTCAATTCGAGAATATATAAAAGTGTGAACTTAAGCAGTGAAGTTGGAGGAGACTGAACGATGAACGACCCTAAAACGCCTCAAATGAAAATAGGAGGAAAATGTGAGATAAGTCAGCTAAGTAAAATAAATATTCTTCTAACCTTTACTGGTACTGAAGGTAAACTCTTTTGTTGGTTCCGACCACCCGATTTCATTTGCTGCACATATCTTCAGTTGATAGTGAGTGCTGGGAGACAGATCTTTGAGAGTGTGGCTAAGAATGCTGCTGCTGTTGTCCTCGACAGTCTGTTCAGACCATCGAGAGTCTTCAGCTTCCTCTGCTTTCTGTGTTTCTTTGTCGAACAACATCTGACAAGGAAACCAAACAAGAGTAAGCAATCTTTCTCCCATGATGACTCATCTGCACAATTAAATGTTTCAAAATTGCATGGAGATGCTGCGTGAAGATCTAAAATAATATTCAAATAGTAACATGACTGACAGTTGCAACTTAATTTGGAAAAGGTAGTCATAGAGGAACTGGAGAAGAAGGTAAAGAATTTGTAAATATAAAATAAGAGTGATAGGGAGGTATTGAAAGTGAGTGAGGAAGAAAAGGACTCGGGTATGATTATGCATAAGAGCAAATCAGCAAGAAATGGCTAACCCAACCTTTGATATGTACAAGAGAACAATAGTAGGCAGCAGAGACAAAGAAACAATACCAAGGTTGCCAAAATCACAGGTGAGGCATACTGCAGCTGGTTATGCATTCAATGCATGAAACATGTCATAGAACTGAAAGAGTGCAAAGAAAGCTACCAATACAATCTACAGTAACAATGACTTGAGCTATGAAGATAAAAGCTTGTGCCTTCCAAGTTAACTATAGACACACTTGGTTTTAACACAGATAGCATGACTTCTGAACCACTTAATTTAAGTTGTGTTAGGTTGTTAGGTAAGTTAATAAAAATTATAATATACCATTTTGTCCAACTGGCTTTTAAGACTCTCAGCTCCATAACACACGCACGCACGCACGCACGCACGCACGCACGCACGCACGCACGCACGCACGCACACACACAGCTGGTTATTTTTCAGTTACAGAGTGAGTATTTTCTAACCCATCTCTCTGAAGATTTGAAACAAAGTAGATATAGTGCCTCATAATAGCAATCTACAAAAATGTCATACTGTTACCTTCCACAACACATTCAACCTGCCCAATGCTGACTAGAATTAGCATTCTTAATGCAATTGCTAAATCCTTGGAAAATGGACATTGTATCTAACTTGCATAAAAACTGACAGACATTTAAGCAGAAGACTTCTGATGACAAAAAATCTTCCACATAATGTAAATGCTGAACATTCAATCTGATTCATCTATACATGCGCTTCGTATTTACCTGAAGTCTCATCTCTTTAAATCGGTTGCATATTCCTGCATGCAGTGCCTTGAGAAGTTCTTTTTTAAGTGCCATATAAATAATGTATAAATATAAGTGCTGTAATCCTATAAATGCTTTGATATATATGAATTTCCTCTCCATGCGTAATTGATTACTTTCCCAATAATTGCAAGGCACAGTGGTCCACACAATAGCACTAAAGCAATAATGATAGAAAATGAATGCAAAACAATGAAAAGCCATTGACACAGATCCATTCATAGCTTTTCAGTACCAGGAATTACACACTTACTTTCCTAATGCTGAACTTGTATCGCTGAATTGGCTTGCCACCAGTTTTGGGACTTTCCCAAGTCACAGTATATTCAGACGGATGCTTGCTAACATTGTTCGATTTGATTACGAGTGGTTGTGGCTTCCCTGAAAAATGACATAAAATGCAAGACTGAAGATGTACACAAAGAAAGACTGCAGTGAGGTTTACTTGGAAGACAAGGTAGGTGACTAAACAGAAAATTAAAGACTTAGAGCCACTTTAGGTTTGGATCTAAGATCTAAATTGCTATCATCCTAAAGAGTGGAGGGAGGCTCAAATAGTTCAAACATTAACGTGAAAATTTTAGAACGACATCTTCCCTTGTCTGCCTCTGGTTCTGCATTGAAGTATCTGGGGGTATTGTAATCCATGGATGATGATCATTCATCGAAGTTCCAATCAAACTTAACAGTGTCTGCTCAGTTATTCATCACAATGGAATACAAAGTAAAAAATGAAGAATGTTATATCTTACTGAATGCATCTGTAATTGCTGAAAACTCATACGGACTTCCTAATCCAACTTCGTTTTTGGCTCTCACTTTGAAGGTGTACGTGGTGTCTGCCTTCAGGTTTTTAACAAATATGTTGCTGCCTACAAAACAAAGCCCAAAAATTTGCTTGCATTAATTTAGTAATTATATAATATAAAGAACAAATATTAATATAAATTTTACACCAGAATGAGTATCTATGATGTATGTGACTTTCTGAGGGGTTATTGATCCAAGAGTGTTGTCTCTGAAGTGAGTTTTCCTGAGCTTTATAAAGTTTATATGTATGTATGTATGTAAGTATGTATGTATGTATGTATCTATGTCCATATGTATATGACTGCGTATACATAGCATGCTTTCAGAACCTCTCAAAGGCACTCCAAGATGGCTGTATTGCAGAGGCATTGAATACCTGAATTTTCATCATATTTACATAAATTTCCTTATAGCTGGGCCATCATTTTCTCCCAGCTAACATATATGCACAATGTGCATATATTATGTGCAATGCACTCACTATTGTAAAATTTAAACTTAGACTTAGCCAAAGTGAACGTCGGAATTGAAGATACCAAAGCCAAAGAATACAGATCTTAACGGCTCTTGGACATATGACATATTGTCTCGTTTACACAGTATGACAATGCACCCCAAAAATTATCATCATAGCATAATAATTCAGTTCTGAAAACAATTCCTATTTCCATTCTCTGTAGCATATTTCCATTCTCATTCTATTCTCGATATAATTCCTAAGTTTCCTTCTCATCCATGTTAACGAAAAACGAAAATATTACATCTACTTCAGATAAAAATGTAATTGATAATGATATTAATCTAATCTGTCTACCTGTGCTTTCAATTTCCTCAGAAACCATTACATAAGTAGTCGCTTGTACCTCAGTTTCGTTTGCTTCGGCACTTCCTGGAGAAAAACATGAAGAAGTATTTTAATGTAAATAATGTATATTGCACCATGTAGAAGGTGTAATATTAATTATTTTTTATTGCATTCATCGTGTGTGCAGTCTGAAAAGTCGATAATATTGAATCTTTAGTGCAAGATAAACATGCTAACAGCTTGGCCAGAGATGTTACACAAAGCACACTCAGCAAGTTTTAACCAATAATCATTGGACTACCAAATTCAGTGCATTACTAAGCCACATGGCAGTTTATATGAAACTAGAACTATCTATCTGACAATGAATGCATATATTTATTAAACATACATACACACATAATATATGCATCCACGCAATTCACAGAATAATATAACACTATTAAATATCTCACAAACATTCTGCACCTTAGCCTTACTGGTGTAAAGGTTCACCAAAAACAAGAATGTCACTTGTAAAAGAAATAATGCCCAGATATTTACACACGATCAGTGCTCAACCAATTGTTTCCAATACAAAGTTGTAAGTTGACATGGTGTTCAGAGTTCTTTGTTCATAATACAGTTTTGACAAAGAACTATGAAGAGCCAAATAAAGTACATAGAACTTGGCTATAATCACCAACTTGCATTTCTTTCTCGGTGGAGGAGAGGACAATGACACATACCGCATATACTCGACTATAAGCCGAGAAATTTAAGACTGTTTCAGGACGGCGAAGTAGGTCTTTTGACTTATACTCAAGAGGCAAAATAATGGGAGATTTTTGGATCGAATATTTAACATTCAACAGCAGATATCAAACTTGATTTATGACGATCGCATGCATTAATATTGATTTGCCCATAGTAAACTATATATTTCGCGGAGAAATCCGCCAAACTTCTTTGCCAAAAAAACAGCAGATATCAGACTATACCTCTCGATTTATGATGGCCGCATGCATTAATATTGATCTGCCCATAGTAAAATATATATTTCGCTAAGAAATCTGCCGAACTTCTCAGCCGAAAGACAGCAGATATCAAACTATACCTCTCGATTTAGCACTCGTATTTGATTTTATGCATTTGACTTACATTCGAGTCGTCAGGTTTGGATGCTATTTTTGTCCAAAAATTGGACTTCGACTTATAATTGAATCGACTTATAGTAGAGAATATACGGTACTGATAAAACAAAATTCATTGAAATACTGACCTTCATCAACAAGAGGTATTAGATCCTGGATTTTCTCTTTGTATTCGACGCTGTAACCAGAGATGGTCACGCCACCATTATCCACAGGAGGGGAGACTTCCAACATAACAGTAGTAGGCGTGCGCTCAACAATGCTCACATTACGTGGCATATCCGGTGCAGCTAAGACATTTAAGACAGATATATATATTCAGAACTATACATATATGTATCCAGAGACACATCTGTAAAGACACATATTCAGAAACACATGCAGTCCTTATAAACATTAAAACATATACTGGTACCTAGATACATATGCTCAAGACATATATCACACAGACCTCACCTTACCTTTGCCATTTACTTATGTCATTTCCACATACAGTGATGTTTGTAGCAAACACCTTTTTGTGCCTTGTACAGTATGACAAATAGTCATATATAAATGTTGAGGCTAGTTAGAAGAAAGCAGCAACATCTTTAACTCAGCATCTTCAAGAGTCTCTAAGATTACACTATTGACATAACCAGATAAATGACTACAAAACACCAGACATTACCTACATCTTCCAACTCTGCACATCTGAAAGGTAAGGCTGTCAAAAATGTTGAAATCACGGCCAAGGTACCCGTCAACCCAACTGCGCAGACACTTTGCTAGGAAATTTAGGGAATGCTGGGAAACTTGTAAAAAATAACCCATACTACATGTTGTAACTTGTAGGCTGCTGTACACGGACAATGATGGTCAGCAAGATATGTGCACAACTACTTCAAATTACTACAGACTAAACTTCAATTAAATAATCTTGCAATATAACTTGTTTTAACTATTTGGTTTCTGGTAAAAATTGCGCATTTTTACTAAATGTCGGGCACTCTAAAACCGACTTCAGTCAGCCTCAGGTGGGCCCCGGGCCCCCGTTGACAGCCTTACTGAAAGGTTCTTAAATTCTTAGAAAGTGCTATGAACTATGCAGAAAGCTCACTGAGAAACAAATTAGAAACACACAATAGTAGCTGTAACTTCAAAATCAACCTAAAGTTTCTTAAATCCTTGAATGACTAACAGGTAATTACATACATGTTTCTAAAATGATAGCTGTGCCACAACAACTCAGAGCACTGTTTAGACATTATCAAGACATCATCATTATAACCATAACCATTAACTGTATTGACTATTGTTTCACAGTAATATAAAACAGTCAAAGTGGAGACATTGGTTGATTAATAGGAAGCAGTTAATGGACCAAAGTCCCACAGACCCATGCACAAAGAAATCAATGTACATAAGGTCTCAACCAGTTAACTAAGATCCAAACAGTAGCTATTCAAGGACAATAACATACAGCTATGGGCAAATTACGTTTCCATTTGAATTTTAAAGATGTGAGAACTATGTACTGCCATAGGTAAAATATACCAGTTCCTTGGACTGGTACTTTTAATTGAGATGTTACATGTGTTTGTTCTAGTAGAAACTCCTCTATAATTGGTAGATGTTCTAACATTAGAGGAATTTGATTTAGATATAAAGCTAAAGATATTCACAAAAGCCCATGAGCCCAAAGATCATGCATGCATTATACATGAACTCTGAGGAGATTTAATCGCAGTTTACAAGATTATCACTGGAAAGGAAGCGCTATGTAGCAGGAGAGGTTCTTTAAATTAGAACCAAACAAGGCAACCAGAGGACAAAGGTATCAATTATTTAACAAGTTGACAGGAACATCACGGCAGAAATTCTTCAGTGCAAAAGTTATAGACTCTTGAAATGGTTTGGATAACAGTGGATGCTGTCACGACTTCTAAGAAGAAGTTAGGGAAAATGGGCAATTAACACTT
Source organism: Bimastos eiseni (assembly GCA_959347315.1). Lineage (NCBI taxonomy): Eukaryota > Metazoa > Annelida > Clitellata > Crassiclitellata > Lumbricidae > Bimastos > Bimastos eiseni. The sequence continues at coordinate 49,394,465 of OY365806.1, read as the reverse complement.
CCGGATTCAGTTCAGTGGTTCTGAACTACTTAAAACTCTTGCTATGTTATGTTAATACCCACTTTTATTGTTAACTAAATTCTCTACTCTTGAGTAGGATGGCATAAGAAATTCTATGATGTCACATCGATGATGTCACATCGATGAGTAATCAGGCTGCTTACATGCTTGCAAATGGTTGGTGCATATTTTATGTGATATAGTAGATGATTTGTTTTTGGTCAGCATTTACATGGAGTATCAGTTGTCAGCAGCAACTGTTGACTATGTGGGACAGGCCAATATAATATACATATATACACACAAATGCTATGTGCAGTGAGTGCAAAGAAGATTTGTTACAAGAATTCTGCAATATGCTAAGTTACAAGTTTGAGCTGAAAGTTGTCAACAAATATCATTATCATTTTTGCAATTATTCTCATTATTATTATTGTCACTACCATTAATTTTATCACTACATATACTATAATTATAATGTATCTAGACACTTTAGATAGTACTTCTCATGTATCCTTTATTATTATTAATCCATTGTGCTACTCTGTGATTCACCATTAAAGTGCAGGCAGATGAAAAACAAATCTGCTTCCATTGGAAAATCAGCCACAGAGAGAGAAAGAATGGCAGATACAATGCCAATGCAATTCTTACTGGCTTTTTTCATTTCAATTTTGCTTTCTGCCTCTCCATAGTCGTTTCTTGCTCGGCAGAAGTAGTCACCATAAATCCATGACTGATTACCTTCATTTATGGTCACCTAATACAGTAAAGAAAACCTTCAACAGAGCTGCAAATACTTTATCGATCACCTAAAAGTCAACAGCATCAGCCAACTCAATAATGAGTTACATAGATTAAAGATTCAAGTCAATCAAATATTTTTACTGGCATGCAGTGTCCAGTAGCAGCGCTTCAGGTTTGATATGTTAAGGAGTATTTTGGCTGCAATCCAAGACTGAAGCTCCTCAAAGGCAATGAACACCAGTTGCACATATGAGTTACAAGCGAAAAGCACTAAACAAGTAATTACCCTTTCAATAATTATACTGAGTGTGTGGACTCACATAAGTAGCAAACAATCCAGTGCAGGATGAGAAACCTCAAACCAATGCAAAAAGGAATTACCATCAGTAGCAAAACAGTAGACAAGTCCAGAAAAATAAATGCTGCCAATTCACTCCTATCCACTGAGCACACAATGTTACTATTAACAAGAAGTTCGAATTCTGTCCCATGAAATTTATGGTAAGCAGACAAAAATGGAGATCACTGACGATAACAGAATCTCCAAGAATTGCTCAATTTCATGACAGGAAGAGCAGATTTTGCATGGAGTTTGTCCAATACCAAGGAACGGACCAATTTATGCCTTAATACCAGACAACTTCATCTCACAAGAGCTGAAAAGCTCATAATTATGTAGAGAACAGAGAACCAGATGGTTGACTCAAGTTCAGCAAGGAAAGAATAAGCTCAGGAGTGTTGAGTGGAATGCAAAACTGTTAAGACTTTTCCAGTAATGGATCTGGCGAATGTTGATCATTGGCTAGTCAAGATGAAATAAGTTAATTCAGCAACTAATTCTAGGCTATTTTGTATTAATTGTTCTAATATTTATGTAATTATCGAACTATATGAAGTAATTGTGCAACGAATTTTTCAGTAACACACAGGCAGGAATCAATTAGGCTTATACCTAATGTGGACTACACAAAACGCGTGCCATCTGTGGCCGTCGCAATTGTAGAAAGCACCCTAGAAGTAGCATGCTACCAACGGCACTATATAACTGGTCATAATTACAACTGTTTATACCTGAAATTTTGTATGCAAAAAGGTCGAGTTGCAATTGCATGGATAGCCAAGCACACAATACCGTCACTCCAAGTAACAATTTATTTAAGGCCAACTACATGGCATTTGATGATGAAACACTTTCCTTGATCAAATTACTTAAATAATCAACATGCACAATTGGCACATGAAACAAGTTTCACTTTTAAGTACTGATGCCTAAACCTAGTGTGATTATAAAAAAGATGTACTTTTACAATGCCTAGCCTCAGAAATGACAGAGTTGAACCAGATGAACAAGTAACAACACTCACCTGCAAAATACTGCTTCTCTCTGATTTGTAGATACGAAAGTTGTTATCGTTTGCTAACACATTATGTTCATGGACCCACTCCACACTAGGGGCAGGCTCACCCATGGGCTCGCATGTCAAATTGCGCACTTTTCCTGCCCAGTTGTATATTTCTTTAGTTTCCTCTGTAAACCTAGGCATGACTGAGGAACACAAGTATCCCATATAAAGACAGAGACTTGATTGACTTTATAAGTAATGACAATGCAAAAACAGCAGATCATAACAACTTTTAGCAACTTAATAATCTTACCAAAAAGTAGAGCTGTACCGATATCGCTTTTTGCCGATTATGCGATATCGATTATTCGTTTGCTGATATATTGGATATCAGCAAACGAATAATCGATAATAATAATATTTAGCCGAATATTTTACCGATTATTTCATTGTGTTTCCCAAGATGACCGGTTCTAAAAGATAGACCAAATGCTACTGCCTATTGTTGTGATAGAAGTAAACACTTGCTCCGTAGGAGGCCAATGCATGTAGTTTTGCCGTCGAGGCATGTGTATGCACCTCTGAGCAAAAGATGTTGGAAGAAGGGTCTTATCAAATTTCGGTAATAAGAATAATAATAAGAATAAGTTGGGGACTAATCCTAGGCAGCCAATACAGATTAGGCACACCGCCTGTTGTCGACCTTGCATGACAGAGATAATCTATGCAACTAGACTAAGGCTCTCAAAAGATGTTGAAATCACGACCCGGGTACCCGTCGACCTGCATGGTCGGGTACCTGACTGCGCAGATATTTTGTTAGGAAATGTAGGGAATTTCGCATTTTAACGGAATGTCATTACCCGAGAACCGATTATACTGCCTGGGCAGTCAGTCAATATGACTAACGGAATAATTCTGGCATAAATTCAGGTAAAATCGCGCATTTTTTCGGAATTAAGGGCACCCGAAAACCAATTTCATTGCCCGGGCAGTCAGCCAATATGAAAAAACAGAATATTTCTGACATATGTTCAGGTAAAATCGCACATTTTTATGGAATTTCGGGTACCTGAAACCTGATTTCATTACCCGGGTAGTCACCCGGGCCTCGGTTGAATACCTGGGTATCCGTTGACAGCCTTAAACTAGACCCCTTCTTCTAACAAGCCAATTATGCCATTCCCACACCAGACAGGCCACTTTTACGATATGCCAATTTGGCCCAAAATGACATGATTGTGCCCAGGGTAATTAAGCAGGCACTATGTGTCTATGACTCACTCTGTACAACAGGCTACAGCTGTAGACACTTTAGCAGTCTAGCACAATGGTTACTGGGTGGTCTGAAGTAGAAGCCCGAGTTCCCACGCTATGGAAAGCGAACGTAATGCTGTCCTTCACAGACCCAATGATGTTGCTGTCGTCATTTTGCTCTTAAAGACTGAAAATAATATTCTAAAATGAAAAAAAATAATTTTTAATATCGGCACCGATTTTCTTGCCGATGTCCGATATCTCTATAATCAGCCCGATTAATCGGCCGGACGATTAACCTGTACAGCTCTACCAAAAAGACAATTAGCCAATAGCCAATTCTCACATAGTTCACTTGAGGTACAAGTTTTATAGCCAAGTTTAACAGATGGCAAGTTGGAATAGAAGTCCCAAATATTCTGAGTCAACAATATGAGAATGCCTCTCAGTTGACAGCCAAGTACACTAATTATTTGCACTTCAACGTCACAAAGCACAGCAACAATAATTGCAATTAGCCATTTCACAAACATACATACCATCGCCTGCAATACATATGTTTACAGAACAGAAAAGGCAGATCATTTGTATCTTTTTCAATAACTAAACAGACAGTGCTTGAGAGCACTCCAGGCAAGTTCTGTACAAGTATTCTGCTACAATTTACATTAATAAATACTACAATGTAACAACACTAACAGTGGACAGTGACAGCTGCATTTCCATCAATGCTGTCAACTTTGTTCAATGCCCTGCAGATGTAGCGGCCAGCATCCTCGATTGTCAGATTACGAATGGTCAGCTGAAGCTGGCCTGGTTTACTACTGGACACAGTCACTCTTTCCTCATCCTGTGAAAAAGATCAATAAACATTTGAGAAGTGGTGTTTGTGGGGTACACTATTCATCTGTTAACTGATCAATTCAAGTAAATTTAAAGTCTTATCATACATGACTCGAGATTTGGCCATTATCTGTTCAAAGGGCCTAGGTGGAGAAAACGATTTCCATCCCTATATTCCACACTGGGGCATGGGAGCTCTTTTCACTTAAGACTAAACCATATGCTAAATTAGCTGCATGCATAGTCCCATCAATATTATAAATGCCTGAATGTAAGTAAGCCAGGTAAGGTAAGGTACAGTAATTGCTCAATTAATAATCCATGAGCTCAATGTAATTATGAAATGTACTGACACCAGTACATTAGACTAATCAAAGTGCTGCTCATATAGTAGAGAAGGCAATTACTATTAGTAATAGTTTCCACTGTACAAACAGCAGCATATGTCAATACATCAAAAACAATTCTATAAATCATTCAGTAGACTGAAAAATATAACCACAAAGTCTAATTTTTCAGAATAAATTCAACATTCATGCACCTAAATATCAACAAATCAACCAGAAGCAGCAATTAAGCCATTTTTACGCATGATGTCTCTAACTTATCAAATTCTCTGATCTGTTTTATTGGCTCCCATATCGGGTAGTCGGCGACTCGATCGGCTGAATTCACATACGATAGAAACACAAAATCTGCCTGTTTAGCTCTATTGGGCCCAGACATACACACGCTGGAAGTTCAAACTGTTATGCCAGAAACAAGACAAGAGACACTTTCAGCCTACTGTTTGTCACGGCTTTAGCAACAGGTACTAAAAAGTGGACAGAAAATACTTCCCATATTTGGTTTTGAATAATATAGTACTTGCAACTTAATGAGAAAAACTGTCAAAGAACATTTTTTAATGGGTACATCATTGCACTAGATGTGGCTGGAGGTGTTAAATAATTTTACGAAACAACCACATCATCATCCCAAATATTAAACAATTTAATATGATTTGTTTTATGTGTTTGAACTACAGCTAGCGAATCAGTTATTGCAATTGAAGAGAGTAAATTTTGTCGCCATCTTCAACTTTTCCATCAGCCTTTACCTCCAATGTTTATTTTGGAAATGGGCCTCTCTACATCATGAAATATGTAAAACCAATATATTGAATGAGAAAAAATCAAACGATCATTATTTGTAACAATTAATTGATCATTTCAGCTTTGAGAGGTCTCTCGCTTTCTCACTCATGATGCAATCGTGGTTCTTGTTCATGCCTTTGTTATTGATCATCGCTGTTACTTACTTGCTGGCCTTCCTTTTGTGGTTCAGGAGTGGTTGGATCTGGTTCTGCGCTCGACTGCTTGGTTTATTGAGGGATTTCCTAAATTCGCCTCTGTTCAGCATACGTGTGCAACGTTTTGCATTGGCTTCCTGTGTCCCAGCATATTCATACTTCATTGCTGCTCTGGTTTTGCAATGCATTATTGGTAGTGTTCCAGCTTACTTGCGCAATCTCTGCCGCCCAGTGTCTGACGTTGCAGTGTGTTGGGTGCTTCACTCTGCGACGAGGCGTGACCTAGTTCCACGGGCTCTCTTGGCTTTCTCAGCTGTGGACCCTTTAATCTGGAACGACCTCCACTTGCGCTCTGCTCTTTGCTTGTGGCCCTACCGTTAGGTGTTTACAAGTCGCCCAAGTCTTTTTTCTTTAATTGTGGCTGGGAGTGCTCTTGAGTAGATTCTTGAAAGGGTGCTATATAAATGCTCAGAATGAATGAATGAATGAATTTTTATTATTAAAATCCACAGCCCAAATACGGATACATACTAATAACATTACCCTGATTTATAACTAAATAATTGTTTCTACCAATGCCGACTATATTTAGGCACATTCTAGTGTGTTTTTTTAATTTTCAATGTTCCTTAATTAACTTTTTTGTTTATTCGACATTGCTTATAACAAAATTGTGCTTATTTATATGGCATTTAGCTCTGTCTCTATTTTGTCAACAGTTCAGAACCATCTTGATTAATATTGAATTTGTACATTTGAGTCAGCAACACTGCTAAACACTTTCTAGCAGGATCTGGTTAGTGATTACACTACAGTTAATTACAAATTGCACGCTTGTATCTCTTAAAGGTGTTGGAGCTTGGCTGCCTACCATGTCTATAGAGTAGCTGAAAATGTTTCTTCAGCCGTCTCGACTGGTAAAGTTTGAGTTTTTCAGCAGGAAAGACAGTCCACTACCTCAATTTTAGTTTAGTACACCAGTGTAGTTGCTAGTATACTATAATCAAGAAGCGCCTTTTAACAAGGTCATGTTAGAACACAATTTCTGGCAATGTTTCTTTACACAGGACTTGCTAATTAACTTATCATGCATGCAATTCATCAAATTTGAATTCAACCAACTAGAAAAGCATGCGCCGAGTGTCATCACATGGAGTCCATTGCACGGACGAAAACTTGCAACCATTAGATTCAGCATGGATTCAAAATATCACGATACACTAAGTATATATGTGATTTGAGAATTCATGCAATAATGAAGAATGCCATAAGAACTATGATTTATTACCACAGTCTAACTTATAGCAGCCAAAGCTTGTGCTTGATTAAAAGTTTGTGCATTGAGACAATGGTACCATAGAAGTCATTAGATGGGATCCCATTTATTAGAAATTACAGGTATATTAGTGATGGTCACTTTCGTACATTGGATCCAATCTGGTAGACTTTGGTGGTGCCCTCTTTGTGAATTGTTAACGTTGGTGGAGGATCGCCTTCAGAAATACAGGTGATATTCACCTCTTTGTCTTGGACACCCACAACATCATCAAATTGGGCAATTGTTGGTTTAACTGAAAATGTAACAACCACTTCCTGATTCACTAAATCAAATATCCTCATTAAATAAATTAACTCTATTCCAATCAATGCAATGTGTGCCAGTCAATCGATCAGTCATTCCATAAACCGATAACAGATTCTGTAAATAAAAGTAGGCTCACACATCAAAGCGAGGGAAGCCTGAAGAAGTGCCAATCACTCATTCAATCCATCAACCACTTGATCATTTGCTCAATCAATGAAACTTGATATAGTGCCTCTTCAAGAAATCTACTCAGAGGCGCTCTCTGCGCTGGCCTATATGATGTTAAATGTCATTATGAATGAATATAATACATCAGTTAGCAAAACAGTGCACAAAAAGCTAAAAAAGAGTCACCAGTGGTGGGCCCACACACAAGTGTGGACTGTAGAACCAACCAACGAATTCCCATCGACAGTTGACAGATGGCAAGGATGTTCAGAGTCTCTGGGCCAAGTGGCGCAGAAAGGGTAGAGCAACGACTGCTGACAGCGTTCGCAGACACAGTGATGAAGTTGACAAGTAGTACTTACTGGTGGAATATGACGCGAGTTCGAATATTCGTTGAGGTGGAGAGGACGCAGAAAAGGCATTCATCGTGTCTTGGTCAGTAGATTGAATAGCCACCTGTGACTATCGGTAAAGGTCACCCAAAGGCCATGTTAGCCATCCTCCAACGAGACGAAAACACAGGAGGCGTAAACGGTCCTCATGGCTGACCATGTACATCAGAGGATGGGCATGAAGCAGTCACATGGCCAAGGCAACTTGAGATCAAAATGCGTCTTAAACGCACAAAATCCTCGACAAAGTCGATGAATAATAAGTCTGCACTAGAGAACTCCAACATGTTCGAAGTTAGTGAGCAAATTCTGCATACATATTGATGAATATAATCGTACAATCAACCAAAATGGCCAATGAAATTCGCAGAGCCTGCAGAAGTTCGGTGTTTACAATTCTTGCTACATAGTTAAACTGTGGTCGAAAGTGATTTCATGAAATTTATAAGCTGATTTGGCTGTACTTTTCTCAAACTTTCTTCTATAATCAAACAAGAAAAGATAAAAAGCAAATGTACATGCAGCATGAAAGGGTTTGGTGAAAGTGATTCACATAGTTCCCCAGTTTCTCCTGCATTAGCAGCACTACCTACATTTATACACATAAAAACATAAAGTAGACCTAGAGCCAGAGGTGATGCCTTGCCACCCCCAATGCTTGGAATCCATAGGGTGGAGGAGATGAACATTTTGGGGGTTGTACTCACATCTAGGCTTTGCCCTGATGCACATATACTAGAGCTAATCAGTCTTTCTACGCCTTGCGCGTCCTTAGAGCCCATGGGCTTCATTGCGTGGGCTACTACTCTAGCCCGCCTTCTGCATGGGTCTCCAGCATGGTATGGTTTCACTAATGTGACCCACCATGCTCGCCTCAATGCTGTTGTTCGGAAGCTGGTGCGACACAGGATGCTCCCCTCTGAACAATTATCATTTGATGAACTCTGCGAATGAGCCGATGTCTCCCTGTTTAATTCCATCCTCTTTAACGCTGACCACATTCTAAAAAATCTTCTTCCCCCTATTAGGAGTGTGGAGCACCAGTTGCGACCGCGTGCTCACAACAGGTCTGTTCCCCGGGCTGATGATTTCACCCGGTGTGGCTTTATTATAAGATTATTGTATCAGCGCCTTAACCCCCGTTGACTTTTCCTCCTGCCTGGCCCTCATAGTAACTACCCTGGCATTTACTAATTTTTATACTTCCAACTGATTATGCATTCAGATGTTTTGTTCGTACATTTGTACGCGTCATGCGTTTGCAGACATTTGATTAAAGATTATACTTACTTACTTACATACTTAAAGAATACATATATGTACATGTGCTCTCTCCTTTCCTCTCTACCTCTCACTCTATCTTTCTCTCTCCCATACACACATGTATACACTCATTGCAACTGCTATGTGAATATGAAAGATTCTGAAAGAAAGATTAAGAAATATTAAAAATTATCAAATGAATAGTCACCTTAGTATTAATTAGAATTAAACAAGCCCAAAGCAAGCACTCACCTAGCACTTTAACTTTACCAACACTGGTATTGTAACCAACACTGTTGGTGGCATTGCAGGTGTAACTACCCTCATCCAGTTTCACCAGAGATATAAATCGTATTGATCCATTCGTTTCACTGATTTCTATGTTTTCTGAGCTTTTCAGAGGCACATCGCCACCATCCTTAAGCAGCCACAAGACATCATTATTACACTAGATATCACTCTTGTCAATGAAATACTAAGTTACTTTAACAAGCCTTTAATCCCTTAATGATGAGCTGCATTGGTTTCCAAGTCAATTTGAACCCATGCCTGTCCTTAAAGGGTTAAAATACTTCCATTGAACAATATTGCATTCTCTATAGAAGCTTATATCTTGAAACAATTGCATGGTAAAAAGTCATTAATACGGAATACCATTCTGCTCTGTAATGAAAATACCCAACTCGACTCATTTAAAATACTCTTATTTTAAGTAAGACAAACTCGGCAGTGGCGTTCCTTAGCTGCTATCTGTTAAGAAATAGGATACACAAAGTCAATGTCACAGAATCTTACAGTTACAAGACCTCCTTAAATATTGGATACAAATTCTACGACTACCATTGCTACCACTTTCACTGATTATTAATGAGTACAAACTCTGAGTGATTCGTGATTCAGTACATTGCCCTCTTAGAGATGCATTCTCCAGATGCATAATTCCAACCTTGTAGAACTTGTACTCTGGTTTTGGCAGACCATCTGCTTCACAAGCCAGAGAAACTTGGTCTCCTTGTTTGGCCTCCACATCTCCAGGTGCCTTTATGATTGTCGGAGGAACTGAAGACAAACCAAATGTAAGTAAGGCAACGTACGATAAGTTAAAACAATTTCAGGTAAGGTACATGAGATAAGATTGGATGAGCTAGTTGAAGTACGGTATGGCAAGGTATAATAAGGTCATTCACACTAGCAATATTAAAGATTAGGTCTAAGGCAAAATAAAGTAAGGCATCATTAGGGAATCACTCAGAATAATCTTTCCATCCATAGCTTACCATAGGCCTACTTGTACTGTATATAGCGGAGTTTGTCATGAGACACGTCCTTCTGGCCAAGCATGGCTTTGAAAGTCTAACCTCTGTGTTGATAGATCAGTATCATAGCCACTAGATTTCTGCACTATGCATACCCCAAACAGCTAGCCTTAAAACAAAACCAACAAAAGCAAACAAATTGGAAGCTGTGCTGTCCTAGGGTGTTGAACTTGTGACCCGAGGATTGACATGAACATGCTGATCACTAGACCATTACATACCACCTCTTAATCCTAAATCTACTGAAAATCAGGATCTAGTGGATAAGTTCATCAAAGCCTGATTAATTTTCCAGGTTCCAATCACAACTTACTGTGCACAGTGACGGAAATCGTGCGTTCATTGTAACGTCCGTCGTACTCCAATTCACCGCGGCAGGTGTAGTTGCCATTGTCTGACTCCGTTATGTTGCGGATTCTGAGTCCATCATCGGTCACTGAATAACGCTCACCTAGAATCATGCACATGGATGAATTCACTTTCAATCTCATATGATGACAGACATTCATTCATATTGCCGTTAACAGGTTTTCACCATCCCCTATTCATTATATTCATCAGATTCCTTATTGATACATTTAGGACGAAGTTTGGCACTAACATAAGTTGATTCTAATTGGCATTATTAAGTTCACCACTTATAATAACAGTTGTTATTATAAGTGGTAAACTTAATAACGCTAATTACGTTAGTGCCAAACTTCATCAGTCCTGTCAAGGTGAATTCAGGTTGACAACCAAATGGTTGCAAAATGTGAGAGTGAACTTATGCAGTATGCTACTAGCAATGTCAATAATTGCAGTGTGTATTGACCAATGTAGTGTGTTGTTGGGTGTTGGTTTGTGGACTGTTCTCACAAAACAATTGAGTTGTGCAGCTTTTGGCATTGTGCTAGACTGCAGCAACTTGCTGTAGTAATATGCTGTGCTTTGATAAACAATTCACAAATTCGTGATGTAAAGATATGTATCAATTATCTAAATCTAATTCTAATTGCAAATCAATTAGCTTCTGCTGTAGCTAATCCTAATTGATTAGCTAAAAGATTTTGCCAATTCCAATTCATTGGCAAATTTGAGTAGCTAATGCCAATCGAATAACAATTTCACAAATCGTGCCCATCGTAGTCATAGCAGTAGCAGTAGTAGCAATAATAATAATAATAATAATAACAAAAAAGATCAAACAAATATTAGTAGTTGAAACTTTGATCCCAAATTCCACATAATTATTATCCACTGTTATGCTAGTAAAAGAAACTGGTTTGATTAATTAATTGAATAATTAACCTCCTACAGTATAAAGACATCTTAACAACTACTGCAATCTTTTAAATAAGATTGTATATATAAAGCATTTAATAATATGAATTTCGGGGGTCACAACGACAGTTACAGTTTCACATTTCGACCCACTTAATACAAGTTTGCAAATCTTGTTTCTCTTATATTAAAGCAATCATCACATTAAGGTCTGCCACAATCCATACATGACCAGCTCTTTTGTCTGCTCATGCCATGATGGCATTTCAGATCTTGAAACTAACAGGATCACAGAAATCCAAACTCTTCTGGCTTGCGTGGTAGACCATGGTGTGTAAGTACACTGCACACTTACAAAATTCTGCTTGATCACCTGCATTGGCTCCCTGTGGCATGCAAAACTAATATTAAAGCAGCCTGTCTTACCTAAAAACCTTCACAATGATCACTACTTCAACTACAGATGAACAGAGCTTGAATTTCTTGCCGAGTCCGAGTATTACTTGTTCAATTTTGCTGAGTCCATGTTTCGAATATTTAAAAAGTCTCATTCTCTTGATTTTCAGTTTGGCAGCAGCACAACTTTTATGATTTTTTAACTTCTGCCTTAGTTTACACTAGGAAGTCGTAACTAGTAAGCAGTATTTGTGCTTTGGTTAGGTCGATTGTCGTTAAATTGTAAATAAAATAACAGCATTTGTTTTTAGCAAGGTTGATCGTCGTTTTTGTATATTAAAAAATCAGATTTTCGTTATCAAAATAGAAAATCAAAAAGGTTAATACTCAGACCCATTGCTTGTCCCAGTAATGTTGAGTGCTATGAAATTCGGTCCGTGCTGAGTTCCGAACTGAGTTTAGGTTCATCCCTAATTTCAACCACTAGCAAATCGCTTGCAAACAGTCTGCAATCTTTGGGTATGGTTCATTTGGTTAAACCTCAATGTAAGGCTGTCAATGGCTCTCTTGCATTCCACATTGTGCCCCCAAGGAATAGGACTGACTTAAACTGTTTATCTGTTGCTCAATCTTTTTTTCTTCTCTCAAGAAATGCATCGAAACCCGCTATTTCACATTTTCTTTCAAACATCTCAATATCTAACTGCTCTTCACCTGGAAACTGACTACCACCACTTCAGATTGGCATTACTGTGTGACAATGTACACATGAAATATGTTCGTAATAACACTAACAATCCATCTTTAAAACACAGTTGACAGTTGACAATAATCATCAGTTATATTTAATTGCAAGTTGGAACATCAGTTGTTAATAGAGATACAAAATGCTAAGAAAAGGTAGGAATTAACAAGGAGACCTGAATAAAATATTTTCCTGTTGATGATAATGTACATAATGGGCTTTGATGACTCAACCTTTTTGCTGCAGATGACGAATATGTATCATCATAAAATTATAATCCCGTATGCTGATGATGAGTGCATCTCATCACAAATACTGTTCAAGCTCACTTGATATAATATACTGCTAGACGTATGGAATACACCGATATCGCGTACTCCAATGAAAAAAAAATAATGAATCATATAACTGAAAATAATGTTTCTCCGGTAGATGGCGAAATTATCCCTTTTATAATGAATTATGAATTCATTGGTGTCACGTCATAGTTTTTGTCTATAAAAAAGTGACTAATATGGCAAGAATGATACGTAGATTATCAGCTGCACAAGTTCGAGATTTATTGACATCTACCCAGGCTACTGATGACGGTGACATGAATTACGAAGAATCTTGTGATGACGATCCATCTGAGGGGAACGATATTGCACAAGTTGATAGTGGTTCAGATGAGGAGGACAACAGGGATTGATGGAGACATGGAACTCATTTTCAATTGGTTTTCCATCATTATCAAGGGAATGCTGGTTTTCATATAGACACAACTGACTTTGAATTAATTGAGGTGAAAACACATGTCTGCAATTTCAACATCATGTTGTGAAGTCAATGATTATTCATGGACAAGCAAATGAAGTACAATATGAAGTAGATTCAACCGCTTGAGTGGCATTTTATTCATTTATTATAAAAATTTATATAGCACCCCTACATGGTTACTACTCAGAAGCGCTCCCAATCCAACCCCGGCTGAAAAGAACTTAATGCACATACAAGTACATCCGACTGAAAAAACACAATCCAATGAAACTGTGTCATGTTAATGGGATTTGTCGGGAGTCAGTTTTATTGCAGTCAGTGTCTTATGAAGCCTGAACCGTACATTGAAAATGGATGTATCAAGAGATTGCATAATCAGGAAAATTGTTAGAGCAAGTAACTATTGGGAACTATAAATAACCATGAATGGCTGATTAGATGCTATTTGGCTGGTTTATAAAAAAATTGATAAAATCGTTATTTTGTAAAATAATTTTAAAATTCATGCATAATTCCAAGAAACCTTCATGCAGCAAAATTAAAACTATTTTAATCCAATATCCATGCTCCGAATAATAATAATACTTATAAAAATAACGATTGATGATGATGATGATAATAATAATAATAATATTAATAATAATAATAACAACAAAATAACAATAAGTTTTAACGTCTGAGGAATTCTTCCAACCCTTGTGAAAAAAGATAAGAAACAAAAAAGTTGTAAAGCTGCAGAATATGAAACTGATCACCCCTCAGTCGGTTTCCTTTGCTGCGCCATGAGACTGCGGGTACTGGTTGCCCCGTAACCAGACAAGATATTAAAGCATCCGTATAGATCTTTGGATGCTGTTCCAGTGGAAAGTTTTCGAATGTGATGTCACCTTTATTCACAAGAAACATAAAATAATTAAAATATGAATTTTATTTTATTATAATTGTCAAATAATTACTATTATAAAATACTATAACATTACTGTTACTAAGAAATTTTGCAATAGCAATTTGCTTCATTTGAAGAGATGCCACATAAAACAATGACATTAATTTTCGAAATTGTTGAACAGAAGCAATGAATAAAATTTTCATGCACAGCTGGCTCAACACAGAAACACACAATACCCTGATGTATTCTGTGGGTATACCACTCAGGAATGCTCTGTCAAATAAAAAGACTCTTTAATGTGACTGGAAGCCAGTGCAGAATGTCTCTATGTAACTCAAAACATTGGAGATTTTTTCATGTTGACAATGATCATTGATGACAGACTGTGTGGCAAGTTTAAAACTATGGCTGGCCTGTAATAGTCCAGACATGTTACCATGCAAGAATAAAATTCATGATGGTAACAGCAGCATCTTACAATAAATTGGGTCAAACGATTTTGATCTGAAGCAAATGGTGAAAGCAGAACCCACAGAGCACAGAGGAAGAGAATTGATTTGGTCAACCTTTAACAGATGGTAGACCAAATCATTGTCTACGATTATTCACTCAGATTATCTAATTGTTTCTCTCATTGTGTCACAACATGGAACTGTTCTTCGCAGACAAGCTTTCTCGATTTCTGGCCCCAAGTTAGGAACTTTCTTTCTGTATCCATCCATTCTGTTTGATCTTCTGTCTCCTTTCAGGATCAACTTCAAGATGTCACAAAACATTACGAGACCAACCATCAGGATAACGTTGCTTATGTTGGCAGAAAAGAGAAAAAACAAGAGTTGGCAAAATTACAAACTGCACTTTAAGTCCAGCAGGCGATCTTCAGACAAGTTAGTAAGATCAACTAAACAAATCCTGAGACCTGCTATATTGTCGCTCATGAAATTGCAAAAAATGTTAGCCGTTCAGTGATGGTGAATTTTTATAGGACTGCCTGAATTATGAGAGTGGTAGATAAGGTGTGTCCCAAAAAAAGAAATGCATTCAAGGAAGTCAGTTTGTCAAGTCAAACTATGACATGCCACATTGAAGACATTGGTAAAGATCTTGAAAATCAACTTCAATTCAAGCCTGAAAAGTTTGTTGCATTTTCACTAGGAAAGGACGAGAGTAGGTCTACTGAAACTGGGGACACTGTCCAGTTATAAATTTTATTCAATAATAAATTAAATAAATAGGGCCTATTCATGAGTTGCAAAATTCTTGTACATTTTTAGTTTTCAATTCAAGCACTTCATTACTGTTTATTTAACCTTATTATACGCATATGAGTACGCCTAAGCTTTTATACTTCTACGCCTTATATTTATAAGCTAAGCCTGCTACATATTTGATAAGGATCTGCAACTTAGGCGCTCGTATGGTAGGCCTACCCTGTGGCCTGCAACCTCTCACTGAATCGCTAAAGTGCCCTCTGTATCCAAAACTTTGGGGACCTCTGCATTAGATAAAAACAATAGAAGTTGCAAATTTGAAGCAATGAGGCTTGATATAGCACCTCTTCAAGAAATCTACTCAGAGGTGCTAATAAGTTGTATCAAAGCGGTCCAAGAACTGTGTCGCATAGGACAATGAATGGTACTCGCAAACAAATCAATGTACCTGAGTGAATTCCCAAAATAAAGGTTCGTCTATCCAAGAACAAATGCCACAAGACTGATGATCATTCCATTGGAGGTTATGAATCGGGTCAGCGAGATCTTACAAAAAACATGAACTGCGCTCACAATGAGGAGAGCAGCAACATGATGTGCCCTGCATCAATAGTATCACAGAAGTTGGTTAAAGCCGCAACAAAAACCTCCCTGTTGAATGGCCTTTCCTGCTATAGTCTTGGCAAGAGGCTGCATGATTCCAAGTAGCACAACATCTAACTAAACACTACTCTCTGTACAAGGGACTGGCAATTATTGATATTATCCTATCCAAACGGCTGTATAACGGCCTGCTTTTGACCGATTCATAAAAATACTTTGGACTGCAACTATAAAGGTGAGCATTAAAGTTGATCCTGAAATGAGACAAAAGATCCGGCAGAACGGATGAATACAAAGCAACAGCAGGAAGCATCTCATCAACTTGGACAAGAAATGTCAAATGGGATCGAGAATGGATGTCTTGACAGTGATGACAAGTAATGATATTCATCATCATCGTCATCAGCATCCTTATTGTCATCAGCATCATCAGTACAGTCATCATCAGCAACAGCAGCAACATCACATTCAGCCTCATCATCGTAAGCAACAGCACTTAGCAGCATCAGCATATCAAGTGCAAAATAATTTATCAAGCTAAACAAGGACTTCTTATCTATTGCACAACAATAGCCTGAAAGTACAATATTATTTCAAGGTCAAAAGGTCAAAATCAAAGAAAACTGGCCATGGATAACTCAAAAGTATTTTGGTGATTCTATGTTCAGTTAATTCCCTTGATTTTGATCTTGAAATGACATTGGGTCAACCCAAGGTCAATTCAAGATCAAGTCAAAATCAAAGGAAACTGCCAAACTGAGAATCACTCAAATGAAATATTTGGCTGTTAAATGTAAGATGTAAGGTCATTTTAAGGTGAATAAGATTAATGCTTTTACAAACATTAGATCAAATGGTTTGCTAGTAATTTCATCGAGATATAAAAAGAATGCTCAAAAATGTACAAGTTTAAAAAATGAGATAACGTTGTCACTTACGAAAAATTTCTATAGAAACAGATTTCTCTTCATCAATCCCACCGATTCTTGCTTGGCAGCTGTACTTGCCCGCATCCTCAGCCTGTATGCTCGTAATGTACAACTTACTGATAAGCCCATCATCTTCTACGTACAACCTGTCAATGTTGAAAAACTTACATACATCAAAACCTATACAATGTGTTATCTGCAGTGTATGTATGCAAAAGGTAGAAATAACCTATTGTCCAACTAAATCCACTGGTCAGACTGTCATTGTTAGTCTGTCCATAAGTCAGCCCTTTCCGATCATCAGCTCATCCAAACGCTAGACCATCAGACCAGTTCCCCAAAAGCATTCGAACCTCCAAGTCATGACTGCACAACACTGTTAGCGTAGGAAGTTGCAAACAAACTAAACTGTGACCGTACATGACATGTCTGGCGGTAAAGTCGATGCCTTACAATAGCCTACATGTTGAATGACCTATGGGTTTTGAACTTTTGATCACATTTAAAACAGTTTTGTTTGATACATAATGATTCATACAGTAAGTAAGTAAGTATATTCTTTAATCAGTTTAATTCTTACAACAAATCTGTTAACTTCAGATGATGGGAAGAATGGACTATAATTATGTTATACCACCAGTACATCTAGCAGCTGCATACATCAGGCTTTCAAGTCAATGCACCCAATAGGGAAGTCCACATAAAAAACACTACAGTAGTCAATCCTACTACTAATAAACAAATGTACAAGAGTACATGCTACATTAGTTGAGACAGAACAAGAAATTAACCATAATTAGCACATCAAATAAAAGCAACTATCATCATTCTAACAGTTAAAAATGTCTTGTAGCGGCAGTGGCTGTTGACGTCTGATGAATCAAGCGCAACATCGGAGATTAACATGTTCAGAAAAAGTAAGTTCTCGATCAAGGGCAACCTAAGACTACAGACAGATGTAGAGATGACAAAGTTATGGAACATGGTGAATATGGCCAACGAATTTATTATGCTAACCAGCAGCCTATTACCCAATCATATAAATTGCATTTTCAATGCATTGAGAAGCAAGCGATGATATCTATGCGCCACCAAAAGTTGCCGAATAATGGCCACAACAAAAATATCAGATGCCAGGAACTGCAGATATGCCTGGCTGTCATCATTATAAAGCTGACTCAAAACACTACGATGGTCAAAGGATTGGCTAGTAACAATGTCGGTCGGCACTACATAAAAGAGTGAATCCAGTCAAGCTAATCCATCCACTCTTCTGCTCCCTCATGCATATTTCCATTGACAAAACCTGCCTTAGCAGCTCGTTTGCTTTCTCTCTCTCTGGTCCTGCTGGCAGCTAGACTCTTCACTCACTTGGTAACTCTGGCCATCCCCTCTGACTTGACACTGCACATATGGATAAGCTGGTTCCCAGCACTTAGCTTTAGTGTATTAGAAATTTGGAGTTTATGTTTACAATTATACTCTATGCCTTACAAGAAATGCCAGATGAAACTAACAGGTGATGAATTAAAAATCACTATGATCAACCCTGTAGAAGGCCACACTGACACTTAACAGACCCAAAATGGTAACCTGGACCCTATCCATTAGGGGTGAACCGAGTGTGAATTTCCTGCAGAGACGAAATTTTACAAATTGACTTGTATCGTGTCCAAGTTTTGAATATTTAAGAAGGTCTCATTCTCTTGATTTTTTGTTTAGCAGTTTGCGCAATTTTTATGAGTTTTATGTTTTGCCTCAGTTTATACTAGGAATTGTAGTAGCGAGCAAGCACTAATAGTAATAATGTATGTGTTTTAGTTAGGTTGATTGTCGATTTGTAAATAAAATAATCAGATCTTCAAACAGAAAATCAGAAAGCTGATTTTTTAATAAAACTCGGACCCATTGTTTGTCTGAGTCCAAGTTTATGCAGAGTACTACAAAACTCAGCCGAGCGCAGTTCCAAGCCGAGTTTCAGTTCATCCCTACTATCCATGGTGCCTTAAACATGCATACGCAAGTAGGTTAATAAAGAGGGACCAGTCGAATGATTTTCCGAAATACTGATTGACTAGCCACAAGCACGCTGTTAGAATTCACAAGCAGACTGCAGAGATATTTGATATGTTTGTTTATAACATGGATTTTTTTCTAAATATAAAAAACTGATCAAAATAGAGATTATTCAACCATGAGATAATTAAGACAGTTAATATACCCCTCGAAGATTCCAACTCAGAGGCAAATGTCCAGCCCCAGCAAAAGAGAACAGTTTATCAAGTGTTGATAAAAATATGGTTGTACTGTCTCTGACCAGAAGGGTATGCAATTACAAAGTAAGGTCAGTCCCATCTACACAGAAGATGTAATCATATGATTGTGGACTCAGATATGTGTACAAGTATACCCATACAAGTACCTCTACATTTATTATCCAAATTAACCACCTCTGTAACCTGTCATTGGGTCTCTAGGGCCATATGGTTCCATACAAACAATTCAATTTCAGAATGCAATTTGCTTAGAAGCTACCATTATTTGATGCCTTGTGCATCACATAGACACTGTTTCAAGCTTGGATAAATTACATGTAAGTAATGTAATGTAAAGACAACAATTTATGTAGGCTACAGGAAGAGAGACATGGGAAAGATAAAGCTGAGATATTGAAGGTTAGGCCAATGTATATTTAAAAATGTCATAATTCATAATCCTATAATTGTCGTATTAGCAATGGTTTATTAACCCCTTTACTGTGGAATTTTTTAAGTTGTAAATGTTTTGCATACTGTGGAATTGTTTTGGAAGAAATAGCGAAAAAACTTAACTTTTTCCTTTTTTGCAAATATCAAATTTATGACAATATCAAAGTAATTGAAAACCAAAAAATAAATTTCTTGGTTATCAAAGTTAGTAAAAGTTAGATTTTGCATCAGAATTGTAGATTAATGTGATAGAGTCTGAAGAATGGCGCTGCGCACAACCCAACATCACACTCAGCACACTCGTGCCATGACTCTTTTCGGACTTTCCTCCCATTCAGTTTTAGAAGAACAAACTATGCAAATTCTTTGTGTGTGGACCTTCTTTGCTGTCGCTGGTACATAGCAATAAGCTTTTCTTTTGTACCACGATGGCTAACAACATCCTGAACTGCACCTGTGTGAAATGTTGACAACATTGAAACATCCTTTTGTCGTACCACTTCAAAGCCATCAGTTTTCCAGAATAATGTGTAACTACTTGACCACAAGCTAGTTTCTTCTTAAGATCTTGGCCTACTGGGATATTTTTTCTATTCAAATGCACCGTCCCAACTGCATTGGTGTCATTTGCAATAAGTTCTCTGAACAGCACTGGAGAAGTGTAGTAATTGTCCATGTAAACTATATAACCTTCCCAAGCACATCGAGTAGTAGAGTCATGACAATTCTGGAAGTCTTGAGATTATCTCCGGATTGTTCCAACTGCATTGCTGGTCATATGTGTATCAATTCTTTCCAAATATAGCTGCTACCAGATTTATAGAGGAGGTTTGACTTCAGACCAGTTTGTCTGACAAATTTGTGTGTAAAAAGAATAATTTTATGTTAGCCTACAAACGCGAGTTTAAACAAAAACGAAACCAAAAAAACCACGAACGATTCTTTAACGATACTGCCATCTACAGAATCAATACAAAAAACAATGCTAAACGTAAGCCTAATATTACGGTCATCACAGGGCGTGGATCGCACCGACTACCACAAACGTAATTTTTATTACGTACAACACATTCTGCGAAAATCTTGCTAAAACGTAACATTATGGTCAACATAAAATGGGTCAAATCTCCCTATATCACATGGCTCTCTGAAAAGTTTTTCTTAAATGCATTCACATAAATTGAATATAAAACAATACAATACCAATAGAAGCAATCCGATTAAAGAAAAAATAACAGCTCAGTCTTTAATTTAAGCAAACCATAATATCATCAGTCAGTGACTTTGTTCTCTCAAACCTCATGCCCTTTGAAAACACTCCTACACAATTTCAATTGCAAATGCATTTATAAATAAATACAATTACAAATACACCCTTTACTTGAACATCAGCCACCTTTAGAAAACAAATCTAAGTACTAAATTACGGCTGTAAGGCAGAGACTTTCATTTTGGTTGCTGGTCCTAAGACTGACATACCTGTTACACTGCTCTTAATGCCCATGGGCCACTCAACTATGCTGTCAAATAATCTTAACACCTATTTAGCCGGAGTTGGGTGAAAAGCCCTACTGAGCAGTTCTCTTGAACTAAATAAAACATCCTTTGTAATAGTAACAGATATACTTTCAAATAGATAACAAAGTCTCAGATCAAAGTTTTATGTTATCAGTACAACTAAACCAACAGGTAAAGTAAAACAAAAAGGAAACTACAGCCTTTCGAAATGCACACCAAGTGGATGAATAAAGCATCCACCCACCTAAGGGACAAGCCGGACAACCATCCAACAGGGACACACACCCATGCACACACATGGCACATGCGCACACACACACACACGAACACACACACAGAGTATCAAGTCGTCCATCTGGCTTTACCTTAAAGTCATCCATCTGTCTTCACCCAAGTGTTTACAGGACCTCTATTCCCATGAAATACCAGATCACACAAATACATAAACAAGCTCTGACATCCTTTTTGTATGGTGTGCATGGATGGCACTTCCCAGTCAGCCAGGCAGAGGATACTGGTCTGGCTGGTACCACTGCCTTGCTACAGGAACAATTAGTAAAGAATTGAAACCTTCATACAACCTCCATTTGTTAAGCATTATTAATATAATACAGTAAAATACAAATGTAATTTTAAAATATCGTCTTACAAAGCTCAGAAGTGAACACGAAAAATCCAACAAAATGCCAAAGAAAACATTTTTCCAAGTCAGATGTGATAAAGCGGGGTAATTGTTCATCCGCGTTAGACCTTTATCATTAATATCCATAACAGGAATAGTTGCAACACTCCTGGGTAGAACTCATTAAGATGTGCTATACAAAGTTAATAATGAATTCGGGATTTGAGCTGAAGTGCAAGTTCAACATATTATCACACAACAACAGATAGGCCTTGGAAGAAGGGTGAGGAAACTACAGAAGTCAAGACAGCTCTGCAGGCTGAAAATAAATCTGGGAAACAAAAGTGGTCATCATAAATCCTGAAAACTAGATGATGCCATACAAATATTATTGAAGCTACATGTATGATTGTGCTGACTCCCCTTCCCCGCTCGTGACGTCACGGATTCGCTTCTGTCACTAATGCAGATTTGCACAGCAAACAGAGGGCGAAATTGGAAATTGGAATCCACAAGGATCAATCGCTGCCTCTTGCACTCAGTTCTGCAATGAATCAATCTGCAGTCTCTTGCATTCTGCTCTGCAGTGGATCACAATAGATCCATGGTGGCTAAAAACACCCTCATATGCTTCTATGCATGCATGTATCTGGACTTTTACAAGTGCATCTTAAAAAACCTCAAAAGCACTATGAACATGTCTGGCTATATTTTCACTAACGGCTATAGGAATTAGAAGCAAACTCATCAAGGGCATTTCATTTCATGAGAATAAGAACAAAATTAGGAATTATTTTGAGAACAAGAACAAAAAGAGAGTGGAAATACACCACAGATTAAAAAAAATGACTGAAAATTATTATCTGCCTCAGAGCTTAGGGAATTCATGAAAGACAGTGCATTTGGTTGATTGATTTCATTGATTGATTTATATGCTAGTCTCCTCCAGTATCATCCTATTACCATCAGATGCACACCTCCTGTATTCATTCGCAGAGCACGAAGAGTGCCTCCTAACAAGATTGGTCTAATCTGCTCCATACATATTCCTCTCAGAAGCAGCTATGACACGGCCAGTAATGGATGAAAAGGGTTGACCTCGATTACGTTGAGCTCCTCGACGAGTCCTCGTGTGCAAGACCTCCTCGACGAGTTCTCGTGTGCACCACATGTAGTCCGAGCCCACTTGGAACGTGGTTCATGTGTGGCCTCTGACTTGCTCCTCTGTAAATGCACCATCCGACGCTTTGGCAAGGATCGGGCTTGCTATGGTTCAGAGTATTTCAGTAGAAGCTCTTCAAGTTCTTTGAGAATTTCTCAGTCTGCCTTTGCCGGTTTATCACTCAACTGCTCTTATATTTCCACCTTCCAGCTACAAAGCTACTGCTTCAGTCACTGACTGATTGGTGTCTGTTTTCTATCTGTTTCCTTTGTTCATTTTCTTGAGGCTGTGTGATTACGATATTTCAGCCCAGTTCGTTTGTCAGTTAGTGAGTCTTTTCTTAATTGTTGATGTTAGGTTATAGCGTCTGCCTCCTCTTCCAGGTATCTTCAAGATCCCGACTGCAACGGTCAATAGCATGTACCAGGTTGTTGAGTTGTCCATGTCTGAGAATTTTATCTATATTAATTTTGAGATCAGTAGTCTCCCCGTGTTAAAAACTGTCCTGTTCAGCCTAGGGTTAGGCCAGGAGCACCTCTGAGTAGATATCTTGAAGGGGCGCTATATCAAGCATTAGTAATTGATTGATTGATTGGTTTGGTCAGGCAGCTTATAGAATGCATTTCATTCAGCTTCCTCCCTCCGTCCACTTTGCTCGTTCAACAGATTTGACCTCTTGGTTCCTTGAACTAGAACAGCTATGGCTCAGTCTCATCTTTTGCTTCAATTGGTCCCTCTCTGTGGAATGTGTTATATATCCATCACTTCGCTTCAAAATTCTATCTGGCCATCCCTCATCCTCTTGTGTTGCTTTTCTCAAAACCTACTTCTTTTCGCGGGGCCTTACACACTGGCAGTGCTTCTGAACGGTTCACCCTACTAGAGGTGCCTTATAAATACTTAAATTAAAAATACAATACAATTTCATAATCTTGCACGGCAGCAATGTGGGTTGGTGATTTCATCTTGGGCAGGAATGCCTCTCTTGGGCCTCCCTCCGTCACCCAACTGCAAGTGCTGCTAGCTCTATGTTTCGTTTGTGTGATTGGTTGCATGAACGATGTGCTGCAAGTTCCTGTCTCTTGTAGGTATGTCTTTCTGTCCGAATTTTGTTCAGAATACCGCATCTTTCTGCCCGAATTGTGTTCAGCCGGCATTCTGACTCTCTGAACTTATGTTGCTGGTTTCTAGGTCCATGGAGATGATCCTTCTCCACACAAATTTAAGCTATTATATATGTAGCCATCGCTCTACACTGCATACACCACAGACTCCATACGCCCTCTGCGACGGGGCGGTCGAGAGGGTATTGAGTGGTATGTGCCTACAGGTAATTGTTGTGGGGAATGGGAGGAGTAAAACTGAATGTCAACAGATTGTTTAAAATGTCAATAAGTGGACGTCTTTACTGCCTTGCTTGGCAACACACATAATGCCTCACATGATGACGTAACTGTTTTGCCAGTGTAGAGCAAGAAATTAAATTCTGGATTCCTGTTGTAGAGTTTATGCATTTTTTTAAATTCTGCAAATACCTGAGAATAATGCCAGAAAATACGTAGATATTACTGGTCCTGGCATCAATAAGAAAACAATGGTATATAAATCATGTGCTACTTTTAACAACTTTAAAAGTCTGAAAGAGATCAAACCATGGACTGACTTGTTGTGATGACATGGTGAGATAGACACTATTCAGCAATATGGTATTATTATTGTGATTATTATTATTTTATTATTAGTAATAGTAGCACTGCTATTATCTACATTATAATAATTACCTAAATTATGTGATATCTGTGTGTGCGTCTATCTGTCCACAGCACCGAGGTCCAGTAACTTTTTGGGTGCTGTTGTTTCGTTGCTAGAGTCTTGCATAATGTAAATAGATGTCCGATTCGCGTTTCAAAATCGTTTTATTCACATTTGTGTAAGTATATTTGCAGTTATTAAAATTAACTACATTGTGTAATGTAGGTATATTTGCAGTTATTAAAATGAATTGCACATTTAATGAATGAAACTCGATTTTGAATCGGTTAAATCACCGTTACTAATATATACGGGTAAACAATGTTGTTCAGAGGGCATTTCACGGGTAAACAGTGCAACGACTGCTGAATTTCGTTGCCTTTGAAGCACAAGTTGTAGCCTTTCTGTGCAATGGGAGGAAACGGGTTGAATTGTGAGCTATTATATTTTCCAACCCGTGATTCTTCACGGGTTAGCAGCTGGATACAATTATAATGTTTGTTATCATCATCATCATCATCATCATTATCATTATTAAACTTATTAAGTGCTCATTTATAGATTCAATTCAACTCTCTCTGCAATAAGCTAAAAAAAAATGTCTTAGGCTGATTTGTGAAAGAAGATAACGAAAACAGAATGGTCACACAAAGCCCACAAAGGTGAATACATTTTTTTGGACCAGACTGAACAGTGTGAACAAAATCATTCTTTGGAAGGATAGCCTAAACAATGAAGAGTCGTGAAATGAGGAGGACCTGAGGTGTGATGAAAGAGCATCTTGTAATGCCTAAATGAGGCCAATTACTGCTGACTACCAAGATTACTTGCAACGGAAAGCAACCACAGACACGAAAATGATAAGCAGAGGCAATCCAGGTTCAGCATAAACCATTGATGAGAAAGTGTTGGCCTAAGTCTTTTTCACTTGTTGCTCTAAACGTCTCTCTCAATGTCTGCATAAGTCTGTTTTTCCTTGCTGTCTTGGTGTGCTTGTATCAGTCTCCTCTCGTTCCAAGTCAAGAATCTACTGTCCAACTCCTACTGTAACTGGCACATTTACCCCGAACTTGAGTGACGTTTAGGGGTCAGCACTTGAGATAGACATCCTTCAGCCATACGGTAGATAAATGGGTAGTGGATCTCTGGAAAAACAAAGGAATGCATCAATCATGACACGTGGGCTGGTTCCTGACTATACTGAGTATTTACTTTCGTTGGCACTTCAGCTATGCACTCCAACTTGTTGACTTCCCATTCCCAAGCCATATATTATAGGTCTTCAAGCACAACAGTGATTAGAACAGATGGAAAAAGGAAATTTCAACACACTCCATAAGTTCACTGGCAAAAGCAGCTTCAATTCTTTGTTTACCTGATGGTCAGTCACATTGACCATATCCAACTCTGTCTGTTCTCTCCATTCAACCCCTTAAAGATTCAGCCTGAAAGGTCAGATCTCTAAAAAAGCTCTCTATCTGGGTAAATGTGGAGCTTCTGGCCTTAAGAGCTGCTGTACAGTATCTGCCTTTTATTGGAAGGAAAGTTTTATTCATTCAGTCATTCAATTGTTTATGAAAGTGTGTATCTGGTTATTGCATAGTGCTTTTAAGGCATTAAGATAACCGTTATCATTCTGTCAGCAGATAATATTAACCGTGTTTTCATTATCAGTTTAACCTGCTGATAATGGCAAACATTTTGCTGATGCAACTTGGCACTGTGGCAAATTGCTAATTTGTTTGTTTTTAACCTTTACGTCTGGGTTTAATACCCCACGTGATAAGTGAAAAACAGGGAATTGCACAAATTCATTGCCAAATGCATGTAAACACCATGAAAGAATAAGCTACATGAAAAGCTTGACCACTGCATTTGCATATTTATCATGTGAGTGTGCTCGCCTTATTCCTAGACTACAATACGGATTCTAATTAATTTTGACGACATAAGTTTATTCCATTGCCACTTTTCCAGCATGGTTAACTTCTTTCAATGAAAACTAATAATAATATCTTCGTTTTTAACTTCAAACTGACATTGCGCAGTATGATTACATGTACACTGTGAGCGAATGATGACGAGTTATTACAGGAGTCGAATTTAACCATCGGCAGCCACGCAGGGTGCCCATCACGCCACACATCTAATTTTTGACAAAAGTATTGTTTAGGATATAATATTGCAATTACATTAAAATGACATTTCAAATTTATGTTAAAACAATACTTCAAACAATGTCATCTGACAGCCAGACAACAGACGTCTTGGCTAGATCGGACATCATTTCACTTGGAGTTTCTGATGCAAGTCCTGTCAAGTGCTTTCTTGACAACAGAACTCAACGGAATCTCACACATCTCCAAACCAGACACTGTTGCGCTTGGACATCAGAACATCCAAAAGGAATTTTGAGTGACAATTGTTGGTACTACATAGCATGTGTGAATTTGTCTGTCATCATGCCTGAATCAACCACGAATCATCTTTACTCATAGAATACAAACATAAAGAACACTTATGCAACAGAAAATATACACAGAATATAACAAATGAACTTTATGTATAAATAGTGTGTAGGGGTCCCTGAAGGAGTCGAATGATCCTGCAAGCTAGGGGTTCCTATGTACAGCTAATAGTAATAATTCATCAAAACAGGACGGACTTAGACAAAATAGTAGTTTTAGAGAAATGATAATAAAAGAAAACAGCCGGCTTAACTCAGCCAGCAATGGAAAAAATAAGGAAAAAACTCAGAAAGACTAGATGTTTGGGGAGAGTTAAATGCATGAAAGACTCTCACATTCAGTATAACAAATCAGAATTTGGTATCAATAGAACGAGCTTAACGAGGAACAGTACAAAGGTTTGGCATGCACTAGCCTCATATCTAGGACCCTGGAATTCGTCCATTGCAGGCTCAAGCAATAGTGCAAATAGGAAGTTGGCGTCTTCCCTACAATTCCACTGCGAGACATACATTTACATATATGTGGCACGGTGGCCGATTGGTTAGAGCGATCGGCCCGTAACAATCAGTGTGCGCTGAGCGAACGGGTTCAACCCTCGTCCGAAGTGTCACTCTGTAGGGACTTTGAGCAAGTCCTTCGTGCACAATTGAGACAAGTGCGAGCTTTCGTGCAAGACTTGTCTTGTTAGAGCGGGTTAAAAATGGCTAGTTGTATTGTATTGTATATAATTATGTCAATTGTGCATAATGAGCACAAGAATTAGCATTTTGTA
This sequence comes from Bimastos eiseni, assembly GCA_959347315.1. Taxonomy (NCBI): domain Eukaryota; kingdom Metazoa; phylum Annelida; class Clitellata; order Crassiclitellata; family Lumbricidae; genus Bimastos; species Bimastos eiseni. The sequence continues at coordinate 49,366,460 of OY365806.1, read as the reverse complement.
TGGAAATTGGAAGGAAGATTCCACACAGAAGTTCTTGGCAAAACAGTGTCTTTCTACTATTATTGTAAACCCTGGCTGAAGCATCCCTCTAAATGCCAGAGCAAAACAGCTGCCTTTGAGAAGAAACCTTGTAGTGGGGTGCCCACACACTCAGTCATTTCAAGTTGAAGCAAAAGTTTGTTTTTCAGTACCAGTTTGAATGTAAGGATCTGTACATCAACTTTTGTCTGAGGGAAAAACATCCACATAAAAATTGAAGCGTGGGGCTCTAAACTCCTCTGGCCTATGTGAAAATATGCGAACTTTTAATTGGTCGGTCCTAGTTGAACATATGTGGTATGTATGGATTCAGAATCAGTAATTGCAAGTGATGCTAGCTAGCATGCTTTTTACATACAAAAGCATCGATGGACAAAGGCACAGAACCCCACTATTAGAGAAGGCGATTAATCGTAAGTGCAAACAACAATCGATCTTCACCAATCGAAAGGCGCATTATATATACTGGGTAGCAGTGATGACACTGACAGCATTAGAGGGTTAAAAAAGTAGATCCATATTAGCATAGAGTTTAAGCCTCACTTAATTTGCATATATCATAATCATATACATAAAAAATAAGGTTGCGATATATGTTTAGTTATTAATTTTAAATTAATGAATTTCTGCTGAAATTCTGCACAAACGTTTTTAAGACAGTGCATCATATCATTTCGGTGTCACCTCTCTGATGGTGTTATCCGGTGTGGTCCGCACCCCCTAGTGATGTCACTGGTCATCCCTCACCTCAGATTCACTGTTTAATGTGTATAATAAGTGTAAGAAAGCATTCAAATATTGAGGTCCAAATCTGAACTAAATGTGGTTGCCCTATGAACCTTTTTATCAACTATCACACACAGACAAGTCATATCTTGTTTTGGCAGTCATTCAGTCTAGCATTCCACAGAACATAAAAATATCAATTAGCAATCAACACATCACCTACCAGTGATCAATCTAAACTTAATATACCAACCCACAAAGGTAAAACTGCTTTTAAAATCGATCTACAAAGAAAATAATTAGTAATACGCTCAGTAGTTTATAGAAATTTTTTTATCTAAAAGACCGCTGACTGACCTTCCATTCTTGCTCAAAATTTCCTGTTTCTTGTTGTCCAGCCATTTAATATGGATCTGATCATCATCACTAACGTTCTTGGCCTCACAAGTTAGTAGCATAGCATTGCCAATAGCCTTTGTGGGGCTCACCAGATCCGGTCTCATCTGCAGCTTCTGTCCACCTTTAATAGAAAAGCAAATCTAAGGTGAGGTCAGTGAAACACAGACGAATTTAAGGAAAGGCAATTTACAGGTTTAAACTTTTCTGAAAAGAAAGTCTGGAATAGAAAAAGAAAATGGACAAGAGATCGTGGAAGAGCATAACAGATAAAAATGTAATAAAAGTACCAGGAAGAAAAAGTTTCATACAAAACTGGAGGAAAACAAACAGTCTATTAAATATCATTATAATATTAACATTTACAAACCTCTAGAATATTGTCTGCAGTAATAATTATAACTTTTAAATTAGAAAAAATTTCTTAGATTATTTAAACTAATTATTTTTATTTAATTGTTTTCCGATTCCCATTTCCGCGCCTTGGATTCACATTTTGTTGTGTGACTTTGCGAGCGATGCAAAGTTAATTAATAGATAAATATCAGACACATAATAAAATCTTACTATACATTATATATATAAATATATTATATATGTATATACAATACATATATATGCCAGGGTATACCTACATCTTATATATAAGGCAGGGTTTCTGTCTGTCTGTCTGCATGTCCTTGGTAGTCGATGCATTTGCACAGTTTGAGAGCAATTCACTCCAAACTTACACCGTTGGCTGGGGAACACTTGATACATGCAGTCCAGCGGGTTCCTGAAGCCCGTTCATGCGGTCTTCCACGTCTCCAGGGGCCAAAACCTGCGGTGCACCCTCACACATCCATGAAAGCAAAGTTTCCTTTGTACATGTAACCTACCAGCATTTACCTGCCACCACCAGCTGTCTGCCGGCCCATTAGCATGTCTCCCTGCTTTGTATAGGCGTATAGAGTAGCCTGCCTGTCTGCTTTGTATAGGCGCATAATTATACGTGAACAATAGACTACCCTAATCTGACACTGTGCACGCAACAGCAGAACTACCTCATCGGCGCTTCACTCCCCGGATTTGACTTGGCACCGGAAAGAAACGAGAGGATTGGTTAGCGCAGGTGATTAAGCTGGTCTCCCTGACTAGAGTTGTACCAATAAATCGGTCGGCCGATTATAGAGATATCGGTGATATCGAATATCAGCAAGATAATCAGCGCCGATATTAAAAATTATTTTTTTTCATTTTATAATATTATTTTCAGTCTTTAAGAGCAAAATGACTACAGCAAAATCATTGGGTCTGTGAAGGACAGCATTCTGTTCATTTCCCATAGCGTGGGAAACTCGGGCTTCTACTTCAGACCACCCAGTAACCATTGTGCTAGACTGTTACTACAGTGGGAAAGTGTCTATAGCTGTAGCCTGTTGTGCAGAGTGAGTTATAGTGCCTGCTTAATTATCTTGAGCACAATCATGTCATTTTAGGCCAAATTGGCAAGCCGTAAAAGTGGCCTGTCTGAGGTGGGAATGGCGTAATTGGCATGTTACAAGAAGGCGTCTAGTTACATAGATTACATGCAAGGTCGCCTAATCTGTATTGGCTGCCTAGAATTAGTCCCCAAATACATAAATGTTCGCTTGTATCGCAACAATAGGCAACAATAGGCAGTAGCAGTAGGTCTATCTTTTAGAACCGGTCATCTTGGGAAACACAATGAAATAATCGGTAAAATAATCGGCTAAATAATCGGGTATCGGCAAACAACTTATCACCAATAATTGATATGGGCATAATCGGCAAAAAGCGATATCGGTACAGCTCTATCCTTGACGTGGCCTTTGTGGGTGCTGAGAAATTTTCATGGATTTACATTACATTACGTTGCAAAGACTTTTGAAGAAATGGTCCATCTGAGCAAGCTACGTTGAAGTTAAGTTTGCACAATCAGTCTGCACTATAATTACTATTTTTTTACATGTATATCTAGATTTTGTGTGTGTGTCTGTCTCTCCGTTTACACTTTTACAGTTTGCTCGGGGAACACCTCGGACACCCAGTAGAGGGTTGGTGGATTGTTGAGGAGGATGAGGAGGAGCAGGAGGAGGAAGTCATAGGGAACGATTATGGAGTAGGGGAAAGGATAAGGGTGATGATGAGAAGAGGGTGAGCAGTGTGAAAAGGAGGATGGGGTGGGAGGAGGAAGCGGTTAGGATAGGGTCAGAAATAGAGGAAGGGGAGAAAGTTGGGAAAAGGTGAGTGAGAACAAAGAGTGAATAGAAATTAGAGTAGACGAAGAAAGAGAAGAGGAATTAGAGATGAGGAGGGATTAGATTGAGGAAAGGTGAATTCTGCCATACAGGCAGCCTCCAGGGCTGCAGAGTCCACTCGGGCCAGTCAGGAACAACAGGCTGCAGATACTGCAAGAACAGGAATGCTTCCCCACAACTTCGTAATCAAGGTGCCCCCATAATATTCTTCACCTGGGCGAACGTTGGGTACCCCAGCTAGTGCACCTATAAAATTGATGAGGGGTTTTGACAAGGGGTCAGAAGGGCATCTAAACAGATCACTAAATAAACTACATGTATGAAACTGATTGACAAGGGGTGAGAAGGGCATCTAAACAGATCACTATATAATCTACATGTATGAAAGGATATTGTGTTTATGCCAATCACCTTCTGATATGACAGCATTGTTAAATAAAAGTATTAGTCAGGACCTATCAGAGTTTATCAAGCAAGGAACCCTTTCACTGTTACCCAGCAAAACTTATAAGCAGATAGTTTGACCTTCTTATTATTTTTATCATCATTACAAAGGTGTCCTTTATTAGCTATGATGAGAATCCATTGATGCATATCTTTCAGTGACCTGAGCCATACCAGCTAATGAACTTTCTGCTTTTTATGACATCTAATATCATTTACAGTAGCTTATTGAGCAACTTCTTAAATCGATATTAGGCCTATATAAATTTTCAACAGCAATTACAACAACAATAACTGTTATTATTTTTGCTATTCAACTTGAGGTCAAAAATGTAAAACACATAGAAAACGACGGTTTTTAAAGACAAAATAAAAAAATGAGGGAAAACGGAAAAGAAAAATAATTGACTTTGTTACAATCTTGTACTGCACTTTCAAATTAAAACCATGCTTACACAGTTCAAATACAATCAACAAATAATACAACTTTCTTAATTAATTAACCCAGCACAAATTACCATTAATCTCTGACAATTTTTTCATTATCTTTATCAGTTTGGTTAATAAGAAATTAAAAATACTGAAAGTTTGACATCTATTAAAAGTGTAAACATGCATAAGACATCACAACTATAGGCTGACCTAAGCTACAAAATTAAAAACGAAATTACTAAACTATTTACAGAGTTAACTCAATCACTCGAGCTCAGAGGAGAGGTTTGCGAGCCCAGAGGAGAGGTATGTCGTCGACTAGGGGTTTCGATGCCTTTCCTTGCCTCAGCCCTCCCTCTGATTCCCGCCCGTTCACACGAGCCCAGAGGAGACCTTTGTTGGGGACAAGGGGTCATCGGCCGAAGATACTGTACTATAGGCTGATTCATGAGCATAGCCATGATTGAACTGTGGGAAAATAATATATAATGGACCGCGGAGTTGCCACACACATCATCGAACAAGCCGTTAGTCCTCATTAAGAGAGTAATAGTTACTCCCACCGTTTACCCCTTCAAATAAATTATCATTTTGTCAATATTATTTATCATTTTGTCACTAACAGAAACCGATTATCGGTTTCAAAACCGATAACCGGATTTCCGGTTATCGTTTAACATAATAGTGCAAATCAATGAGAAAAAATAATAAAAATTTGACATAAGGAAACCTTGTGGGAATCCTATGGAATGAAATTCAAGTAGAGGGTATGACATTTAGGTTACAGCAATCCATCCATCAATGCAGCTATTAGGAATTCTCTATTTCTCTGCATAACGCATAGTGAAGTGGTGCAACAGGCCACCAGCACCCCCATTAAAAGAAATGACACACTCTTAAGAGTAAATAATCAATGATAACTGCCATTTCCGCACACACATTGCCTGAAATTAAAGTAACACTTTTCGTCAATTAGATGGCTACTTTTGAGACTTTGATGTGTGCTGGTTCTTCAAAGTTAGTCAGGTGTAAACTATAGACTCATCTGTTTTGATCTCAGGCTTACTCACAATAGCCCAACTTCTGGTTTCCCTAACATTTTGGCTTTCTACTAGTCTCATTCAACTGATTATCAACTTTGATTATGGCTTCACCTGATGGGACCATTGGTTGATGCGTTGAGCATTATGATTGTATTGCATTTAGCTATTTCAGAAGAGAGCTCAGCATAAAACCATGTTGGAATAAAAGAGTTCAAGCAGCAGACAGAGGAGGAAGAGACAATAGCCAAAATCCTTAAGTGTATAAAGGAGAGAGGTCATCCCAAGAGGAAGGACACAAAACGGCAAAGGCACGATGCTGGGTCATAACAGTCTTTGCCTATGGGTCTAAGAGGTAAGATGGTCTAGAGATTGGAGAGGTTGAAGCAAAACAGCTGTGGTGAACTTGCACATAAGATTATAAGGTACTTGGGAGCTGCACTTTGCTGAGTTCTGGAAAAAACGAGCAAGATCTTGTACTGGATTCGAGAAGCAATGGGAATTAAATACAGTTCATCAATCATACAAGTATGCATGTGAGAAAAGCCAGGAAGCTGTGGCACAGTGGTCGATTAGTAAGAGAGTCGACCTGTAATACGGAGGAGAATGTAATACGGAGGAGAATATGGGTTCAATCGTCATCCAAGGTGTTACAGTATAGGGACCTTGAGCACATTCTTCACAAAAGATTGCTTTGTGTGGCACTGTGTGCACTTCTGAACTATTAGTAAGAAGAGCAGTATCAAATTACAGTTGAATTGTATTGTATTGTAAGACGGGGCAAAGGACAAGCGTAACACCAATGGGAGCCTGCATATTATGCACTTCACGAACTTCTGAAACATGCTAATCCAACAGATCCAAAATGGTTCAACTTTTAATAGGATGAAAATGTTTACAGGCTCATCTTTAGTGGAATGATAATTATGCTAATTCAGACGAAAGAATCAAAGAATGAGAACACAAAGTGCTTGCACCTGTAGGACAAGCAGGTTGACATAAGACTCTGACAGTAAGGCCTGACAGTAAGGGCTAACATCTCATGTTTCATTCCAGTCAGGCCAAAGTTTTCAGTGCTTGCTAAGTACCTTACATCAAAACCTGGTCAATTTGAAGTTCAAAGGACTATTAATAGCTGTAGTCAACAAACAGTTGGATATATCCGAAGTTTGAAAATAATTATGAAAATCAAGTTAAGGTCTATCCAATTCTGTGAACTGATGTCATCACAAACTTATAGCAAACATGCTGCAAATGCATTGCTTGGTTCTGAAAACAATACATGTGTGTAATTCCTGAGTGTAAAATTCCTTTCATTCTAAACATTTATGAAAACCTATAGTACACATCTCAAAATAAATTTGTTATAAAAGTTGCTAAAAATACAATGATAGTGAAAAAATAGCAAAGCATTCGCACGTGGATGGGATAGCCCCTGGATTTTAGGATTTATTTAATTCCACATTGAATTTCTTATCCATTGCATATTGCATAACTATAAGAAGCAGTGAAGCTTGGAAGTATAATAAGCAAGAAATAGAAGCATACCACCAAATTCATTACATAGATAAAAATTGATAAAGAACCTTTTAGATAGGTTCCATACTGTCAACAGTTCAAAACAACCTTGTATGATCATGGTCCTGCATCATTAAGTTGGGAGCACCCAAGAAGTTTGCACTGATAAGTGCAATCACAGCTAAAAAATTTATTCAGCAGTGGCCATCATCTTAACACTCTAATAACAAGCTGCATTGGTTTTCCCAGTAGCTGTTAGTACACTCCCCTCATTAAAGTGTTAATTGGGTGTCTCCTTTACACTTCCAAAGAAGAGTGAGATACTCTTGCTCCAAAACTTTACAAAACTTTAAATAAACTTAAAATTCCCATATAAGTCCAATGAATAACATAGACCTAATTGTTATGCATATGCAAATTCAGTAATTAAAATCCAAGGCACAGTTAGTAAATCTTTATCACTAACTTAATAATTATGCAATCACATAATGATATGAGCAATAAATTGTTCCTTAAATACATCTGCTTTTAAATGATATCAGACTCACAAGTTCTGTGCTCCACATATTAAAACATGATCAATAATTGCATATAGAGAAGCTCTTTCTGCATTCACTATAAACCAACACTTTTTACTGCAGATAATGGAGCAATTCAAATGGGAATTACGAGGAGGGTGTTGTTTTTCACCAGACCTATCAAAAATCGTATTTATTGTGGGAAGTCGACCGGTTGTAAATTTTTCTCACGACAGCAATTTGCCGACAACGACAGGCTTTGATGATGGGGGTTCAATGATATGCACCGATAATTCCACCATGCATCAGACATTTCAGTGAAGGCCTGTTGCACTACTGCTCTGAGCATGCCTGCAGGATATTCGGAGTATACCAGAGCTATTGAATGAACAAGGTTTGTCTATAATTATGGTAAATAAAAGTAGTGTAATATAATAGGACCCATATTATTTTATTTAATATGAGAGTGCATCGCTTGAATAAAAACTTTTGACCATGAAGCCAATTTAGTAAAACCACAGAATCTCGGAAATAGCATATTAGAAAATAAGCAACTAATTGTCACATAGAAAATGAAAGAGATGATGAGCTTATCTGTCAAAAAATATATCAACCAGCACATGACATCATAGGCATTCTGTTCACACTTTATTACCAGGTCTACATTTTTAGTGAACTCCAAAACAATTATATTTGAAATTGCTGTGGAACAGTCTAATTTCAAATAACTGCCAGACAAATCACACACATAAGAAAATGGGAATATTCAGCCCAACACCAATTCGGAGTCCCCCACTGTGTGTAGCATAGGAGACATTTTCTGGACTATTGAAGACGCATTTATTTCAGAACTGTTAGGTAGCTTCGGTAAGCGCCCTCGGGAGGTTCTTGTAGGGCGCTATACAAATGTTCATATACATACATATATACATACAACGATAAGTGAAGCTACTATGTGTAGCTACATACACAAAAAGTAGAATTTCATTGCAATGCATTATGGTGCTCTATACGAAAAGCAATTGCTTAGTTCATTGCTTAGAATCTTTGAGTTTAGCTCATGGCAACTAGGTCATCGGTTTTTGCTATATAGCAGTAATTGCTCTTTAATTTATATACTAAATCTACAAAAGGTAAAAATTCATTTTCATGATGCAGATCAGCATTTAGCAGTCAATCCAGTACATGAAAACAAGACTGACATTGGTTCTAACAAAGACAGAGTATGTCTTCCATACCACTTAAAACCATAGACTTTATGTTATATTATTAGCATTAGTCATCAATTTTTAATAATTGCAATTACAGCTCTCTATCATTAATCCTAATTTGAAGAGCTGTTATCGACGTGAGTTTAATATAATTGCAATAAGCAAAAGTATAAAAATTCCACTGCTGTACAAACAATTATGTAATTGAAAAGCAATACAGGAGATACCTATTTTTATGGGTGAATGACAACGATACCAATCTAACATATGCCAGACGTTTTAACATCTTATGTACAGAAATTTGCAGTGTCACCAGCTGCAGCTGACCTTACCCAGCTCAACTTATAATATACAGTTCCAAATGTCTCCACTCTCCACACCTACTATCAGATGTAAATGAGCAAATTGTGCTCTTCCCCACCTCTGCCAGCCAATGCAACAAAAGCAGGAGCTTAATTGCTGTCACAGCAAAACTTACAACAACTATGTATTCAATTTGACTCAATTTCTTGCTTCAAACAATGTCTAAAAAGAGCAGTATCAATGTGAACATAAATTGTTGGATATTAGATCACAATGGCTTTTCCCACAGACAGCAATGCTGCCCTTCAAATTTGGACAAAATCGTCTGATAGCAGACTACAGGTCAAGTGCCTTCACATCACACAGCTTCTGTATCTAGCCTTCTCTCCACACTACAGCTTACATACATCATGCCATTACTGTATTTCATATCTGAATCTTAACTGGCTATCAGTTGACAGGCGGTCATCCTGACTGGCTCCCAATGACTACCTATGAAGGTGTCACTTTAATTTCTTTGTGTTTTCCGGGATTTAATATTTAATAGAATGAGTACTAACTATAAAAACACAAACACAACTGTATTCATTACATCAAGTCCTGCATTTAAACTGAGTTCATGAAGACCGTTTTTGAACAATACACTACATCACAGCTTGGCACAGACGACCACCAAAATGTCAAGTAACCTAGTCAGATCCCTGCTATGATATGGCCTATGAGTTCATAAAGGAATCTTTCCATCTGATTTGGTAATTACAGCACTGGTATAAATATGTATGAAGATAAAGCTGGTAAGTGCTACAAAGTTAATATCGAAGGCAAGCCCAAACCCTCAGGTCAATGGAATCTAAATCAAATACTGGGTTGTCATATTTAGTCCAGCACAAATAACTGTGATAATGCAAACAATACATTAAATAGAAACACATTAAGATTGCATTTCCCAATACATTTTCTTTAGCTTACATCAGCTTTTAGTACTCTGAGCAATTACAATTGACTATGCCCTTGGTTTTAGTACTGTGGCTCAAAGGAAGCCATTGGATTAGATGACACTAGAATATAGCGAATGTCTTGTGCATGAGTTTAGACAGGAGAACAGCTGAAGCCAAGCCACAAACGCAGACAAGCAAGAGCAGCAATCAGTCATTGATAACACTGACTGCCTGGGAGCAGGTATAAACAGATCAAGTCTGAAATAACAGAACCTGTGTCCAGTCCACTAAAATTTCATTGATCTAGTAGTTCAATAGCTGTGAAGTTCTCAATCACAATTAGTTTCTCATTTCATTCACAGGTCCGTATCAGTTTCAACAAAACAATTAGGGTAAAACAATTAATGTAATGATCATATAAATTGAGAAGATACATAGTTTACACATTAATTTTAAACTCTGGCACTCACTGACCAGCTTCAATTTGTAAGTAACTAGCTTTGAAATTCATATCAAATTCACGTAGATTTCAAACATCACATTACTCCTATCTGTAGGAAAAATAACCATTCATGTCACCTTCACTTGGGCTCGAATTCTGACCTTGAACCACAAACTGTGCCACATAAGGTGTTTAGGTAAATCAAGGCTGAATAGAAATGTGCTAGGTACTATTCGAATCACACAGGTTTCTCTAAATATAATTCTGATAAATTCTGTCCAACCCAAAAATTTACTGAGAGCAATGAAAGCTATCTAAATATACACATTGATGCTTATCATGACCTCTCTCTCGTGCCCATTATGTGTCTATTGTCTTCGTAAATCTTTTACACTGTATAGAAATTCAACTCATAAGTCCAGCTGGCAACAGCCTTTGGTATCAATAGCACCATCAACATCCAAGTCCACTGATTCTCATCCACTCATCAGCATCTCAATAAACTGGAAACAGCACAACAAAAAGACAACAAAGCTAGACCTAAGCATACTCATCCCTGCAATTGATATCTACAGAAAGTAATTATATTTGTTCAGGTGCATTATTATCAATCACCTAGATATCCCGATCGTCAGAACTTGCAATTTCTGCATCAATTCAGAGTGTAAACAACTGGATTTTTGGTTTTATAGAACACTTGACTTCAAGGCTTATCTAACCTGATTGTTTGGGGCAGTGCAGCAGCAACGTCTTGCATGTAGGAAGAAAAACAAACAAAAGTTCCTTAAAGCTAACCCTAAGGGGCAGGGCAGCCTTGGATAAAAAGTTCTAGCAATATCATTTCTCACTTCAGCATGTGAGGGTTTGCAGTCAATTATCCCTCTGGTCATTTGATCTCCCAAGTGGCATCGTATTTACAATTCATTTCACAGCGTTTGATTAGGAGTGCAAGTCGAGAAGCAAGTTCAAACTACCTTTATGCACAGGAGGGATTTGAACCACCAACCTTTGAATAACATAAACATCATCACCATTGTTGTCATTGTCTTCATCATCAACAGCAGCATCACCAACATCGTCATCGGCATCATCATCATTGTTATCATCATCATCATCATTATCATCATCATTGTGTGGAAAACTTTGAAATATTAGGATCTTTGTCAAATTTCATCTATAAAACACCTAAAACTTTTTACCAATCTTGCAGTGGGATAGCTGAAAAGGTAATAAGAATTGGTTCAACAGCCCAATGCCATGTCTAGCCACGCTCTGGCAAGCCCAGCAACGGTGGCTCAGGCGCCAAAACAACCACCACGCATACAGCTTGGTCCAGTGTTTATCTCAGTGAGATTGGTCTTAATCTGGGTAACTGACAGGGTCCATTAACAATTCCGGGATGAGTAACATTAATTCTGCTTTGTTTACAGAAATGAGTCATACTAAGGATTCCCACATGCTACATCCTAAAACAAGAGCATAGATAAGAAAGGGCCTTTGAGGTTCAGCTCCAGTTGCTAATTGCTGGAACAAGCAAAGCAGCAAGTTCAGTTCACAATACTGCTGGATTCTGATTGCTCTGCACATTTATACAGTCCTGTTTTGGCAACAGGTTTCTATATATAATCCTTGGTTGGCAGACTGTGGTGCGTTATAATGAAGCCAAATTTGCACTCCAGGTTGCGGTAGATTGAAATTTGAGTCACAGTGATGTATGACATAATGATTCTCTGCACTTCGTTATGGCCTGGCTTCTCGTGATGCAAAATATGTTTTTATAAACAAAATACATTTTAGAGGATTCAGCTGTTTATGTCATTAAATTTTAAAAATTGGCATCCTTTTAGAAATATCTCATCTTTACTAAGTACAAAATTCTTATAGCTAATCAGTTTTATGAATGCAGCCAACCTACATTTGAAGCTGCCATCATCATAACTATAAGAATGGATATCTACAATCTCTGCTTTTTATTATCCCACATGCTTACTTCAGTCATGCGAAAATCAACTTCCTCAATTTTTTTAAGCAAAACTCTATTGCAAATAAAAATTGACTAAAATACAGTTATCTTTTCACCTTTCAGGTTAAAAATCACTTGATTTTTTTACCTGCAATTAACAAGTCATGGCTAAGCAGTGTAACATGTCAAGAAAGATTGTCTGGTTGTTGCATTGGTCTTGTAATGCCATATTTTAATGCCTATTATACACTTTAGCCAAACTATGCTTCAACCCCTGGACCACTATCTAGCAAAATGTTGACAACTTAGGTGTGTAGTCAACAAGCACTTACAATACACTCAATGAATGCAGCTCTAAGCTGAAGGAGGAGTCCATTGATATTGCCAAGTCAGAGAAGATGTCCATACACTGCAGCAATCCCATTCAAGCTGGGTGAGCAGGAAAATTGGATTGGATATGATAGGATGGGTGAGTCAGACCAGTGTAAGTTGCCTTCTGTTTTCAGTTGGGGGAATTGGGAGCCACTCCAGTCTGAACCTTTCAGTCTGACGTAATCCAGTTGGAGTTGTAACTCACTTAGAGGCAAACATATAGTCACTTGTCTGAACCAATAACATATAGACATATGTCATAAACAATATCAGCAATTTATAAAAATATGGCATTATAAGCTATAATTATGTCACCCACAGAAAACGTCACAAGAATTTTGGGAACATAAAAGTATACCCTAACATTCAACAGACATTATATAGACAGCCCAATTGCTATAAATTAATATTCAAGTAATCTTCCAATCAATCTAACCATGCTAATCGCATTATGGTATTTGTTCAAATCAGTGTCATGCTAATTAAATTAATCACTGTCAGGCAGTGATATTTTCGTTAACATTATCAATTTCCATTAATAAGAATAAAACAAAAAATTTGGAATAATTTCGATAATGAGAATAGAACGAGAACAGAAATACGCAACAGATAAAGGAAATCAGAATATAAACAGGAGTTACTTTCAGAACGGAAAGTCAAACATTACAGTGATAATTTCTAGGTACATTGTCTGTAACTTTCTATTAGAGGGAGACAATGTGTCATACTTTACAGAGCTGTTAAGATGTCACAAGAATTTGGGAACATAAAAGCATGATTGATAATCTTTATTCAACTTCCGTGGTTTACTTTGACAAAGTTTAAGCTGACATTGAAGATTTAGTGTTTGTTAAATGTAATTCCACAACAATGAGTCTATTGTGCGTGTTAGCTGGGAAGTTTTATGCTAATGATGAAAATACGAGTAAATTCGTGTGCATGGTGCATGACAAACTCACCAGTGTTGTTTTGGGACAATGACTGCTGGCAGCACCAGCCTCACAAGCATATTTAGAAATGAGAGTATTTCTCAAACTTAATCAGAACATTTGAAGTTTAGGGCCATTGGTCAAGTAACAAGCCAGAACTGGCTAGACCAGCGGTTCTCAACCTGTGGGTCGCAACTAAGGCTGTTAACGGGTACCCGGGTACACGACCAAGGCTGGCTACCCAGGTAATGAAATCGGTTTTCAGGTACCCGAAATTCCATAAAAATGTGCTATTTTACCTGAACATACGCCATAAATATTCCGTTGGTCTTATTGGCTGACTGCCCGGCAATGAAATCGATTATCGGGTGCCCTACATTCCATAAAAATACGCAATTCCCTACATTTCCTAACAAAATATCGCGGATCGACTGGTACCCGGGTTGTGATTTCAACATTTTTGACAGCCTTAGTCGTGACTTTAATTAATGTTAACTTATTTCTTGTAGTATGATTCATTTATTAAAATTATTTTTTTTTAAATTTTTAATTGTTCTGTTAATTATGCTGTTGTGCATGAGGTGTATGGATAATCAAATGGTAAGAAGTGAAATACATGGTAGTAAAAATGCGGTGAAGGCAATAACCCCATGCAATACTTTTAATAGCTTGGGGTCACCACATCTTTGGAAAATATTATTAGGAGGTCGCAAGAGTAAAAAGGTTGAGAACCACTGAGCTAGACCGCTATGACTTGCGCTGTTATTTTACAGCTGAATAAGACAAACATTAAATTTCTGAAGCAAAATAAGAACTGAAATAATAGCAAAGCTGGAATTAGAACTTAAATTATTTTGCAAATGGAATAAAAACTTAAATTGTCTCGAAGCTTAATTTAGAATGAAATTTTGAAATTTTATGAAACTGAAATACCTCTGTTTGCAGGAGTCTTAGGAGTTTTTCACTGTTGGCATTGTTAAGCCATGTTACAGTGTTCTCCTTCACCACAGTTAGAATACTTAAGTGCAGATCTTCTAAAACTGACAATACTCCTCTTTCAAAAATTCTACCATTTCCTGTTCTTCCCCTTACCCATCTCTTGCAGCTCCAGCTCTAACAACGATCGGCTATAGCCGTCTGTCTAGCATCTTGACCCTAGAATCTTGACCTGGAACGAAATCTGCCTATCCGTGTTGTTGTGACCAGGCACCTATGAATGAGCTGGTTCCCATGCCTTGGCTTTCTTTCAGGGCCGTCAATCTGTTTGGAGATAGGCCTATGGGGAAGGAAAGCTGTCTCTTCGGAAGCTCATATAGGTCTAATAGCATTGCATTTACAAGAATGTAATTATTTAATTAATGTATTAAACAAAAATATTACAAACCTCCACTAGCAGGTAATGACTGATTCCCAGGGTTTATGGGAATCCTGGAAATCAGTCATTACCCTTTCTTTGGGTGGTACCTTCAGTGGAAATCTCAAGATTACGATTGTCATTACAATTAGAAATAAGACCAATAAAAACAGCCAAATTGAATTTTTTCACTACTTTGGTGCTGCCAACATTTGTTAAAACATGTTTTATTAAAAAACGTGTTTTGAAATTTTTCTTTATTTTTTACATCCAGGTTGTCTGTAGGATTTTAAATTAGCCGCTCTACAGCAACTCATTGCACGCCCTGCAAACCAGCAAAAATTGTACTCAATCAAACTTTGAATCTTAACATCCCACTAGAGCTGTACCAATGCATCGGCAGCACTCATAATCGACGCCGATTATAGAGATATCGGCGGTATCAGATATCGGGAAAAATATCGGCGTCAATATTAAAAATTAATTTTTTTTATTCTATATTATTTTCGGTTTTTAAGAGGAAAATGATGACAGCAACACACGGAGATGCCTAGGCTCTCTAAAAACTGACTAGCGATAGTCCACCAGGAAGGCAGGCAGACATAAATCCACTAGTCAGGCTTAGGGAATAACTTAGCAGGGAGGATTAAAATGGCGGCTGTCTCGATTGGGTCGCGGACAAAAACCCCTGACAAAAACCCCCCCAGACAAAACCCCCCTAAGTAGGACAAAAAAAAACCTAAGAATAATTTTTTTTTCCTTTTGTTACTTTTATTATTTAGAAACGTGTGTGTACTTGAAAGTCTGAAGTAAAGCATGTGTCATATGTGTCATTTCCGAGTCTGATGTGGTCACTTACGTATGGTGGTCCAATAGTTAAATAGCACACAGTTAATTAGTTCCATCTCTTTTTGTTGTTAATGTATGATAGGTCAATGTACACTGAAGGTACCACTGTGCGTAATTCATAGGCTATCTGTGATACGGCTTTTTCAGAAGCGCCAGGTGAGTCTATGCAGAGCGTATGTGTGTTATCTGTGACACGATTTCTCATATAAGTTAGACCAGAGGCGTCAATCCCTCTCTAACTGATGGAGGCAAACACCCTGATTTCAGGTGTCAGGTAGTCAAGATATCCCCCCTAAGACTCAAATAATACCCCGTTCTGGACGCCTCTGAGTTAGACTAATAGTTGTACTGAGTGTCACTAGTAATGTTGTGCAGACTTTGTTAATGATCGGTATCGGCAAATGAATAATCAGCAATAATCGGTATCGGTGTAATCCGCAAAAAGTGATATCGGTACAGCCTACCATAAAATTGATCTTCTCTTGATATTAGGTGCAAACTTAGGAATAAACTGCCCATTTTCTTTGCAATCTGTCAATTATTTAATGTCATTGAAGTCTAAACTTAAAACTCCTCTGGTTGAGCTTGCCTGACCAATTCAATTTGCATGGCGCATCTTCAATAGATTATTATTTTTAAGGTTTCATTTGAGCAAACATCAATGTGCATTTTAATGGTGCCATATTCAACAACAGAAAAGAATAGATTAGATTCAAGGACTTTTGTGTTTAACTACTGTAGAATGAAACTGCGAAAACTATCCATGCATCTTTTCCATCCAGAAATAAAATTATCATCAATCATTTGGTGATCATAGGTGCAAATTGATGGTTTGTGGTCTTGTTGGTTATCTGTCAAGTGAAGTGTGCTACATTCTCCAATTTATGCTAACACTGGTTAAAGTTAATAAATATTTCATCTCTCCAAGTGAAGTGTGCTACATTCTCCAATTTACGCTAACACTGGTTAAAGTTAATAAATATTTCATCTCACATTTTATATCTTAACACTTTACTTAAGCTAATTGCATCATGCTCAAATTATAAAAGTAATAACAGTATTCCTTTCAATAGGCAGACCATATCAGAGACAGGCACAATTAGTTAAATTAATAATACATTAGAATTAGACAGTGAAATTTGCCATTTGATTAGAATTAGCAAAACCTTGTAGCTAATCGATTAGAATTAGAATTACTATATAGCAATCAATCAATCAATCAAAGTTTATTTGGCAATCCAATAACAGAACAAGAATGACAATAATACAAATCTTGTAACTATTGCTATTGGATCACCCAGGAGACACAATTAGGGATTGGAAGATCGCGCTGGTTAGGGCCAACTGGGGATGTTCAAGGTAACAATGAACAATAGACCCAATTATCGATTTCGAACTAATATAAGTTTGTACAAAATAACATTTCTTTGCACAATATCAACTGAAAACTTAATTAAACTTAATTAATAACATAGCTATCATAGTCACAGCTATTAATTAATAACATGATAATAGCAAGTTGCAACAACGTCAACCACTTTGCTCGGCTAAAAGTCAATTCAAGTAGAAGTCAAAGTGCATTTAATTGACAAAAATAGCATCCAAAAATCGACGACACGAATATAAGTCAAACTCGCATAAAAAAACGAGTAATGTTTTAGAAGTTTTAGTGGTTTTTAAAAAACTCCTAAAACACACTAAATCTAATAAATGCTTGAAAATCTTTTTTAGTTAATATAAACGATATGTGAATAAAAATGGGTAACTTCTGTTCACTGCTTCCGGTTTGTATATTAAATTTAGTAAGTAAGGAAAGCATCTAAAATGTAGAGTAATTAAAATGATTGCCATGGGAAAATTGACTGTCAAAATATAATTTCCCTGCAATTCGATTCAGTTAACTGTGCAATTCTATCACATAATATCGATTTTTCTTCAAAAGTTAGCATGCAAAATTGTAGATTAATATTTTCTCACATGCCTATGTCAAAGCATAGCACAAACTAACTCTCATATTATAATAATTTCAAGTTCACACTGAGAATATGCACCATGCTTCTTGAAATACACTTGAAGCACTGTACTGTCTGAGCAAACCCCAAAAACACTTCAAATTTTTGAGGAACACAAGGCACATGAATTTGAAGCCGCTACCAGTAAACTCTGTTTGCTTGGAGCATGGTGCCGGTACCAGCCGGCAATGTCCACACAATTATCTGTATTGCCAGAAAAACTAACAATGGATGAAAAACTGATATAACAACTGAACCGGTAATAAAGCCAGCCACCGTCCAATCTCCCATGGCAATTATTTAGTCTGGAAGGCCAAACAAAGCACATGGAGTGGGCTAATAATAGTCTATAATAGCCCCGTAAGGAGATATCCAAGACCAAACGGATGTCTATATCCTACTGCAGTCTTTGTGCAACAGTTTAAACAAACCAGCACACCTATTCTCCAAAGATACATAGTGATAAGGAGTCCAGAGCTATATTGCTGGCCACTACCAGAGGTCAACCACAGAGCCACCAATTCAGTGAAGGATAAACCACAGACCCTTCCTCCCTCACACAAGCCACATCTGTAGGAGAAGATATCGTCATTAATGCCATTTCATCTGATGCTACTTACACAGTTTTGCCAGAGGCAGTTGGTCCGTTTGACCCCAGTCCATGTTCAACATACTGGAAACAATAACCAGCTGGACGAGAGCTACTTAACATGGGGTTGAAAAGAAATATGACATTATCTTCCAAATAATGGAAGATATTTTAGAAATAAAGTTGAAATAAGACATAATATCATCTTCCAATTTATTGTAGATGTCCATCTGACTAAAAGAAAAATTGACATCAATAACCAAATAATGGAAGATAGTAACAACAGGGTTCAAATTATTATTGCTTAGTAATTAATATAAATCAATGGAACAATGTAGCACCAAAACCAAACCATGATACCCAGAAGATCATACAAATTAAGTGTAATATTATAAATGTAATATCATTTTCAAAATAATGGAGGATACATCATATGATATTCAAAATAGAAATGTCAAGCTCCTCTGATTTACCAAACCAACATCAACCTTTAATAGTGTCCTAACAATAAGAACAACTTCATACACTTGAACCTCTTTTTAGCATGACTGTGATTGGTGACCAAATTCAAGTGTAAAAGTCAATGATTGTGGTTTTGAACCTGTTCATTGGACTCTTTGTAATAACACTGGGCAATATGTTCAAGCACACTTGTCTTTGTGACCAAGCCGAACTTAATACATGTACTGAAATAGACAGGAAAGTAAATGGCTTGCATAAAATTGCACAGCTTGTGCAAGGACCTATGGATTAATCTGTCGCCCATTCAAAGACCATTTAACAGCAAATGAGAGTCTTTCCTACATGTGACAAAGAAGCTTCCCCATTTTACTCTTACTCATCCAGATGAGACCAGATCAGAGACTCATCCAGATAAACGATTGTGTCTTAGATGGACAGAATGAAGCTTTTCGAAATGACGTTCGCTATGAACAACATTCATGATAATGAGGTAACTTTACAATTTAGAATCCATAATTATCTTTGACCAGGTACCAATGTATTTTATGAACATTTGGGAATAGTCCTTTTTTCACTAGCCAGCAACATTGGTAAAATTAGATTTATTACAAAATGGCGCCTTGCATGGCTGCCAACAGTTAAATTCGACTGTTACATAAAGATTTTAGTTATGTAGCATAAGAGACACATTTCATGAACATTTGCAAAAATCAGCATGATATAGAGAAGCAGAGAGTCAACAAAGATAACGAAGAAAAACATATGAGACAATGATACAACTCATTCCACTAAACAGATTGGAAAGCTGGACATAGTGAGAGCAAGACAGAAAATTAATACTCACAGCAGAAATGAGTTGGCTGTGGAAAATATCAAGGATTTCAAGGCTACAGAAAATATGAAATGATGACATGAAAAAATAAAAAAAACAATTCGGCCAGACAAAGTCATTCAGGGAAGACTCTGATGGCTCGGACATGCACAGAAAGAATGCCAGTAGATCGAATACTACAAAATTCACTACATGAACTACTAGATTGAAATGAAAAAGAAACAAATGCTGGGGAGGAATCGTAGAGTAATAGATACCACCCTGGGGCGCCGAGCTGAGGAAACGAGTTCATTTCTATATTCTCCATAAGGTTGAATAGTCCTTTTTTCACTAGCTGGCAGCATTGGTAAAATTAGATGTATTACATAATCGGCGCCTTGCATGGCTGCCAACAGTTAAATTCGACTCCTGTAATAACTTGTCATCATTAGTTCATATTATGTTTGTAATGATACAGCAGCTAGTATGCTTGAGATTTTATTAAAGTTTAATTATTATAATTAGGACAAAGATTATGATGGATATACAATTAAGTGAAGATAAGTTGTCACTTGAACTAACATTGGGAGGAGCACTGAACATGACAAATTACAAAGAACAATGATGAACATTTATGAAAGCCACATACAGGGTCAGCATATGGTCGTATCAGTGGTGCATTCAATATGCCAAAAGTTATTGCTGAAGTTACAAGACATCACTGGCGAAAATTTCATCTGCTGGTCATCCAAAGGACAAACATGCAAGCCCCCACAATGGTGGATCCACACCGATACTTCCAATTTCCACTGTCCACAATGAATTGGTCATCAAACTGGTTTGGTGAGGGTATGGCATATGTTGTCATCCAGAGAGTCATCCAGAGAGTAGCGCAAACTGAAGCGTGTCAGTCTTTCTGGATACCGTAGTAGCCTCAAGATATTGACTATGAGGACAGCATATTAATGCATCTCATAAATCCGAACGATTATTAAAGAATGAAAAGAAACGAGCATGGCCTGGAATTTTTCTTGTATGACAGATCAATCACCATAGCAGTGTAGAACTCAATTTTCTGCCCAACACAGACAGATGAGCATCAATTTATCAACAAGGCTACACAAATTGAGCTCAGTACCATACCACACCCACTCAGACCTCCATCCCTTACCAGTCTGTACATGAGCACTAACACAAGTTGGAAGGTTGAATTGTAGCTGAATTGCTGTGGTTGTGTTTTGGTTTCAGCCAATGATCTTTCAAAATCAGACTTTATGACCATGCTTCTGAGGATATTCTACATTAGATTACCTAGGCTAACCTTTTAACACCTTCGACTACCTATGTAAACACCATGCTGCATCATTTTAGGCATGCAATTCTGTCAGGACTGTCTCAGGGTTTGCTTCTACATAAGTACATGTATAACTTTTCAACATTGCATCTTTTAATTTTTAGCAAATCACAATAAAATGATTCTGCAGCAAATGCAAAGTTTGAGATAACTTCACATGATATTGCACAGAATGTCACTTAAATATATCCTATATTTCAAACATTGGCTACACTGAATACAATGAACTAGTGAAGACCCCAGGAAGATCCTATAGTAAGTAAAGGCAAGAGATCATATAGGGATGGGCATAATGAATATTTATTTTGGAGTGAAAAGGTGTTTTAAAATAAGTTATTTGCAGAAGATTCACATTTGTAAGTAATGTACGTTATGCATAAGTTAACTCGTTATTGTATAATGTTGCAAATATCGAATTCACACAGTTGCAAGTTTGCATTTTGGGTTTTCAGAATATTTTAACTGTTTCATTAATCATTATTATTATTATTAATTAGAAACTTCTAATACACCAGTGGTGTTCAAAACCCAGCCATAAAACATGAACATAATTGATCAATATCCAGAAAATCAGTCAGCTAGGACAAAGAACCAGCCTATGAGAAACGTAAGCCTAAAGCTGGGAATAAAATTACATTAGCTACCAAGCAGAACAAACAAGTACAAGGAAAGAGTTCTACAGCCTACGTCCAGCAACCAAAAAGCTCTTTCACTAAGAACAGTTCAAGTCCTAGATGTGACCAGAGAAAAAACAATCAGATGACTTGCACAATAAGTAATGATCACCAAACTGAGGAATCAACACTGGCTTCAAATACTCTAGTTAAACAGAGTAAACCATGAACACCAACTTAAAGTAATCCTCTACTGAACAGGAAGCCTATGCAGATATTTAAGAATAGGGCATATATATGTTCATATTTTGACATTATTAGCAATAACCCTTGAATGAAAATGAATGAATGACTGAATGAATGCTTGAGCAATAGCCAAAGAGTTCTAAACACCTTGGAGTGAAATCCTATTTGACTTTGTGATATCAACAAGAAGTGAGTTGCAGTATCAAGGTTTAGACATCAAGTTAGAAATTTACGCATAAAATTGTGTTTCTTTTAAGAGTCTTCCAAAGATTATATTCAACAATGAGCCTGAAGAGTAAGCAAAATACGTATTATCCTTAATTTCTTGTGCAACTAAATATAACATTTTAAGTCTCAAGGTAAAGTGATAAAATTTTGAAGTCAACAAACGAGAGGTGAGTAGTCATTTGTAAAGTTAGTTGTATGATGGATATAGTCAAAGCACAACAAAGGATCCAGAATCATGTCTAGGACAATAGAATACAACCTGGAATTCATAAGGAATTGTGTAGTGACAAAATGTAAATCATCAATCAACGGTCGATTCGAATGAGGCAATAGTCAAAAGTTATGATCTGGTGAAGAAAATGAAAGCCAAAAGTGACCATGTTTCCCTGGCAGACCTTTACATAGTACACCTTTGACCTGGCTACATTTGTGTCTGTTGTTTCCAGACATTACACAAACAGGCCAAGCGCAAATAATCCGGGCATCTAGAGTGGCAACAATGAAAGGGAGAGGAAGTCTCTTCTAAGCAATTTCCTGCTCGGTTCCGTTGGTCAAAGACTAGGACCGATCCAAGGCACCTTTGCCAGTGGCAGCAGAAATTATATTATGATAATCACCCATTTAGTAGCAGCACAGGACAGAAAGGATAGGCGAGTCCTGAGGCAGTAGCCATCTGTCCAGGCAGCTCGACAGATCACCGCTACTGGAGTCCACACACAAGGCATCGATCCAGAAGAAACTAATGAGGGCAGTAAGATGCATCACCATTTTGCACATCGCCAGGAAAATGCAACAGTGACGGTTCAACATAGGAGACACTACACCATTAGCTCCAGGTGCTCCAAAAATTATAGTTAACTTCTTTACAGATTGGAAAGCAAGGTACAGCTGTGCAACAAGAGGTGACAGCTTATGCTATCGTCAATCACTCAATAACTTTGAACATGAAACTGAAGGTAGGTATAGGGAGCATGAAGATGGTAGCTGGATAGATCATCAGGAGAGGTAGATGACAATTTAAATTAGGATGGTATAAGAAAGAAGCCATCTGCAACAGAGAGGTAAACAATGGACGTGACCATTGGCCAAGACAAGAAATAAAAGCGTTATTAAAAGGGCAATCGGAATATTTTTATATGGTAATAGAATATGTTCTACGATCTTCTACTACTTTAATATAATCTAACGATTTATATAGAGCAGTAATCACAAAGTGCAAGGCTTTGATGGATGGTCACTTTAAATGAAACCATAGTAATAAACTTGAAGACTACTGTGGCCACACAAACCCGCCTCTAGACACTACACATTTCAAATATAGTTAAGGCTTTATATACATGACTTTCAATGATCAAGCAGGATATACTGACCTCTAGCTGTAGACTAGAGGCACATCTACTGCGTAAGTACTTGTGGTTGGGTATTCAGCAATTTGCTTTGCAATGCTCTCTTGCAAGCAAGAATATACCTACTATTGAGCCAAAACCATTTCTGTGATGCTCACTGAGTTAACATCATGGGATTTACTCATTTTTAGATGATCCTACAATCATCACATGAGTGCCACCATGTTTTCAGTAACAACTAACAAACAGAATGGGATTTCTATGAGCTTCTCCTGTGAGCCTTCAGAATTGGATAATAAAGATCCCTGCAAAACACCCTCTGTTGCCAAGAATATCATGACTGTAGTCTGCTAAAGGGACAGCATATTTCAAATATGTCAACTTCATAGCATCAACAGGCTACTGATGAACTTATCATTCTACAAAAGTTTATCATAAAGTAAGCATCAGTAGTGCATAGTAGTTGCATTTAGGAAAATACTTAAATCCTCATAAAGCTTGTTTGTCTTTTAAAATTAAAATAAATGTTTGTGATTGTGATTCTTTTCATTCGTAAATAAAAAGGAAAATTTAAAAAAACATGGATAGAACTTCCTAGAGTTCAACTAGATATCATTTCAATTTCAAACAATGAATAAGTTACAAAAACACAGAAAACAACAACAACTGGATCCAAATGTTGGCTTATTATAAATGGATATGAAGACTTTTATTAGCTACCCAGATCTCCACTATGTTTTTCTAGTTCTGGAGTATTTCTGGCGACCTTATTCAGTAGGCAACCCTCACCAAAATCATTGAGCACACAACTCAATGACTTTGCCAAAAATATCAAATCGAGGCTAAAGTCAGATTCATCATGGTCCTCAGGGGCTGATCTTATCTGGAACAACTTTTGTCATGGCAAGGAGAGTTTGGGCAGAATGGATAAGGTTAAGATGGAATAGGCAGGTCTATCAGAATTTGATTTGACTGATATGAGTATCAGTTGCTAGGTTCTTCCATGAGCTCAATTTTGGCCGTCAACCAAAAATTCCAAACCATAAAATATAGTGCCTCCCAATCGACCATTCATACTCGCTTTCCTTTCTGTCTCTTATGTTTGAGTAATTTTTTTATGTCTGTGTCAGGTCTTTCTCATCTGAGTGTATGTTATCTGTTGTCACTGCCTGTCACACTGTCTGCAACTGTCCTTGATTTCTGTCACTCTCTCTGGCTCTGTGCTTGTCTAGTCTGCTGGTAGAAAAATAAGTTGAGTTGATTTCTGTTTAACAACTAAGTGTGTGATAACAAAGACATGCTGGGAACTGGCACGGGCTGGTACTTAATCCAGATGGACAATGCACGGATGGGCAATGTACCATGCTCCTGCAGGTCATGTAGGTTTGTCCAATGGTTCAACAGTCTGTTGGCCTGATTTATGTTTAACAGCCTTTATCCTATGCCTTACGGCCTTCTCCTCCCCATAGCACAAACCTTTTACACTCTGGATAGAAATCTGAAGACTCTTGTCACTCCCCAAAACAAAAGGTAACACTAGCAGAAAATGAAATAAAAGGTTACAAGTCCTTAGTCAATAGTCTCAAGCTTCTACAGGAAATGCAACAGACTCAAAATTCAACTTCACGCAGCAGGCCATCAAATTACTTGCATTTACAGAAATCTAAAATTTTGAAACAACAGTGACAACTACACTGTACTTCACAAGCGCCGACCTGCATGGAATCATCCAATCAAATCTACTCTAAAGACTTCAATACTGCAGTTATCATAATGCATGATGCATCCCTTAATGGTCACTTCAAATAAAACCCTAATAAAAATTGGATGAGCCTAGTCAAAATCTGACAAGTCAGAGAAACGAGAAGCTCAGGTTAAGGTGAGTATTGATAATCAAGTTGAAACAGAAGAAACAGAACATAAAATGGAAGGGGATATAGTCTCAAACTTCAACTTCGGCAGGAAATGCCATTGAAACCTGATTTCCCATCACATATGGAGAGCAAGCCAGAGAGAGTCACAACATATTTCCCAGGCCTGTCAGCACAATAGATCTACTTACAAAGACAAGGAAGGAATGGCCCTGCGTCATTATCTAGACTGGAAACAAATCTTATATATTTATCAGCACATAGTCCATTTGCATTTTGATTTCAATAAACAATGAGACATTATATATCAAATCCAATTCAAAACAAAAATGGCAAACTAAACAGCAACACCAGACACGAATATATGTCTATTTCTCTTTGACACATCAAGCACTTACAGTAAGTACATAGCATATGTGCATGTATGCTGTAAGCAAGTAATTATGAATGTATGCAAGCATGCATGCATGTATGACTTTGTATGTATGTATATAGGTACGAATGTGTCAATGCATGTATTACAATCTGTATATGTAAATATTCGTTTAATGTTTCTGAATGTCAAACCCCAGTCAGTTACAAAATAAGTAAAGACCAAAAATTATAAAGACAGCACTTGTACAAAATTCTATGAATGTAATTGAGGATATAATTACTTCTCCAGAAGTGTGAAAATGTGTGGGCTTAAGCTACATATAAACTGGTGGAAAGAGGGGGTCCTAATATGTGATTGACAATTTCAGTAACATCATGCAGAAGGCGCCCCTCCCAAGGACAAAACCATCCTCTCCATTGTTGAAAGCCCAGCAGGGAGGTATCCAACGCTCTTGAAATCGGTCCAGGTTGGATCAATCAGTGACTCAGGTCATGCCCCACCATGACGAGAAGGCGTAGAGGAGACAAAAATATTATGGCGTCCTGTGATATGTTTGTGGGTATCATGAATGTAAGAAATGCATATTTGTGTGTAAGGCTCAAAATTTGCCAGAAATTTTAAAAAATGCACATGGAAGTCAGCTCCGTTAGCTCATCCCAAGTAGTGGCCTAGACAATTCATATTTCTTAGCCACTGCTAATGAGACATGTGCCAGTCCGTCCTCTCTCTCTGTATGTCTCTCTGTCTGTCTCTCTATGTCTCTCTGTGTCTGTCTGTCTGTTCGTTCGTCCGTCTGTCTGTCTGTCTGTCTGTCTGTCTGTCTGTCTCTCTCTCAATGTCTAATTTTACCATTATCAATTAGCCCACAGCATAGTGTTGGCATACTGATTTATATAGCAGTTTGTTAGTGGAACAGACACCTCGAAACATCCACTGTCTGCCTCGACAATGATTTTAATCCCCAGATTGACATCATAGGTCATTTAAGTGACTGGGCTGAAGCTTTGCATTCATCACAGGGCTCTACCAATAAAGATAATGACCATTAAGATGTAAATGTATGTATTAGAGAGAGATAGAAGTCACTGGGTTAGATTAAATAGTCACAATATAACTGCACACTCTCCATTCGTAAGCAGACTTTCAAAGCAAGTTGCAAACATTTTCATTATATTATTCTGTAAACCTTGTCTGAAAACTACAAAAATGGTAAGTCACTTCTAAATGTGACTACTGCAGCATACAGGAAAACATCCGAGGGAGTGTCATAGTAAGAAATTCTTTTCCCCACCTCAAACACTCACAAGATAAGGACAAATTACCTTCAATTGGCTATTTTCTAAAAATTCAGTGAGGCAGTGCTATGGAAGTTGCTCAGACATGTCAAGGCGAAAATTCCTCATTAAATTCCTCATTAAGGATAACTGCCAGCCATCCAAAGGACCCAATGAGAAGAGAGTTCCTCAAGTGAAAAGAAAACAGTCAACAGAAGTCAATTACAATATATATATATATATATATATATATATATATATATATATATATATATAATATATATATATCATATCATATATTATCCATATAATACATATTGCTGCTCTGCCCTGTTAGCCATGCGGTTATTCACTCTGCTGCCGCCTCATTGGGTGCTTGCCAAGTAGGCCTACACTCCTGTGGCAGACTGTATGCATGACTCTAAGCGCTGGCTTCCCATCTCGTAATGCATCAGCTATAGAATAGACTGATCTAGCTATGCCTAATTGGCTCTGCACAAACCTGTGGGAGCTTTGCTGCCTTGTTTCATCTTAGGCTGACCATCTCGAGTTCTTTGCTCTTCCTATAGCTCTGATGGTGAGCTTCTGGTGACCTGTGCAAGCACCTTGACTAAGTAGCACCATGCTTTCTCAGTTATTGGCCATTCCACCTGGGACACACTCTCCTGTAGATACAACTGTTGCCAAGGAGTAATACGCCCTTGTTTTTGCACGTTTCTTAAGACTGATCTGTACATCTGCAATTGGGCTAGGAGTGCCTCTGAGAAACATCTTAAGAAGGTGCTAATTAAATGCTAAAATTAATGAATGAATGAATGAATATACACACATTATTCTAGACATACATGTATTTCAGAGTATTTACTGGTAGAATTTATATATAGTCATACATACTGTACATATAAATATATACATAATACTTTAATACATAATATGGTACTTTGAACATAATACAATTTATATGCATTTTGGAAAATTCACCCACACCCTTCTCGCAAAACCCTATAATTAGTTTCTCATTACCTATGTGACAACTGATTCATACCTTACATGTGCATTGTAAAAATTGATAATATAGAAGTCATTATATAGCTTAGATTAAAAAGATTGAAGAAACAGGAAAAAACAATCATACAATGTCGTACATATGCAATGTCGTCTATAATGAGCGACATAAGTGCCCACAGTGAGCACAATCAGTGGTTAAATTGCACACTCATCCATTACTTGGATAAGCAAAAAACTGTATAAAACGAGGTGCATAATTTTATGGTCGATTTTTAAAAACAAAACATACATTGAGTTTGCAAATCTTATCTGTTGGGTGACAGATCACACAGCTTAGGTAGTGTATCTCAAATTCAAGTTGCTGGATCTCAGATCTGGCTGAATTTAACCGCTGAGCATAATTTAACAATGTGGTGCACATTTTTCTATGGAGTTCAAAGACTAGGTCACTACAGAAAACTAGTTTAAACGACCAAACTTCTAAATTAAGCTTTCCAAATGAAACTGGCGCACTGCAAAAATGTTGATGTTTGTTATGCTCAATGCAAATAGTAGTGGCTACAATAAACTTAGGCCATATTAGCACCAGTGAATAAGCTGTAAAATTGGGTCTTGTGGGTGCTGAGTAATTTTTTTAAGATTTACATTACATTATTGTTAAAAATAAACCAGGAAATAGCAGACACTAATCTAACAGCAACAGCTGTAGTTGGCCTATCTGTTCACTAAAAAAGCACAGTAACCTGTAGCCTATAGTCCTCATTCGTAGGCTCAACCTGACCACGCGATATCGACAACTGCTCTCTGTTGGCCTACCTCACCTGCTCGCGTCTAATTCCGACTCCATGAGGACCATGACTCTAACATCTCAGAGCCAGCACCCAGATGATGTTTCTTCTGGAGTGACTTGTGCCGTTCATGGCTGCACTTTTCATTTAAATCGCATGTCATCTTAAGGTTACCCTTTTTTCTCATCTCAGCCCTGCTTGTGCTATTTTCTTTAATTCATGATTGCCTACATGCGTATGGATTCGATGTTGAAAATTAACACTTTCGTTTACTAATTTATATATCATTAAACTTTTATATCAATAACATGTTTTTCTACGTTTTTTCTTATGTACCCGTCGTGCGTGTGCAGCCGGTAATAAAGAATATACTCACTTACTTACTTATAAAATATAAACGCAACAGGTTTTGAAGCAGCGCTTGTGGGTATACTATATAAAATCTTCGCAATGAATGAATGAATGAGCATATTAGTGCATAATACTCTGCGCATTCCAACTACACTAGCGTCGGCCAAACATCACATTAACGGGAAACTGTAGATAAATGTAAATATAACTGTAAATAAATGTAAATGTTAACGCTTTCTATAGTGACTATACACGACTTGTTCACTTTTTAAAAATCGAATTAGGCCCTAATGAGGCTCTTAAGGCCACAAGATCCTTCACCAAATCTTCCCGTTTTAAAAGCTGCTTCTCAATTCACGGTCGTGTATCGCCCGTGCTAGTTCGAGATTAAAATCTCCGAAAATATGCCACCATCGGATTGCGAACCGGCATCCCCACGCAGATACTCCTAGACGTGTGCTCTATAAAGTCTAGCTAGCACTGCACTGCAAAATCGGAACAAATAAACAATACAATAATAAACGACACCTTTACCTGTTAGTGCAGCTAAGATTCCAAGGATGACCACACGGACTACAAAAGCAAACATTCTACGCGTTTTGATTTTCTTTTTAGCGAACAATACTGATAACTTCAGCTTCAGTCGGCGACAACAGCCATCTTGGTCGTCAGCAGCAAAGGAAGGTTGAATCAGAGACGCTTCGAAAGCGCGACATACCTATAAAATGCACCGAGTGTAGCAAGATTCAATTTCAACTGTATTCAAACTCCATCATAATAAGTAGGCCTAGATAGTTGCAAATGGTAAATTTAATCAAACCAATAACTTCAATGCTCAATGTATTATGTAACGCAAAAGCTTAACGTAACAGAAAATCAGGTCAGTTTCCAGAATACTCTAATCCGACGATATCCGTTAAGACAATAGTAATTGCGCTAATCGTAATCGTAATGTCCAAATTTCTAAAGCGCCACTGGAAAGCTAAGCGCAGGGCACCAGCTTATTCACGAGCGCTGAGTCAAATCGAAAGGGTTGTCCAAAGGATAGTCCGTGGGAGGTCAAAGTTTGGTTTCCAGGAGGTCAGCAAGGAGGCAGAGTACGTATACCATAACACCTGTTATGGAGGATTGACAGATGGAATGTCAAGTAATGAGTCTGGGTAAGAGTTCTTGAAAAGGTTTAATTGAAGTTTAGAATGGAAAGCCCGGGGTATGATGGATAGAGGCGCTAGCGACAGTTGATGTTGCATGACGGGTAGTGATAATGGAGGAACCGAAAAGGCACGAAATTCAGAAGGAAGGTCGTTCCAGATACGAGGAGCGGCGTTTGATATGGCTTGGTTGGAGAACCTGAGACGAAATGTAATCGGGGGTCGAGTGAGGGGCAAGAAGACGTTCGGGTAGAGCGGGTTGGCAGGATAGTGAAGAGTTCGCGAAGATATATGTGGGCTGGGAATATTGTGTGGAGTTGTAAGTTAGTGATAAGACTTTGAAGTGAATGCGCCCAGGGATTTTAGCCAGTAAAGTGATTTGAGGATTGTGTGTGATGTGATGATGCTTGAGTGTTCTGGTGACGGCTCTGGCTAATGAGTTTTGGATTAGTTGTAATTGTTATTTAACTTAATTAATTGTTAGCTGCTACTTACATCTTCAATCAATCAATCAATATACTTTCATTGATCATCATGTCAACATTTGCACATTATTATTGATAGTCATGTACATTGGCATCAAACGGAAAACCTAAAGAACATATGTTCCACTATCAGGGTCGCCCTCTTTACATCCAATCATTGATAAATTATTATAGGCCTAGTTGTTTGTCATCACATGCTACCGCTATGGTGTCCACAATTTATCACTTATACATCTCTGCAATGGACAGCTGATGTCCGCAATATACGGCGATTGCAAACTAACACATATATAGGTCTATACCCTAGTCTAGTATTACACTTGATTGACAATCATGCTCGAATGTCTAATTTAAAGGAAACTGTCGCAATAGATCGCATGCTAGCCTAAGTCTAATACAGCAATTTAAATCTCCAGCTCTTATGAAACTTCTGTCGGTTTGTCGGAGATTCATGTATGTAATTTTAGCCCATCATAGCCTAGTCTCTAATTTAGGACTAGAATTTCAAACCCTGTCATTAGTTAATTAACTAAACTGCAGTTCGTTTCAAGCAGTTCAATCAAGTAACTACATACCTACTTAATTACTTAGTCGGCCAATAAGCCTAATACTGAAAAGACCTAATAATGCTAAAACCAAATTGATCACTGCGGAACCACAACCGATATATGGCCTAGACCTATGCAAATTATCAATGACTCTCAATTGTATCTTGGTATCTTGGCCTAATGGCTCGCTTAAGATCCCACTAAGCTGTAGTCGCCAACTCTTAGCACACTTTGAGCCGTGTGATCAGTGGTTTAATTCACTCAGTCGTTTGCTAAATTGAAACTATTTACATAAAATATTATTTCATTAAAAACTACTCGCGTCAAAGAGATAATTTAACACCAACACACTGGCAAGCACTAGGGCCAAAGATATTAAAGTCTTAGACTATGAAACAGTCTTTCTGCTGTGACTCGTGCTGCAAACTTATCTAGTAGCACAGCTGTTTCTGCTCGGTCTATTAAGACTTTTTTCTCTGTGGGATGTTCACACTGCGAACCTCACACCTCTGATTAGGTTGCACTGTGAGAGGCGCTTTATAAATCCGTAAATAGAATAGAATACTATGACTCTAAGATCTTTGCTAGGGCCTTTGCTAGTTGCGAATCTGACTTCACTCGGTGAGTTTTGACTCTTACACTGGATACATACAGCGGCGCTGTCGCCAGACGGACCATTCCGCCGAGACGCGAAATAGATCCGCTTGTTGGGGGGAACTTCCCGGAGGTCGACAACGGGGATGGACTTTCTCTGCGTCTCATCGACCACGACTGCATTTTTAATGCTGCAAAACACTAGACGATACGCAAAAATCAATACGGCTCAACATGACCAACCAGCAGCAAAACGGCGTGCAAACCGTGTGCGAC